>CM076848.1:155928510-157128510 GCA_039519185.1 Astragalus membranaceus
TCTTCTTCTTCTTCTTCTCTTCTTCTTCTTCTTTCTTCTTCTTCTTCTTCTCTTCTCTTCTTCTTCTTCTCTTCTTCTTCTTCTTCTTCTTCTTCTTCTTCTTCTTCTTCTTCTTCTTCTTCTTCTTCTTCTTCTTCTTCTTCTTCTTCTTCTTCTTCTTCTTCTTCTTCTTCTTCTTCTTCTTCTTCTTCTTCTTCTTCTTCTTCTTCTTCTTCTTCTTCTTCTTCTTCTTCTTCTTCTTCTTCTTCTTCTTCTTCTTCTTCTTCTTCTTCTTCTTCTTCTTCTTCTTCTTCTTCTTCTTCTTCTTCTTCTTCTTCTTCTTCTTTTAATATTATCCTCTGAAAGTTCACCGTTTTCTGAAAAACAAAAACCCTAATATTATTTAGTTGTTGCTTGCAGAGTCTGTTGTGATTATGCCGGCTTTTGGAGTACAGCTTGTGACTCACTATGCAAGGTAGTTTTTTGTCAATTGGTTATTCAATCAACATTCAATATTATGTTAAGAGCACGTTTAATGTGAGAGTATATAACTTCTTTGGTAAAGGATTGTGTACTCTGTAATTATTGTCTTTTGAAGAAAAGGTTGGGTGGAATGCTGGTGCTATTTTAGGGTTCTTTAGGTTATTAATGCTTGAGAAAAAATGGTGTATCATGACATATGACTGCTAGAACAAGTGCCTTCCAGTCTCTCGCATAGACAAATAGTTTAGAGTTCATGTATACTTTGGTTTTCAGAAATGGTTGCTGAAATTTCATAATATTGGTATTTTAATGTGGTATGTGTTTAACTTAGAAAATGGTTGCTGGAATTTAACTTATCTGTGGTTTTATTTCATAATGTTTGTATTTTAATGTTGGTATGTGTTTATTTGATGAGTTCATATATCATTATTTCTATTTCTATACTTACAGAACCTTTTTTATTTACCATAGCTTAAGCTTTTAAGCGATTTTAGTCATTTGTATCATCTTTTTATAATAGCCATGGAATTTAACTTAGAAAATGGTTGCTGAAATTTCATAATAGCCATGGAATTTAACTTATCTGTGGGGTAATACCATGAAACTACACTTCAGTCTTTTCCTTTAGCTTAGTTTACTAAAATGCATTTGATGTACAAGAAATTGTAGTATACTGCATTTTTAACATGAGTTGTGTGTCTGGTTATATTTTTTTTTATTTGCTTCTGTTTGATTCTGCTTGGCTAAACATTTTTGTTTTTAATGGAAAAATGTTCAAATGTGGTTTCCATTAAAACTTGTAGTGCTTGTCTTCAACATGTAAATGTGTAACTTGTAACTTGACTAATTAATATTATATTAGCGAGACTTTAACAACAATCAGATTCTGTTGCAGTGGTGGAGTCTTGTCCTCATCAGCCACCATCCGTGTGTTCGATTCTTGGTTCCAACATTTCAGATTGACTGGGTTCTGTTATTATAATTTTAGCATTGGAGATATAGAAGTTGGATGATCATGAAAATACTATAAGGCTAATCAGATTGGATGAAAGTTGCTTTATTTTGTTCCATTGCTTATTTTTTACCCCTATATTTTCTAAGAACACAACTAATTTTTTTGGTTGACACACATGTAGGTTTAGGCCGCGAATTCCCTTTGCTTGTTTAAGCACTGCTAAACAAACTACCAAAAGCATAGATTTGTTTTTGTTTCTTTAATGTTGATATTTTTGTTACTTACATATTGTGAAAATAAATATTTGTTTTCATGATTACTTTCCTATTCTGTTTCACAAGTGTGTACTGACTGTTTCTGTGTATTGGTGTTTATCTTCATAGGAGGTTTCAGGGTAATTCTTTTGAAGGCCCAATACCGTCATCGTTTTCCAATTTGACTTCCTTGACAGAGTTGTGAGTGCTTTCACTAGTTTCTTGTATGGCTGCTTTTGATCCATAAAAGCTAATATATCATCTGTGATATAAATGTAGGAGAATAAGTGGTATATCTAACGGAAGCTCCTCACTGGAAGTAGTACGGAATATGAAGTCTTTGACTATCTTGTAAGGATGCAACTATGCTAATAATTATGCCTAACAGTCTCCCAAGTAGATGTAAATATTTATTTGTACTTTTTCCTTTGTTTTGATTTTCTGAATTTAATCCAAGTATTTGTTTATGATTGTCACAGAGAACTGAGGAATAATTTTTGTTACTGGTTCAATTCCATCCGCAATTGGAGGATTTCAAAATTTGACCCTGCTGTGAGTATCACCTGTTTGTGTTTCACTTTAGATGCACATGCACCCATTACTTAGGTTTCAATTGTTTCACTTCAGAAAACATTCTGTAGATATTCCAGAGCCTGTCTCCGACTCGATTGCTTTCTTGTTATATATGGGTTTTCATAAAATTTAGGTATCAATGTTTTCAAAATTAATTAATGAACCCGTAAAAAACTGAATAATTTTTTTAAGCCAAGCCATCTTTGATTAGAGCTCAACATATTCATTACTGCAAAAGAGTTTTTGTTCAGTTCGCACCATCAAGCACTAGTGAAAGTCAGTTTCAGTTAGCAGGACAACAAGAAGTTGAGGGTGACTTTCTAGCAATAAAAAGTATAAGTTTCCAATTTTTTCGGTTTATCTTTTTTCAGTTTAGATATTTTCATTGTTACATGATATCAATATCCAACTTTTCAGCTTGTTTGTCATGTATTGTCATCTAGTTATTTTGTTATGTTTTCACACAGAACTGGAGGACAAGAGAATTTCTTCCATTGCTACAAGTGTGGTAAGTAATCCTTTTTATTCCCATGCTTTTTTATGAGTAGTAAATAGCAACATCATTATTTTAAAATGTAGTAATGTACTACTAGTTTAATAATTTCATTCTGATATGTTTGCATAGGTTGTTGCCACTCAACTCTGCTAAAAAAAATCACAACTGTGTGGAAGGAGCAATGCATGGTGCTTGCCCCATTTGTTTTGAGGTAACACTTCCAACTTTCATGATTTAGAGTCAGTTGCTTAACAAGCACTTATAGGAAAACTAGAAGAATCTTGTAGTAGTTATGAATTTTTATCTATAAGGTTAGTATTTCATTTGTTTTAAAAAAAGCTTCTCATTTTACTTTTCTATAAAACCCCTATAAGCTGATAAAGTTCTCAAGCATACAAAATTGATGATTGCAGTTTTTGGTTCTACATCTCTTTCTGAAAATTGTCCTGATTATTGTATTTGGTTCTACATTAGGCATGCATGCCCTCTCTGCTCCAAGTCAGTCTTTGATTAAATTGCAGTCCTGTGCTGTTTTTTTTTGCATGTTGAGGGACTAATGGTGGTGACTCTTAACAGGTTTGGATCCTATGCAATGACTGCTGCAAAACTTCTCAAGTTCGGTTCCATTTTGTGGGTCCTGACCCTCCAGATCGTACAGGTGAGCTCAATTATCTCACTACCATATTTTAGAAAATGAAAACATGTGATGTCTTCAAAACGTAAATGGGCCTTAGATTAGGTACTCCTAAGTCCTAACTTAGTTAAGCTTTGACTGTAAACGGCATTGCTATAAATAGTGTACTTTTGTTTTTTAGGACAACTTCTGATGGTTTTGAGTTATATGTGGGTCATTATGATCTTTTCATGTGTTTATTGATCTCTACATTGTTCTTGAATATTCAATTTTTCTTCCAGCTTGGAGTAGATACAGTTCCAACCCTCATTGGCCCTGTAACATACTTGTTGCCCTCCAAGCCTGCCAAGGGAGAATCCTTTGATCTTCTTTCTCTCCTCCCAAAAGTCCTTGCAATCTACAAGTAAGAATCTAAATTGTGGATCACCATTAATATTTTGCGTATAAACTTGTTGTGTCAACCTCCTGTTCACTTCTCCAGACTGCTGTTGATCTTGTTAATGAGACTAAGTTGGACAATGAGATAAAATCATGGCTGGCTTTTGCTGCCCAAAAAATTGTTGAAGTAATTGCATTGGCCAAGGCATTGTCTGGTGAAAAGGATGAGGTAATTAACCCTCCTTCCCATTATCTCATATCAGACAAAACATGTTGTTAAGTAAATAGATAGCATTTATTACTTGATAACTTGTTAAGTAAATATATGCATAGTAGTGTTCTATCCCTGTTTGTCACAGTACAACATTCACTGAATAATTAATTGTTTTTTATGGTTTCATTTTCAGGCATTATTTTCTTCCAATGCTTCAGCTCAGGCTATGCTGGACAGGTAAATATCTGTCCATTCTATTTGTTTCAAGGCTTATAATATCAGATAAGTCTTTTATTATGTTTTTCTTTCACTCCTAAAAATATGAATGAACATCAGGCATCAAAAGTGAGACATTGGTAGATTAAATAAATTCTCTTTATATTTGATCACACTTTTAATCTGATATTGTGCATATTTAAAGGATGAGGTAATTAACCCTCCTTCCCATTAATTAGTTTTTTATACTTAGTAAACTAATTAATATCAACTTTTTTCACAGAGGGTTTGCAAGTGGCTTGTTCAACTGCTGATGACACTTTGGAGAGGAATGCCGATAGCTGCTATACAACTCATCAATGCTTAGAAAATCAACTGGAGAGATTCTGTTTGGTGAAGCAAATGGATAGCTGCTATACAACTCATTTCAATACTACCTTGATGTTTCTTGCTTAAGATTTTTCATTGTTTTATATGTTTCTACTTAGTTACATGACCAATTTGTTTGAATAATGCTTCAAATTAGTTATGAATGGGATTATGTGGAAGTATTATATGTTTGTATTTGTGTGGAATATATAATTTGATATTGTTGTAAGATTGTGTTGATAAAAGATTATAAATGAAAAAAAGTGTGTTAATGTTTGATTGTTTTGTGCCTTTCTTTATTCTAAGTTTCATTTGTTTGAATTTTTTTAGAAAAAAAGTAATTTAGATTAGCAGTCATTATTTAGATTAGTTGGCTACCAAAATTTTTTTTTAAAAAAAAAAATTAACTTTTAAAGTCAGGCGAAACTAAAGCCTGACTTTAAATCATACTTACGAAGTCAATCAATAATAAATGCTTGACTTTAAATCATACTTACGAAGTCAGGCATGAATAAATGCTTGAATTTAAATCAGACTTACGAAGTCAGGGGATAATAAATGCTTGACTTTAAAACAGACTTACGAAGTCAGGCGAAATAAATGCTTGACTTTAAAACTGACTTACGAAGTCAGGCGAAATAAATGCTTGACATTAAAACTGACTTACGAAGTCAGGCGAAATAAATGCTTGACTTTAAATCAGACTTACGAAGTCAGGCTATCGCTTGACTTTAAAACTCCTGACATACAAAGTCGACTTAATAAAAGTCAAGCGGGCGCCTGACTTTAAATCCCCTTTTTCGCCTGACTTTAAATCCCTTTTTTGCACTAGTGTTTATTAGATAAATCCGTTTTGTTATTTACAGTAACAGACTTGTCTATTTATTAGATAAATTCTTTTTGAAAAAAATCAAAACGGATTTATCTAATAAATAGATTTTTTCCCCCGATAAGCATCTAATAAATAGATAAATCCGTTATGTTATTTTGTAATAACGGATGTATCTATTTATTAGATAAATCGATTTTGAATTTTTTCAAAACAGATTTATCTAATAAATAGATAAATCTGTTATTACAAAATTTATGATCAATACATTATTTCGTCTTGGTAAATGTGCCCCAACGGACAGATTATTAACGGCGTAGATCGCACTAGTTCCGATCTTGCTTGTAAATATAGACATCCCCAGTAAAGGCAATATGAATGCCCTGGCAGCAAGAATATGGTTGCCCTGACTAATGTGACGTCTGCAGACCGCCACTAGCTACTCAGAGCGGAAATATGCCCCCTGCTGGCTATAGTCTCCTCAGTAGCTTCAGGAAGAGTAACCCCCAACATACCCACAGCCAGCTGAATGGCATCGTCAATAGTAACAGGACTGGGGGGATCTGTACAACCTGCCTATCAATGGTAGATGAAGCAGACATGGCACATCATCCAAAGTGATCGTCATTTCACCAAATGATAGGTGAAATGTCGATGTCTTTCGGTGTCATCTCTCAACAAAATCAGATATAAGGTCATGATCCATAGTGGACTGGTGAGAGCTGAACGGACGAGGGGGCGCTAAACCTGACCTCTCAACGATAGGGTAAAAGCCACGGGCCATGGATAGAGGAGACAAGAGTTTATGGATTTTGTTGCCACGTGTAGCTATTTTTAATGTTTCTGGCAACTGAATAAATTAAAAAATAAACAATTATTAGACTAAATTTATATAACAAGCCTAAATATATTCAACTATTTGTAAAGTTTTTACCTGACCTCTGAGAATATTAGATGCTACATGAGCATCAAATCCGATAAGAAGTGAACCATCCATAGGTCCAACATGCTGCTGGTCCGCCTGACCAGGCTGCTGCTGCTGCTCCTCCTCCTCCTCATCATCATCATCATGAGGAGGGTAGTCCTGCTGGTAGTCATGATTGTAGTCCTGACCAGCAACCTAGTCATGATGGTAGTCCTGACCAGCAACCTAGTCATGATGGTAGTCCTGACCAGCACCCTGCTCCTCCTCCTCCTCCATGTCCCGTTGAGGAGCCTGATGTCTATCTCGCCCCCAGGCACGTCTATCTCGGTGAGAAGTATGGCCGGCTATTCTGATCCGTGTGTGTGTATTGACCGAAGTTTCTTCCGGTTCACCTCTACCACCAACATGTGGCGATTCACATCGCATCACAAAATCTCTCCTCCCGTCTATAATTCTCTTGTCTCTACCTCTGCTAAGCACAACTGTAAATAAAAAATAAACTAAATTAATTTTTTTTAATAAACTACAGATTTATGGTACTATGGTAAATCCGTTAGCAAGTTTTATCAAAATTGTACTACGGATTTATGGTAAATCTGTTAGTTAATTTTTTGAAAAAAATTGAACTACAGATTTACCTTAAATCTGTTAGCCATTTTCAGGAAAATAAGCAACTATGGAATTACATAAATCCGTCTGAAATCTGAAAATTCTAATGCGAAATTACGCAAATCCGTTTTCAATTTGAGGAAACTTACACGGATTTACCTAAATCCGTTTTTGAAAAAAATTATCTACGGATTTATGTAAATTTGACGCGACGGGTTTAGGTATTTCTGTTTTGAGAAAATTTTTGGACCTACTCTTGGCAAAAACGGAAGTAAGTGAAGAATGAAAAAGGAAATTAGGTTTTTGTTAAGAATGGAGGGTATTTTTGGTCTTTTGCAAGGCTTGTGGGGGTATAGTGTATAAAGGTGGGGCTACAAAAAATGCAATCCAAAAGTTAACTAGGTGCCAATAGCTAGCGGATAATAGGCCCAAGAACATATAAACCTGAACCAAAAACTCGAAAGACCAGTGCACTACTGTGCACTTACCACAAGAACCAACCCGGCCCAATACACATACAACATCAGGTTTAATTTCAGGAACCCTCTTCACTGTTACTCATTAGGTAAAATGTTTCTCTATTGCTTCTTTTCTTTCTGATTTCTCTCTGAAACAAAAAACGAACCCTAAGTGTATGTTTGGATGGAGCATCTTTAGGAGGTAATGTAATTTGGGGGGGGGGGGGGGGGGGAATTCAAATATTTTTGTTCAATTACCTCCTAAACATGCTTCAATCAAACATAGGGTTACCCTATATTTGGATACTTTAAAACGAGCGGAATGAAATGGAATGGAATGGAATGGAGCGGAGCGGAACGGAATTGAACAGAGTTTCCATTCCATTGTTTGGGTATTTTTTGATGGAACTGAACAAAATTCTCATTCCATTGTTTGGAAATTAGACGGAATGAAATGGATTATAACTTCTTTATTCCACTTTTACACTTATTTTAAAAAACAATACTATATATATAGAATTAAATCATATTATCTTTTATTAAATGATTAAAATTTTATAGCTTATACAAAATGGGAAAAAGTAGGTACACAAAAAGTTAGTTTAAGTGCAATTTTTTGTGCTATAAAAAGTTGAATTATTCTTAAAATCTGTAACCATTTTTTTTTTGCAATTTATAGTGAATATGGCTGGTTAAAATATTGAATCTGGATTTGATCAAAAATATTGAATCTGGATCCAATATGTTTCTTGACGATGTTGTGTTGATTATGGTAAAAGAAGGTAACAATTTAGGTGGTTTAATAATATTTTCCATTTCTAAGTTTGGGCAAAAAAGAAAGTATTGATCATGGAGACAATATTGAACTTGATCGATTATACTGAATCTGGATTCAATGTTGGATTTTAGATGACATAGATATCTATCGAAATCTGAAAAAGTATTGGACAGGGATATGGAGAGGAGAAACACGTTCAGGTGATGTAAAATAAAAAATAAGGATAAAAAGGTAATTTAGCAAAGGCTTAAAGGTCATTTTGGCCCCTGCAAAATACACATTAATCCATTTTGGCCCCTGCAAAATAAAAACCTTTAAAGAAGCCCCTGCCAAATAGTTATTTGTTCAGTTAGGCCCTCGCTGTTAGTTTCCCCCTAACGCTGTTAGTGGTAGCCTACGTGGACTTCTGACTTGGCATCCACTCTGAACACGTGTGTAGCCACGTGTGTAGCCACATGGTTTGATTAAAGGTCACTAGGTTTCTTCTTCTCTCTCTCTGAAAGCCATTAGAGTTCTACTCTTCAGCTCAGTTGATTGACGAAGGAAGAGGGTGCAGGAAGAAGACGACGGAAGACGACGGAAGAGGGTGCAGGAAGAAGACGACGGAAGCTGCTGATTGACGAAGGAAGAAGACGACGCTTCATTTTGGAAAAAAAACAGGTTTGTACATGCTCTCGTACTCTATTGTTGTGTTGTCACTACTGTTTTCATTTCTGGGAAAGGGAAAGGGGACCACCGTGGCATTGAGTGTGGTGTTGAAGTTTGGAGAGATTCTTTAATGCTTCTGCTTTATCCCTTTATTTTAAACTGAAAAGTCTATTTTAGCCCTTTTGTAGTATAACTTGTTTAATGTCTATTTTGGTTCATTGATTGGCACCCTTTTTCTTACAGTAATGTCTATTACTGTTGTCTTCCACCATGGTGGAAAGTTTATTAAGAAAGAGACACTAGAGTACGAAGGAGGGGGTGAAACAGCTATTAAAGGTCAAGATGTGGACAAATGGAGTTATTTTGAAGCTACTGATATAGTGAAGGATTTAGGGTATCAGTCTGGTACATATAGATTATGGTGGAAAGCTAATGAAGATGGGTTATTTAGGAAAATTTTAGGTGATGTTGATGCTTTAGATATAGCAGAGTATGCTACAAATAGGGGAGTTGAAGCTCATATATACGTAGAGCACTTTGAGCTATTTGGAAGTGTTGCTAATGAAATCAATGAGGAGGAACAGTATGCTAATGAGGAAGACAAAGATGAGGAATCCAATGATGATTACAGTGATGATGAACTTAAGGGTGTCCATTTAGATGATAGTGAAGAGGAGAGAGCACATGGGAAAGATGATGGTTTTGGTCCGGAAGATGAACACAACAGTGAGGAAGAAAAATCAGAAGAGGAACCACATACACCATATAGAGTTCCATCACCACCAATTGTATCTCCTAGTGGGTTTAGAATTGTGATCAATGGCACCCCATATAGAGTGAAGTGTAGGGCAAAAAGAACACCAACCAAAAGAGGGGCTGGTGCAAGATCAAGTGGAGTTGGTCCTACCTCTAGTGGAGGGGGTGCAGGGTCTAGTAGAGTTCCTGTAGGCTCTACTGTACCAGATGATGATACATACATATCTGAGGAATTGGGTAGTAGTGACCCAGATAAAGAAGAGGAGGATGGAAGGGGAAGTCCAAGGTATGACATGTTTAATCCTTTTGAACTTGACAAGAATTACAAGTTCAAAGTGGGGTTGGAGTTTAAAAGTCTTGATGAGTTTAGAGATGCAATTAGAGAATGGTCAATACTAAATGGTAAGGAGATAAAGTTTAAGAAAAATGACAAAAAGAGGGTGCAAGTGGAGTGCAAGCAAGGCTGTGGCTTTTTATGCCCGTGTCAGTAAAGTTGCACACAAATTGACCTTTAGGATGAAAACGTGGAGGGGGACCCACACATGTGCAAGAGTGTTAAATAATTGTAATGCTAGGAGTAGTTGGGTTGCAAAAACAGTGGCCAAAAGACTACAAACTACTGACAAGGTGAAGGTGAGAGAAGTGATGAATGACATTAGGGTAAACTACAAAGCTGGGATTACTTGGGGAAGAGCTTGGAGGGCAAAAAAAATAGCAAAACGAATGGTTGAAGGTGATGTAGATAAACAGTATGCTTTATTGTGGAAGTATGCAGCAGAGTTGAGGAGGGTAAATGAAGGAAACACTTGTAAAATCAATATGGTGAGGTCATCACCAGAGAGTGTGCCAAGATTTCAAAGTTTTTACTTTTGTTTTGATGGGTGCAAGAAGGGGTTCCTTAAAGGATGTAGACCATTTATATGTGTAGATGGATGCCATCTCAAAACCAAGTATGGTGGTCAACTTCTAGTAGCTGTAGGAAGAGATCCAAATGAAGAGTATTTTCCATTTGCATTTGCTGTGGTTGAAACAGAATGTAAAGAGTCTTGGAGATTATTTCTAACTTTGTTGTTAGAGGATATTGGTGAAGATAGAAGATGGATATTTATATCTGACCAGCAAAAGGTAATGTCTATCTATTGGATAATGTTTCTTTTCTGTTTTTCTGGTTTTCTGTTTAATCATTAATCCTTTTTCTTTTCTGTTTTTCTGTTTTTATGTTTTAGGGTTTGATCCAAATGTTTGAGGAGATGGGGCTTGAGCATAGATTGTGTGTCATGCATTTATATGCAAATTGCAAGAAGAAATTTGGTGGTGGAACTGTCATTAGGGATCTTATGATGGGGGCCTCAAAGGCAACATATATTCAAGCATGGCAAGCAAAGATGAATGCCCTGAAAAGAGTGGATGAGAAATGCTGGGAGTGGTTGATGGAAATTCCGACCAAATATTGGTGTAAGCATGCATTCCCTTTTTACCCTAAGTGTGATATAGTGATGAATAATCTACCTGAAGCATTTAATAGCACAATTTTAACTGCTAGAGATAAACCTATCCTTTCAATGTGTGAGTGGATTAGAGACTATTTGATGAATAGGATTACTAAGCAGAGATTGAAACTAAATAGATGGCCACATAGAGTAATGCCTAAACCTAGGATGAGGTTGGATAAGGAGGTTGAGGGAAGTGGCAATTGGGTTGCAACATGGGCTGGTGACCTTCAGTTTCAAGTCATTAGTATATTTGGAGGTACAGCATTTATAGTTGATCTAGGGAAATTAGAATGTAGCTGTAATTTTTGGCAGCTAGTTGGTATTCCTTGTAGACATGCTTGTGCTGCCATCTCTTATAGACAAAATAAACCTGAGGATTTTGTTGATGCCTGTTATACAAGATTCAGCTATGAACTAGCATATCGCCATGGTGTTAGTGCCATAAATGGCCAAGATATGTGGCCTGAGGTTGAGGTGGAAGACATGCTGCCACCATCTTATAAAAGACCTCCTGGCAGGCCTAAAAAACTTAGGAGGAGGCAACCAGATGAGGAACCTAATGCAACTAAACTAAGGAGAGTTGGACCGACTTATGGATGCACCAAGTGTGATGAATTAGGCCACAACATCAGGAGTTGCAAGGCCACTGAGATCAATCCAGAAGCACAAAAGAGAAAGGTAATGCTACATCACTATGTTTTCTACTATGAAGTACGCTTAAACATTAACTAACCATTGATTGCTCAAACTTTTATTTGTAGAGAAAACCTAAGAAAGGTGAACCAGTTGAAGCCCATGAACCAGTTGAACCTGCTTCTGCACCTGCTCATGCTTCTGCACCTGCACCTGCTTCCAATCCCACTGAACCAGGTGAAGCCCCTGCTTCTGCTTCTGCACCTGCTTCCAATCCCACTGCACCTGCATCACATCAGTTCATGCAACCAGGAGTGTTTGTGCCTGCATCACATCAGTTCATGCAACCAGGAGTGTTTGTGCCTGCATTTAAAGCAAATGCTACTGCATCATCTCAAACTACAAAACCATCTGTCAATAGAGTGGCAAAGAGACCAAAACTGGCTGTTAAGAGGCAAAGATATAGCACAAGGCTTAGGAGGACTGTATTACCTTATACAGGTCCTGGTAGTGGCCCAAACAAACCACTGATGGTCGGTGATGAAGAAGAAACTAGCCAAGATGGGGATCTTACACAAGAAAATATAGTTTAGGCCTTTTAGTACATGGTTTAGTGTTTTGTGTTTTATGTATCTTTGGTACATTGGCATTAGTAGCCAACTTTGTTTGTATTTTGATACACTGGCATAATTTGCCATTTTATGTAGCCTCTAATGTATTTTGGTGACCTTTCCCACGTATGTATTTTGTGTATGACATTATCCAGCTGAAATCAGATGAATTAACCAACTTACTTATGTGTATGACATTTCAGGTCATTATGTCTTCTATTTCACTATGCACCAATTTTACAAGTTAAGTATGCAGAAATTTTTTAACAATTATGCAGCAAATATTCAACCTCAAATGGTTTAATAACTTGTTGGTAAACAAATTCATTTCATAGATAACATCCATTAGTACATCTTACATAAATAACTTCCTAAACATACTTTGATTGGTCACTAACAGTAATCCTAAACCAACCAACTTTTCTGATATGCTAAGTACAAAATGACAAATATGAGAATTCCTTGCATCCACTTCATCTTTTTCTTCTCATTTAACAACTTGAGCTTCAGTTTAGTAATTTTCCTTGACTCCCAATCGTTTAATACATCACAACATTTGCATTGACAAGTCTTTGAAGTTGATGCTGTTGCTGCCTCTACAGCTTTAGGGTTTTCACGACTTGAATGGGGACCAGTCGCTGTCACCATGGGCCATCCCTCAAAATCAAGCTCATCATCCCAAACAAACAACTTGCAGCTTGTTGTTTTCCTCTATAAACAATGTCCAGAATAAATTTATGATTAGAATTAACAAAAAAGAAAACAAAATCAAATAAAAGGGAAGAAAAGATAGAACCCTAAATCGTAATTACCCCCCAATTAACACACTTCCAGAATTTCCTTCTTGGGTTTTCAGCTGTATTTGAGATCCATAGTCGCCTAGGATCTCCACATCCACAAACAGGTAGTTCTCCATGCCTTGAAGTTGCGTTCGAAGATGCGTTGCTTCCTGCCATTTCAGAGAGAGAGAGAAGAAACGAAACGATGGGAAGAAGAAGACAGAAGACGAAAATGGATTAATGTGAGAGAGAAGAAGTAGAACTCTAATGTGTTTCAGAGAGAGAGAGAGAGAGAAGAAACCTAGTGACCTTTAACCAAACCACGTGGCTACACACGTGTTCAGAGTGGATGCCAAGTCAGAAGTCCACGTAGGCTACCACTAACAGCGTTAGGGGGAAACTAACAGCGAGGGCCTAACTGAACAAATAACTATTTTGCAGGGGCTTCTTTAAAGTTTTTTATTTTGCAGGGGCCAAAATGGATTAATGTGTATTTTGCAGGGGCCAAAATGACCTTTAAGCCTTTAGCAAATTAAGATGTTCCATTCCATCGGTTACCCCCCAAATTGGAGGGGAAGAAAAATAGGGGGAGAGGGTGGTATTGGATGGAATGCATTCCATCATGTTACATTCCACTTCATCCAATTTTTAACAATCCAAACAATGGAACATAAACACATTCCATTCCATTTCATCTCATTACATCCCATACCACCAATCCAAACATACCCTATGGGCCCATTCGGGGGTGATTGTGAGTTTTTTGTTTTTGATTTTGAAAGTCAATAAACCAAAACATGATCGGATAAACTGGGGTCGACAGTAGTGGAAAAATAGGAAAAGAATTAGACATTTAAAGTCAAGCGCTCAGATGCCTGACTTTATATTCAGAGACGGTGGCAAACTTGTAATTAAGATGAAAATTTTTATACATTTAAAGTCAAGCGCTCAGATGCGTGACTTGATAAGTAGACGCGGTGGCAAACTTGTAATTAAGAGGTAAAACTTTAACTGGCGCGCGAGTTATAAAGTCAAGCAAAAATAGGCCTGACTTCAAAAGTGAAAAATTTTAATTTTTTAAGACAGGCTGGTATTTAGCCTGACTTCAAAAGTACTAAAATAATATCAAAGTATTCTCTCTTTCTATTCGCAAAACGCGTGCAACACTCAGTTCCCATCACTCTCTCAGTACTCTCTCAGTTCCCACGCCTCTCTCAATGCTCATAGTTAGGAACCCTGATTTCCTAACTCACTTCCAGCGCCGCACCACCACACCACCACACCCATGGCGAGAGAGAGAGGGTTCGCATGAGAGAGAAGAAACGGAGTTGTGGTCTTTTGAGAAGTGTGAGTGAGAGAGAGAGAGAGAGCGCACAGCGAAGCAAGGCGCGGTGAAGAAGAAGGAGACTAGTGGTCGAAAACCCAAACCCAAGGACGAGAAGAAAGATGAACAATCACACGGGAAGACGCCAAAGGAAGCAAAAAAAAGGCGCAACAGCAACAACTCCGTCATGTTGGAAGTCCACAGCTTCTGCTTCTTCTTCTGTTTTCGTTCGTTCTTCTACTACTTCGCCGCTTTACTTGACGGTGGCTACGTTGATTTCGAAGATTTCAGGTCCTGTTTCAGCTAGTTTTCTTCGATTGGCTTCAACTGATGTGAGGTTTAACCCTATTGTGAGGTTTAATTACTTTAATAACCTTGTTGATCTTGAGAGGTGTGTGAATGGTAGTAGAAAGATTGGGGATATTTTGAAGAGTAGAGCTATGAATGATTTTAAGTTCAGGAATTGGTTAGGGGTTAGAGATTTTAGGTTTATTGGACCTGCTTTGCCTTCTGATCAAACGAATTTTGTTGAGATGGCTGATTTTTGTAGACGGACTGTTAGCACTATATGGCATTATCATGGAGGTTGTGTTGTTGGGAGAGTTGTGGATTCTCACCTTAAGGTCATTGGAATTGATTCTCTTCGGATTATTGATGGTTCTATTTTTAGTGTTTCTCCTGGAACCAATCCTCAGGCTACCCTTATGATGCTTGGACGGTATAACTTTACTTCCTATCACCTGCATTACATCACATCATAGTATATACTTCTTTAACAAAATATAAGCAAAAAAATCGGATGTATTTGGTCTGATTTAATTCAAATATGTGTGTGTGTGTGTTTTGATTAAGTGGATTGAATAATAGCATTCATCTTGGCTATTCTATTTTGGCAGCTATTTTGGGCTCAAGATCATCAGAGAAAGGGAAGGATACAATCATGCAAATGATTAATGATCTTGCAATGTCTGTTTTTCCAGCAAGTCATTCTACAAACAGGATTACTTCAACACCCCGGTATATTTATTTAGTAAAAATACCCAAGTGTACCATCCTTAAAAATACCCAATTTCCCCAGGATTATTGTGACCCACTTCATTACAATAATAGCACCGATTGATCTGTGCTGATGATCACCCTGGTGATGTCTTCCACAGTTAGAACATCTTCTGGCCTTTGAAGAATCGAGGAATTGCACCTGCTTTTCCTTTGATGAAATTTTCTTAGGACTTTGCATTCTGAGTTGGTAATTCAACTACCTTCTTTCCTTTCCCATATTCCCTATGAGATCATCCTCGGTGACATAGGCTGGTTGCACTAATGCAGCATAATTAGTGAGAGTATAAGAACTGAGACCCTGAGTCATATAAGTACGAAGACCCCTCTTATACATCTGCATCTTCCATTCCTCATTCGGAGCATACTTTACCACTTGTTAAAACTGAGACAACTTCTCAAACTTAGCGATGTCTCTTAGCATCACAAGTACTATGTATTGAGTTGATCAGGCTCAATGTCTCTTAGCATCACAAGTATAACTACAACAAGGACTAACAAGGAATCGACTCAACCCTAAACTAAGTCCGACGAGGTCGAACTGCTCTGATACCAACTATAACACTCCGATATTTTTATTTAGTAAAAATACCCAAGTGTACCATCCCTAAAACATTAGAGATATTATTTCCTGCTCAGACACTGAATACTACTATGGATTTTTCACTGAATAAAACAAAACAGTCTTATTTACAAACAAGACCATACGGTACTCAGACCATAATCTGTCAGCAACTATAGTATTCAGCATCATACAAGAAAGCGGAAGAAAAACATAACACTAAAGTCATAGTGTCATAGTACATAGATAACAAAAAGGGAATATAAACATAAGCATAAAGCTAAGTCATCAGCAGCCAGTCCGAGCTCAACCTACTCGTGCCTCTGTGGTCCTCTCTTTCCCTGTTTCTCTGTAAAACAACAACATATAAACAATGAGATACAATCTCTGTGAGTTCTACCGAGACCCCTACTAACACTCTCGGTTCATATATGAAACCTTTAACTGGCCATTCTGTTATTGAATTGCAAATATTCACTGGTAATTCGATATGAATTACAAACATAACATTTTCATATCTAGCACATTACCAACTACCGAAAGTTTGTGTGAACCCCAACATAGCCAATAGGTGTACAATTCCCAAAGGCAAAACATAGCCACATGGGGGCCTAGGTCAAGGGCTCATGACTTCCCTCACCTAGCATGCTATTTCATAGGGGTCGTCACCCCGATTAGATATAATATATATCAGGAATTATAAACCGGTTTAGATGAATAATTAATAAACATCTCGCGTCAGTTGCATAATAACAGATAGAATGATCGGTTTAGACGAAATCATATTCATCCCGCATCAACTATATAACTCAATAAATAGAACATACCATAGACCGGTTTAGATGATTCAAGAATCATCCCACGTCATTTATACAATATCACATAGGACTCATAGTTCCTTTTCTTTTTCAACAAAACATGTCCTCACACGAGTTCTATTATTCGGTTTATCGAAAAAATTTGTAACATGAAATACCGTCCATTATACAATTTAAATTATATATTTAGTTAGGTCTTTGAATAAGCTTTCAAACGCATCATATAACACCTCAACCGGGTTCCCCGGATCAAAAGTTATCGAGAAAACAAAATCAGTGACTTTGGCTGAAAAACTACAAAGCGTCGCGACGCGAACAGGCTCTGTTGCGACGCGAAAAGTGACAGAATTTTTCCGTTTCAACAATTATGAAGGTTTGCGACGCGACGGGGGATGGTCGCGACGCGATGGACACTGGAATTGCAGAAAAACATATTTTCAAAACTCGATTTTGTGCCGTTTTCTTTCTAAACGTTTTCGATACGTACCTAACTGAAAAACAGTTTATAACAACACCAAAACCAGTCCAATCAACATTAATTCATTCCTCAATCAATCAAACATATCAGTCCATTACAATCAAACATCAATTTCCCCAAAATCCGTTAATTGTCGGTTTAACGGTTTTTCGACCAAAACGACGTTTCTCACGCAATTCAAACTGAAACAATCACATCAAGCAATCAATCAAATCAATCAACATAAAATTCATTTTGTTTAATCAATTCAAAACATAAAATCCTAAACGTGAGTAAAACTCACCTATCGTGATGAAAATCACGAAACACCGCAACTTTTCGCAACTCAAACATCCGACTCGCGAGACTCGAGAAATCCGCTTTTCACCTAGACACCACATAAGCTCCTAGGCTTCAAGCTCCTCACAAAAGCCCCAACTTTGATTCCTAAGCTTTCGTCTTTCAACATGAACCTCAACATCAACCTTCAACCTTCATGAACACTATTCATCATCCCTAACCTCCAAATTGCTCCTATTCACCTAAAGCCCCAAATTGTTTTCAAAACCCTAACTTACCCAATCCTTGTTTCCTTCACTCCAAGTTAGCACCCAAGCTTCCATTTGAACTTACCACACTTCCAAATCACTCAAAAGAAGAAGCAAGCTCCAAAACTCCTCTTCTCCTCATGAAAACGAAAATGGTGGATGGAGAGAGAGTGAAACATATGATGTGATTCTTGTATCAACATGGAGAGGATGAGAAGGTGATGATTTTTGGTGAAGGAAAAATGGAGTTTGGCATGAAATCTTTCTTCCCTTCTCTCCTTCTCCTCTTCGTTTCCCTCTTTCTCCATTTCTCGTCTTTTCTTTCTTTTCTCCTCTCCCTCACGGTTCTGTATCTCTTTATTTAATATATAAGTGGTAACGTGGTCAAATTACCATATTGTCCTTAATCTCTTATTTCGATTCTAAATCGTCATTGGCCCGAATTAATCGGTTAACAATCCTAAGACAACCAATAATTATCTTTAGCACTCAATAATTTTACCAATTAAGTACTAAATTAATTCAATTGGGTTAACGTCCAAATAATTCTATTAATTTTTTTGAGGATGTTACATTCTCCCCAACTTGAAAGAACTTTGTCCTCAAAATTTTGTCCAGTCTTTCATTTGAATAACCGAGAATCGACATTCTCAGAATGGACCTTAACTTGCTGGAAAACAACCTTGAATTTAACGAATGATTGTAGAAACTCTTCTCAAATTGGCACGTCAATCTCTAAGTACGTTCCACTACTACCCTAGAACGCTCTTAGGTTATAGTCCGAACTCTCTTGTTACGAATCAACACGAGAAACTCATCATTCGCCCACATAGGCTCGACACCTCGTTTGAAAACACTTTCGAAGCTTCATTCCACGTATCCTCGTTTACACCCCAACTTTGATTAATCTAAATCAACGGGTTTAATGCAAGACACTTGATAGAAATACAGGTTGAAAAATGAGGTCCACATATTGGTACTCCTCGATCGAGACAAGAACAAACACGATTTCCTCGAAGGGTGTAAACACGTTCTCAACAAATTTTCTAAAATTTATAACAGTTCTCATACACATTGAAAAATGTGACGGAAAAGTCATCTGTGAAATTTCTTGACTTGCCCCCAAGATTTCGAGATAAAACTTTTCAACAAGATGGAATGAGGGTTTTACTAAAAACTTTGACCTTAAACGTAGAAATAAACCGTGGGGACATCAGATAAATTTGAACGTAATGAAAATAACCTCAATTGTTCTCAAAACAACTTTCAAACAGAACACAGAGCTCCTTTTCCTCTATTGCAACTTCCTCACGAGGTTTTTACCAACGACGCACCCGATTCCTTTCTGAATTAGTCAATAGCGTTGAGAGCTTCCCCTCAACCTAAGTAATCCTCCTAAGATTTTCTTCCTCAATCAAATTTTATTAGCCTCTTGATTCGTTCCCAAAATTAACTTTAGCATGCGGGTTTTCACAAAATGATTTTTCAAAACTACCATACCGCACGCCAAGCTTCACTTCGGAAATTTCAGACTCTTGCAAGCAGATCCCTCAATTAATCCTTTGATGGTTATTCGCAATGTGAAAAAAATAGTCAACAGTTACCTCACTTACGTATTCATTTGTCAATCAGCAATTGTAACTGTCTAAGCATCTAGAGTATTGACTCGTCCTTGCCTTAGAGCTGCTTGTAACTCCTTGGAACTCTTCCTTGAAGGGCACTTATTTGTATAGTGACCCTCTTCATTAAAATAATAACACCGATTGATCTGTGCTGACGATCACCCTGGTGATGTCTTCCACAGTTAGAACATCTTCTGGCCTTTGAAGAATCGAGGAATTGCACCTGCTTTTCCTTTGATGAAATTTTCTTAGGACTTTGCATTCTGAGTTGGTAATTCAACTACCTTCTTTCCTTTCCCATATTCCCTATGAGATCATCCTCGGTGACATAGGCTGGTTGCACTAATGCAGCATAATTAGTGAGAGTATAAGAACTGAGACCCTGAGTCATATAAGTACGAAGACCCCTCTTATACATCTGCATCTTCCATTCCTCATTCGGAGCATACTTTACCACTTGTTAAAACTGAGACAACTTCTCAAACTTAGCGATGTATTCTTCCACCAGGATGCACCGGTTGGAGATTCCGGTCTTGGTCGGGGACTGCGTCTTGGTCATCCTGACATAATTCCGCTTATGATGCACTAAGTATTGAGTTGATCAGGCTCAATGTCTCTTAGCATCACAAGTATAATTACAACAAGGACTAACAAGGAATCGACTCAACCCTAAACTAAGTCCGACGAGGTCGAACTGCTCTGATACCAACTGTAACACTCCGATATTTTTATTTAGTAAAAATACCCAAGTGTACCATCCCTAAAACATTAGAGATATTATTTCCTGCTCAGACACTGAATACTACTATGAATTTTTCATTGAATAAAACAAAACAGTCTTATTTACAAACAAGACCATACGGTACTCAGACCATAATCTGTCAGCAACTATAGTATTCAGCATCATACAAGAAAGCGGAAGAAAAACATAACACTAAAGTCATAGTGTCGTAGTACATAGATAACAAAAAGGGAATATAAACATAAGCATAAAGCTAAGTCATCAGAAACCCGTCCGAGCTCAACCTACTCGTGATCTGTGGTCCTCTCTTTCCCCGTTTCTCTGTAAAACAACAACATATAAACAATGAGATACAATCTCTGTGAGTTCTACCGAGACCCCTACTAACACTCTCGGTTCATATATGAAACCTTTAACTGGCCATTCTGTTATTGAATTGCAAATATTCACTGGTAATTCGATATGAATTACAAACATAACATTTTCACATCTAGCACATCACCAACTGCCGAAAGTTTGAGTGAACCCCAACATAGCCAATAGGTGTACAATTCCCAAAGGCAAAACATAGCCACATGGGGGCCTAGGTCAAGGGCTCATGACTTCCCTCACCTAGCATGCTATTTCATAGGGGTCGTCACCCCGACTAGATATAATATATATCAGGAATTATAGACCGATTTAGATGAATAATTAATAAACATCCCGCGTCAGTTGCATAATAACAGATAGAATGATCGGTTTAGACGAAATCATATTCATCCCGCGTCAACTATATAACTCAATAAATAGAACATACCATAGACCGGTTTAGATGATTCAAGAATCATCCCACGTCATTTATACAATATCACATAGGACTCATAGTCCGTTTTCTTTTTCAACAAAACATGTCCTCACACGAGTTCTATTATTCGGTTTATCGAAAAACTTTGTAACATGAAATACCGTCCATTATACAATTTAAATTATATATTTAGTTAGGTATTTGAATAAGCTTTCAAACACATCTTAGAACACCTCAATCGGGTTCCCGGATCAAAAGTTATCGCGAAAACAAAATCAGTGACTTTTGCTAAAAACTGCAAAGTGTCGCGACGCGAACAGGTTCGGTCGCGACGCGAAAAGTGACAGAATTTTCCCGTTTCAACAATTATGAAGGGTCGCGACGCGATGGGGGATGGTCGCGACGCGATGAGCACTGGAATTGCAGAAAAACAGATTTTCAAAACTCGGTTTTTGTGCCGTTTCGCTTTCTAAACGTTTTCGATACGTACCTAACTGAAAAACAGTTCATAACAACACCAAAACCAGTCCAACCAACATTAATTCATTCCTCAATCAATCAAACATATCAATCCATAACAATCAAACATCAATTTCCCAAAATCCGTTAATTGTCGGTTTAACGGTTTTTCGACCAAAACGACGCTTCTCACGCAATTCAAACCGAAATAATCACATCAAGCAATCAATCAACATAAAATTCATTTTGATTAATCAATTCAAAACATAAAATCCTAAACGTGAGTAAAACTCACCTATCGTGATGAAAATCACGAAACACCGCAACTTTCCGCAACTCGAACATCCAACTCGCGAGACTCGAGAAATCCGCTTTTCACCTAGACACCAACATAAGCTCCTAGGCTTCAAGCTCCTCACAAAAGCCCCAACTTTGATTCCTAAGCTTTCATCTTTCAATATGAACCTCAACATCAACCTTCAACCTCCATGAACACTATTCATCATCCCTAACCTCCAAATTGCTCCTATTCACCTAAAACCCCAAATTGATTTCAAAACCCCAACTCACCCAATCCTTGTTTCCTTCACTCCAAGTTAGCACCCAAGCTTCCATTTGAACTTCCCACACTTCCAAATCATTCAAAAGAAGAAGCAAGCTCCAAAACTCCTCTTCTCCTCAAGAAAACGAAAATGGTGGATGGAGAGAGAGTGAAACATATGATGTGATTCTTGTATCAACCTGGAGAGGATGAGAAGGTGATGATTTTTGGTGAAGGAAAAATGGAGTTTGGCATGAAATCTTTCTTCCCTTCTCTCCTTCTCCTCTTCGTTTCCCTCTTTCTCTCTTTCTCCATTTCTCTTCTTTTCTTTATTTTCTCCTCTCCCTCACAGTTATGTATCTCTTTCTTTTCATTTCTTTTCTTTTTAATTATTTCTTTCACTTACACACACATATATATATATATTTATTTAATATATAAGTGGTAACGTGGTCAAATTACCATATTGTCCTTAATCTCTTATTTCGATTCTAAATCGTCCTTGTCCGAATTAACCGGTTAACGATCCTAAGACAACCAATAATTATCTTTAGCACTCAATAATTTTACCAATTAAGTACTAAATTAATTCGATTGGGTTAACGTCCAAATAATTCTATTAATTATTTTGAGAATGTTACGATTACGTTTCGTTGTTTTGGTATTACAAGTGTATTCATTGATTCTTTGATGTACAAATTGGATATTTGTTGAAAATGGGGGTGGATTGTAAACATATATTTGGTGTGCTGCCACCCGTGAGTAAGCTAAGCCTCGCGCAGACCATGTATCATTTCATCAGTGGATATACTGCTTTGGTAATGTTTCACACTAATTAACCTCGTCATGCTAATACATTAACTACTATTTATTGACTAATGTTGCTTCTTTTGTAATTTCTCAAACTTTAGGTGGCTGGCACAGAAGATGGTATAAAGGAGCCACAGGCAACATTTTCAGCTTGTTTTGTTGCAGCATTTATAATGTTACACCCTACAAAATATGCGGCAATGCTTGCTGAAAAGATGCAGAAACTTTTGATTCTTATGAATTATGATTTCGGAGCTTAATATGTTAGTATTGAGTTCAATCTAATTTGTTTGTGCTGGTGTTGACCGTCAGTTATCATTATCTTTTGCCTGTTGCAGGTAGACCTCCGGGACAAGGCAGCACTAGAGCAAATTTTTGCTTCCACAAAGTAAGAATTATGATAGAATCTTCCTTCTTTCTTTTTTAGGTGCTGAGGAGTCTCATGTTCTCCTATAGCTGTACTTTATCATTGATCTTATAACTGTTTCTTATTTCTTTTCCTTTTTGTTGTAGGTTTGATTCAGTCATACATTTTGCTGCACTGAAAGCAGTAGGTGAAAAGTGTGCAGAAACCATTGCTCTACTACAACAACAATTTGGCTGGGACAATTACTCTGTTAGAAGTCATGGCAGCTCATGGATGCAAGAAGGTAAATTCCTTCTTGTTTTCGGTCCTGCACGTAAAGAACAGTTATAAATTATAATATTCTCATACTTCTATAACACTGCGATGTCTTTTTCTTTTTTCTAGGTAGAGTTCCTTCCGATTGCTTGAGATACAATAAATAGATGAAACCAATTAGATTGCCTAAAAGATTACTGGTATATTATTTATAGTTCAGTGAAGCAATTGACTCTAACAGCCATGACAAATGGATGGATGTTTATGGGGCTCAAGTTATTGCTTTTACTGCTGCAACTTCTGTTGTTTTATTTGATAGGAAGGGTTACCACCTTATTAAAATTCCAACACAAAGCCGAAGCCCCAATGGTCCTTGATGTTATTGTCTCAGTCATTTAGTTGTGACTGTGGCGAAGTATAAGCCCTTAGGTTAAACTTTGTTTGTTGACACATCACTACTGTCTTTAGGGGTGGGGTATGCATTTTATAATTTATTGCATTTTGCTTATCTCACTGACTTTATATTTATTTGAATCAACTTGTGTTCTCATTTTCAGCCACTGTATATGGTTGGCCATTCCTTCAGGATCACCAGTGTTGGTGTGCAAGATATTTTTTTTTTATATATTTTGGTTGTTGCAATAACAGTGTGTTGAATATTTAGGTGTTTAGTGTATGATCTTGTGAGTTGTGAGAAATTGATTTCTCCACACAGACTTCTTTTTTTTCTCTTTGTGTTTTCAAAATATTGTGTATTTTTGTGGCATTGCCTCAATATTATTATGTAATGCAATTATGGGCTTCTTCTGAACTTGCTTATGAATTTAATGCATTTAGCTTTTGTACTTTCAATGTGTTATGGCTGCATATTTCACTTAGTATGGCCATTTTCATTATTTAGATTAGCAGTCATTATTTTATCATATAGCGAAATGAATAAGTGTTAAAAGCTATTGATGTGTGACTTAACTATGATATATGTAACAAAGTGTTGGGTAAATGAAGTTCATTAGATGGTGATTGAGGAAACAAATACTTTAGGCAGCAATGATCAGGTGCAGCATGGGGATGCATTAAGGCTACCAAATAATACTTTTTTTAACAAAAAAATGAACTTTTAAAGTCGGGCGAAACTAAAGCCTGACTTCAAAAGACTTCTAAAGTCGTGCTGAATTAATAGCCTGACTTAAAATAAGCACATTTAAAGTCAGGCGAAATAAATGCTTGACTTTAAAACAGACTTACGGATTCAGGCAATACATGCTTGACTTAAAACAGACTTACGAAGTCAAGCTATCGCTTGACTTTAAAACGTCTGACATACGAAGTCGACTTAATAGAAGTCAAGCTGACGCCTGACTTTAAATCCCTTTTTTGCATTAATGCGAATTGGTTTTTTTCTTAATTTCAAAACAGTTTTCCACCAAAACTCAAAACCAAAAAAATAAGTTTTATAATTTTTGTTTTTGTTTTAAAACTAATTAGTCACCACCAATGGTCGCCAACTACCCCACCGACCGCCACCAACTACCACTCGACCACCACCAACCAGCACTTCATTCACCGTCAACCACTGCAACCATCTTCAACCACCACCAACCATCACTTCGACCACCACTATGACCACCTTTGATCATCAATTTGACCACCACCTACTTTTACTCCCACCACCGCCAACCACTACTTCAACCACCATTGACTACCACCGTAGCCACTGCCTACAACCCCAAACGGGGCCTTACTCTATCTGTTTTTGATTTTTCTTTTGCAGGTACAATCAATCTTCAGGATAGAGCGAAGATGATACGTATGGAAGAGAGAAAGGTGATGCTGCAAAGGGTTAAGGTTTGAGGCGATGGGTACGAAGAACTAAGGGACGATGGAGAAATGAAGAACTCGCTAAAAAATATAAATCTAATTTTCAATGTAAACTTCAGTATATTTCTATATTCTCATTACTTTGAAACATGTACATGTATTATATTTATACACAGATTTGGGATTGAGAAGGGTTTGCAAATCGAAAGGACATTTAAGTTGAGCTTGTCGTTTGATTAAGAAAAATAAGGTTAGTAAACCTTCTAGAACTAACAAAGGAGAACCCAAAAAAGATATGGTTACTTAATAATAAAATAATCTATTTGTAGATTTGCTTAACAACAAGTTCAGCACACCAATCTTGGTGCTTGAACAATGGCTTCTCACAACACATAATGGGAGAATGACATATGTTCCAAGAGCTCCAAGTTAGAGACATTGGATATGCCGTCTTGAGATGACAAATTAAATTGATGCATTCACTTTGTCTCATGTCTTCTTTGCCAATTAATGTTGCTGACTCACTAAGAAGATATGATCTTGTGTTTTCTAATCTTTGAGAAGCTTCTTGACTTGAGTCTTCTTAACTTGATAAGCATCTTATGATTTTATAATATCATATGATATTATAATATCGCACAGTTCTGTTATATATTATAATATATAACATCAAGATTTTTATTGTGTGATATATTATCTTCATGTGTGATATTATAATAATACATAATATATATTGAATACATGAAGATACATAATATAACATCAAAAACTTTATTGTGTGATATTATATTTGATGTTACTAATGAAAGATTTTGCAAGGCATTTTCTAAGAAGATGATTACTGAATGAATCTGAGATGAACATTAAAGTTATTTCCTTAATTATTATTGAAGCAACGCAATGATGAAAATTATATTCATAAAAAAAATAAAACAAAATATGCTAAATAACTCATTAAGAAATCCAAGCTTGTAGATTGCAAGACTATGAGTACACCCATGCATTCAACTTGCGTCTTAAGCAAAGACGAGGCAAATAGTAAGGGAGACTAAAAATTGCATAGAGGTATGGCAGGCTCATTACTTTACCTCACCACGTCTAGACCCGATATCATGTTCACTTTATGCTAATGTGCCAGTTTTCAGTGTGTTCTTAGAGAAACTCACTTAAATACTATTAAAAGAATATTTAGATATCTACAAGGTGCTACTACTAATTTTTGTTTGTTGTATAAGAAATTTTTTTTTAAAGAAAAGAGTCTCGCTAAAACCTTCTGATACAAATCCTCCTTAGGGATAAATCATCAGAAGGAAAAAGAGCACTCTACCACAATATATTAAAAAGAAATAAAAAGGAGTACAGGAAAGACCAATGGGGGATTAGGCCGAAACCCCTGGCAAGAAAACAAACAATAAGCAAAAGAAGCAACACAACAACACAAAATAAAACCAGAGAGACCAAACACCGGGGATAAATCATCTAAATCTGAAAAAAGGAAGACTTTTCCTATTACGACAAAATTCGTTTAAGATGAAGCTCGGAGGCAAACTCTACCAAGTATAAGTTCTACTAACTAGACCCAAAACAGTTAATTTATCTGCGCAACTGTTTCCTTCTCTGAAAATATGAAAGACAATAAAGTTCATATCCGAACAAAGCCTCAAGGTGTTGCCCCAACGATTTCTCTGTCTCTAGGGGACAATGCCAGGTTTCTTAAAAGCAGAAACAACAGAAGAGGAGTCACATTCTAACATAAATTTACGCCACCCCTTATCATAGGCGGCCTCAATAGAAATCATGGCTGCCAAAAGCTTAGCATCAAGGGTAATGCCATTGCCCAAAAATGACGCGAAACAACCAACACTAGAGACTCTATAGTCACAAAAAATGCCACCACAAGAAGAAGGGCTGGGAGAGCCTTTAGAAGCACCATCAGTCTTACATTTGAACCAGCCCTAAAAAGGGGCGTTCCAATATACTTGAATAATATCTTGAGCTTTTCTAGGGTTACCTTTGACACGAAACGATTTTAAAATAGAGAGCTTAGTCATAGTGTTTTACATGTGGCCATGCGAGGAGGAACCCCAGAGAGAAATGGAGGTCTTGATCTTATGAAGAAGAGATTGAAGAGGAACAGCTTTATTATCAAAGCGTAATTTATTTATGCTTAACCAAATGCTGGAAAGAACATGAATATATGAAGGAACTAAGACATCCAAGAGTTGATCACTCCAAGATCCATTCAACACAGAAAGAAGAGATAAAATACTAGTAGTTGTTGACTCCCAGTCATATGATGTAAGTTAGGCATTTTTAGGACCAATTGTGCAGGGTTTTTATTGTATAACAGTCATTATCTGGGATTTAGTTCAGTTTTAGATCATTGTAGTAGGAAGTTCAATTGTAAGTTATTCCTTCACTTTTGGAGCTAAATGGGACTTGAAGACCTCTTAATTGGTTGTGGCATCTTTCGGCGAACCAGACACTTGCCCGGAAATGCAGCAATCTGGAGGAATTTTGCAAGCCAGAACTTTCTGTCATTCTTCGCGTCGCGACCAGGAGGGTTCGCGACGCGATCTGGAGGAATTTTTACAAGCCAGAACTTTCTGTCATTCTTCGCGTCGCGACCAGGAGGGTTCGCGACGCGACCTGGAGCAGTTTTGCGAGGCCTGAAGTTTCTGTCATTTGTCGCGACGCGATGGCCACGGGCCGCGTCGCGATGGTGCGTAAAAATTAGGGTTTTTAAAGCTGTTTCAGCAATTTTGAAAAGGACTTTGTCTGGGGAGCGCAGCGAGGGTTTGGAGCAGCAGCTGGAGGTGTTTTTGGGAGCTTCTAATCACTTGGGAACAAGGTTTTGAAGACTTCTCATGGATTCCTCTATGTGTAACTTCTCCTTATTTTTATCTTCTTTTTCCTTGATGTTGTCCATGTAGTTTGTTTTGATTAGGGAGAGATGACTCTCCCCAAACCTATCTATTGATTACTTTGTTACGGTTGATTCAGTTGTTTGGTTAATTTATCATAAGTCTATGCCTCTTTGTGTAATGCTTTACTTCTACATATGCTAGTTGTAATGAATTAGGGATTGTGATGACATAGGGATATGGGTTACATTCTTGATATGGGGTAGTAGATCACATACTTGTGATCACCATAGGAATATGGGATTGGATATGTGAATTCTCTATTTCTTGCGTTTATTGCTTTACCTGTTGGCATGAATCACCTAAGGGATTAGGGTTTCTCAATTAGGTAAAAGGGGTTTTGAGGCAAGGGATTGTCCCTAACCTAATTTAGTGAATTGAATCTGGTAATTTAAACAAACAATTTGAGATTAGCTGAAGGATCATAGGATAGGTGAGGGGAGAAGATTCGACCCCTAATCGCTTTTATTTTATTGTTTACAAACGTTTGCTTTATTTTACCGTTACTTCACTTTTCGTCCAACTGTTACGTCTAAGGATTAATTTACTTGCCTATTGATGATAATACACAATCCCTGTGGAATCGACCGGTTACTTACCGTATTTTATTACTTGCAACGACATTTGGTACACTTGCCAAATTGTTAACAAGTTTTTGGCGCCGTTGCCGGGGATTGTTGATTTCATTGTCAACAAGGCATTTGAGTTAATTCTTAGTTGTCTTATTTTATTTTTTTTATTTCAGTATTTTATTGTGTGTTTTATTTGTTTAGATACATAGTTATTGTGTTGGACTTGTTAACGGTTTGTTGAAGTGTTTCAGTGAACTGTGTAGCAGGGGCAAAGTTCGAAAGAATTGCTGTTTGTCCCGAGAAAAAAAAAAATTTATGGAATCCACTTCTTGGATGGAAGATGCTTTGGCCCAGTTTAGGCAAATGACTGAGACTATCTTCCAGCCTAAAGAGCAAGCTTCTCGGTTGGAAGATACTTTGTCCGAGTTTATGCGAATGTCCGAGACCCTCTTCCAACCCCAAGAGCAAGTGATGATAGAGTCCTCGCCACCCTCACTTAGCGGTAATTGTTGTGAAGAACCCCACTTGAATGGAAAATGTGTGACACGCACCTTTTGCGATTCTTGTGGGGAGTATCTTGTGGAGTGCAACTGTGAGGATGAGTGGGTAACTATATCAGAAAATTACCCATGGTTATGCACTACCAATGAGGAACAAGAAGAACAAGCTCCAACAAAAGAAGAATCTGGGGAGGATAAGGAAGATGAGGAAGAAGAAAAGATTGAAATGGAGGAGCATGTAGTTTGGAGGGAAGATCAAAGCTCCCAATGTGGGGAAGGGGTGAAAACCCAACAAGAAAAAACCCAACAAATCATGGTTCCTATTATTCTTCCAAGTAGCAAGGAGGATAGAAGTGAGGAGATTGACATATACTTAGACTCCTTCTATGCCTTATTCATCACCCTTCACCTCAAAAGGGTATGGAAGCATCTACAACTATGTTTCAAATTCATGATGTTCCTGCCCCAGAAGCGAAAGAAGAAGGATGATGTGTTCTTTGTGTCATATCAGCCACCTTAATAGTGGGATGACAAACGTCAAGCTAGTGACGTTAAAGAAGCGCTTGGTGGGAGGCAACACATTGGTTCATTATTTACTGTTTTGAGTCTTTATTTTTCATTCCCTTTTTGACTTATTTTGCACTTTGGTCTGTACTTATTATAACTTACTCTGTGATATTGAGGCACCACTACCCTATTCTTTTTTGTTAAAGCAGCTTCAATGATGATGATGTGTGGCATTTGGCTTCGCATGTGTACATTTTACCTGTTGAGCACTCGCACGTCAAGTTTTATCGTCAAGTAATAGCAGGGGTCATGACAAAAGTTGCAGAAGTTCTTTATCATCTGTGAGCAGCATCTCTCAAGTTCCATCTCTATGATCCCAACTGTGAGGTTTGAGCCTAAAAACGTTCTTATATATATTGTGTGTATTCCTTGCCTGCATTAGTCTGCAGAACTTGACATTGTGCTTAATTGTTTTTGCATTTGAATTTCATACACACTGAGGCATTTCTTTTGGCACCCCTGAGCCTTTCAAACCACACCTAATTAATGTTTATCCTCTGCTAGCCCCTCTGAGCCTATTGTTAAATATTGTATGCTGTTTCTCTAACAATCATAGCCTAGTTAATTCTTAACTTGGAGTTAGGTAACAAAAGCTGTGAGAGTGGGGAAATTTTTAAGTTTGGGGTTGCTCGTGGAATAGCAACAATATAAGTTTGGGGTGGTATACAAGAGAAGGAGCAAGAAAAGAAAGAAAGAATATATTTATTTATATATATATATATATATATATATGTATATATATACATATCAACAAAAAAAAGAGAAAAATAAATAAATAAAATCCTTCTCTTGTTTTGTTAAATGCTTTGGGAAAATGGGTGAGTATTGCGTGAAATTGACAAAAAGAGAGGTAAGCCTAACTCCAAGTGCAACCTACTTATCCAAATGTATCCACCCTTACCTAAGCCCCGCTATAACCCTTAAAGTCCTCAAATGTGTGTATGCATTTCATTGTATAGAATGATATAGAACTCTGTCAAGCCTATGAAACGATGATGCAGGTACTGTGAATTGAGTGAATACCCGAAACACCTCAAGAGTGAAACACTGGTGAGATGTGCGTACAGAGAAAACTTGAGAATGCTGCCTGCTTATGATTCGGTATTTCCAATTCAGTTGTCCTGCCACTGCATTAGATTGATGATGATAATTGATGTGCTGATGTGTTTAAGGTTGATGTATTATATGTAACAGCTAAATAGAAAAACAGCCACAGTCTGAATTGATTGTTTGCTTGAGGACAAGCAAAAGTTTAAGTTTGGGGTTGTGTTGACTCCCAGTCATATGATGTAAGTTAGGCATTTTTAGGACCAATTGTGCAGGGTTTTTATTGTATAACAGTCATTATCTGGGATTTAGTTCAGTTTTAGATCATTGTAGTAGGAAGTTCAATTGTAAGTTATTCCTTCACTTTTGGAGCTAAATGGGACTTGAAGACCTCTTAATTGGTTGTGGCATCTTTCGGCGAACCAGACACTTGCCCGGAAATGCAGCAATCTGGAGGAATTTTGCAAGCCAGAACTTTCTGTCATTCTTCGCGTCGCGACCAGGAGGGTTCGCGACGCGATCTGGAGGAATTTTTACAAGCCAGAACTTTCTGTCATTCTTCGCGTCGCGACCAGGAGGGTTCGCGACGCGACCTGGAGCAGTTTTGCGAGGCCTGAAGTTTCTGTCATTTGTCGTGACGCGATGGCCACGGGCCGCGTCGCGATGGTGCATAAAAATTAGGGTTTTTAAAGCTGTTTCAGCAATTTTGGAAAGGACTTCGTCTGGGGAGCGCAGCGAGGGTTTGGAGCAGCAGCTGGAGGTGTTTTTGGGAGCTTCTAATCACTTGGGAACAAGGTTTTGAAGACTTCTCATGGATTCCTCTATCTGTAACTTCTCCTTATTTTTATCTTCTTTTTCCTTGATGTTGTCCATGTAGTTTGTTTTGATTAGGGAGAGATGACTCTCCCCAAACCTATCTATTGATTACTTTGTTACGGTTGATTCAGTTGTTTGGTTAATTTATCATAAGTCTATGCCTCTTTGTGTAATGCTTTACTTCTACATATGCTAGTTGTAATGAATTAGGGATTGTGATGACATAGGGATATGGGTTACATTCTTGATATGGGGTAGTAGATCACATACTTGTGATCACCATAGGAATATGGGATTGGATATGTGAATTCTCTATTTCTTGCGTTTATTGCTTTACCTGTTGGCATGAATCACCTAGAGGATTAGGGTTTCTCAATTAGGTAAAAGGGGTTTTGAGGCAAGGGATTGTCCCTAACCTAATTTAGTGAATTGAATCTGGTAATTTAAACAAACAATTTGAGATTAGCTGAAGGATCATAGGATAGGTGAGGGGAGAAGATTCGACCCCTAATCGCTTTTATTTTATTGTTTACAAACGTTTGCTTTATTTTACCGTTACTTCACTTTTCGTCCAACAATTTGAGATTGCCTATTGATGATAAAACACAATCCCTGTGGAATCGACCGGTTACTTACCGTATTTTATTACTTGCAACGACATTTGGTACACTTGCCAAATTGTTAACAGTAGTATCAATAAAGCAGTTGATAGAAGATTGGAGCCAGTGCCAATTTTTTTGGGCAAAAGGGCAGCTAAGAAACAAATGTCTGGTAGGTTCATCATTCTTACCACAGTGGCAACAAATGGAGACCATGGTGCAACCCCGCTTTTTTGTGGTTATCATCTGTAGGCAAACGATCATGGACAGCTCTCCAGAAAAGAAAAGATTTTGAAGGAGGAATAGACCAGACCTCCTTAGCCTAAGAGACAACCACAGATCTAGGATTGAGAAAATGATAAGCTTCTTTAAAAGATAACAAACCAGAAGAAGAATGGTCCCAAGCTAAAGTATCTCCCGCTGTGAAGCGAGGAATAAGGAGACTGATAATTTCTGCACACACAGAAACTGATATGCTAGTTGAAGTCAATGATATAATCTCTGACCTTCGATGTCAACAACTTTTGAACCTGCAACGGAAAATTAAAAACCAAGGAGAGCAGCTGAGAAATCCATTTGTCAGTCAAAAAATAAATATGGGTACCATCACCAATATTCCAAGTGGAGTTAGAGAGAACAATAGAGATATTGGCACGCAGGGCAGGCCAAAGAGAAGACCTCACATGATAAGAAACTCGGATGTTCCTCTTATAAAACCTGGCTCTAATGAAATTAGCCCATTGTCCCCTCGAGGAAAGCATGTCAAAAGTAAGTTTATTCATGGCAGATTCATTAACAGCACACACAGAACGCAACAAAATACCCCCTTCCTGAGTGGGAGAACAAGCTTTGGACCAAGCAACTGTCGTTCGCTTTTTCAATTCTGCATTTCGTGACCAGATGAATTTTTTTATCCAATTATCCAGAGTTTTCAAAAGAGAAACGGGTCATGCATAAATGTGGAAGCTATATGTGAGCATGTCGTGGATAATAGATTTCACCAGTTGAACTCTCCCCATGATGGAGAGAAGAGACCCTTTCCAAGTAGACAACTTAGATTTAATTATGTCAGCAATAGGTCTAAGGTAGAGAGATTTAGGCCGCCCTATAAAGATAGAGACCTTGAGATAAATAAAGGGAAGAGTCCCATGAGAAAAGCCAAGCAAATACTTCAACGAAGCACACCTACCAGCAGTGACAGCTCCAGAGTAAAATCTACATTTCTCAATACCTATGAGCTGACCTGAAGCTTCTCCATACTGAGTGATAAGAGACATCAAGCTAGTAATGTTTTTATGTGGTCACCACAAAAAACCAAAATATCATCAGCAAAAAGAACATGGCTAGGAGTTTGAAACCCCCTTGGACTAGCCATAAGACAGATAGCTACTATATTGCTCAAGTGAGTGATACCTCTGCTAAGAATATCCTCTGCAGTGCAAAAGAGGAGAGGGGAGAGAGGGTCACTTTGTATAACACTCTGTTTACTAGGAAAAAAACCCCCACAGTGGCCATTAAACGCTTTAAGCAATTCTCTATGGATAAGTTTTGTATTCTGTTATTAATGAAAATCCGACGATAAAACGTGTTTTTTTAAAAATTCATATTTTAGGTTTTTTTTCCAGTTTCTTAGTTCAACATTATTATCAAAAGTATGAAAACAATTATAAATACAAAAACATCACAATAAATAAAGATGCAGAAATGAATATAACCAAAAGTATATTCCTTAAGTTGTCATGATATGAAGTAACATTCAAAATTTGCGTACCAAAATAGGGGAGTCAAAGTCAATTATCCGAGAAAGTTAAAAACTCAAACAGGCGGGCTAACAGATATAAACCCCAAGGACCAAAAAGGCACCACTAAAACATACAAAGAGAAGCCTAAAGATTTTCAATTTCGATATCGGCATTCCCATCGACATTCTCGTCGGCATTCTCATTGGCATTCCTTTCAAGTGTCATCTCTACCAGCTGTCCGCCAACTACATTCAGAAGGATGTTCATACCCTCTGTCTTAATGGTTAGGTCTGGGTTCAGACAGCGAATCTGCTCAACAACATTAGCAAAACATTCCTCACCAACTATCTTTGCCACGACTGCAGTATCTGCCTCACTCTGCAAAGCTTTATCTCGTTCTTGCGTCAACCGACTTCTTGTGGATGCCAACTCGGAAATCACTTTCAACAACTCTGCCTCCTTGGATGAAAGAGAAGAGGTCAACTCGCCAAATTTCTTTTCGGCACTCTCTTTCGGTAAAAAGGCGAGTAACATCTCCAGTAGCCTTATCATTAGCAGTACGCAGAGAATCCACTTCCTTGCGAACGTCCTCGATAGCACAGGCAGAAACCTCAGCCGACTCAGTATGTTCTTTGTTCTTCTCTTCCAAGGATGCAACAGAGCCCTTCAGGATGTTAAGTTCTTCCAAGGCGTCATCTCGCCCCTTCTTCAAAACGACATACTCTGTCGAATCAAAATTCCATGTGTCAAAATCAGAATCCTTCAGAAGATCGGATACCAACCAAGCGCCAAAACAGAAGTATTACCTTCCTCCTGCTTCTTTCTCTCTACTTCTCTCTCCAGCAACGATGTCCCCAACTCACATACCTTGGGCAGATAGGCAAAGGGATTCCTCCGGAGGGTCTCTGTTGTGCGAAAAGTAGTTTGTGCAAGTGTACACAATCGCAACAAGTAATTGAGTGACAAGTAAAGATCGTTCCCACGAGGATTGTTGAGTTTACTTCTATATTTAAATTAGTAATTTAGCTAGTGAGAAAAACAAGTAAAAATAACAAGTTGTCAACAAGTATTGTGAGTAACATGAATGTAAATAAACAAGTAAAGAAATTTCAAGAGTTGATAAAGTGAGTTGGACTGCTCTTTGCTAAGTAATTTCTCAGTAGTGAAGTGCTATAACGTTAGACGCTATAGCGTTAAGTGCTGTAGCATATGATTTTGTGACTTTCGGTCACTAACGCCAGAGTTTTGTTACAAGACTCCTATGTCTAGGTTCTAAATAAGCCCACCCTTGTATAATGAGGAACCCACAGTATTCACCTTATGAACTATTGCTCCCCTATGTCTAGAGTTAAGCACAAGTTTTATAAATGTCTTTAAACAACCTTTCATTCATATCAATCTTTGATTTAGAATCGTAGACCATGTCTGTAGACATAGGGGAGCAGTTATCAGAAACATTAAAATACTCACAAAGGCACCAAATGTGTCAAATGATAACAAATTATCTCCTAACTCTTCTATTACACTTCTTAACACATATTTACATATTTAACCACATAATTACTTAAGAACTCACATTAACTTAAGTCTAAAGAATATAAATAACTCATATAAATATGAGTTATCACACCCCCAAACTTAAACCATTGCTTGTCCTCAAGTAATGACACTTGATAAAGATAACAACTTAATAAAAACAGAATAACAACTGAATATCAATACCAAACTAGTTGCACCATTAAATCAAACAGATTTTCAAAAATCTCTCTCATTAGGCCAAACTTTCAGATTCACATCCAACACACACACACGCCATTGCTTTTCACAACATATAGAATTATTACTGCTCAATTGTGAGTGTATGACTACTAGGCTTAGTTTAGTTCCTAGCTAGTTTCAACATTTCTCCTAGCCTTGGAAAGAGTGGCCTTCTTTTGGTTTAGCCAAAGAATTTTTGAGAAAGGAGAGTAGACTAACAACTTCACATAAGACTTGAGGGGCTTCAAAGCACAAAAAAGGGCTTGATTAGGCATTTCAGATCTTTGGCCAGTGCACTAACTATTGATTTGGTGATTTCTCAGCGCTATAGCGTTTGATGCTATAGCACTGGTAATTTGATGAATAGATTCAGCTGCAATGCCCTCATTACTGAACTCCTTATTTGCATTTCTTTCTTTCTTTTTTTCTTTTTTTTTCTTTTTTTATATGCATTTTTGGAACAGGGCAGCATTTGTTTCGGGTAATTGCAGCTAATTACAATATACACGACCAATTGAGAATACATTTGTATACTTTGAGAGCCTATTGCACTGACCATCTACAATCCTCATACCTGGCCTTAATATAACCGATGCACCCCCAAACTTAGCTTCAAATGCTACTCTCAATTTTTAGTAAAAACTTGACTAAACCTTATCATTCCTAGCTAACTAGGTTCCTTGCTAAGCCTAGAGTTTGAGTGTAGAAGCAGTAATAAAACCAGTCAGTTCAAACAAGGCTACTCAACTCAAAACACATAATCATCATTAAATTTAGCCCAACAAGTACAACTTCTATTACTGAAAAATTTAAAAATTGCAACTAATCATGCCTTTTTATTCAAACAAAACATAACATTGACATTTATAAGGTCCTCCCCCCAACTTAAGATGTAGCAGTGTCCCCACTGCTCATGCATGCTAAAGGGAGAGTCCTATGACTAAAACTCAACAGAATTAAAAATAACAGAAATAAAACTCTAAACATACTGTTAGATGCAAGACTATAGCCCTTAACAGGTTTATTGAAAACAGGCAAACAACCTTTTTTTAAAGAAGGGTTAGAGTACTTGTCTGCTAACCCAGATTTGAGCCTTTTGCTTGCTCTGGTGGGGACTGTGGTGGCTCTGCTACTGGATGCCTTGGGCCTCTTCTTTGGTGGCTTCTTTTCTCACTTCACAAAATTCACTCCTGCACAAAAGAAAAATTAAAAACACAAAATTGTTAGTTCAAATCCATGGGTTGCCTCCTAGTAGCGCTTGGTTTAAGAGTCCTCAGCCCGACTAAGTCTTGTGGTAGGTATCTTTGGCTAACGGCGGCTCTGGTGTAGGAAAGGGGACCCAATCATTTGCTACAACAGAATTAGGTTCCTTCACAACAGATTTAGGCACCCTTGGCCTCTTTTTGGCCACCATTTTTGTTCTTACAGCTTTCTTTGGTGCTACAGCAGATGCTGCAGCACTGCCTTCTGATACTGATGCTATAGCACCACCTGTGACAGTATTTACTCTCTGCACTTTAGTTTCTAATAGCATTGGTGGTTGCTCTGTGGCAAGTTGAGTTTTGGGTGGATTTTTCTTCTATGAGACTGAGATCATTTTTGTTTTGGTGAGGGAAGTTTCTTACGATATGGGGACTTGTGTAGAGTGGGTTGTTTTGGAAATGAGGAAGATATTTGAATAAGGTTTGATGGTTTGGCTTGAGGTAAGGATAGATTAATGGCTGGAAGGTGTTATAGGTGGAGGGGATGGTTCTTTGGTTGGTGATGGTTTAGGTGAAGGTGTGGTGGAAAGGTTTTGGGTGTGTTGTGTGATTTGATGCAAAATGGGGGATACTTCCTTACTTCCCTCTTCTTTCTTATTAAGCTCTCCTTCATCTTTCTCATCATCTTCTTTTTAACTATTTTAACCACATTCTCAAGACCTCAGCTACGAGTGCTATATCACATGGTGCTACAGCATCAGAAATCTGTACTTTAGTTGACATCACATACATACCACAAGTCTTCTTATTCATACCTGTAATAGTAAAAACAAAAACACACAAAACATAATTAGTCCTAAAAATCTGGGTTGCCTCCCAGTAGCGCTTAGTTTAAGAGTCCCTAGCTAGACTTGACATTCAAAACCCAAGTTAGGGTGGATAATAGGACAAGAAGAAAATATCATCCTTCCGCCTTCTCCTTTTTGTTAGAAATCCCATGTATTTGGCATATGGAAGCAAGTGTTCCCAAGCCCCAACCAATAAGCATTTGGGATAGGAATTCCCCCTCTCTTGAAAAAATTGAAGCTCATTTTGCGGAGGAATCTTTTCTTTCATTACCAAGGATTGAGTCTCAATTGTCACGTGACTCTTTTCATACCTCAACCTTGGTTCTTCTTCTTTGTCACTATTTTTGAATTTTTCTTTTTCTACAACTACACAACTTTTTTGTTTTTCTTCCACTATTTCCACATGACCACATTCAAGTTCATACTCTACACTCTCTTTTTCTTCCTCTTGCTCAACCAACTCAGTAGATTCAATGGACTGAGCAAAATTTTCTTTAAAATCAGAGTTGGCCTAAATGATAACATTCATCTTCAAACTCTACACTTTTTTCTTTCTTTTGCTCAACCACCTCTTCAATACAACTCTCTTCTTTTAGATGCTCCATTATAGTGTTAGAGTGAGCCTCTATATTCTTACACGAAGCTTCAAAGTTGTCACGCTCCACCTTCATATATTCAATGGAATGAGCTAAGAGTTCTTTGAAATTATCTTCCTTTTGCTCAACCACCTCTTCCATACAACTCTCTTCCATATTCTTGCATGACACTTGAGAGTTGCCTCTATCCACTTTGATATCCTCAAGGAATTGAGCTAAGAGTTCTTTTAAATCAGAGTTGTCCTCATGTAATCCTTTAGTTTGAGCATGAGAATATGAATCTTGCTCACACACAACATTTTCCATGCCATAATCCATATTTTGGGTTGTCATGGGCATGAAATTTGTCTCATAACAGCGCCTTTCATGTTCACTCCCATAAAAATCATAGTTGAAAAATTGTTGTTCAGCATTCCTTGCTTGCATGGAGTAAAAATTCAAATGGTCCATGGCATAAAGTGGATTTTTTTTTCACAAACACTAAACACAAATAACAACAAAGAGAAACACACTACAAACACAAAACACAATAATAAAAAAATTTGCTGGAAAAACAGAACATGCTAAATAAAATAATCTAAACTAACTAAACTTACTAACTAAACAATAGAAAGTAACTTTCACAATCCCCGGCAACAACACCAAAAACTTGTTATGCGAAAAGTAGTTTGTGCAAGTGTACACAATCGCAAGTAATAGAGTGATAAGTAAAGATCGTTCCCACGAGGATTGTTGAGTTTACTTCTATATTTAAATTAGTAATTTAGCTAGTGAGAAAAATAAGTAACAATAACAAGTTGTCAACAAGTATTGTGAGTAACATGAATGTAAATAAACACGTAAAGAAAGTTCAAGAGTTGATAAAGTGAGTTGGACTGCTCTTTGCTAAGTAATTTCTCAGTAGTGAAGTGCTATAATGTTAGATGCTATAGCGTTAAGTGCTGTAGCATATGATTTTGTGCCTTTCGGTCACTGACACCAGAGTTTTATTACAAGACTCCTATGTCTAGGTTCTAAATAAGTCCACCCCTGTATAATGAGGAACCCACAGTATTCACCTTATGAACTATTGCTCCCCAATGTCTAGAGTTAAGCACAAGTTGTCTAAATGTCTTTAAACAACCTTTCATTCATATCAATCTTTGAGTTAGAATCGTAGACCATGTCTGTACCTACGAATGTACCCATTTCAGTTGGCCAATCCCAAAACGAGTTTGAAAGCATTAAAGCACAAAGATTGAAACACAAACATCATAACGTTATATTAACAATACTAAAGAGTCATTACAAAGCTTAAAACGATCCAACTACTAACTGTTTAGCTCATGATGAGCATCATCAACACAATACAAACCAAAAAGCTCATATTACCGAAAATGAAAAGAAGCAATGTTGCAAAAGATGCACGTAGTGGCCTCCTTCTCATGTGACGGGTTGCTGACGCTACAGCACAGCTTCACAGCGTTGGAAATGATGATATTCTCTTGAAAAATAAAAGCTTGAAGTGGAGGATTAATGGAGGTGAAGGTTGTCAAGTTTTTTCTCTCCAAAAACTCTCCTCCTAATTCTGAATTGTGTAGTGTGGAATATAATAGGTAAAACTTATCCTTATCTCATAAAGTGGTTTTTACAAAAAGGGGATAGTGACACTTATCACCAACTAACAAATATCCTTCAATGAGAAAACGCCAAGTGTCCTTTTCAACCCACTTGGAAGCTTTCAGCAGAGGATTGACACGATGACTCATCAAACAGTAGTATGCTCCAATATTGCCCAGCTGTCCCACCGCCATTGGTGTGTGGAAAACATGTGCAAGTATACACAGTCCATAACAAGTAATATAGTGTTTAGAACAGGTCGAACCCACAGGGATTGATGAACTCTTTCAAAAGTTAATATTATGTAATTTAGAGAAAAGTAACTAATTTAACAAGATAGTTGATGATGGTGAGTATCACAAGTAAGTTAGAATAAAGCAAAGTGTAAGTAGTTGAAATGCAAATAGAGAAAAACTAGTTGGAATGTCTTCCCCAAGTAATTTACTTATAAGTGTTTAATGCAGTTATGATGCAGTTGCACTGAATGCTGTTGCATTAGTTGTGTGCCTTTCAGTCACTTTTCTTCAGAGTTTCATTACAAGCTTCCTATGTCTAGGCTTGCTAAATAAGTTCACTCTTGTCTTTTAAAGTACCCACACTATCACCCTATGGACTATACTATCCTATGTCTAGGACTTAGTATGGTTTTCACAAAGTTTCCTTTATGTAAAACACTCACCCATATTAGTTCTTGAGTTCTTAATTGTAAACCATGTCTGCTTTTACAAATCTACTTATTCTAAGTGATCAACCTCAAAATAAGTGTTGAAAGTATTATCAAACAAGAACTAAAGTGCACACATCATATACTTGTATTAAACTTACTTAAAAGCTCATTAAATGGTTAGAACATTCCAACTAAGAGAGGTTTAACTCAACATAGACATTGCAAGGCAAATATAAACAGAATAGAACATGTTTATATAATTGAAATCACAAAAGAGAAACAACAAGATAGAGTTTACACAAGTTGTAGCTCTTAGCATGAATTCTCCTAGCAATGTAGTTGCATTAGCTCCTTAGCACTTTGATAAAACTATGAAATCGAGGTAATGAGGATTTGTCACTTCCTTCCTTTCCTTCTTACAAAATAAAACTTATCTATGTGGAGTGAAATTTTAATCTAACTTATGGATTGTGATCTATCTTCAAGTGAAGGAGTGAGGTCCTTTTATAGTCTTCAAGAGAGGTGCTTCCTTCTTTCATGTTGAAGTTACTTTGATGGCTGTATTCATGGTTACTTTACAATAGTTGATTCCCATGTGAAGTCTTCAATCAAGTGTATAGGGAGGTCAAATGAGATAACAACATGTGTCCCTACGTTGATGACTCTTCAAAGCTATGTGGGAATTGTAGGCAACGAAATATCAGGTGTTCTTGCTTTAGGAGACCAAGCATGAGGTCATCAAGTGCAAGTGGATGTGCAAGTGGATGGCTCCAACCTTCAGGCAATGCAGTTGCAGTGCAGTAGCATTGTGCTGGGCCAGCGCAGTTGTAAGTGCAGAATCAATGCAGGAGCATTTGATGCAGGAGCATCTAGACTGCACTGAACAAACTTATCAAACATACCACAATATATCCAAAATGGCCTATTATCAACTATAACCATGTCAAACACTCAAGTTATCACATATTACATAAAATACTATATAAACTCTTTATCTTTGCTTGAAAGAGAGCAGTTTACTAAGTTTAAACATATGAAAAACTCTATATAAAATAGAGTTATCACACCCCCAAACTTAAACCATTGCTTGTCCTCAAGTAATGACAAAGACAAACTAACTAATACTATAGTTTTCTAAAAGATAAATCAGCTTGATATTTGGATTTTCATGAAGTGCTCTCTATGAACTTCTTTGCTCATCAATTTTTCTTATGCCTTTATTTCTTTTCAAACTTCCAGAATTAATTACACTTTTTGTGTGTGTGTGAACCCACTGAGTTGAGATTGGTTCCAAGACTTAAGTGAAAAACTTCCTCCTAGTTTTTGAAAAGATTGGTTTATCTTTGGTCACACCAAAATATTTTTTTCAAAAGAAAGGTTAGACTCACAAAATCCTCAAGTATTGGGGAGTTTTACAACCAAGGACTTGATTGAATTTTTCAAAGCTTTTTGAGTTAATGCACTATTTTTCTTGTGTTGGTGGCTTCTTTAATGCAGATGCATTACTTTTTTGAAGTGCTTTTTGCATTGATGTTTTTCTGCATTTCTTTTCTGCAGTGCAGTTGCGTTGCTTCTGCACTGTGTTATTTTTTTGTAGCTTATATTGCCTTCCTCACTATCCTCCAGATGCATTTATTCCTACATGGCACAGGTGCAGCTTTTCACTGACCTCCAGATGCATTCATGCACTTTGGCACTTGCAGGTACAATTTTGAACTATCCTCCAGATGCATTCATTCATGCATGGCACAGGTGCAGCTTTTCACTGACCTCCAGATGCAATCATGCACTTAGGCACATGTATAATTCAATCTGATTCAGGTCAATATGGCTTTTGGTCTTTTTACCACTCTTTTTTGTTCGCATTATTTGCTCTCACTTTTCAAATTCAGCCTTGGTTTTCATAAAAACACCCCCAAACTTAATTCTTTAAGCTATTCCAACTTTTTAATCAAAATTTGTTTTGACCTTAGCTCAGCAAAATTTTCTCTTGCATCAGATTGCTCTTTAAATAGCAAGATTCTTTTCACAAACTCAGTTTTGAGGTTTTTGGAAGAAAGTAATTCTGGTTATTTTTGTGAGAAATAAGGCTTCTTTTTCTTTTCTTGCTTTTCAAAAATCCATTCATAGGTGCACCATATTTTTGTAAAATGTTTTCAAACTGATCATCTACTAAAATATTCTTAACAATTTATAGCATTCCTCATACTTGTCCCTATTTTCCAATGAAAATGTTTCTTTGGAAAATTAGTTTCATGTATTTGGATACTACTTTGTTAAGTACATCTAATACATTCACACAAAAATATTTACTAAAAACATACTTTTGCTAAAACATAACATACTTAACATACATAATATGATAAGTTCTCCCCCCAAACTTAAGGGGTAGCAGTGTCCTCACTGCTAGAAGTTCACAAAATACAATCAAATATTTGTTCAAAATATGGGGAGAGGGATTAAAACATAACCAGGGAAGAGTTAGTAGTAAGATAACATCCAAAATATAGTAGTTTAAATTGCACCATGTAACAGATACTCATTTCTTGGCTCCACTCCTTGTCCTTGCACTCTGCCTGGTAGGAGGAGTGTTCTTCACTTTCTGCTTCTTTTCCTTTGATTTTGAGATTGGAGTTACTTCTACTGGTGCAGATGCACCTGATTCCACTGGTGTTGATGCAGGACTTGATGCAGTAGCATCAGTTGGGATTGCCTCAGAGATTTTTCTCTTTGGTGCCTTGACAGCTGGTTGTTTTAAGAATGTTTGTGTATTTCCCAGTTCTTCTCTCTTTCTCTGATCTATTTGTTCCAGAACTAGTTGCATAGCAGCCTCATCATGTTGTGGTTTCATTGCAGCCTTCTATTGAGTTGCAGAAGCATCTGATGCAGGTGCATCACTCTGCATCTCAACTGCTTCTGTGGTAGCTTCTTCCTCCTGTACTGCCTCTGGTTCTGCCTCTTCAGTTGGATCTTCATCAGTATCCTGCACATTTTCATGCTCAAGAGCAGAAACAACATTAGTTATAATGTTAGTGGGGCTAGTAGGGGTGGTTTGTTCTGTTTGTGGCTCAGTGATAGGTGAGGTTGGGATTGGACTTTGTTGCACAGTGTGAGTTGGTTGTTCTGTTTCAATTGGTGGAGAGGGTGGAGGAGGGGTTGTTTGTGGTGGTGATTGTATTGGTGGATCAGTAAGGGAGGGTAGAGGTGATTTTGGTTGAGGAGATGCTTCTTTGGTAGGTGAGTGGATTGGTGTTTGGATAGGTGATGTGATTGGTGAAGTGTGGGTTGTTTCTTGTTGGGCTTGTGGTGGTGATTTCTTGGCATATTTTTGTCTGGCAATTTCTTCCAGAATGACACCTCTAGCATGTTCTTCTTCCTCACTTTCAACTTCAGTATCACTTTCTTCTTCATCTTCACTCTCCTTGTCCATTTATTTTTCTAATTCCTCATCCTCAGTTTCTGAATTATAAGTTTCTTCAAATTCAGGCTCTACTACAACCTTTTTCTTTCCTTTTGTTTGTTTTCTAGTCACCTTTTTCTTTGGTTTCTCTTCCTGTTCCTCTTCTTTCTCTTTTTCTTTTTCCTCATCAGCTTGCTCTTTCTCCTCATCTTGTTGTCTTTCAGCTCTTAACACCCAGCTTGGAAACACAGGTGCCTCAATATTGCCTAATTCATTAGACAAATATTGGAAAACAAGCTGCAGCCATCATGTTGTTCATTTTGAAACTTCCATAGTGCAGCTTGCTTCTGCATGAAATGCTCTTGCATTGCAGGCATAGGCAGTGATTCTTTCACTTTTCTCATTCTCTCCTTCATCTCAGCATTCAAATTAGTAGGGGGAAACTTTCTTTGTTCATTAGCTGTAATAGGAACACCTTCTTTCATGCATAATTCAGTTATGTGACAAGGGAAAAAAAGAAATCCCTTTGTTTTAGTTGTGCATGTATAAATTTCCCTTGCAATCAATCTACCTATGTCAACATTTTCCTCAGAGAGAATTGTATCTAGTAAGATCAATCTCTCTTTGGTCATAGCATATGTGTGTGAAGTAGGTAAGATTGATATTGTAATGAACAAATGCCAATTTCCTAGAGCATCTATCAAATAGGTACTTCTCAGCTTAACTTCATTTGGTGTAAATCTTTCCCAAACAGAATCTGGTGTGGCAATTCTACCCCTAATCTCTTCCATTTCTTTCCTATTAGCCTTCCCTACTTTCTTCTCAAATTCAAGTCCATTGTATTTTAATAGATAATGTTCATTTATTTTTTTAGGATGAAAATGAACTATCTTACCTCTAACCTTAGAAGTGTAGCTTTTCTCTGGTCCTTCTCCTTCAGAAAGTCCAGCATAGAATTCTCTCACTAGCTCTTCAATGTATCCTCCTCGTGGCAACACAAAGTGATCCCAGTGAAGATTGGCCACTGTTGCCATGAATGATGGACTTGCTTTCTTCAAATCGTATCCCCTTTCTGGTAGCAACTGCATTTTCCATAGATGAGCTTTCTCTCCACTGATCAATACTGGTGCATTGGTCTTGCCTTTCTTGCCCTTTTGGGACGATGATGATGCATGTTTGCCTGATGATTTTGATGCTGATTGCTTCTTCACCATTGCATTTGCTGGATATGGAATTGATGTGTGTAACTGTTTGATTAGAGTGGGAGGTTTCAGATTGAGTGGAAGGGATAACGAAAATGATTTTAGGTTTTTTTTTTTTGTGAGGAGTTAAGAGAAGTTTTGATTTGATTTGAGGTAGTAGCCGTTAGGTAAGGTCGTGGTGGACATGCGTGCAGCCACGTGTCTTCCTTGGTTACTCAACACTTCATTTAATTTCTAACTTGGCTTCTGATGAGTTGTTATTCACACTTGATCAATTTCTTCAAACTTTTGAACTTGGGTACATGGCACATTTTTTTTCTTCAATGCATATGTAATGCAGTAGCATTGCAATGCAGCTGCATCAGTATCCTGTTTTTCCTACAAAACACTTAAAACATCAAATTGAACAAAATTAATTAAAAATGATGGGTTGCCTCCCATTAAGCGCTTGTTTTAAGAGTCTTTTCAGCCTGACTACTTCTTTCTTTTTGAGATTTTTCAAATGAGTGGTGACCTTATCTCTCACCACATGTTCACCATAGTACATTTTGATTCTTTGACCATTTACCTTGAAGATGGTGTTTGAGGTTTCATCTAACAAGTCAACTGCTCCATGAGGATAAATTTTAACCAATTTGAATGGTCCTGACCACCTTGATCTAAGCTTTCCAGGGAAAAGCTTCAATCTAGAATTGTATAGCAGAACTAGTCCTCCCTCTTTTAAGTCTCTCTTTGGAATTCTTTTGTCATGCCATGCCTTTGTTTTGGTTTTGTAGATTTCAGCATTCTCATAAGAGAATTGCCTAATCTCTTTTAACTCATTAAGCTCTAGCATTCTTTGTGTACCTGCTTTATCTAAGTTAAAATTGAGCTTCTTGATAGCCCAATAAGACTTATTTTCTAACTCCACAGGTAAATGGCATGCTTTTCCATAGACTATTCTATAAGGAGACATTCCTAAGGGTGTTTTGAATGCTATTCTATAAGCCCATAAAGCTTCATCCAAATGTAAAGACCAATCTTTCCTATTTGGACTCACCATTTTTTCTAGCACTCTTTTAATTTCTCTATTTGAGATTTCTGCTTGTCCACTTGTTTGAGGGTGGTAAGCTGTAGCAATTTTATGCTTAACTCCATACTTAGCTAGAAGGTTTTCAATGATCTTATTACAGAAGTGTGAACCTTCATCATTAATTATAGCTCTAGGAGTACCAAATCTAGTAAATATATTCCTTTGAAGAAATTTACTTACTGATTTTGCATCATTATTTGGTAATGCTACTGCCTCTACCCATTTGGACACATAATCAACAGCTACTAAAATGTACAAATTACCAAAAGAAGGTGGAAAAGGTCCCATAAAATCCATTCCCCATACATCAAATAATTCAATTTCTAAAATATTGGTTCTTGGCATTTCATGTTTATCAAAGATATTTCCTGCCCTTTGACATTTGTCACATTTCTTGACCATAAAATATGCATCTTTAAATAAAGTAGGCCAAAAATAACCAGACTGTAATACCTTAGCTGCTGTTCTTGTGCTTCCAAAGTGGCCACCATATGGTGCAGCATGGCAATGCAGAAGCATTGCTTGTTGTTCTTCCTCAGGAACACATTTCCTTATTAATTTATCAGGACGCATCTTGTAAAGGAATGGATCATCCCAATAGTATTGTTTTACTATGTGGAAGAACCTTCTCCTTTGTTGATATGTCATATTCACTGGTGTCACTCTGCTTGCAAGGAAATTTACAATATCAGCATACCATGGTGCAGATGCATTTGATGCTCTTGCATTGCTTGTAGCACATGCAGTTGCACTATGTGCATTGACTGTGATTGCCAATAATTTCTCATCTGGAAAACTCTCCTTGATTTCTCCTTCTAGTGATTCACCTTCAAGCCTTGACAAATGGTCTGCTACTTGGTTTTCTACTCCTTTCTTGTCTCTAATTTCAAGATCAAATTCTTGTAGGAGTAGAATCCATCTTATCAACCTTGGCTTTGCATCTTTTTTTGAAATCAAATACTTAATGGCTGAATGATCAGTATAAACAATTACTTTAGTGCCAGCTAAGTATGATCTAAATTTTTCAAATGCAAATACTACAGCTAATAATTCCTTTTCTGTGACTGTGTGTAATACCCTAATTTTGTCCTATCCAAAAAAAAAGAGAAATTTTATTTATTTTTAATAAAAATAATTATTTTATTTTTCATGCCATGTTTTATTTTATTTTAGTTTGCTACAAGTTTTTAATTTTTGAAAAAAATAATAATTAGAAGTGAAGAAATAAAAATAAGCCAAGAAGGAAGTGGGGGGGTCTATTAATAATAAGGTGCTGTCATGGAAGCCCAACCCAGCAAAATGGCTAGCCCAATTCGCCTAGCCCAATCCAAAAAACCCTATCCATTTCGCATAACCCAACTCCATCAACACCTAACCCATATCCAACCCATAACCCACAACCCAACTCATCACAAAACCCTAATTCCCCTCCTCCTAACCCTAATTCGAATCCCCCCCTTTACCCTAAAAACCATCCACATTCACTCTCCCCCTAACCCAAAAATCCATCCACATTCATCCCCAAAACCCAAAAAAATTCGGCCACCCCCTATTATCCCATGGTCAAAGCCCCACCTTTCTCCTTTCCACACTCCACCTTTCCTCTTTTCCCTCAATCCCACTTCCCCATTATCCCACTTCCCCACATTTCCCTTCCCCAAACACTCTCTTTCTCTCTCTCTCTTTCCCACTCCCCTACGCCTCCTCCCTCTCTCCTTACCCCTTCCCCCCATTCGACCCCACTCTCTCTCTCTCACACTCAACCCTCCTTTCTCTCTTTCTCCCTCACACACTTCACATCACAATTCCTTTCCTCTCACTCTTGCCATATTCGACCTACCCCTCCTCTCCAACACACCAAAAAAATTTTTCACTCTCTCTCACCCTCATACACACATACACGCATACCCCTCTCCTCTCCATCATTTTTTCTTCTCTTCTTCACCACTCCCCATCCCCCACGGCTCCAACACCTCACCAACTCCATTTTTTACTTCCTTTCTCCAATCTCCACACACACACCTCACTAAAACCCTAAATATTAACTCTTTTTTTCACCCACGGTTTTACCCCCTCCTCTCATAAAAACAATCCTTTTTCCCTCTGCTACACCCATACCCCTTCACCAAACCTCCATCATATCAAAAAAATCATCATCACTATCCAAGAGGGGATGAAGAAGCAAAATCGAAGGAAGCAAGATTTTTTTGTATAAATAGGGGTCCTTACCTTAGAAGGAGGGGGGGATTTCGACTCTTAGCAAAAAAAAAGGGGAAAGTTTTCTAAAGAAACTAGGGTTTCGAAAAAAGAAAGAATTTTTTAGAGTTTCTTTTAGGAAAATTTTCTTCCCCTTCTCTTCTTCCTTCCTAGATTTTTTTAGTTTAAAATTTCGTTGTATTGAAGAGATCCGAAGAAGAAAGCTTGGATTTGTTCAAGGTACAAATGTAATAATTTGTAGTATTGTTGCTTTTTAATTTTTAGTTATTGTATTTTTGTTCATAAATATTAGTTACTGTTTTTATTTTTGTTGTTGTCATGTTTATATTAGTTGCTGTTTTATAGATATATATATATGTTGTTATTGTTTTTTTTATGTTGCAATTTTCGGACTAAAAAAGTGCTAAAAAAATATGTTGTTTTTTTAAAAAAATGGTTACTAATTTTCGGACTAAAAAAGTGCTAAAAAAATATATATGTTGTTTTTTCAAAAAATGGTTACTATTTTCGGATTTAAAATAAACAAAAAAAGTGTGTGTTCCTTTTTATTGTAGGTACGAATATTTTCGGTTAAAAAAAAAAAGAAAGTAAAAAAAATGTTGTGCCTTTTTTTAATAAATTATTCTAATTTTCAGATTTTTAAAAAATGATAAAAAAGGGATATGTTGTTTTTTTTTAACAATTACTATTTTTCGGATTAAAAAAAAGTGATAAAAAAATGTGTTCCTTTTTTTTATTTTCGGATTTAAATAAAGCTTTTTTTCAAATACTAAAAAAATATTTTTTTTTTAAAAAATAAATAAATGGTTACTAGTGTCACTACCCTTTTCTAAAAAAAAATAATATAATAACAAAAATCTTTTTTCAAAAAAATGTAAAAAGGCCCCCCTTTTTATTAAATAATAACTATGACAACAAAAAAAAACAACAAAAGATTTTTTTTTTCTCCATAATCCGCTTTCAAAATACCACTTGTTTAGTTTAGGTTTGTTTTTTAAGAGAAAAAAAAGCGCTTCAAGAATCACGCGTTCTAGGGTAGAATAGTAAAAAGGGGTAATAAACCAATCAATCGTTTTTAGCGTCAAAACGCTATTTGCACCCGCGGCACCCTTTTTTAAAAAAAAAAAAGCACCAAAACGCTATTTGCACCCCGCGTTCTCTTAAAACAGCAAACCCATCCTTTTTTTTACTACAAGCCCATCTTTTCAAACACAACCTAGTTCACAAAAAAAAAAACGATTTGGTCACGCTATTCACACCTCCTTTTTTTAATACAACCCCTTTATTATTTGCACCCCCCTTTTTATCACTTACTCCGCTTTTATTCACAACGTGATGCTTCCGAACCGTTCTTTTTTCTTTCTTTCGAAAATCGAATTCGCGCAAAAAAACAGGTTGTCTATAGCGGTCACTCTGGGCCTTGCTTGTTTGAACGCTATAAATACCTTCTTTTCCGAATAAGCCATTAATGACGACCACTCTGGATTTATCTGTTTGGTCACCATGAACGGTCTCTAGTTTTCCCAAACTTTTCAAAAAATGAAAAAATACCAACACACAAATATTTTCTACCCAAGAACTACGTAGCTTTGATTTCTCCATCGCACCCGGAGATACGTAGGAGCGGGGGCCCACTCCCGTCGAGCGCAAAAAACTAAAATTTTTATTAAGTCTTCTTTTCCGTTTTTTTTTGCAAATAACAAAAAAGGGTAAATTAAAGTGTTTTCTTTAAAACTAATTTTTTCTACACATTTAATTAAAAGGTAACCTTTGTAGGATGTTGCGGGGTGCTAGCACCTTCCCCGCACTTAATCGACCCCCGAACCCGAAAACAAAGGTTTTTTCAATGTTTTCCTAAAAATAAATATTGATGGCGGCTCCATTGTTCAAAAACAACGAGGAATCCCTCCTCCGGATTCTTCGGTCGCTACAGCTGGCGACTCCACTGGAGACTTTTTTTTTAGAGGGTCAAGCCTAATTTAATTAAATGTGTAAATTATTAGTTTAGTACTTTATTTACCCTTAGTCTTTATATTCGCATATTGAACCTTAGGGTAGAAGACTTTTATACTGCTATTTGTTTTCTTGCAAACCTTAGGGTAGAAGACTTTTATATTGCTATCTGTTTGCTCTTTTGCAGTTCGGGTAGTTTTAGGTTGCTTATATCACACACATCACTTACACCTATTTATTCACACACTTCTGAGTGGGGCCCTATACCCGGGTCTGAAAAATAAACTTAGGACGAGCGGAGATGATTAGTGACAGTCATTCTGGATTTATCTGTCTGACTCTCATGAAAATCTCAACCAGAGTATGCTCTTTCGCGGCATCCCACACCAGGTAGCTCGCTATCGTTGTGGGTCATATCGTGAAAGGGATTTTAGCTCTGGAAACCTTTGTGAGGAAGTGAATAGAACTACCTGAGAGGTTGATCACATAAGTGACCCTAGACCGTGACCTATATGTAAGACATAACCTGTTTAGGACACAAAAGCAATTCACCTACCCGCTGCATCATCACAAAAACCTTTTTTCAAAAAAAAAAAATCAAAAAAAATATGTTTACGTATATTTTTTTTTTGTTCAAATAATGAAAACCATTTATTCTTTTTCCTTTACGTATATTTTTATGTGACATGGTTAATGTTTCTCAAATTTTGAATCACCAAAATATGTTTTTATTAACGCATGTAACGTCTTTTTTTAATTCATCATACATCATCGTTATTTCACAAAAAAAAAAATACAAAAAAATCCTCACATTGCATGCTCTTCATCTCATTTAGGTTTGCCGGGAATTGTAAGAGGTCCGAAAGTTTTGTCATAAGCAAGGCAATATGGGATCAAACTGTGAAGCAATCCAAACTCTGAACTACCCTATAGTGAAGCAGCCTAATCTGACAAGTCTAAGGGAATGTGCTGGTCGATTGCCGCCCATCGAGCGCAGGTCTTTTGATAGAGTGTATGGGAAGATTATTATGTTACTACAATTGGACGTGCAAACGGATGCCATTGCCGCTTTGAGCCAGTTCTACGACTCTTCATTAAGATGCTTCACCTTCAAAAATTTCCAGATGGCACCTACCCTGGAAGAATATACACAGATCTTCGGCTTTCCCCAACAAGACACTGGACCCTACCAGTATCAGGGACAATACTACACAGATGAGAAGCTCGCCTCAATGTTACAAACCAGCAAAGAGAACTTGAAGCTCCGGAAGAAAAATCGAAATGGCATTGCAGGATTCCCACAAGAGTATCTGGAAGGCCAAATGAAATTCTTCGCCGACGCTAGAAATTGGGGTCCTTTTAAGCAGGTGTTAGCTTTGACTATATTTGGCATTGTCCTATTTCCACGCCTTGAAAGATATGTAGACACAACAGCTATTGGCGTCTTCTTATCCTTCAAGGATCCGATTCCAGCCATGCTTGCAGACACTTACTGTACTTTCACTCATTATAGTGAGCTAAGGGGAAAAAGGATATCTTGCTGCCTGCACGCATTGTATGTTTGGCTTCTCACCCATGCTTTCGTTAACAAAGTCAGGGTAGAAGGCCCAATTGAAGACGCCAGAGGGTGTGATGTGAAGGCAATGAACACTAGTGAATGGTTGCAAGTGCTGGGGGGCCTTCATGAATATAAGGTTCGTTGGCACCCATCATGGTGGAAAGATAGGCCTGAAGTGGTTTTTCAATGTGGAAGCTTCCAAAATGTCCCACTCATGGGAACAAGAGGATGCATAAATTACAACCCCTCTCTAACTCTAAGACAGCTGGGGTACCCCATGCGAAATCCGCCCACCGAAGACATGTTAATCCCTTTTTACCTCCATGAGGGAAGCCCAAAAGAGGTTGACATGCTCCGGAAGATTTCTCAAGCGTGGAATATGGTCGTTCGCAAGGGACAAGAGCTTACTAAGAAGAGCGGCGATAAGGAAACCACCTTTCGTCAATGGCTCCAAAAGAGGATCCAAGACACCCGATTGCCTTACCAAAGTGCACTACGGGTTGAGGAAGAAATACCTGAACCTACCCTTCCCACTGTCGAAGATTTAGATAAGCTTAAAATGGCATTGTCAAAGGCCGAGGAAGAAAAGAAGGGCTTACAGGCAGAGTTAGAGAAAGTGCTCCTAAAGAACCAGAAGTTGGAGGAAGAGAATGCAAGTAAGTCAGTGGCCATTGAAGACAGCCGCAAGCAGCTCAAGATCGAACAAAAGAACAAACTAGAGGCTCAAAGGTACCTAAGAGGGGCGAAAGAGGAAATAAAACGTTGCAACCTGAAAATGGACCAAGCCATCGATGATACATACAAATGGAAAAGGTTATGGGAAGAATCAATGATGGCTGAAAAGACCGCACAGAGCCTACTAATGGTATCAAAGAGAGAGTCCCGGATGATGGCAGCCGAGTTTGAAGAGCAAGTGAAAAGTATCAAGCAGGATAAAGATACCATTGAAGAGATACTCCGAGAATACCAGCAAGCCTTAAGAAGGGAGCATGAAAAATCTGATGAGCTGAACGACCATATCAGATATCAAGAGGAGGTCTACCACCAGCTGAAGACAGAAAGCATCTATTGGGAGAACCGCTTTGTGGAGTTGGTCAGCAAGATAGAAAACCATGAAGTCTTCATAGAGTTGAAGAACGAGAGCTTATACTGGAAAGACAGATTCTCAAAGCTGGCATGGCTGGCCGATCAAGCTATCATAGGAATCCCCAGACGTCTGAAGGAGGCTAACGCGGCAATGCACCCGTTTAACACCCCGGTCCAAGTTTCCGAATTCATGGAGTTTTGCGAGATTCTGATTGCCGAACTCCGGGAGAAGGCTGGCAGCACTACTAGTAGAAAAAGAGAGAGGAGTGGAAAAATGAAAGCCATATGTATTTGAGTGAAATTTAAAGAACATTGTACTTTTCTTTTCGAAGTTTTATTTCCAAGATATTGTACTTTCCTCCATCAATGAAGTTTGTTTGTCTCACATGCTGATCCTTTATCATGAAAATATTGTGGAACTTTAATCTGTGTACTTATGACAAATCAGGATGTGCTTGCAATTCCCGACCTAAAACAATAAGACTCATGCACACATGCATCATTCGCATTTTCATCCATTCATATACTCATACATATACTCATAACATGTGTCCCACCAACAGAGTAAAAGACAAGCTGGTGCGTCAACATCGCTATTGGACTCGTTCTCAGGCCAGAAACATGGAAGAAAATCAGGACAATCCGCCTCAAGATATCCCGGATCAAGGCAATCCACCTCAGAACCTAGGCAATCAAGAGCTTAGGGCAGAAATAGATGGGATGAAAGAACAGATGGCTGAAATCTTGAAGGTTCTACAAACTTTGAAGGGCCAAGACACAAGTGAAGATGCCTCCGCTGGGAACACAGAAAATCAAGTTACCAACCCTCCTCCTCCCAATGGACTCGGGATCCCGCATACAGTGCACCATACTGGGCCTAATGGCCAAGGTTACATATGGCCTCCTTACGGACTTCCACAGGGTTACACACCTCCGACAGTCGATGCTAGTCCCTCAGGAGTCGCGGGCCAACAACAGCTTACATCAACGGGTCACGACGGTAATCCGGGGGCACCACAAGCTCAAAACCCGACCCCCGTCGTCATACCACAAGGACTCCCACTTGGCTGCCCTCCACCGCCGGTAGTTAACGCTCAAGCTCAGGGTTCCAACCTCAGGAATCCCACTCATTCACATACCCCAAATGTGAACCCAGCCATAGTTCCGATGATGCATCCTTACTATGGTATGAGTGGGCTTCCTCACGACTACTCTATGGAGAACCCTCAAGCCCAAGGAAAGCTGCAAATGCTGGAAGAAAGGTTGAGAGCGGTTGAAGGGTTCAGTATTGGTGCAAGAAACGCACAAGATTTATGTCTCGTTCCAAACGTGGTCATTCCCCCTAAGTTTAAAGTGCCAGATTTTGATAAATACAGAGGAGCAACATGTCCGGCAAGCCACCTAACTATGTATTGCAGGAAGATGGCTGCATTCGCAAACGACGATAAGCTGCTTATCCACTACTTCCAGGACAGCTTAGCTGGGGCAGCTTCAAATTGGTATATGCAGTTGACACCCACTCATATTCGGTGTTGGAAGGATCTCGCTGATGCTTTCCTTAAACAGTATAAGTACAACACTGATATGGCTCCTGATAGGACTCAGCTACAAAACATGACTAAAAGGGATAATGAGTCCATCAAGGAATATGCTCAGCGTTGGAGAGGACTAGCAGCACAGGTAGCACCACCTCTTTTTGAAAGGGAAATGGTATCTATGTTCATGGAAACTCTTCCTTCACCCTTCTATGAAAAACTGATCGGGAGCGTATCGTCAAGTTTCTCGGACATGGTCGTTATTGGAGAAAGGCTGGAGAACGGAATGAGGAATGGGAAAATCGCTTATACCCCCCCCGGAAACACTAACCAGAGAAAGCCCTTCTCCGGATTTCCTAAAAAGAAAGAAGGAGAAGCCAATGCCATCACAGGAACCGGAAAAACTTCCTACTCCAATCCCTCTCACACCAATCCGTTCTCAGCACAAACACTATCTACCCCACCTACCCAAAATAACCAAGGCCATAAAACACAAAACTACTCAGTCGGAAAGTTCGTCCACTTTGATCCAATCCCAATGTCATACTCCGACCTATTCCGCCACCTGCTCAGCCATAATTTAATCACCACCCGCCCAATGAGACAGATCCAGCCCCCTTTTCCTAGAGGCTTCGACCCAAACACCACATGCGAATTTCATTCGGGAACGGTCGGCCATTCCATAGAAAATTGCAAGGCATTGAAGTATGTCGTCCAAGATCTAATCGCCTCGGGCTGGTTGAACTTCAAGGAAAATGGTCCTAATGTGGCCACCAACCCATTACCAGGACATGGGATACCCTCAACTAATGCAATTGAGGATTCTGCAGAACCGTCCCTAATCAGGAGGGTAGAATGCATCCAGACACCCCTGGAAGTAATTCATGCTAATCTGTGTTCCTTTGGGATTATTGAGAGAGAATGCACTGGAAAGAATCCATGCAATGACCATCACTGCATTGGAAATTGTGAGGCGTTTAAACAAGTGCTTCAGGACCTGTTGGACCGACATGTAATACAAGTGGGCTTTCAAAAGAGGGAGGACCAGGTGTCAACTATCCTATCAAGCAATGGCCAGAACAAGGATACTCGGAAGCCGCTAGAGATCCACTATACTAAGGACTCCAAGTCGTCCCTGGGTATGCCTAAACCAATCACTATCCAAGTGCCAGCTCCCTTCCCCTACAACGACACCAAAGCAGCCCCCTGGAACTACAATGCGAAAGTCCAAGTGGAAGGTCCTCAGAGCAATCCTGATGTCACAAATGTCTCGGGAAGCAGCGGAATAACTCGGAGCGGGCGCATCTATGCCCCTGAAAGACCCAGAGGAGGAGAATCAAATGAAAGAGGAAAGATCGATAAAGGCAAAGACAAAGAAGTGGAGCCATCTGACAAAAATACGGGCAAGAAGGTACTATCTGAACAAGAAGCCAATGAGTTTCTAAAGATTATGAGGCAGAGCGAGTACAAGGTAGTGGATCAGCTGAATCAGACCCCCGCTAAGATATCCCTGCTATCGCTATTACTCAATTCTGAAACCCATCGAGCAACACTAATGAAGGTGCTGAATGAAGCCCATGTCACTCCCGACATCACAGTTGGTCAGTTTGACGGGATCGTCGGAAATATCGTTGCAAACAATTACCTCACCTTCACAGATGATGAGATCCCCGTCGAGGGAAGAGGGCACAACAAGCCTTTGCATATCTCCGTGAAATGTGGAGAATACTCTCTAGCTCGAGTACTCATCGATAACGGATCGTCCCTGAATGTACTACCCAAATCAACCATGAACAAGCTAGACGTAGACTGTTCATACATGAAACCCAGTTCTACACTGGTCAGGGCATTCGATGGGTCTAAAAGAGAGGTTATCGGAGAGATGGAGTTACCTGTACAGGTAGGTCCAGAAGTCTTCATAGTAAGTTTCCAAGTGATGGACATCAATCCGTCTTACAGTTGTCTTCTGGGAAGACCATGGATCCATACGGCAGGGGCTGTGCCCTCTTCTCTACACCAAAAGCTCAAGTTCATAGTCAACAACAAATTGGTGGTCGTTTCAGGAGAAGAAGAATTGCTAGTCAATAAGCCGTTCCCTATACGTTATGTTGAGGCTGCAGAAGAATCTTTCGAGACCGCCTTCCAAGCACTAGAAATTGCAAATGCTACCTTTGTGGGGGACGAGGCCCCATCATTAAAACCAAAGCTGTCCAAAGCTGCATTGATGATTGCTAAAGTTATGACAAGCACTGGTTATCAGGCAGGAAGTGGTTTAGGGAGGACTGAACAAGGGATCCTAACACCCATACAGCCGCGTGAAAACAAGGACAGATGTGGGATAGGGTACCGGCCTAGCCGTACTGACAAAGGAAGGATCGCCGCAGAAAAGAAGGAGCGGAGGTTGGCCAAACTTGAGGGTCGGGAGCCAGATATGAAGAAGATTGTCATCTGCGACATAAAGCAAAGCTTTCAGAGCGCAGGAATGCTAGATCCTAACCAGGTTGCAGCTATTGAAGATGATTCAAGCGCTGAAAATGGCAGTGTCAGTCTTGTGCGCCGTTGTCCAGCAAGCAAAAAGCTCAAGAATTGGGAGATCGTTGATTTTCCTGTAGTTTTTAGTTCAAAGTAATGTTTCTGTAATGCAATCCTATGGCTCTGCCCAAGGCCTTAGGACATTTCATTCGGGCACACATGTTTCCTTTCAATATCAATATCAATAAAATGTTATTTCAGATTCTCCAATAAATTTCAGTTCTCTTTTGCACTCGCGTTTTATTTTCTTTTGGCTCGTTTTTCATTCCATCAATTTATACTAATGCAGATTTGAAAAAAACACTGTCGAAAATAACAACGCCAATAATTCATACTGTGACTTTGAGCACCCCATTAATCAAACTGAGGAAGATATTGAAGATAACTGGGAAACTCCTCCAGAATTAATGAGAATGATGGAGCAGGAAGAAAAAATAATCGAACCCCACGAGGAATCAACCGAAACAATCAACTTGGGCACGGAAGAGGATGAAAAGGAAGTCAAGATTGGCACCACCTTAAAAGACAGTGAGCGAGAGAAATTGATTAGACTTTTGATCGACTATGTTGACATCTTTGCATGGACATACCAAGACATGCCGGGACTGGACCCCAACATAGTCGAGCATAAGTTACCAGTAAAACCTGAATGCTCGCCGATAAAGCAGAAGTTAAGAAGAATGAAACCAGAAATGTCACTAAAAATCCGAGATGAGGTCAAGAAACAGTTCGATGCAGGATTTTTGGCGGTAGCAAAGTACCCTCAATGGGTAGCCAATATTGTACCGGTCCCAAAGAAAGATTGGAAGGTTCGGATGTGCGTCGACTATCGAGATTTGAACAGAGCCAGCCCAAAAGACGACTTCCCTTTGCCTCACATTGATGTCCTGGTGGATAGCACAGCTCAGCATTCCCTTTTCTCCTTCATGGATGGATATTCCGGATATAACCAGATTAAGATGGCCCCCGAGGATATGGAAAAAACCACCTTCATCACTCTCTGGGGAACCTTCTGTTACAAAGTAATGCCATTCGGTTTGAAGAATGCTGGGGCAACGTACCAGAGGGCGATGGTAGCGTTGTTCCACGACATGATGCATAAAGAAATAGAGGTCTATGTGGATGACATGATCGCAAAATCCAAAACTGAAGAGGAACATATCGTCAATCTGCGAAAGCTATTTGAACGCCTAAGGAAGTTCAAACTCAGATTAAACCCCGCCAAATGCACTTTCGGCGTAAGATCAGGAAAGTTGTTGGGGTTCATAGTCAGTCAGAAGGGTATAGAGGTAGATCCAGACAAGGTACGAGCAATTCTTGAAATGCCAGCGCCTAAAACCGAAAGGGAAGTTCGTGGGTTCCTAGGAAGGTTGAACTACATCTCCAGATTCATATCCCAATTGACATCGACCTGCGAGCCAATCTTCAAATTGCTGTGCAAGAACCAAGAAACGAAGTGGAACGATAAGTGCCAGGAGGCCTTTGAAAAGATCAAGAGGTACCTCCAAAATCCACCGATTCTGATGCCACCGGTGCAGGGCAGACCCCTCATTCTATACTTAACAGTGCTAGACAACTCAATGGGTTGCGTACTGGGGCAACATGATGAGTCTGGAAGGAGAGAACATGCCATCTATTACCTCAGCAAGAAGTTCACCGAGTGCGAGACAAGATATTCATTGTTGGAAAAAACATGTTGCGCTTTGGCCTGGGCTGCACGTCGCCTGAGGCAGTATATGTTGAGCCACACGACTTGGTTGGTATCTAAAATGGATCCCATCAAGTACATTTTTGAAAAACCTGCACTCACAGGAAGAATCGCCCGCTGGCAAATGCTACTATCCGAATACGACCTTTTGTACGTCACTCAGAAAGCAATCAAAGGTAGTGCCTTAGCGGAATACTTGGCGCATCAGCCCATTGAGGATTACCAATCAATGCAGTATGATTTTCCGGACGAGGATATAATGGCTTTGTTCGGAGAAGGAAAATCTCCAGACAATGAAAGGTGGAGGATGTCATTCGATGGCGCTTCCAATTTGTATGGGCACGGGATTGGAGCTGTGTTGATTTCTCCTGATAACCGCTTCATACCATTTACTGCTAGACTGAGCTTCTATTGCACCAATAACATTGCAGAATATGAAGCGTGTGTCCTAGGCATCAAAGCAGCCCTTGAATGGAAAGTCAAAAGACTCGATGTATATGGGGACTCAGCGCTAGTCATCCATCAGATAAAAGGTGACTGGGAAACCAGGGACCCCAAATTGATTCCCTATCATGATCACATCCAAAAGATGATTGAACGGTTCGAGGAGATCACTTTCCACCATCTCCCTCGCGAAGAAAACCAGTTGGCTGACGCTTTGGCGACTTTGTCATCAATGTTCAATATCAATAACAACAAAAGTCTGACATTCATCCGAATCCAGCATCGAGACCTACCGGCGCATCATTGTGTGGCAATCGAGGAAGAGCCTGATAGTAAGCCTTGGTATTACGATATCAAACACTATATCACAAATAGAGAATACCCTCCCGGTGCCACTGAGAATGATAAGAGAACACTTAGGAGGTTATCAATGGGTTTCTTCCTAAACGGGGAGGTGCTTTACAAAAGGAATCACGACATGATCCTCCTCAGATGTGTTGCAAAAGAAGAAGCAGAAAGAATTATGAAAGACGTCCATGAAGGCTCGTTCGGAACCCATTCTAGCGGGCACACCATGGCAAGAAAAATCCTAAGGGCCGGCTACTACTGGTTGTCAATGGAGACCGACTGCTTTAACTACGTGAGAAAATGCCACAAGTGTCAAATCTACGCTGATAATATCCATGTGCCGCCTGCTTCTTTGAACGTCCTGACAGCACCATGGCCATTCTCAATGTGGGGAATGGACGTCATTGGTCCCATCGAACCTAAGGCATCAAACGGGCACCGCTTCATTCTTGTCGCTATCGATTATTTCACCAAATGGGTCGAGGCCGCTTCTTATGCCAGTGTAACCAAATCGGTAGTTGTCAAGTTCATAAAAAGAGATTTGATCTGCCGATACGGTCTGCCAAATAAAATCATCACAGACAATGGGACCAATCTGAACAACAAGATGATGAAAGAATTGTGTGACGACTTTAAAATCCAACATCATAATTCCTCCCCGTACCGTCCAAAGATGAATGGGGCAGTCGAAGCTGCAAATAAGAACATAAAGAAGATCGTGCAAAAGATGGTAGTGACCTTCAAGGACTGGCATGAAATGTTGCCCTTCGCTTTGCACGGGTATCGGACCTCTATCCGCACGTCAACAGGGGCAACACCATTCTCACTAGTATATGGGATGGAAGCAGTTCTTCCCATCGAGGTGGAAATACCCTCCCTGCGAGTGCTAATGGAAACAAAATTGGAGGAAGCAGAATGGGTTCAAGCTCGTCTGGATCAGTTGAACCTCATAGAAGAAAAGAGGGTAGTAGCTTTGTGTCACGGGCAGTTATATCAGCAAAGAATGAAGAAAGCTTATGACAAGAAAGTTCGACCCCGGCAGTTTCAAGAAGGAGATCTAGTGCTCAAGAAAATTTTGCCTATCCAAAAGGATTCCCGTGGAAAATGGACCCCAAATTACGAAGGGCCTTATGTGGTAAAGAAAGCATTCTCTGGAGGAGCCTTGATTCTCACAAAAATGGACGGTGAAGACCTCCCACTCCCGGTGAACTCAGATGCAGTTAAGAAGTACTATGCCTAAAGAAATATATGAAAAAAAGAGAAAGATGAGCCAAGCAAAAATGAGCTCGCTAGGTTGAAAACCCGAAAGGGCGGCCTAGGCAAAAATTAGAGCGACCTGGTGGATTGAAAACTCTAAAGAGCAGTCCAGGCAAAAATTAGGGTCAACGAGTTGGACTTGGAACAAATGCAAAGGCAATCCTCCGAAAGTTGGGTGATGGATGCTCAAGGTCATGTGTATGGGTGATTGGCATTGTTACCTCCAAGATACAAACAATCAAATGATGTGCTTTTTCTTTTTCTTCTTTCTTTTCAGTTTAAACTCTCAATGTAATTTTCAGCCAGTGTGACCTTCGGCACACTCGGTTTCCATTTGAATATTAAACTCTCCTTCATTCTCTCACCTCCCTATTTACTTTGGAAAGATGTTTTATGGTAGATGATATTGATTTGCGAAACATGTGCATAATCGAAAGCATTATATTCATTGCGAAATTTCTAAAAATCACAAAAAAGAGATGATCTCTCACAAATTTGCAAAAAGGACCAATGCATAATCACTTCAGCAAAACTTAATAACCCGCACTTTGGCACCACTGCTTGAGGCAACCCTCGTATCCCGCGTCAAGAGTCATGCGAGTTTGGTGATGCCAGCAAAGTCAATAAAGAGCTAAAGAGCAAAAAGAGCAAAAGAGCAACAAAAAAGAAAAATGAAAAAAAGAGAAAAAGCCAGGAGCAAAAGCCAAAAACAAAATCATTCCACATTTCATCCATCATGTCATCAATTACTTAACTACATGCACGCATGCATCATTCATTGCAAGTGTCTGTTAAGATAATTTTATTTTGTGTCGTTAGCACCAATTATTCAGACCCCCAGCGGTCCTTCAGAGCCCAGGCGCTCCTTCAGACCAACAATGGTCCTTCAATCCAGATCGCACGTCGCGTTAATCGAGCAACCGACGGATCATCCGGCCCCAGGCCCTTCAGACTAGCTGTGTCCGCCTAAGAAACACAGTGCACGTCCTTTGCGGTTATATCAGTTCCGGACCTGATTAACCCTAATGGCCGCTCGAAAAAGGCCACCCCCAGACCGTATTACTAGTACCATAAGCTAGTTGCGCTCCTTCAGACCCATCGGTCCCTCAGGCTTAGGCATGCCCTTCAGACCCCGACGGTCCCTCAGTCGAACTCAGGTCGATGCGCCAAGCATCGATTTTGATCTAGACCTTCAGAGCCCCAGTGCTCCTTCAGAGCCCCAGTGCTCCTTCAGATCCCTAGCGATCCCCCAGAGCCCCGGTGCTCCCTATTTACTTTCAGTCTAAATCAACCCTGCTTTCATAATTTTCAAAAAAAAAAACCAAAAGTCTCAGTGTGGACAAAATTAGCATCTTGTTATCTTTATTTCTATTTTCCTCGAGAAACTCGGAACCCCTCCGATTTCCTAGCAAAATATAAATAAAGAGGGGCAGCTGTAATACCCTAATTTTGTCCTATCCAAAAAAAAAGAGAAATTTTATTTATTTTTAATAAAAATAATTATTTTATTTTTCATGCCATGTTTTATTTTATTTTAGTTTGCTACAAGTTTTTAATTTTTGAAAAAAATAATAATTAGAAGTGAAGAAATAAAAATAAGCCAAGAAGGAAGTGGGGGGTCTATTAATAATAAGGTGCTGTCATGGAAGCCCAACCCAGCAAAATGGCTAGCCCAATTCGCCTAGCCCAATCCAAAAAACCCTATCCATTTCGCATAACCCAACTCCATCAACACCTAACCCATATCCAACCCATAACCCACAACCCAACTCATCACAAAACCCTAATTCCCCTCCTCCTAACCCTAATTCGAATCCCCCCCTTTACCCTAAAAACCATCCACATTCACTCTCCCCCTAACCCAAAAATCCATCCACATTCATCCCCAAAACCCAAAAAAATTCGGCCACCCCCTATTATCCCATGGTCAAAGCCCCACCTTTCTCCTTTCCACACTCCACCTTTCCTCTTTTCCCTCAATCCCACTTCCCCATTATCCCACTTCCCCACATTTCCCTTCCCCAAACACTCTCTTTCTCTCTCTCTCTTTCCCACTCCCCTACGCCTCCTCCCTCTCTCCTTACCCCTTCCCCCCATTCGACCCCACTCTCTCTCTCTCACACTCAACCCTCCTTTCTCTCTTTCTCCCTCACACACTTCACATCACAATTCCTTTCCTCTCACTCTTGCCATATTCGACCTACCCCTCCTCTCCAACACACCAAAAAAAATTTTCACTCTCTCTCACCCTCATACACACATACACGCATACCCCTCTCCTCTCCATCATTTTTTCTTCTCTTCTTCACCACTCCCCATCCCCCACGGCTCCAACACCTCACCAACTCCATTTTTTACTTCCTTTCTCCAATCTCCACACACACACCTCACTAAAACCCTAAATATTAACTCTTTTTTTCACCCACGGTTTTACCCCCTCCTCTCATAAAAACAATCCTTTTTCCCTCTGCTACACCCATACCCCTTCACCAAACCTCCATCATATCAAAAAAATCATCATCACTATCCAAGAGGGGATGAAGAAGCAAAATCGAAGGAAGCAAGATTTTTTTGTATAAATAGGGGTCCTTACCTTAGAAGGAGGGGGGGATTTCGACTCTTAGCAAAAAAAAAGGGGAAAGTTTTCTAAAGAAACTAGGGTTTCGAAAAAAGAAAGAATTTTTTAGAGTTTCTTTTAGGAAAATTTTCTTCCCCTTCTCTTCTTCCTTCCTAGATTTTTTTAGTTTAAAATTTCGTTGTATTGAAGAGATCCGAAGAAGAAAGCTTGGATTTGTTCAAGGTACAAATGTAATAATTTGTAGTATTGTTGCTTTTTAATTTTTAGTTATTGTATTTTTGTTCATAAATATTAGTTACTGTTTTTATTTTTGTTGTTGTCATGTTTATATTAGTTGCTGTTTTATAGATATATATATATGTTGTTATTGTTTTTTTTATGTTGCAATTTTCGGACTAAAAAAGTGCTAAAAAAATATGTTGTTTTTTTAAAAAATGGTTACTAATTTTCGGACTAAAAAAGTGCTAAAAAAAATATATGTTGTTTTTTCAAAAAATGGTTACTATTTTCGGATTTAAAATAAACAAAAAAAGTGTGTGTTCCTTTTTATTGTAGGTACGAATATTTTCGGTTAAAAAAAAAAAAGAAAGTAAAAAAAATGTTGTGCCTTTTTTTAATAAATTATTCTAATTTTCAGATTTTTAAAAAATGATAAAAAAGGGATATGTTGTTTTTTTTTAACAATTACTATTTTTCGGATTAAAAAAAAGTGATAAAAAAATGTGTTCCTTTTTTTTATTTTCGGATTTAAATAAAGCTTTTTTTCAAATACTAAAAAAATATTTTTTTTTTAAAAAATAAATAAATGGTTACTAGTGTCACTACCCTTTTCTAAAAAAAAATAATATAATAACAAAAATCTTTTTTCAAAAAAATGTAAAAAGGCCCCCCTTTTTATTAAATAATAACTATGACAACAAAAAAAAACAACAAAAGATTTTTTTTTTCTCCATAATCCGCTTTCAAAATACCACTTGTTTAGTTTAGGTTTGTTTTTTAAGAGAAAAAAAAGCGCTTCAAGAATCACGCGTTCTAGGGTAGAATAGTAAAAAGGGGTAATAAACCAATCAATCGTTTTTAGCGTCAAAACGCTATTTGCACCCGCGGCACCCTTTTTTAAAAAAAAAAGCACCAAAACGCTATTTGCACCCCGCGTTCTCTTAAAACAGCAAACCCATCCTTTTTTTTACTACAAGCCCATCTTTTCAAACACAACCTAGTTCACAAAAAAAAAACGATTTGGTCACGCTATTCACACCTCCTTTTTTTAATACAACCCCTTTATTATTTGCACCCCCCTTTTTATCACTTACTCCGCTTTTATTCACAACGTGATGCTTCCGAACCGTTCTTTTTTCTTTCTTTCGAAAATCGAATTCGCGCAAAAAAACAGGTTGTCTATAGCGGTCACTCTGGGCCTTGCTTGTTTGAACGCTATAAATACCTTCTTTTCCGAATAAGCCATTAATGACGACCACTCTGGATTTATCTGTTTGGTCACCATGAACGGTCTCTAGTTTTCCCAAACTTTTCAAAAAATGAAAAAATACCAACACACAAATATTTTCTACCCAAGAACTACGTAGCTTTGATTTCTCCATCGCACCCGGAGATACGTAGGAGCGGGGGCCCACTCCCGTCGAGCGCAAAAAACTAAAATTTTTATTAAGTCTTCTTTTCCGTTTTTTTTTGCAAATAACAAAAAAGGGTAAATTAAAGTGTTTTCTTTAAAACTAATTTTTTCTACACATTTAATTAAAAGGTAACCTTTGTAGGATGTTGCGGGGTGCTAGCACCTTCCCCGCACTTAATCGACCCCCGAACCCGAAAACAAAGGTTTTTTCAATGTTTTCCTAAAAATAAATATTGATGGCGGCTCCATTGTTCAAAAACAACGAGGAATCCCTCCTCCGGATTCTTCGGTCGCTACACTGTGTAATTTACTTGAGGTTCAATTAATGTCTTGCTAGCATAATAAATAGAATGAAAAACCTTGTCATACCTTTGCCCTAGGACTGCTCCTACTGCAAAGTCACTAGCATCACACATTAATTCAAAAGGCCTGCTCCAGTCAGGTGTTACTATCACTGGTGCTGTTACTAAAGCTTTTTTAAGCTTTTCAAAAGTATCCAAACAAGATTCATCAAAGTTAAATGGTACATCATGTTGTAAAAGCATACATAATGGTTTTGAAATTTTTGAAAAGTCTTTGATAAACCTTCTATAAAAACCAGCATGGCCTAAAAAGCTCCTGATACCTTTAACTGTTGTTGGAGGGGGTAATTTCTCAATCACCTCAATTTTTGCTTTGTCTACCTCTAGACCTTTCTTTGAAATTTTGTGTCCTAACACAATGCCCTCTTGTACCATGAAATGGCACTTTTCCCAGTTTAACACTAGATTTGTATCCCCACATCTTTTGAGAATTTGTTCCAAGTTTGATAAACAATCTTGGAATGTTTCTCCAAAGACAGAGAAGTCATCCATAAACACTTCCATTGATTACTCAATGAAATCTGAGAATATTGACATCATGCATCTTTGGAAAGTCGCAGGTGCATTACATAATCCAAATGGCATCCTTCTAAAAGCAAAGGTTCCATAAGGGCATGTAAAAGTGGTTTTATTTTGATATTTAGGCTCAATGCTTATCTGATTGTATCCTGAATAGCCATCTAGAAAACAATAAAACTCTTTCCCTGCTAATCTATCTAGCATTTGGTCTATGAATGGTAAAGGAAAGTGATCCTTTTTGGTAGCCTTATTGAGTTTTCTGTAATCCATGCATATCCTTCAACCTGTTACAGTTCTAGTAGGTATCAATTCATTCTTTTCATTGGCTATTACTGTCACACCCCCTTTCTTTGGTACACATTAGACAGGGCTTACCCATGCACTGTCTGATATTGGGTATATGATGCCAGCATCTAGCCACTTAATGATTTCCTTTTTCACAACCTCCTTCATGATAGGGTTTAGTTTTCTTTGGCTTTCTATACTATTCTTAGAATTTTCTTCTAAGATGATTCTATGCATAAAAACAGAAGGACTAATTCCCTTGATATCCGTCATTTGCCAACCTATTGCTTTGGTATGTTTCTTTAGAGTATTGATGAGATCATTTTCTTGTTCAGAGGTTAAATCAGAAGCAATAATAACTGGTAAGGTCTCATTTTCTCCTCGGAAGACATACTTAAGATGTTTAGGCAATTCCTTCAATTCTAGCTTAGGAGGTTTTTCCATGGAGGGTAAATTTTCTTTGAGGGTTGGATCCTCAAGATTGAGAGGTTCATAAGTTCTGGCCCAGACTTCCTTACAAGAGTTTCCTATTGGCAGGTTTTCTTTTTCTAGTAATTCCTCATCTAACAATGCAGGTGCATCAAGTGCATCTGCATTAGCCAAATGATCATACTGTTTGTAAAACTGGTTTTCTACCAATCTATCTAGAGAAAAAATGGATGAGCATTCTTCTGTATCCTCTGTGGGGTACTTCATAGCACTCATCATATTGAATTTTATCTCTTGATCATTCACTCTCATTGTAAGTTCACCTCTCTGCACATCTATTAAGGTTTTGCCAGTTGCTAGAAATGGTCTTCCTAGGATAATAGGTACATCCTTATTTGCTTCAAAGTCAAGAATGACAAAATCTGCAGGGAACACAAATTTGTCTACCTTAACTAAGATGTCTTCTATTATACGTTCAGGATAGGCTATTGACCTATCTGCTAATTGAAGTGTCACAGTGGTTGGTCTTACAATTCCAATTCCCAACTGGTTAAAAATAGATTTAGGCATTAAGTTAATACTTGCCACTAAATCACATAAAGCTTTACTAGTATAAGAGGTTCCAATGGAAAATGGAATTGTAAAACTTCTTGGATCCTTCAATTTCCTAGGAATTTTACTTTGCATGATCTGACTACATTCTTTAGTCATGGCAACTGTCTCAAATTCCCCTAATCTTTTTCTTTTGGTAAGCACATCTTTCATGAATTTTGCATAGTTTGGCATTTGTTGAAGTGCTTTTACTAAGGGAACATTTATGTGCAACTGTTTTAGTACCTCTAAGAATTTGCTAAATTGTTTCTCCTCATGTGCTTTTTTCAATCTTTGTGGGTAAGGAGGAGGAGGGTACTCAGGTACTAACTTAGGTGTAGGGATTTGAACTTCTTCCTCTAATGCAGGAGCATTGGATGCTTCCACATTTCTTTCTTTGCTATTTTTCTGTTTTTCTTTTTCTTTTTCTCCCTTATCTACACTTTCCCTCTCATTTGATTCAATCAAATCCTTGCCACTTCTTAAGGAAATAGTTTTAACCTGCTCTTTTCCCTGTTTCTGGGAAGGAGCAGCTTCTGTATTGGAAGGTAAGGCACCTGATGGCCTTTGATACAAAGCTGTGGCTAACTGTCCTACTTGGGTCTCTAGATTTTTAATGGAAGCATCTTGAGTTTGTCTAGCTGTTCTTGCTTCTCCAATGAATGCTTTGAGCATATTTTCTAGAGAATTTTCATTGGTGGCTTGTTTTTGAGGTGGGAATCCTGGTGGTGTAGATGGTGCAGTATTAGATGCAGGTGCATTGTTATTGCTCCATCTAAAGTTGGGATGATTTTCCCACCCAGGATTGTAAGTGTTAGAATAGGGGTTGTTATTTCTATTATAACCTACATAATTTACAGAAATAGGATTGCTAGGACATTCCTCATACAAGTGACCTCCTCCACAATATACACAACTGGTGGTACCTGGAGGTGCTTGTTCTACTGCTGTTGCAGTGCTGTCTGTTGATGCAACTGCATTAGATGCAGTTGCATTAACTGAAGTGAAGTTCTTTATCAAGTTGGCTAAAGTGGCTACTTGAGCAGATAAGGCTGTTACATCACTAACCTCATGTACCTGTTGACTCTCAATCATATGATGTAAGTTAGGCATTTTTAGGACCAATTGTGTAGGGTTTTCATTGTATCACAGTCATTATCTGGGATTTAGTTCAGTTTTAGATAATTGTAGTAGGAAGTTCAATTGTAAGTAATTCCTTCACTTTTGGAGCTAAATGGGACTTGAAGACCTCTTAATTGGTTGTGGCATCTTTCGGCGAACCAGACACTTGCCCGGAAATGCAGCGATCTGGAGGAATTTTGCAAGTCAGAACTTTCTGTTGTTTTTCGCGTCGCGACCAGGAGGGTTCGCGACGCGATCTGGAGGAATTTTGCAAGTCAGAACTTTCTGTTGTTTTTCGCGTCGCGACCAGGAGGGTTCGCGACCCGACCTGAAGCAGTTTTACGAGCCCTGAAGCTTCTGTCTTTTGTCGCGACGCGACGGACACGGGCCGCGTCGCGATGGTGCGTGAAAATTAGGGTTTTTAAAGCAGTTTTAGCAATTTTTGAAGGGACTTCGTCTTGGGAGCGCAGCGAGGGTTCGGAGCAGCAGCTGGAGGTGTTTTTGGGAGCTTCTAATCACTTGGGAACAAGGTTTTGAAGACTTCTCATGGATTCCTCTATGTGTAACTTCTCCTTATTTTTATCTTCTTTTTCCTTGATGTTGTCCATGTAGTTTGTTTTGATTAGGGAGAGATGACTCTCCCCAAACCTATCTATTGATTACTTTGTTACGGTTGATTCAGTTGTTTGATTAATTTATCATAAGTTTATGCCTCTTTGTGTAATGCTTTACTTCTACATATGCTAGTTGTAATGAATTAGGGATTGTGATGACATAGGGATATGGGTTACATTCTTGATATGGGGTAGTAGATCACATACTTGTGATCACCATAGGAATATGGGATTGGATATGTGAATTCTCTATTTCTTGCGTTTATTGCTTTACCTGTTGGCATGAATCACCTAAGGGATTAGGGTTTCTCAATTAGGTAAAAGGGGTTTTGAGGCAAGGGATTGTCCCTAACCTAATTTAGTGAATTGAATCTGGTAATTTAAACAAACAATTTGAGATTAGCTGAAGGATCATAGGATAGGTGAGGGGAGAAGATTCGACCCCTAATCGCTTTTATTTTATTGTTTACAAACGTTTGCTTTATTTTACCGTTACTTCACTTTTCGTCCAACTGTTACGTCTAAGGATTAATTTACTTGCCTATTGGTGATAAAACACAATCCCTGTGGAATCGACCGGTTACTTACCGTATTTTATTACTTGCAACGACATTTGGTACACTTGCCAAAGTCCTAACAAGTTTTTGGCGCTGTTGCCGGGGATTGTTGATTTCATTGTCAACAAGGCATTTGAGTTAATTCTTAGTTGTCTTATTTTATTTTTTTTTATTTCAGTATTTTATTGTGTGTTTTATTTGTTTAGATACATAGTTATTGTGTTGGACTTGTTAACGGTTTGTTGAAGTGTTTCAGTGAACTGTGTAGCAGGGGCAAAGTTCGAAAGAATTGCTGTTTGTCCCGAGAAAAAAAAAAATTATGGAATCCACTTCTTGGATGGAAGATGCTTTGGCCCAGTTTAGGCAAATGACTGAGACTATCTTTCAGCCTAAAGAGCAAGCTTCTCGGTTGGAAGATACTTTGTCCGAGTTTATGCGAATGTCCGAGACCCTCTTCCAACCCCAAGAGCAAGTGATGATAGAGTCCTCGCCACCCTCACTTAGCGGTAATTTTTGTGAAGAACCCCACTTGAATGGAAAATGTGTGACACGCACCTTTTGCGATTCTTGTGGGGAGTATCTTGTGGAGTGCAACTGTGAGGATGAGTGGGTAACTATATTAGAAAATTACCCATGGTTATGCACTACCAATGAGGAACAAGAAGAACAAGCCCCAACAAAAGAAGAATCTGGGGAGGATAAGGAAGATGAGGAAGAAGAAAAGATTGAAATGGAGGAGCATGTAGTTTGGAGGGAAGATCAAAGCTCCCAATGTGGGGAAGGGGTGAAAACCCAACAAGAAAAAACCCAACAAATCATGGTTCCTATTATTCTTCCAAGTAGCAAGGAGGATAGAAGTGAGGAGATTGACATATACTTAGACTCCTTCTATGCCTTATTCATCACCCTTCACCTCAAAAGGGTATGGAAGCATCTACAACTATGTTTCAAATTCATGATGTTCCTGCCCCAGAAGCGAAAGAAGAAGGATGATGTGTTCTTTGTGTCATATCAGCCACCTTAATAGTGGGATGACAAACGTCAAGCTAGTGACATTAAAGAAGCGCTGGGTGGGAGGCAACCCATTGGTTCATTATTTACTGTTTTGAGTCTTTATTTTTCATTCCCTTTTTGACTTATTTTGCACTTTGGTCTGTACTTATTATAACTTACTCTGTGATATTGAGGCACCACTACCCTATTCTTTTTTTGTTAAAGCAGCTTCAATGATGATGATGTGTGGCATTTGGCTTCGCATGTGTACATTTTACCTGTTGAGCACTCGCACGTCAAGTTTTATCGTCAAGTAATAGCAGGGGTCATGACAAAAGTTGCAGAAGTTCTTTATCATCTGTGAGCAGCATCTCTCAAGTTCCATCTCTATGATCCCAACTGTGAGGTTTGAGCCTAAACACGTTCTTATATATATTGTGTGTATTCCTTGCCTGCATTAGTCTGCAGAACTTGACATTGTGCTTAATTGTTTTTGCATTTGAATTTCATACACACTGAGGCATTTCTTTTGGCACCCCTGAGCCTTTCAAACCACACCTAATTAATGTTTATCCTCTGCTAGCCCCTCTGAGCCTATTGTTAAATACTGTATGCTGTTTCTCTAACAATCATAGCCTAGTTAATTCTTAACTTGGAGTTAGGTAACAAAAGCTGTGAGAGTTGGGAAATTTTTAAGTTTGGGGTTGCTCGTGGAATAGCAACAATATAAGTTTGGGGTGGTATACAAGAGAAGGAGCAAGAAAAGAAAGAAAGAAAATATATATATATATATATATATATATACATATAAAAAAAAAAGAGAAAAATAAATAAATAAAATCCTTCTCTTGTTTTGTTAAATGCTTTGGGAAAATGGGTGAGTATTGCGTGAAATTGACAAAAAGAGAGGTAAGCCTAACTCCAAGTGCAACCTACTTATCCAAATGTATCCACCCTTACCTAAGCCCCGCTATAACCCTTAAAGTCCTCAAATGTGTGTATGCATTTCATTGTATAGAGTGATATAGAACTCTGTCAAGCCTATGAAACGATGATGCAGGTACTGTGAATTGAGTGAATACCCGAAACACCTCAAGAGTGAAACACTGGTGAGATGTGCGTACAGAGAAAACTTGAGAATGCTGCCTGCTTATGATTCGGTATTTACAATTCAGTTGTCCTGCCACTGTATTAGATTGATGATGATAGTTGATGTGCTGATGTGTTTAAGGTTGATGTATTATATGTAACAGCTAAATAGAAAAATCAGCCACAGTCTGAATTGATTGTTTGCTTGAGGACAAGCAAAAGTTTAAGTTTGGGGTTGTGTTGACTCTCAATCATATGATGTAAGTTAGGCATTTTTAGGACCAATTGTGCAGAGTTTTCATTGTATCACAGTCATTATCTGGGATTTAGTTCAGTTTTAGATAATTGTAGTAGGAAGTTCAATTGTAAGTAATTCCTTCACTTTTGGAGCTAAATGGGACTTGAAGACCTCTTAATTGGTTGTGGCATCTTTCGGCGAACCAGACACTTGCCCGAAAATGCAGCGATCTGGAGGAATTTTGCAAGTCAGAACTTTCTGTTGTTTTTTGCGTCGCGACCAGGAGGGTTCGCGACGCGATCTGGAGGAATTTTGCAAGTCAGAACTTTCTGTTGTTTTTCGCGTCGCGACCAGGAGGGTTCGCGACGCGACCTGAAGCAGTTTTACGAGCCCTGAAGCTTCTGTCTTTTGTCACGACGCGACGGACACGGGCCGCGTCGCAATGGTGCGTGAAAATTAGGGTTTTTAAAGCAGTTTTAGCAATTTTTGAAGGGACTTCGTCTTGGGAGCGCAGCGAGGGTTTGGAGCAGCAGCTGGAGGTGTTTTTGGGAGCTTCTAATCACTTGGGAACAAGGTTTTGAAGACTTCTCATGGATTCCTCTATGTGTAACTTCTCCTTATTTTTATCTTCTTTTTCCTTGATGTTGTCCATGTAGTTTGTTTTGATTAGGGAGAGATGACTCTCCCCAAACCTATCTATTGATTACTTTGTTACGGTTGATTCAGTTGTTTGGTTAATTTATCATAAGTCTATGCCTCTTTGTGTAATGCTTTACTTCTACATATGCTAGTTGTAATGAATTAGGGATTGTGATGACATAGGGATATGGGTTACATTCTTGATATGGGGTAGTAGATCACATACTTGTGATCACCATAGGAATATGGGATTGGATATGTGAATTCTCTATTTCTTGCGTTTATTGCTTTACCTGTTGGCATGAATCACCTAAGGGATTAGGGTTTCTCAATTAGGTAAAAGGGGTTTTGAGGCAAGGGATTGTCCCTAACCTAATTTAGTGAATTGAATCTGGTAATTTAAACAAACAATTTGAGATTAGCTGAAGGATCATAGGATATGTGAGGGGAGAAGATTCGACCCCTAATCGCTTTTATTTTATTGTTTACAAACGTTTGCTTTATTTTACCGTTACTTCACTTTTCGTCCAACTGTTACGTCTAAGGATTAATTTACTTGCCTATTGATGATAAAACACAATCCCTGTGGAATCGACCGGTTACTTACCGTATTTTATTACTTGCAACGACATTTGGTACACTTGCCAAAGTCCTAACAGTACCCCTGATGGTTTCTTTTGGGCACTCACCCTCTCAGTAGGCCAACTAGAGCTATTAGCTGCTATTCTATCAATTAACTCACATGCTTCATTGTATGACAGATTTAATAACACTCCACCAGAAGATGCATCAAGCATTATTCTGGTTTGAGGTTCTAAACCATTATAAAAAGTTTCCATTTGAATAATAACAGGTAAACCATGATGAGGAATTTTCTTAAAAGTTCTTTCCACCTTTCCCATGCTTCAAATAATGATTCAAACTCTTTTTGTCTAAAAAATGTAATATCAGTTCTCATCCTGGCATTTTTGATAGGTGGGAAATATTTTCCTAAAAATTTTTCAGCCATTTCATTCCATGAATGGATAGAGTTAGGCTCTAAAGAGTTTAGCCAAGCCTTAGCTCTATCTTTCAAAGAATAAGGAAACAACCTTAATCTGAAAGCATCTTCACTAACACCGGGTAAGATAAAGTTACTACATACTTCTATAAACTGTTTTAAATGCAAGTGAGGATCCTCTAGAGGAGTTCCTCCAAATTGACCAATAGTTTGAAGCATTTGAAACATCATAGGTTTAAATTCAAAATGCACAGCATCAATATGAGGTATAGATATGCTAGTTTGCATGTTTTGATGATCAAACTGAGCATAGTCCCTCATAGGTTTATCTCTATCATTAATCATACCTATGGGATCCATGTGAATGAATCGTTCTCTGTGATCTACTTCTGTATCTTGATGAGAGCCAGGACCTCCTCTTACTGAGTGTGGTCTTGAGCTTTGTCCTTCACTGTGAGACATCTTGCAGGCTTGTTTCTTTTGCTTTTGAAGTCTTAACAATCTCCTAAATCTTCTTTCTATCTATGGATCTAAGTTGTATTCTGGTGTCCTGTTTCTGGTCCTGTACATATGCTAAAGCACCATGTGCTCCTGCATGACAGAAACTTGCAAATACCAGAATAATATAAACTAAATTACAGTATATCAGATTTTTAAAAGAATTTAACTACAATCCCCGGCAACGGCGCCAAAAACTTGGTGTGTGGAAAACATGTGCAAGTATACACAGTCCATAACAAGTAATATAGTGTTTAGAACAGGTCGAACCCATAGGGATTGATGAACTCTTTCAAAAGTCAATATTATGTAATTTAGAGAAAAGTAACTAATTTAACAAGATAATTGATGATTGTAACGCCCCAAAATAGTTAATTAATTATTTAATTAATTATTAGGAATTAAGTGGTAGAAAATATTAGGGTATTAATACATTACTTTATATGGGCTTGTGTTAAGGTGAGAATTAGTAAAATTGGGAGTGTGGAGAGAAGCCCATGGTCTAGTCGAATTTTATGAAGCATTATAAGTAAGTGATATTAGGTTAGGGTTTGCTCATTAGAACAGAAAAAGAAATAAGGATTAGAAGAGGGCTTAAGGAGAGGCGACGGCTAGAGCTAGAGGAGAGGAAAATCAAAGAGTTTCAACTTCAATCCAAGGTAAGGGTGGGGTTCTAACTCTATAATAGGGTATATGAAGGACTTTATGTAGGGAATTAGGGGATCCTATGTTTGTTTAATGATTGATTCTATTTGTTTAATCTTTGAAAATCTATTGATGATATTCGAAATTATTGAAATTGATGAATGATTGATGCCAATTTTGTTGCTAAACTCATTGTTTGGGGTGATCTGGGTATAGGTTCGGTTATACAGTAACTGGGAACAATATAGTGGTCCAAAAATTATGTGGTTTATCTTTTCAGAAACTAGACTTAATTCTTGTTAATTTGGCACTAGTTTGGTTGCATTTGGAGTTGTATATCTCGAGTTATAGGTGTCACAAGATAGGTTAAAATTCAGGAAACAATCTGGACATAGGTTCGGTATTTCGTGTATAACGTTTTCGTTTGAACTCCTTTTTGAATGATTCTTGATTCATTCAAAACAACACTCAATTCGTTTCGGGTTAGGCTCAAGTCCCATGTCATTTGACTGAGTTTTGATAATTTTAGAGGTGTCACAAGCTAGGTCATGGTGGCTGTCCTGTTTTCTGAACCTTGTTGCTTATTTACTGAAACTGTACGCACTGGACCATTATTTTGCAAAATAACAATTATAGTCAGGAACTAGACATTCTTAGCTATCCATAAAGGGGTCCTTTGCTAAGTTTCGATACCGTTTGATAGGTTAATTAATTCACCGAAGTAGAGGTATGTTTGATGGAAATTTGCCCTGTTGTTGTTGCTGTTGTTTGCTGTTTGCTGTTGCTGTTTGCTGTTTGGTGTTGTTGTTTTCATGTTTACTGTTGTTGGGTGCATAGGGCGCCATGTTTGTTGTTGTTGGGCGCTTTAGGTGCATTAGGCCCCCGGTTGGCTAATTGTTGATTAGGTTGTCAATTATTAATTGTTAAATTGTTGAAAAGATTAATTGTTGGTTAAGTGGTTAAATTGGTCAATTGCTAATTGTTGGTAAAGTGTCGAATTGCTAGTTGATAATTGTTGGTTAAGTCGTTGATTTGTATTTTGTTGAGGGTACCGCTGATGGCCCATTTGTATTTTGTTGAGGGTACCGTTGATGGCCCATTTGTAGTTTGATGAGGGTACTGCTGATGGCCCATTATATTTTGTTGAGGGTACCGCTGATGGCCCATTTGCATTTTGATGAGTGGTTATGTTGATGATTCGTGATGATTGCAGTTATTTGATTGCTGTGAAGTGGTGAATTGAGATGTCCTGATTCTGATATATATTGTTTTTCATACATTCTATTATATGGTTCGATATCTCACCCCTTCTGTTTGAATGTTACCCCTATGTTGGTAACGTGCAGGTAACCATGAATGAAGGCTGTGTACCTTCGTTAGTTCGAATCAGTGTCGTCACTCTGATACGTAGCACTCGGGGGGATCGACGCATATTATTACTATTTTATTTTGTTATCCTATTGTCTGAATTTTAATGTTGGTTGTCGCTGTTTTATGAGTTGTCTTAAGTTGGATAAAGAGGCCGTGATTATTTTGAGTTAAAACCTTTTTGAAAATCCGCTGCGTAGTAATGGAAGTTGACTTATTTTTAAAAGTGCTATGTATCTGTTTTTACCAATGACTTAACTATGTTCATTTTGTGGTTTTAGTCGGAAAATGTAGCATCCGTTTATTTGTCGAAATTTTTGAAAACTCTGATTTTTATTATAAAATTGCCGGGTAGAAATGGGTGTTACACTAGTGGTATCAGAACTGTTTCGGTCTGTCCGACCAAGTTGTCTAGTTGTTGTGTCATTTGACGATCGAGTATTGTCATTTAGTTCTAACTATTATTTGTGTTGTAGTGATATGATGTTGTATCAAGATGCGAGAATCTTATCCCGAGTTGTTCGAATTTGGTAAATTTTCGAGGACGAAAATATTCTAAGTGGGGGAGAGTTGTAACGCCCCAAAATAGTTAATTAATTATTTAATTAATTATTAGGAATTAAGTGGTAGAAAATATTAGGGTATTAATATATTACTTTATATGGGCTTGTGTTAAGGTGAGAATTAGTAAAATTGGGGGTGTGGAGAGAAGCCCATGGTCTAGTCGAATTTTATGAAGCATTATAAGTAAGTGATATTAGGTTAGGGTTTGCTCATTAGAACAGAAAAAGAAATAAGGATTAGAAGAGGGCTTAAGGAGAGGCGACGGCTAGAGCTAGAGGAGAGGAAAATCAAAGAGTTTCAACTTCAATCCAAGGTAAGGGTGGGGTTCTAACTCTTTAATAGGGTATATGAAGGACTTTATGTAGGGAATTAGGGGATCCTATGTTTGTTTAATGATTGATTCTATTTGTTTAATCTTTGAAAATCTATTGATGATATTCGAAATTATTGAAATTGATGAATGATTGATGCCAATTTTGTTGCTAAACTCGTTGTTTGGGGTGATCTGGGTATAGGTTCGGTTATACAGTAACTGGGAACAATCTAATGGTCCAAAAATTATGTGGTTTATCTTTTCAGAAACAAGACTTAATGCTTGTTAATTTGGCACTAGTTTGGGTGCATTTGGAGTTCTATAGCTCGAGTTATAGGTGTCACAAGTTAGGTTAAAATTCTGGAAACGATCTGGGTATAGGTTCGGTTATACAGTAACTGGGAACAATATAGTGGTCCAAAAATTATGTGGTTTACCTTTTCAGAAACTATACTTAATGCTTGTTAATTTGGCACTAGTTTGGTTGCATTTAGAGTTGTATGGCTCGAGTTATAGGTGTCACAAGTTAGGTTAAAATTATGGAAACGATCTGGGTATAGGTTCGGTTATACAGTAACTGGGAACAATCTAGTGGTCCAAAATTATGTGGTTTACCTTTTCAGAAACTAGACTTAATGCTTGTTAATTTGGCACTAGTTTGGTTGCATTTGGAGTTGTATAGCTCAAGTTATAGGTGTCACAAGTTAGGTTAAAATTCTGGAAACAATCTGGACATAGGTTCGGTATTTCGTGTATAACGTTTTCGTTGGAACTCCTTTTGGAATGATTCTTGATTCATTGAAAACTACACTAAATTCGTTTCGGGTTAGGCTAAAGTCCCATGTCATTTGACTGAGTTTTGATAATTTTAGAGGTGTCACAAGCTAGGTCATGGTGGCTGTCCTGTTTTCTGAACCTTGTTGCTTATTTACTGAAACTGTACGAATTGGACCATTATTTTGCAAAATAACAATTATAGTCAGGAACTAGACATTCTTAGCTTTCCATAGAGGGGTCCTTTGCTAAGTTTGATACCGTTTGATAGGTTAATTAATTCACCGAAGTAGAGGTATGTTTGATGGAAATTTGCCCTGTTGTTGTTGCTGCTGTTTGCTGTTGCTGTTTGCTGTTTGCTGTTGTTGTTTCCATGTTTACTGTTGCTGGGCGCATAGGGCGCCATGTTTGCTGTTGTTGAGCGCATTAGGCGCATTAGGCCCCCGGTTGGCTAATTGTTGATTACGTTGTCAATTATTAATTGTTAAATTATTGAAAAGATTAATTGTTGGTTAAGTGGTTAAATTGGTCAATTGCTAATTGTTGGTAAAGTGTCGAATTGCTAGTTGATAATTGTTGGTTAAGTCGTTGATTTGTATTTTGTTGAGGGTACCGCTGATGGCCCATTTGTATTTTGATGAGGGTACCGCTGATGGCCCATTTGTAGTTTGATGAGGGTACCGCTGATGGCCCATTTGTATTTTGTTGAGGGTACCGCTGATGGCCCATTTGCATTTTGAAGAGTGGTTATGTTGATGATTCGTGATGATTGCAGTTATTTGATTACTGTGAAGTGATGAACTGAGATGTCCTGATTCTGATATATATTGTTTTTCATACATTCTATTATATGATTCGATATCTCACCCCTTCTGTTTGAATGTTACCCCTATGTTGGTAACGTGCAGGTAACCATGAATGAAGGTTGTGTACCTTCGTTAGTTCAAGTCAGTGTCGTCGCTCTGATACGTAGCACTCGGGGGGATGGACGCATATTATTACTATTTTATTTTGTTATCCTATTGTCTGAATTTTAATGTTGGTTGTCGTTGTTTTATGAGTTGTCTTAAGTTGGATAAAGAGGCCGTGATTATTTTGAGTTAAAACCTTTTTGAAAATCCGCTGCGTAGTAATGGAAGTTGACTTATTTTTAAAAGTGCTATGTATCTGTTTTTACCAATGACTTAACTATGTTCATTTTGTGGTTTTAGTCAGAAAATGTAGCATCTGTTTATTTGTCGAAAATTTTGAAAACTCTGATTTTTATTATTAAATTGCCGGGTAGAAATGGGTGTTACAATGATGGTGAGTATCACAAGTAAGTTAGAATAAAGCAAAGTGTAAGTAGTTGAAATGCAAATAGAGAAAAGCTAGTTGGAATGTCTTCCCCAAGTAATTTACTTATAAGTGTTTAATGCAGTTATGATGCAGTTGCACTGAATGCTGTTGCATTAGTTGTGTGCCTTTCAGTCACTTTTCTTCAGAGTTTCATTACAAGCTTCCTATGTCTAGGCTTGCTAAATAAGTTCACTCTTGTCTTTTAAAGTACCCACAGTATCACCCTATGGACTATACTATCCTATGTCTAGGACTTAGTATGGTTTTCACAAAGTTTCCTTTATGTAAAACACTCACCCATATTAGTTCTTGAGTTCTTAATTGCAAACCATGTCTGCTTTTACAAATCTACTTATTCTAAGTGATCACCTCAAAATAAGTGTTGAAAGTATTATCAAACAAGAACTAAAGTGCACACATCATATACTTGTATTAAACTTACTTAAAAGCTCATTAAATGGTTAGAACATTCCAACTAAGAGAGGTTTAGCTCAACATAGACATTGCAAGGCAAATATAAACAGAATAGAACATGTTTATATAATTGAAATCACAAAAGAGAAACAACAAGATAGAGCTTACACAAGTTGTAGCTCTTAGCATGAATTCTCCTAGCAATGTAGTTGCACTAGCTCCTTAGCACTTTGATAAAACTATGAAATCGATGTAAGGAGGATTTGTTACTTCCTTCCTTTCCTTCTTACAAAATAAAACTTATCTATGTGGAGTGAAATTTTAATCTAACTTATGGAATGTGATCTATCTTCAAGTGAAGGAGTGAGGTCCTTTTATAGTCTTCAAGAGAGGTGCTTCCTTCCTTCATGTTGATGTAACTTTGATGGCTGTATTCATGGTTACTTTACAACAGTTGATTCCCATGTGAAGTCTTCAATCAAGTGTATAGGGAGGTCAAATGAGATAACAACATGTGTCCCTACGTTGATGACTCTTCAAAGCTATGTGGGAATTGTAGGCAACGAAATATCAGGTGTTCTTGCTTTAGGAGACCAAGCATGAGGTCATCAAGTGCAAGTGGATGGCAAGTGGATGTGCAAGTGGATGGCTCCAACTTTCAGGCAATGCAGTTGCAGTGTAGTAGCATTGTGCTGAGCCAGCGCAGTTGTAAGTGCAGAATCAATGCAGGAGCATTTGATGTAGGAGCATCTAGACTGCACTGAACAAACTTATCAAACATACCACAATATATCCAAAATGGCCTATTATCAACTATAACCATGTCAAACACTCAAGTTATCACATGTTACATAAAATACTATATAAACTCTTTATCTTTGCTTGAAAGAGAGCAATTTACTAAGTTTAAACATATGAAAAACTCTATATAAAATAGAGTTATCAGCCATATAGCGCTATAGCGCTTACCGCTGCAGCACTTATCTGAAACATTAAAATACTCACAAAGGCACCAAATGTGTCAAATGATAACAAATTATCTCCTAACCCTTTTTTACACTTCTTAACACATATTTACATATTTAACCACATAATTACTTAAGAACTCACAGTAACTTAAGTCTAAAGAATATAAATAACTCATATAAATATGAGTTATCAGTCTCCAAATCATCCGTGCCAAATTTGGTCACCAAACCATCAGGAACTTTGTCATTATGACCCTTGTTCTTCTTCTTGGATTTTTTATGATGGCCCTGGCTATGATCGCCCTCTGAACGACGCTTGCTAACCCGGTCATCACCACGACCCCTTTGGTTTGGAAGAGAGGAATTGGGGGCACCCTTCGACATCAGCGGATCGACGATGGCAACAGTAGTGTCTTTCTCGAGATCCCACTACGTCACAACGTTGACGGGAGAAGCAAGAGTCATTGTCAAACTAGCCGGGATAGAAACACCAGTGGCTGGGGTCAGTGGAGCAGTGGAAGGACCGACTTTCTTAGCCTGAGTTACTTTCAAAACAAAAAGATAAGCCGATTTCGATGCCATAGTGCCTGCAAAAAAGGAACCAAGAAACAATTAGCAAAATGAAAAGAACAGACAGAATAAAGAAACCTAAACGGTCGATCAAATTCATACTCCACACTTCACAAAGAGAGAATGTGGGCTCGCGGTCACCAAATACTTGGTGTTAATAAGCCCATCTTTACCAAGAGCTGCCACCTCCCCGACCAGCCTCAAAGTTTCTTGATCTTCGGCGTCCAAACTCTCGGTCGAAGTAATGAAGCGTGGAGGATGAAGAGAATAATGGCGCTCATCCCAAAATAGAGGGAACTTCGGGAAAATAATCTCTCCTCCCCGAGTTCTGGACAAGCTCTTCTTAGCAGCAAGATTTTTAGCGATCACACAAGCATAATGATATTTAAACGAATTAAAGGAGTCTAGATAAAGACAAAAATAACCTTTCCTTGATGCTCGAAAAGACACCCACTCCATCTTCTTCATCCGAACAAAGGTGAAAATTGAAAAGAATAAGGGGACGGAGAGAGACCGACCTAAGAGGTCGGAGACGATCTAGAAAACACGAACACTACAACAGATTTAAGCATTGGGAGCGCTTTTTTTAGGCCATAGGGAGCGCTTTCGGGCGCTCCTAAAGCTAGCGCTCCTGTTGCAAATCACCCAACGGTAGCGCTCGGAAAGCGCTCCCAAAAAACAGGCAAGAGGAGCGCTTTTTATTACAAGCGCTCCTTATTCTTAGGCGCGCTAAGACAATAAGGAGCGCTTACAGTAAAAAGCGCTCCTCATGGGATTAACCAAATGGAGCGCTTTTTATTATAAGCGCTCCTTATTCCTAGGCGCGCTAAGATAATAAGGAGCGCTTACAGTAAAAAGCGCTCCTCATGGTCTTAAGCAAAGGGAGCGCTTTTTATTATAAGCGCTCCTTATTCCTAGGCGCGCTAAGATAATAAGGAGCGCTTACAGTAAAAAGCGCTCCTCATGGTCTTAAGCAAAGGGAGCGCTTTTTATTATAAGCGCTCCTTATTCCTAGGCGCGCTAAGACAATAAGGAGCGCTTGTAATAAAAAGCGCTACCAATGCCTAATTTTTTTTTAAGAAAATTTTGCCTGTTTCTTCTATATTACCAATTCTCAGCTCCCTGCAATCAGAAACCAGCAACAACCAGAAACCAACAACCAGCAACAAAGTTCCAAATAAAATTCCAAATCAATAACCAATTTCAAATCAATTTCCAACTAATTATACATCCTCATGTACCAATCAACATATGTGCCAACAAAAATGTGCCAACATATAAATCTTCATGTACCAAAAGATCAACAAAAATTACATAAATCCTTATGTACCAAAAGATCAACAAAAATTACAACATATCCAATATGAGGTACTACAAAAATAGGATATCCAAAAAAAATTACATCAAGTTCGATTTGCATTAATCAAACCGGCAACATGACGACACCACTCTCCTTTCAGCTGAGTAAGTTCCTCATCTGGAAATTGAGCTCCACACACATATTCAGGAAAATACTGAAAAAATAAAATAAAATGAACTTAGAATTATATCAATATCAATTAGATTTTGAATTACTTGTCAAAATACAAACTATCAAATTACATACATGGATTGGGATTTCCATTTGGTTGTGAGTGATGATGTCCTTCATAAACTTCATTACATAGTACCCGCAATCATCGAAGTTTGGTTGTTTGAGACCCTATAAAACAAAAGATTACTTAGTTATTAAATATAATTAATTACATATGCATAAGAATATTGATTATAAACTTACCCTTATTGCTATCCATTTTGTAGAGGATGATGATTTTCTGTACGTAGTCCTGACATCACGCAATCCCCAATAAGTTGCCAAAGCACTGAAACAACATCATATATATATAACTATATTAATCGAAATATACATAATTTATATTATGAAATATACGAGAGATCTAAATACACACCTATTAAATACTCTCACCAACTTTGGGTAGTTGTTGTAATGACCTAGCAGTGAATCCAAATAGAAAATCACATCTCTTTTGGGATCAATTGCCAACAATATCCAATGGGTCCTATAAAATTTTTGAATAATCAAATTAATCAGCTTTGAGGTTTAAAAGACAGAGTAAATAATCAGCAAGTATAATTTTTGAACACTCACCCTAAGTTGATGGGTGCCAAAAACAAAGTATCACAACTTAATTGATGTGCTAGTGCCAAACGCCGATCGATATTGTCTTGAACCTCTACCTTGCGTCTCTCCATTTGTTCCTTGCATTTTTCTATATGAACTTTTGACATTGTTTTATCCAGGGGGATATTCAGTAGAAAAGTACTTTCGGGGCATAAGAACACAAATCGTTGTGTTTGATCCATTGGGACCAATATCTCATGGTACAAATACCTTTAATTAAAATGTATACAAATTAAAATAATAATAATAATAATAATAATAATAATAAAATATAATTAATAACATCAATAAGTGAAATAATAAGATAGATACGTACCTGATATATGCTCTAATAGTAGTAGCACTTGCCCACTCGTGCTCATATATCACTGCAAGTTCCTCTTGATTCAAACCCAGTGTTTGCTCCTCTCCAAAAATTTCTTTATCCATCAATGACTCTATTATGGTTCCACTACCCATGTGGTTTGATGCATGGATTTTTAAATAGCTGATGAACTCCATGGGATTATTCCCACTAGCTATTTGCCGAGACACATTTGTCTTGCCAGCAATAGAAGGGGAAGGTTGGGATTCGCGAACATTCCCACTAACTTTGTCACCCTTGCCAGCAATAGAAGGGGAAGGTTGGGATTCGCGAACATTCCCACTAACTTTGTCACCCTTGCCAGCAATAGAAGGGGACGGTTGGGATTTGCGAACATTCCCACTAACTTTGTCACCCTTTCCAGCAGTAGAAGGGGAAGGTTGGGATTCGCGAACATTCCCACTAACTTTGTCACCCTTTCCAGCAGTAGAAGAGAAAGGTTGAGATCTTCCTTTGCCAACACTCCGATTAACTTTAGATTTTGCCCTTTGTGATACCTATATATTTAGAAAATAATTAGTTAGTAACAAATATAGTTGGAAAGATAATATATGACAATGATATAATAAATTACTAACAAATATAATGTCACTTACATTGATAAGGTTTACTGGCCATGCCACAAAGGTACCAATTGCATCATCCACAGTCATGATCTCTATACTGTTTACTGGTACAGGCAAATTTGCATCCCCTACAATTGCAACGTCAACTCTGACCCGCATATGATTTTCGGGTATGGGTAGATTATGCAGTAAGGTGCCCAGTTCGTTACAAATTAATCCTCTTGCGACCAATTTAAGCGGGTTTGATATATATAGTTCACACTCATTATTGTTACCCTAAATCAATGATAAAAAAAATTAAAATATGTATAAATTGATGTAATATGTACGAGAAAAAGATGATCTAATGATTAATACCTCATTGGACGCAATGGTACAACTATCTCTGAAGCTATCAAGCTTAAGGGATGGTAGATCGGTCCTCGGTCCAACTCTATCTTTTAATTCCGCAACTTCTTCCATTAGCTTGAACACTATTTGTTCCAACTGTGATTCTCTACTTTCCTTCTTTTTATGCTTATTTGGACCCCAAAAAGAGGTCGGGGTAACACCAAATCCCAAACCTCTCAGACGGCCCGAATACTCTTCACGTTCCAAAGCACGGCCAAGGATGTCATTCTCATCATCACAAACAATTATCTCTCCTTGTTCTATTGATTGTGATATAGACTCCTGATTCACAAAAATTATAAGTATGATAAAGTAAGTTAATTACAAAAAAAATTAATTTTATCATACTTACAATTCTTTGAGACACCTCTTTCGTTTTCGGATCGCTAATCACACCCTCTTTGTTTACTCGGGCTTCTAGCCACAAAACATGTCGGTCAATGGATTCTTGAGTTGGATCTTTCCCGACCTCCACTAGCTGTTAAAATTTACCAATTATTAATAAATATATCAAATGATTCATTTATAATAGTAAAAGTTGAAATAAAGGATGTGTCTACCATTTTTTCTTCAATGTCTTGATAACCCTTAACACCGCCTCTATAAGGGAAATCAGGACTTCTTGCTCCCTCTCGATTTTCATTGCATAATGTCTATATAGAAACATAAATATACATTAATGCATAATAATTGTCAAATATAGTTAAGTTAAAAGGTAATTGTACAAACCAAGAAGTCATCATCTTCGGTGCGTCTGGTTATAAAGGCATTCCAATCCTCCTGTGTTATAATCCCACAATATAGTGGTGGGGGATGGTGTATGAGGTTCCCTTCATCATCTGTCATCCATTTACTTTTTAGGATAGTTCTGAACTTCCTATGTAACTTTCCGGCTTTCATAAGATAGAATTCTTTGCGAGACTCATCCACATCAAAATAAGTCTGCTTACACACAAACAAGGAAAAAAACCAAAATTTTACTACTTTCTGACACCATCTTTATAGCATTAGTGTTTTTATTTCCTTGTATTGGTCACACTTAAAAAAGTTTCAATAAGGAAGCAAATCGACATAACTAAAGGTGGTATTGTCAATAGACATTATCCAATATACAAAATTAAAAAAAGAAAGATGATCACACATACCCAAAGAGTTTCATTTGTTAGTCTGAGAGACTTGACATTACTAAGTCCACTCAATAGCTGAAATGCACATTCAGCAGCATATAGTACATTTTGTGGATTTTCAATCATAAGATCAATGTATGCGTCTACTACTGAGGTCAAGTTAACCGGTAAAAGCTCCACAATTATATGACTTGTGTAGCTTAATGACACAAGATTCACAGCATCAACCTTGAGAATACAATCGTCATCATAATTATTTATATAAATACAATCAGGATTAGAGTGGAAGGTCAAGATCCTTAGTGTGGAAATTGCAATAGTGATCTGCTGAATGTTCAACCAATAACAGTTATACAATGTCAACTCTTGTAAAACAGGACACCCAGAGAATAATTGTTGAGTTGAGAAAAGGCAACAACAGAAGAATTTGGCTCCACTTGCAATCTCTTTTTTTTTTGACCAAAACACTCACATCAAAATCACACATTAAATTGTTTCATAAGATTTTGTACAACAAAGCAAACAGAAGGAAGTCAGTTTGTAAACAGTTTGTATACCTGGATCAAACACCATAGCTCCTCTTTGAGTCTCTCCAAAGCGAGATTACGTCTATCATGCCATCTAGTTATTGTAATCGGTATCGTTTGCTTCACTTTAGTACCAATGAAGCTAGTCAGCTGTTTACCATTTGGACCAAATGGTTGGCCTTTAACATTCCATTGGACCTGCATTATTACTTATGTAAATTAGATATAACAAAAAATTTAAACTAAGTAATAAATTTAGTTAATTAGTAAGTATCTTACTTGAAGTTTAGGAAGTCCTTTACTCGCCCGATTGATTATATTCTTTTTAACAGTCATTCCACGGCGAGAGGCCTTTTTTGGGGGCTCATGATCACTCTCATGAGCACTATCATGCCCACTATCATGACTATGCGGTGTCATCTGACTTGCAATAAAACATAATCAGTGTTATTGTTATATTTATACAGTTTAGATTACCTAAAAGATGAATAAAGAAGAGACAAGCAAAAAATGCCTAAAAGTAAGTTTAGATTACCTTTGCCTTTTCCTCGATACAATTTTATTTACAATTTGCTTATTCGTACTTTTTCCTCTTCGCTTCTTGGTACTTTGTTTTCGACGAAACGTAATTCCATCGCTATGATCATTTCTAATATACACAACATCCTCTTTAGAAGTACTTTCCCCTAGTATTGGTTGTGATGTCCCGAAGAAAGGGTCATCCTCAATATCAACATCTTCGGGTGCTTTATCACCAATGTCATTAACCAATAGTTTTTTGTTTGTCAATAAAACAATGGACCAATTGATATCAACTGGATCAGTGACATAAAACACTTGTTGAGCTTGCGAGGCTAAAATAAAAGGCTCATTTTTATACCCAGACTTGTTGAAATTCACCCGCATGAACCCCGACTCATCCATCTGTACACCATTATTATTGTCAACCCACTTACATTGGAACACAGGCTCACGAAAAAAATTGTAATCCAACTCCCATATGTGTTCAATGACTCCAAAGTATGACATATTAGCGTAAATGGGATTTCTGTCTTTGGCACCTGATGTATGCATAGATTGAGCTACAAGAGTCACCCCACTATTTTGCATTTTACTCCGATCATCATGGTTTTTTGTATAGAACGTGTACCCGTTTTGTAGATAGCTGGTGTAAGAGAAAACATGTATATTTGGACCTTTTGCTAACCATCTCAATCTATCAGAAATCAAGGTAGGATTCAAAGCAAACTCTAAAGAAATGTGATTTCTTAGCCACACTATGAAACTCCTATTGTGTTCTTTTCTTAACCAAACTTGACCCTTACTTGGGTAATCACTCTTAAGCATGTCCATGTGCTTCGCAACATATGAATCAACCTCATTGTCATTGTGCAGAACATATAAGTGTGCTTGCTCTAGTTCTTTCCTTGATACCATCGCTAGTTTGCTTCCTGTCATCCCTTTACCAATGCTTCCTGTGTGACGCTCCCTTGGCAGCCCCACAGTATGTTCAACACTAGATAGATAGTCGGTCCAGAACTCAATAGCTTCTTCAACTATATAGCGCTCAGCAATACAACCCTCGGGCCGTGATCGATTTTTAACATATCCTTTTAATATCTTCATGTAACGCTCAAACGGGTACATCCATCTCATGTAACATGGGCCACACAACTGTGTCTCTCTAACCAGATGAACTATTGGATGAATCATTATGTCAAAGAATGAAGGTGGGAAAAACATCTCAAGCTCACATAATGTGACAGTAATTGATCTTTGCAACGCTGGCAACTTTCCAGGGTCAATCACTCTACTACAAATCGCCTTAAAGAAGAAACAAAGTTTAGTTATGGCCTGACGCACTTTGTTGGGCAAAATGGATCGTATACCAATGGGTAACAAATTCTCCACGAGAACATGACAATCATGGGACTTTAGAGACTTCAACTTGAGGTCTTTCATCGATACAAGGTTCGTAACATTTGAAGAGTACCCCTCTGGAACTTTAACTCCATGAAGAAACTTACAAAAGACAATTTTCTCCTTTTTAGATAGAGTATGAGCTGCCGGAGGTAGATATGTACGTGTACCCTTCTTTATCGGACCCAATTCGGGTCTCAACCCCATACTAACCAAGTCCAACCTTGCATTGATGGTATCTTTAGTCTTTCCCGGCATATTGAGTAAGGTACCAATAACACTTTCGAAGACATTTTTTTCCACATGCATCACATCAATGAAATGCCTTACATGTAATGACTTCCAGTATGGCAACTCAAAGAAAATCGACTTTTTCTTCCACCCTCTTTTGGCAAGCTCTCCTGCAAAAGGCTTCCCAAATTTAATATTCAAATCTTTCACCTTTTCAAATAGTTGTTCACCTGTCAAAGGCGGTGGAGCTTTACGGGTTTCTGAATTCCCATTGAATGCCTTTCTCCACAGTCGATACTGATGAGTTGGAAGCAAAAATCTACGATGACCAAGGTAGATATTCTTCTTACCATGTTCCAACCACATCCAATCTGTATTATCTTCACATATAGGGCATGCACACTGACCTTTGTTACTGTACCCAGATAAATTGCCATATGCTGGAAAGTCATTAATTGTGCCAAAAATCATAGCCCTTAGGGTGAAACTCTCTTCTCTGAACCCATCATACACCTCTACGCCAGTCTCCCACAGTAGCTTCAAGTCTTCAATCAAAGGAGCCAAGTATACATCAATATCATTTCCCGGTTGTTTGGGACCGGAAATTAACAAAGACAACATCATATACTTGCGTTTCATACAAAGCCATGGAGGTAAGTTATAAATCGCCAAAATCACGGGCCATGTACTGTGGGAGCTACTCTGGATACCGTGCGGGTTAAATCCATCAGCAGACAATGCAAGTCGAAGGTTTCTTGATTCCCCCCCGAAATCAGGATAATCAATATCAATTTTTTTCCATTGCGGAGAATCCGCCGGATGTCGTAGCAAGCCATCTTTAATCCTTTCATCCTCATGCCAAGTCAAGTGTTTTGCATCTTCTGAACTACGGTACATGCGCCTAAATCGAGGAATTATAGGAAAATACCACAACACCTTTTCTGGAGCAGATTCTTTCTTCTTATACCGCGATGCATTACATTTTGGACACGACTTTAACAATGCATGTTCATTCCGAAATAATATGCAATCATTGGGACAAGAGTGTATCTTCTCATAGTTCAAGCCAATGGTGCCTAGCATTTGTTTTGCATCATACGTCCGAGAAGGGAGCACATTATCCTTTGGCAACATATCTTTCAATAGTGCGAGTAATTCCGTAAAGCTCTTATCCGTCCACCCGTGACAAGTTTTCAAGTTATACAACTTTATCACAGCCAATAATTTTGTGAACTCGGTACAACCCGCATACAACGGTGTCTCCGCGTCGGTTATCAACTTCTCAAACCTCTGAGGACAATCATTAAGATCATCTTCAACAGCCTTTGTCATCTCTTCAAATTGGTCGCCATCAAATGTATATTTTTCGGTGTCAACCGACGCACATCTCTCAGTACTATTATTCATATTTGAATATTCGCCTCTCACCTCACCGTGCATTGTCCAACAAGTATAACTTTGATCGATTCCGTAGGCCTTTAAATGTCCTTCCAGCTCAACTGCAGTAACTAGGTTTACATAACAACACTGTAAACAAGGACATTTGAATTTGCAAGAAGCTCCCAATCGTCGAACAGCAAAGTTACAAAATATTCTACTCCGTCGACATATTCCTTCGAAAGACGATTTGCAGACATCCACTTTCGATCCATATTTAACCAAAATTGATAATAAATAGGAACTATGAAAAAGATGAGAGTTCAATAAGCCCTGCAACGCATACACTTATCACATTTCTTGTAGAAATCATATTATTAAAATAATCAAAAGATGATATTTCTCATCATCGCCAGTACAACTCACTAGTTAAAATCTAGTTCCTAATAAATACCCTGAACTTGTTTCTCAAATAAGATCAAAATGAAAATACATGTTGCTTAAGTTTCAACTAGCTCACAAGTTACAGTCACAGAATTATTGGAACACAACATCAATGTATAATACTAATGCATCATAACCAGCCAGCCAACAAAATTGAGTTATTCTAAATTTGTATTTTATAAAGCATAGTGATTGCTAACCTTTATAAGTGGGACAAGAGGAAGCTGAATGGAAGTTGGATAACAACCAGGGTTTGCGACAAGGCGTGCAGTCTTTATTTCCTCTCTTAAAACCTCTGTCAATCTATGTACAGCTTCTTCCTGTTACAGATAACTAGATAAACTCAGCATGAAGAATTTTAATAGTGCATCCAAGATTTAATCTAACAAACTGCAACATAAACCAGCAACAAACAATAACAACATATAGCTGCATAGAAAATAAAAAGAGATTATAAAATTATGTCTACCTTGCTTGCTGGTTCACTATTATAAAAAGAATGTAGGAAATAATATTCAGTTACTAATTATGACTAAAGGCCATGTGTTGTAAGCAAAATCAAGCTTCAATACACCTTCAAAATGAACCCATTACAAGAAAATTGTTCAACTAACTTAACTTTTTCATTGTAGAGATAACAAACAATTGACTCTCAGTACTCAAGCCAATACTAATTCATTTAATAGATGCTTAGTTTCTATGAATTATGCAAAAGGAAATTCCACCCATAATAAGCTCGAACAGCAGCAACACTGACTCCAATCTGTTTGGGGATAAACAAGCATCTGTTTGTTTCAGATTCAGCAGATATAAAGGACAAGGAAAACTTATTTTCCTGCTATGAAAGGGGGTTGACATTGGATCAAAAGCTGAAACAAATATTATACTTGTTTGGCCACTACTTGCTTGCAGCATAACCATTCTGTAATTGTGTAGTCCACGTCGGATTCAAAATGCTTTTTCCTGCAACTAAATTGAGATTCTAATAGACTAAAACGATTTGCCATAGTGTTCTTAGACTAATATTACTTATCCTTTACAATACTTTGTGAAACTCTATATGCAAATCTCTTCTAACTTGCACAATATAGTAGTGTCTTTATCTATAAGGCATCTGATAACAACTGGAAGGAAACTGAAAGGAAACTGAAATATGCACAACTGGAAGGACACTGAAATATGCAAATCTCTATATGCAAATCTCTTCTAACTTTGTATTCATTGAAGTGTGTGCACAACTGGAAGGAAACTGAAATTTTTCATTGAAATGAATAATGAATCTGATAAGATTATATAGAATATATATGTGGAGTATGCACTTATTTGAAAAGGGAAATAGTTCAGTTAAGATTAGTCTTTGTAATATTATAGAATCAACAGCAACATCACAAACAGAAGAAATATGTCAAGTGCTTGGAAACTCTCAGAAACAAGTGCATGAGATTGTTAATGTTTTACTTTTATTTGGTCAAAATTGTTGTGAGGTTTCTAAAGCTGCAATTAAAGCTATATCAGCATTATGTTCCTTACAATCCAACAGAGAGAGTTTGGTGAATGGAGGAGCAATTAATGGGATAATAACATATATTTCAGCTTGTGAAAAAAGGCAACAACAGAAGAATTTGGGCAGGAAAAAGTCACATATAATGGGGTCCAATTCATTTTTTTAGGCACAACCATTCTTTTTGACAATAATTTTCATTCATAAATATGTTATTTGCTACTTCTTATTTGGTTCTTACCTTTTCACAATTGGAGGAGTTAGTACCATTGGCAAACCAAACAAGAAGAAGAGAAGTTCCTATCATCATATTTGCTAAGCTATTGGCTCCAACTTACACTAAACAAAAATCATTTGAGGGATCTTTTGTGTTAATGGGGAATATAAATTAGGCTAATTTGCTAAACATAATGTTGGATGCAAGTGAAAAGGAAAGGTGTTGGTACTTGGTTTGTTAAATTTTATATATTATAAACTGAGCAAAAAATTGGAATCAAATATTTTTTATATATAAGAGAACAAATAGAAAAAAAAATGAGAAAGTGACTTCTTGTGTAAGGTACGTGGAATACAAAATAATGTGATAGCATATACGTTGAAGATCCAATACATGAAATGATTTGCTTTTGAGTGAGGGAGAAAGGATTGAAATTCAATGAAAGCAAATTTAAATATGAAACAGTAATGGATATTGGAATTTGGAAAATAAGAAATCGATTTTGGGCAGGTGATTAATCAAGTGAAGGATAGTGGCATTGTACCAATTGCATTTGCTTATAGACAAACAGATTTACAAGAACTTGTGCAACATGAAGTGACCTTGTTAGATAGGTCTCAAATACAAATGTCAAAATCCACAAATTTAGCTTATCCAAATGCACCCTAATCCATGTCAAAAAGCATCATACAGGGTATTGGAGCTTAGAAGTGCAATGCATTCAAAATCTGGTCATGGATTGTGATATTTTCAAATTGTTACAATTGCCAAAAATATATATGTAACTTAGAAATTCTTACAATTGTTAAAAAAATTTCAGGCTATTGGAAATTTCTCAGTATTAAACAATAAAAAGACTACAAACCTTAAAGCCAAATGTTCAGTTGCTAATGCCCTATTAGTTAACCTATTTAATAGTCAAGTTATAGAGTAACTGAAAGTGACATACCAGAAGTTTGAATCATTTAATAAAACATGTTTTGAAGAGCACCAAACAAACAGGAAAGCAACAAACCAAAGGGTTTCGATCTAGGTAATCTGGAGAGCTAGTGTAGATAAACTTATGGAAGAGCACCAAACAAACAGGAAAGCAACAAACCAAAGGGTTGCTTGAAATCCAAGAGCAGAGAACATTAAAAACCCCAAAGGCCAAAATGGCAGAACAGTTAAATCAAAATTAGACAAACCAAAATAGGAAAATGTTGGGAGCCAAAATAACAAAAAGAACTAGCAGACCTTTTGGTAAAAGAATTCAAAGGGGCACCACTAAGAGTTCACAAAGCTGAACAATTGGTAATTTCATAGCTAAATCAACAAGCAAACCAGAAATGTCCCAATATTAAAGTGTCAACAATAAACTGGTATACTTACACTTCCCAAATTTCCACTGTTATCGTTATCTAGTCACTCAAATAATCTAATCAGTTCATGGCTCCCAGGCAGCAGAATTAAAGAACACATCATCATAATTCACAACAACAACCAAAACCTATTCATGGTTCAGAGTCATAGCAACGACATAGAGGGGCTCAAGTGAACATATATCTTCACTGTTAAAAAATTCTGAACAAATACATCTTGATCCTTCTATGTATTAAATAAAGTTACACAAATAAATTTTCCATGTCACCTTGATATTGTGAGGAATAGCTTCCTATGTGTTATTCATTCAACAGCAAAACATCGTAATGCTTAAAAATGGAAGAAAAAGAAGAGCAAAAAAAAAAAACTAACCCACAGGACGGCATTGAAGTTGAATGGAAGGACGGCGTGGTCGCAGCAAACGCGGAAGGACGACGGAGGCTGGAGAGCGTACGCGGTGGAGGGAGGAGAGGCGAGGGTGGAGGCGTGGTCGAAGGAGAGCGTGGTCGAAGGAGAGACGGCGTGGTCGAAGGAGAGACGGCGTGGTCGAAGGCGGCGGCGCAGGGTGGAGGGAGCGAGGGTCAGGGAGCGTTTCTGCGTTTGGAACGTTTTGCGAAGAAGGAGGGTACGGTGTACTGGAAGGAGGGCTTTTGGACGGCGTGGTCGAAGGCGGCGGCGCAGGGTGGAGGAGGCGAGGGTCGTGGAGCATTTTGGGAAGAAGAAGGGTCGTGGAGCGTTTTGGGAAGAAGAAGGGTCGTGGAGCGTTTTGGGAAGAAGGGTCGTGGAGGGTACTGTGTACTGGAAGGAGGGCTTTTGGGTTTCTGCAACGGGAGGAGATACAACGCGCGAGGAAATAATATTTTAGAAAATTAAGCATAGGTAGCGCTTTCTAAAAAGCGCTCCTGATGGGTATGCGAGATTTTGAATGAGGAGCGCTTTCTAGAAAGCGCTCCTGATGGGGTATGCGAGATCAAGAATAAGGAGCGCTTTCTTAGAAAGCGCTCCTTATGGGGTATGCGAGATTTTTGAATGAGGAGCGCTTTTTTTAAAAGCGCTACTAATGTTTTAGCCTGATGAAGAATGAGGAGCGCTTTCCATAAAAGCGCTACTGTTGTTGCTAAATAAGGAGCGCTTTTTTAAAAGCGCTACTAAAGGGTGCGCTCTTTTTTTAAGTTTTTGGCGTAGTGGAAGGAAGGCCCAGCTGTTGGGAAGAAGTTGGGTTGGAACTATGAGGAGGTCCCTCAAGACGATCTGTTCAAAGGGAGTAAAAGGAGGGCGAGCATGAATCTTCGCCAATGTCTCATGATAAACGTAGAACGCGTACTTCTCGGGGGCACCTGACAAGCTCGATCTTCATTCAAAACCCCTCGGACTACCCACTCCTCTCCGTTAATGCGACCCATATTGATAACGAGAGTCTCCAAAAACTCACTTTCCAGACCGATCTTACTGGCCACTCTGCGGACTTCCTCATTGGCCCAGGTGTAGTCCTCTGGCTCTTCTTGCATCTCAATGTACCCCACATCCTAGGAAGGCGAATCGGGACGATCAGTATCTGAAGTGTCCTCTTCCGACGAACCAATGGGAGATTCAGAAGGGGAGTTAAGGTCTTCATCAATATCCCCTAAGCCAGTAGCAGTATCCTCCTCGTCTCGACTTGAACGAACTGAAACATCACTTTGAAAGGCGTCTATCCAATCTCGGGCATAATCTTTGTCCTCTCGCAAAACATAAGGCGAAGATACCTTCCTCGGAGTGTTCTTTTCGACAACCATAGTTCAACCTACAAGGAGGGAGTCTACTCAGCAAAAATAATCATTGATCCTTCAATAATCGCCACTAAGACCAAATAGAAGCCTGGTCTCAAGGGATATCGGATACCCTAGAAGAAATGTGAAGTAACAGAACCCCCTCCTCCTAAGAAGGACTTCGCCAGAAAGGCGAAGATCCCGCCAACAAAGGAATGACCGACTTCTAGGCGACCTAGAATGCAAGGTCTAAGGAGGGAGACGAATAAAATAAGAGAACTAATGAAAAATACCTAATTAAAAGAAGTAAGCCAAGTCAACGAAAACAGAGAAGATCTCGGAGCTAGTAGATGTCGGAAGAAAAAGGGAAGCAAGTCAGAAGTGTACAAATGAGGAAATTATATGGTTATTTATACTAGGGGGTGGAGACGAAGAGACAACGTCCCCAAACAATGCCGCCTCAGTAAGACAGCAATAATGACGCACTAGGAACGAGGAGCCACCCTAAGTGACCTTAATGACAAGACATCTTGAAAAACAAAAAGTCACCCGCCACGTGGCAGCATAAATTAGCAAATCAATGATCTATCACACCATCAAAATCCAATCTAATAGTGGGGAAACCACTTAGTTACACGTTGAGAAATCGAGGCGACAAAGCGTCAAGATCCCCCGCTAGTCGAAGAACGGTGTCGGTCGATTTTAGGAAATTGAACCCAGCCACTTTATGTCGGCATCAAGTAAGGGTGAGATAAACATTATCTCAGTGAGTCCTATCGAGACCCCTTACTAACTCTAGCGATTCATTATGCTTTAAATTTTGAACATCATGGCCCTAATAAGCGACCATGTGGACACATATTTCTTTACTTCTTGTTGCTGTTAAGAATTCAGCAAGTGTACTGAAAACGTTGCAAGTAATAAAATTACGGTAAGTACCGGTCGTATCCACAGGGATTGTGATTTATTATCAATAGGCAAGTTACTTAATTCTTAGAAGTGACAATGGGACTAAAAGTGAGTTAACGGTAACAGTGAAACAAAACGTTTGTAAAACAAAGTAAGATAAAAGCGATTGGGGATTGACTCCTCTCCCTATGCTACCACATGACCTTCAATCAATCTCGAATTATCATTTAATTTACCAGATTCAATTCACTAAGGTAGAATAACGACAATTCCTTGCCTCAAAACCCCTTTTACCTAATTGAGTTACCCTAATTCCTTAGGTGAATCATGCCAATTGGTAAAGCAATAAACTTAAGAACTAGAGAATTCATGCGTCCAATCCCATATTCCTATGGTGATCACAAGTACATGATCTAAAACCCCATATCAAACATGCAACCCATATCCCTATGTGATCACATACCCTAAATCATTATAATTATCATATGTAACTATAAAGCATTACATTCAGAGGCATAGACTATTGGTAAATTAAACAAAAACTGAGTTGTTCATAGCAAAGAATTCATATGAGAGTTTTGGGGAGAGTCATCTCTCCCTAATCAAAGAAACTAAATAGACAACATCTTAAGAGTAGACATCAAGAGTAGGAGAAGATTACATAAGTAGGAATCCATCAAAACCTTCAAATCCTTGTTCCCAAGGTGTAGGAAAGCCTCCAAATTCACCCCCAGCTGCTGCTCCAAACCCTAGTATTGCTCCCCAGACGAAGTCCCTGAACAATTCGCTGAAAACTGCTTAAAAACCCTAATTTTTGCCGCACCATCGCGACGCGACACGAGGCCGTCGCGACGCGAAATCATCCAGAAACAAATCCTGCGAAATAAATCATCTGGATCGCGACGCGACGCCACCTGGTCGCGACACGATATCTTCCAGAAACCACTCCTTCCAAGTCCTGCTACGTCCCTAGGCAAATGTCTGGTTCGCTAGATGACGCCACAACACTTGGAGGTCTTCAAGTACAGAATAACACCAAAAATGCTGGAAATTGCTTACAATTGACTTCCTAATACATTTGATCTAAACTATGCTAATTCCTCTGATAATGACAGAATTACAATCAAACTCATGCAGTTTTGGTCCTAAAATTGAGTAACTTATATCATATGACAGAGAGTCAACACAACCCCAAACTTAAACTTTTGCTTGTCCTCAAGCAAACATTCAATTCAGGCTGTGGCTACTTTTTTTTATTTAGCTGTCACACATTCTACACAAACCAGTTCACCACACAGCATGTCAAAAATCATCATCAACCTACTGCAGTAGCAAGACAACTGAATTGGAAAATACAAGATCATAAGTAGGCAAGCGTTCTCAAGTTCTCTCTTTTTCACACATCTCACCAATCTCTCTTTGAAGTGTCTAAGGTGGTCACTCAATTCACAATACCTGCATCATCGTTTCATAGGCTTGAACAAGTTCTATACACATCTATACACATGATACACATACACACTATTTGAGGACTTTAAGGTTGTAACGGGGCTTAGGTAAAGGTGGATAACATTTGGATAAGTAGGTTTACAACTTAGAGTTAGGCCTACTTCTCTCTTTGTCAATTTCAACAATCCCACTTCTTTACCCATTTCCCCAAAGCATTCTACAAGAGAGGGAATTTCACATATCTAAGATTTTTGAAATTTGTGTTTTTTTTTTGTATATGTATATATATATATTCTTTTTTTTTTCTCTTTTTTTCTTTGTATGTTTCCTTCTCTTGTATACCACCCCAAACTTAGAATTTTTCCCACTCACATACGTTTGTCTACCTAACTCCAAGTTAAGAAACAACTAGACATATGATTTGTAGAAAAAAGATAAAAATAACAATTAGGCTCAAAGGGGCTAACAAAGGATAAACAATTATTAGGTGGCTTGAAAGGCTCAGGGGTTCCAAAAAATTGCCTCAGTGTGTATGTAAATCACATGCATGATAGTTAAGTACAAGTTCAAGTTTTGCAGACTAATGCAAGCAAGGAATATACACACAATCGTGATATAAGTGTTTGGGCTGACCTCACGAATGGGATTTGAAGAGATGGAACTTGAGATGACTTGCCCACAAATGATTTCGATCTTCCTTCACTTTTGTCAGGACCACTGACAATACCTGATGATAAAATTTGACACACTAGCAATCACAAGGTAAATGTAAAACATGATAAGCTAAATACCACAACTCATCATAATTGAAGCTGCTTCCAAAAAAAGTTCAGGGAAGTGGTGCCTCAATATCACAGAATAAGTTGTCACTATAGTGCAGACCAAATGCAAAATAAAGTCAAATGCAAAAAGCTAAAAGCTGAAAAAAATAATGTCTGAAAAAGCAGTAAATGATAGGGTGAGCCTCCTGCTCAAGGGAAGGAGAAGTGGCGCTCACCAATGGGTTGCCTCCCACTAAGCGCTTCTTTAACGTCATTAGCTTGACGTTTGCAATTCCACTATCAAGGTGGCTGATATGACATAAAGAATACATCATACTTCTTCTTTCGCTTATGGGGCAAGAACATCATGAATTTGAAGTGTAGTTGCAGATGCTCCCATACCCTCTCAAGGTGATGGATGACGAACAAGGTATAGAAGGAATCTAGATATCGATCAAGCTCTTCACTTCTTTCCTTGTTGCTCGAAAGATTAGTAGGGCAAATGATTTGTTGGGTTATTTCTTGTTGGATGTTCACACCTTCCCAACAATTGGAATTTTTAGTTTCCCTCCAAACTATGTGATCCTCCCGTTCAATCTCTTTTTGGCTAGACTTCACAACTCCCTCATTTTTTTTCTTTAACTCATTTTCGACTCCTCCCTTTTTCTGTTTCACTTTCTCCCTCAACACCTCAGTTTCACTACTCTCCTTTCCGAACTTGGGTTTGGTCACTTTCAGCTCTCTACCACTTCTCCATGAAATAGCATTACAACTGGCATACCTGAAGTGATGATTAGTACTAGCATGAGCGCCACCGTTAGATGTTTCTGCAAGCTGTCTTGATAACTCCCTAATTTGAGCCTCCAAGTTCTTCATCGAAGTTTCATGGTTTTTCTCCATAATTTTCATTGCTTGCTCTTGAGAGTGAAAAGTGTTTTGAGTCGTTTGCAGGCATTGTTTCAGAGCATCTTCCAAATGAGTTCCATGGTCATGAAGTTGCATTACTTGAGCAGTTGTTGGAGTGTGAGATCTAACTTCAAAAGCAGCAGCCACTTGTTTGGTGAGAGATTCCATTTGGAGAGATATTAGCTTTTGTTGAGCCAATATTGCACTATTAGAGTCCAACTCCAACATACCTTTCTTAGCTACAGCTCCACGGTCATTTTGCAATCTGTACTCATTTGAAGTCATATCCTCTACCAGCTGTTTAGCTTCCTCCCAAGTTTTAGTACCTAAGGACCCTCCTGCTGAGGCATCTAGCATCATCCTGGTTTGAGGTAGCAATCCATAACAGAAGGTTTGCAACTGCAGGAAATCATCAACCCCATGCCCTGGACATTTTTTCAATAACAACTTAAATCTTTCCCAGGAATCATATAGGGACTCTGAATCCCATTGTGTAAAGTTGTAGATTTCTGGTCACTTTTTTATAAGCTTGGAGACTGGCAAGAACCTCTCTAGGAACTTGTTTTCAAGGTCGCTCCAACAATTGACAGTTCCTGGAGGGAGAGTATTCAACCAGTCTTTTGCCCGGCCTGTTAGAGTGAATGGAAACAGGCGCACTTTCTTGGAGTTTTCATCAACCCCCTTAGGATATGTGGTTCCACAAATCTCATGGAACTGGGATAAGTGTTGGTTGGGGTCTTCAGCATCTGACCCTGAAAACTGCTCTGATTTCAGTGCGGTGAGAATGGATGACTTTATGTCAAAGGTGGTAGCCCACACTGGTTGGAAGGTGTAAGCCTGAATGCCCTGATTTCTCCTCCCAAAGTCACTAAGAGTCCGCCTGGGAGGTGGATCTTCAGCCATCACTTCTTCTTGCTAATTTGGCTTTCCATTTTTTTTTGAATAACAACTCACTGAAACACTAAACAAACCGTCAAAAGGTCCACACAATAACTAAGGATCTAAATATATCAAACAAAAATAAAATACTGAATTAAAAAAATTAAAACAACTAAGAAATAACTCAATTGCCTTGTCAATAATGAAATCAACAATCCCCGGCAACGACGCCAAAAACTTGTTAAGAATTCAGCAAGTGTACTGAAAACATTGCAAGTAATAAAATTACGGTAAGTACCGGTCGTATCCACAGGGACTGTGATTTATTATCAATAGGCAAGTTACTTAATTCTTAGAAGTTACAATGGGACTAAAAGTGAGTTAACGGTAACAGTGAAACAAAACGTTTGTAAAACAAAGTAAGATAAAAGCGATTGGGGATTGACTCCTCTCCCCTATGCTACCACATGACCTTCAATCAATCTCGAATTATCATTTAATTTACCAGATTCAATTCACTAAGGTAGATTAACGACAATTCCTTGCCTCAAAACCCCTTTTACCTAATTGAGTTACCCTAATTCCTTAGGTGAATCATGCCAATTGGTAAAGCAATAAACTTAAGAACTAGAGAATTCATGCGTCCAACCCCATATTCCTATGGTGATCACAAGTACATGATCTAAAACCCCATATCAAACATGCAACCCATATCCCTATGTGATCACATACCCTAAATCATTATAATTATCATATGCAACTATAAAGGATTACATTCAGAGGCATAGACTATTGGTAAATTAAACAAAAACTGAGTTGATCATAGCAAAGAATTCATATGAGAGTTTTGGGGAGAGTCATCTCTCCCTAATCAAATAAACTAAATAGACAACATCTTAAGAGTAGACATCAAGAGTAGGAGAAGATTACATAAGTAGGAATCCATCAAAACCTTCAAACCCTTGTGCCCAAGGTGTAGGAAAGCCTCCAAATTCGCCCCAAGCTGCTGCTCCAAACCCTAGCACTGCTCCCCAGACGAAGTCCCAGAACAATTGGCTGAAAACTACTTAAAAACCCTAATTTTTGCCGCACCATCGCGACGCGACACGAGGCCGTCGCGACGCGAAATCATCTAGAAACAAATCCTGTGAAATAAATAATTTGCATCGCGACGCGACGCCTCCTGGTCGCGACGCGATATCTTCCAGAACCCACTCCTTCCAAGTCCTGCTGCATCCCTAGGCAAATGTCTGGTTCGCTAGATGACGCCACAACACTTGGAGGTCTTTAAGTACAGAATAACACCAAAAATGCTGGAAATTGCTTACAATTGACTTCCTAATACAAACTATGCTAATTCCTCTGATAATGACAGAATTACAATCAAACTCATGCTGTTTTGGTCCTAAAATTGAGCAACTTATATCATATGACAGAGAGTCAACAGTTGCCCTAATAAGCGACTACGTATCATGTCTTATCTTTCCTTTAACTTAGCACAACACTTCGAGCCTACCTTATTCGGTTGTTTCTTTGGCTTTTGGTGAACCCAATCCACTAACCACTAATTAGCGGGCAAACCTCATGGGGCCTAGGTTTTGGGGCTCATGACTTCCCCTCCCCTAGTATGCTAATCCTTAGGGTCGTCACCCATGATATACATATATCATTATATGTATGCCATCCTTCCTTTCCTCAAGGGAAAGTAACTTGACTTGTTATTACATAAGTGGAGAATTTTACATGACTTGTATGGACTTATAGTCCTTTATCTTGACTTGACTTGACTTCTGTACACTCGCGTTTACTATTGTACGGTTTTTCCTCACCTGTATAACTCAAGAATTTTTATCTCAAGCATACTCAATTTCATGATATTCATGCATTACAATCATTGGGTAACCCTGGGGAATTGATTAGAAGGAACTTGGAATCACTTGAAATGGACTAAGGTGCATTTTTAAAAAGGGGTAACAGAAGCTTTTGCACGGTCCGTGCGTGTAGGCGCACGACCCGTGCGCATTTTGTAAAAATTCTCATAAGTTACAGACCCTGGTGCACGGTTTGTGCGTCAATACGCACGACCCATGCGCATTTTAAAATCTCTTTGCGCACAGTATCAGAAGGTGGCGCACGGTATGTGCGCATGGGCACCCGACTCGTGCGTCCCTATCAGTTTTCCAGAAAAACAGTTTTTCATGTAGTTTTCCATTCCTTTCCAATTCCAATATTCGTTCTGATCGATGTCCTAACACAACAAACAGTTTTCCAATCCAGAACAACAACCACATTAACACAAATCATCAACCAAGCATTCAAACAGACATGCACACTAATTGGATTTCCAAAATTTACGGTTTATGACTCGACGTTCAAAAATTAAAGTACGAATCGTTAGAAAACAGTGACACGAAATCCCATTTTCGAAAATAACTTCCCTAAGCGAGTATAGAACTCACCTTTTGCGATGAAAATCGCACACAACAACGAAGCTTCTCGAACTGAAAGCCGTAACTTCACGAAATGAGCTCCTAGCACCCCAATAGTCTCCAAACTCGAACTCTCCACTCTAAAACGCCCAAAACTGAATCTAATCTTTGCTCTATGGCTTCCAAAATACAATGTTGTTCCTGAGATGCCCCTACCTAGCTTTACTCTTCACATGCAAGGTTTGAAAACTCCATTTCTAACATATTGGAGCTTGAGGTTCGAATATGGTGATTTGAGGAGGAGGAGGAGATAGGTGGTGAAACTGGTATCAATATGAAGAGAGGAAAACAAGGATCACCATGGTGCAAGAAGATTGAACATGCATCCAGAGGTGATGGAGATCTTTTCTCTCCTTTCTCTCCTCCCTCTCACGGCTCACTTTCTCTCTCAATGCGTCTCAATTCTATTTTTCTAATTTCTGAACTTGTGTGGGAGTGTTTAGTGGCGAGTTGATTTTTTGTGGTAGTGAGTAAGAGAGAGTCAATGGGTCAGCTGAAGGAAAATTAAATAAGTGAATTGACTGTTTTACCCTTTTCCTTAGTTTCTCACTTAAACTAGTTCTAACTCCACAATTTCTCCCTAACTTCTATACTTAGCATAATATACCAATTATGCATAAACGATAATTTATTCGTTTCAATCAATTTCAAACATCTCATAATTAATAATTTCTACTAATTATTCTCAGTTTAGCTAATTAATTAATTATGGCCTCTAGCTAATCTCAGTAATTGAAACTAGTTAAATTGAGGATGTTACAATTTCGGTAGTCATGAAGGTGGGAGTGATGGAGACACCACGATCGGGGACGGAAGACCGATCGATAAGTCGGGAAGACGCCACAAGCGGCTATGGAGGTTCCGGTTGATAAGTCGGGATGAGCGCTACGGCAAACCGATAAGTTTGGATAACGACTCACGAAAAACCAAAGAGACACGTCTCTAAATTTTTACTCAATATTCCACTTTTTTTATTTCATAAAATGCAGTATAATATATAGGGCTCTAGTCCCAATTGACTCAATGAAACCCTAACAATTTTAAATCTCAACAAATCTCGCAATAAATGCAAAAATCAAATCCTAAAATTCATATTCGAAAACAATCAAAAAAAATTAATTCTAGGAATAAAATCTAATCCTAATATTCGAATTTAGAATAAGGCAAATCAGCATTAATGTAAAATCTTAATTTAAAAGAAACAATTCTACAGGCATTAAAGCCTTTATTTGTTTTTCCAAATAAAACAATTAAAATTGTGCAATAAAATTAGTGTGATCTTCAAAATCAAACAAAGCTGAAAGCCAAATCAGCATTAATGTAAAATCTTAATTTAAAAGAAACAATTCTACAGACATTAAAGCCTTTATTTGTTTTTCCTAATAAAGCAATGAAAATTGTGCAATAAAAGTAGTGTGATCTTCAAAATCAAACAAAGCTGAATATCCTTTGTAGGTTTCTTTCCTTGCTCAGAGAACTATTGATCACATCATGCTTCCTCTCCATCCAACGGCATAGGCGCATATGCCCAAGCGCCCATCAGAACGTGCCACGTGTAGGCACCAATCCCTATAAAAGCACTGTCATATCATTGCTACAAGTACACATTTATTACCTCACAATCACCTATTCCCAATCCTGACTTAAGCATCGGAGTGTGTGCAGGTACCACCCCCCTCGCCAGACAAACGTGAGCCTAAGCAGTTCAGAAGCTGATTAATCATCACGACGACATCCCAAGTAGGTAGCTCAGTTGGCGAGGTAAGGGATACCGAATAGTGCACCAAAGGAGTGCATGAATGAGGTCCCGGGTTCAAATCCCGGAACCTAACATTTCCCCACCCCCACTAACCTTGCTTATCAAAAAAAAATCATCACGACGACTACTCCTCAGGAACAACTCAGAGTGAGCTAGCTACTCACTCAGCTTGGTGAGCACTACAGTCTCTAACTCGGTCGAAGCCTGCAACCAGTACAACTAAATTATTATAAATACAAAACATCACAATAAATAAAGATGCAGAACCCAATATAACCACAAGTATATTCCTTAAGTTGTCATGATACGTACATTATGCCTGTATAACATGTCAGTATACAATATAAAGTATCCAATACAAAACTACAACGGGAAGAATACTTATTACCTAATTAGGTGACATTTCACAAACAGATTTCATCTATTTGTTACTCGCATTTTCTTTTGTAGTAGCTAATTCCATCTTCAGTTGTGGCTAGGACTATTCCTAGTTCGGTTCACAAGAAGGACCAAACTGAACTGAAACAGTTCGCTCAATCGAACCGAACTGTGTTCACGACTCTGTTGAACCGAACTAAACTGTGTCAACAGTTTGGTTCATAGATCTAGTACTGAACCGACAGTGGTAGAGCTAGCCCATTTTTTATGCAGGGACGAAATTCAAAAGTAATATTCTATATATAAAAAGAACTTCAATAAAAGAGAACTAAAATACAAATAATCCATGATTTTGAGGGACCAAAAGAGTACAAATAAAATGTATGAGGACAAAAAATTGCCAAATTAAGAAAATGGGAGACTAAAAATTGTCAAAAGTAAAATATAGGGACCAAAATCACCAAGTTGACAAAAATCACCAAGTTTTTTTGGGCTAATAATAAATTAATAGACTTGTTGTTGTCCTAGTATCCCTTTATGCTAGTAAACTTAGTTGAGGTAGTTAAATAATATATTACTTGGATAGCTAAGTATAAAATACACCTACTCTTTCAAATAAATATGTTATTTTTTGGGGCAGCTAAGACTATACATTCATACACAAGCATCCGCCACTGTGAATCAAATTGTTTAAAAAAAAGACTATTTTGGAACTCGAACTGAACCGAACTAGTGAACTCCTCCAAAATAACAGTTTTTTAATCGAACTGAACTATTGAACAGTTATTGAACTTTTTTTTATAGCATTAAACTATTGAACTCAAACTGAACCAATTTTTTTTACTAACTGCTTGAATTGAACCCTTTATCAAATCTCGATATTTTTTTAGAACCGTCACTGTTTTCCAGTTTTTAAAAATGAACTATTAATATAACTTTGGCTTAATCACAGTTTCGGTCCTCCAATTTCTACCAACTCACAATTTTAGTCCCCAAAATTTTTTTCTTCACGAATTCAGTCCCCTCATTTTCCCAATTTCTAAAATCAACGCCCCTTCCTAATTTGGTCAAACATTTTGTTGACTTGTCACTCATTAATCCTACCTGAGTGGGACGCATGACTGACAGGTTGAATTTTAAAATAAAAAAGTATAAATTTTTCTCTTTAAATTAGGAAAAACAATGAAAAATGATACTTTTCCATTGTTTGTCCTAATTTAAAGAAAAAATAATCCTTTTTAATTTTAAAATCCAACCTGACGGTCCTTGGTGTCATTCCATGTAATATTAATGAGTGACAAGTTAGTAAAATATTTGACCAAATTAGAACTAAAATGTAAATTTGTAACACCCTGATAATTTCTAACTTGTAGAGATCACCGAAATGCACTACTGGCATATATCAGAGTAACTTCCTTTTTAAATACTGAACACATACTAATACTCGATGCTAAAAACCCATCAAGTGTGCTTACATAAATTAACATAAAAGACATAAATCCAGTTCTTACACCACTCAAACTAGTGTTCAGTACCAAAATAGAAAGTCTGCGGAAGCGATTTACAACTTATAATACAAGTCGTACCATCGTACATCTAAGATACTGAATGAAAATACAGAGATACATAACATAACAAAATAAACAGCGTCAGCAACTCCTCAAGCGTTTCCATGACCATGCCTCATCGTCTTCAACTTTGCCTGCAACTCTGAAAAACAACAACATGGATTGGGTGAGACAACTTGTCTCAGTGAGTTCTATCGAGACCCCTTACTAACTCTCTCGGTTCAATTATGCTTGATTTATTATTCTTGATTCATAACTCATAGTCTTAATATTTGACTATGTGGCTAACATAAACGTTGTCCTCATAACCCTTACAAGAGGCAACACATGAACAATGATTTTTAGCGTGTCACCGGTCACTTGGCAAAATAAGATCCCGGTGAACCCATTCTACTAATCGGCTGGATCACTCATGGGGCCTAGGTTCATAGGGCTCATGACTTCCCTTCCCCTAGCACACTAAACTGAAAATAGGGTCGTCACCCTAACTGAACTGATGTATATATTTTAATATACCTTGAACAATGAATAGTGAACAATGATCTGTGAACATAACAATGAACTTATACTTAACATAATCTGAATCTTAACCTAATCTTATACTTAGCATGATCTTGTTATTAGGTGATCTCACACGGAATTACTAACGTCGTTAACTTAACTTATAATTATCCATCATTCAATCCAAATCATATTGTATCACCCACACTCAACATTATGATAGCATAACTTAATAATAATCAATCATAACCAAACACAATACATCAATGATACTCCACTTAACATAGCATGAACACTCAACATTATATCATGAACTTAACCTTCAGAACAGGTAATTTCAGAATCTAATTCACATATATGAATAGGTCTTTTAATTAGCTTTCCAACGCACCTGAGAACACTTAAATCGGACCACCGGATCAAAAGTTATTGCAAAAACAAAATCAGTGTGTTTTGCTGAAAAACTGCAAAGCGTCGCGACGCGAACTGGTTCTGTCGCGACGCGAAAAGTGACAGAAAGTTATGCGTTGCAAAAATAAGGGAGGTCGCGACGCGATGGCCACGGGCCGCGACGTGATGGGAGGCAGAATTGGCTGAAAACAGCATTTCGAACACCCGTTTTGTACCGTTTCGCTTTCTATTCGACCCCGAGACTTTCTATGACCTCCGAGACTTAAAAACAGTTACAGTAACCAGTAATTCCAGTACAACAAAATAAATCAAACATCAAACAAATAACACATAATCATTCAACACAATCAATAAAACAATCACATGATTACACAATTCGAAATACGATTTTCGTGAAAACGGTTTTCGGCAATGAGTTTCATAAAAAGGAAGACCAATCCAGAACACATAACCATGAACTTGAAAACAATTCCCTAGTGAGTATAGAACTCACCGTTGGCGATGAAAATCGCATGCGACAACGCCGACTCTTTTTGGACCGAAAAACCGTAACCCACGAACTATCCCTAGTGAGTATGCATGAAGTTTCCATGAAAATTTTTTCTCTTTGGCAGGATCTTTCTGTTCCCTAGACCACGTCCAAGCGCAGATTGATAAGGTTGGCTACTCAGAGTTGTTGGATGAGCAAGAAAAAACCCTTCAGCTTGAGCTGCAGCAAGCTTTAGCTTCCCAAGAGAATTTTTGGCTTGAAAAATCTAGACTTAACTAGCACTTGCATGGTGATAGAAACACAAAATTTTTCCATCAGATGGTCAGGATTCGACATATTACCAAGCAAATAACTGCCCTAAAGCATGGTGATGTTCTTCTTACTTCTTCTAATGATATTGAATCTCATGTTGTTAATTATTTTGAGAATATCTTTGCCTCTAATAATCAGTGTCTTGACAATGGTATGGTGGAGGAGATTATCCCTAATCTTGTTACAGGTGAGGAGAATACTATGCTCACCAACGTTCCTAATAGGGAAGAGATCAAGCAGGCCATCTTTGCTATGAATCCTAACGGTGCCCCTGGCCCGGATGGTTTTGGCGCTTTCTTTTTTCAGCATTACTGGGATATCATCGCTGAAGAAATGGTGAGCGCGGTTCAGCAATTCTTCAAGCATGGCTGGCTACTTCCGAATATCAACTCTAATTTGGTGGTCCTTATTCCTAAAGTCAACGGTGCTGACAATATTGAGAAGTTCCGGCCTATCGCCCTTACTAACTTCAAGTTTAAGATTATCACTAAGGTGCTTGCTGATCGTCTCTCTAGAATTGCTCCCCGTATCGTTTCATCTCAACAACGTGGTTTTATTCAAGGTAGAAACATTTCGGATTGCATCTGCTTAACTTCTGAAGCCATTAATATGCTGCATAACAGGTCCTTTGGTGGTAATATGGCTATAAAGGTTGATGTCACGAAAGCTTTTGACACTTTGGACTGGAATTTCCTTCTGAGAGTCCTCAAGGCTTTTGGTTTTAATAGTAAATTCGGCGATTGGGTTAATGCTCTTTTGCACTCTGCAAAGCTTTCGATCTCTGTCAATGGCAAGCCTTTTGGGTACTTTAGTTGCAAGTGGGGTGTGCGTCAAGGGGACCCCCTCTCCCCCTTCTTTTCTGCTTGGCTGAGGAGGTTTTGAGCAGAGGCATCTCCAAGCTGGTGCAGGATGGGGACCTCCAGTTAATCAATGGTCCTAGAGGTACTCAGGTTCCCTCTCATACCCTTTATGCTGATGACATCATGATTTTTTGCAGAGCTTCGCAGAGAAATCTCCATAATCTCCTCAACTTCTTTACTAAGTATGGTGAAGCTTCTGGTCAGATTGATAACTCTAGCAAATCTACTGTTCATTTGGGCGCCATTCCCAATATCCGGCAGCGTCGCATTGTCGATCTCCTGGGCTTCTCGATTGTCCAGTTGCCGTTCACCTACCTGGGTATTCCAATTTTCAAAGGTAAGCCTAAAGCTGTTTATTTAATGCCAATCGCTGACAAGATTAAAGCCAAGTTATCGCGTGGAAAGCTTCCCTACTATCTATCGCCGGAAGAGCGCAGCTGGTCAAGTCGGTTGTTCAAAGCATGTTAATTTACAGCTTCCTGATTTACAAATGGCCTTCCTCTCCGTTGAACACTGTGGATTCTTGGATTAGAAATTTCATTTGGTCTGGTGACGTCAATCAGCGTAAAGTGGTTACGGTGGCTTGGCATAAGCTTTGTAGACCAACAGCTGAGGGGGGGGGGTCTTGGGATTAGGTCCCTCAAAGACAATAATAAGGCAGCATGTCTAAAGCTCAGCTGGGAGCTCAGCATTTCCTAGAACAGCTGGGCTGTTTGTTAAGATCTAGGGTCTTCAGAAATAATACTGCGATCTCTTATCATATCAGTTCTTCTTTGTGGGGTCATTTGCGTGAGCATCTTTCCACCATCCAAGAAAACTGCATATGGCAAATTGGTAAAGGTGACTGTATCAACTTTTGGATTGATCCTTGGATGTCGGCCCCTCTGGTTAATCTTCTTAATGTCCCTGAGCATCGCCAGCTCTATCTTAAGGCCTGTGTTTGTGACTTCATTCAGAATGGTCACTGGTGTATCCCTGCTTCTCTTTCCAACATCTTTCCTCAGCTGGCTTCGCTCCTTCAGGAAAAAGATTTGCCTTCATTTGACTCTCAAGATCAGCTGATTTGGAAAAACTCTACCGATGGTATGCTTACTTTTAAAACTGCTTATCTTTACTTCAGGCCTATTGGGCAACCTAGTAGGTGGTTCAAGAATATTTGGCGAAGTATTATCCCCCCATCCAAGTCTCTTCTTATGTGGCGTATCCTCCATTACCGTATGCCAACTGATGAGCAGCTCAGAAGCTGTGGTTGTGGTACTGTTTCCATGTGTAGTCTCTGTGAAGCGGATTATGAGTCCTCCTTGCACCTTTTCTGTGAGTGTTCTTTCGCTAAGCAGCTTTGGGATTGGCTTAGTGGCAAGCTCACTCTTAATATTGATGTTTCCTCCCCGGAGACGATTATTGAAGTCTGTCTGCGCCCTTGGTCGGACCAAGTGCAGGATGTTGTTTCCGCTGCTGTTATTAACGTTTTTTGGGCTATTTGGTACTCTCAGAATCAGATTCGTTTTGACAAAAATAAGATCTTGCCCACTTACCTGAAAAACTTGATCATGGCAAATGTGAACATTTCGGGTAATCTCAGCAAGGGCTCCACCTCTAACTCCATGCAAGACTTTGTGATTCTTAAGGGTTTTTCGGTTGATTGCAAACCTCGAAAGGCTCCTACAACTATAGAGGTTATCTGGAAGTCTCTTCCTTGCTTTTGGGTTAAGTGTAATACTGATGGCGCTGCGAGGGGTTCTCCTGGTATAGCTTCCTGTGGGGGTATCTTTCGCGACAGTCATGCTGAGTCTCTTGGCTGTTTTATGCTTCCTCTTGGTACAAATTACGCTCTTCATGCTGAGCTTGTCGGTGTCATGGTCGCCATTGAAGTGGCTTTCCGCAAAGGTTGGCATCGTTTATGGATTAAAGTGACTCTCAGCTTGCTGTTATGGCTTTCTCGGCTCACTCCATTGTGCCTTGGAATCTCCGCAATCGTTGGCTTAATTGCATGGGTCTGCTCAAATCAATGACGGTCACTTGCACTCATATTTTTCGGGAAGGGAATCACTGCGCTGATAAGCTTGCATCTCATGGGATCAACCTGTCTGGTTTCCATTGGTGGAATTCTATTCCTTATTTTATTAGGGATGATTTTATCCGCAATAGGGTTGGCTTCCTTATTTTCGTTTCAGGCAATAATGTTTGTTTGTATGGGTTTTGGTCTATGTCCCCCCATGCCTCTTGTATTTTTGTTTTTTGTTTCTTAATGAAATAGGGGGGAGTACTCTTTCCTTCTAGATGTTTTTATCCCTAAGGAGGGTTTTGCATCAGAAGGTTTTAACGAGGCTCCTTTCCTTTTGTTTAAAAAAAATGATCTTGTTATTAGGTGATCTCACACGGAATTACTAACGTCGTTAACTTAACTTATAATTATCCATCATTCAATCCAAATCATAATGTATCACCCACACTCAACATTATGATGGCATAACTTAATAATAATCAATCATAACCAAACACAATACATCAATGATACTCCACTTAACATAGCATGAACACTCAACATTATATCATGAACTTAACCTTCAAAACAGGGAATTTCAGATTCTAATTCACATATCTGAATAGTTATTTTAATTAGCTTTCCAACGCACCTGAGAACACTTAAATCGGACCACCGGATCAAAAGTTATCGCGAAAACAAAATTAGTGTGTTTTGCTGAAAAACTGCAAAGCGTCGCGATGGCCACGGGCCGCGACGCGATGGGAGGCAGAAATGGCTGAAAACAGCATTTCGAACACCCGTTTTGTACCGTTTCGCTTTCTATTCGACCCCGAGACTTTCTATGACCTCCGAGACTTAAAAACAGTTACAATAACCAGTAATTCCAGTCCAACACAATCAATCAAACATCAAACAAATAACACATAATCATTCAACACAATCAATCAAAGAATCACATGATTACACAATTCGAAATACGATTTTCGTGAAAACGGTTTTCGGCAATGAGTTTCATAAAAAGGAAGACCAATCCAAAACACATAACCATGAACTTGAAAACAATTCCTTAGTGAGTATAGAACTCACCGTTGGCGATGAAAATTGCATGCGACAACGCCGACTTTTCTTGGACCGAAAAACCGTAACCCACGAACTATCCCCAAAATTGCTCCGAAACTGACCCACTCGTACTCAGCTTCCACCACTTCGATTCTAGCTACCAAAACAGAAAGATGGCTTCCCCCAAGGCTCTATTCTGGACCTATGGCAACATGCAAGCTATAGAAGACTTCCCATCTGCATTTTTGCTCTATTTGAGCTTGTGGGTCAGGCATGGCAAAAGTTGATGGAGGGAGATGTTGGTGATGATCTATAGTTCGATTTGAAGAGGAGAATGGGCTGAATACAATGATGGTCTCAGATGCTACATGCATGAAGTTTCCATGGAAATCTCTCCCCTCCAAGCTCTCCCTCTTCCTCACGGCCTCCCTCTCTCTCCCTCTCACTCTATTACTGAAAATTTTTCTGAAAAAAATATGGAGTGTGTTGCTGAGTTGTGGGGTAGAGGTTTCAGCTGGGCTTTCACTTAAAGGGTGCCAAGACCAGAATGCCCTTCAGTCACCTATTACTCTAATATTACCAAGACATGGCCTAATCTAACACAATTAGCCTAATAATCAACACACAAGTCCTAACAAGTAATTAAATCAATGTTTCACATCCTAAACATAAGATATTCGATTATATAACTACTTAATCCTTAACCATCATTCTAATATCGATTGACGAAACTTCTAAAAATTTTGGGGATGTTACAAAATTGGTCATATTTGGGTGACCAAAACTGTAATTAAGACTATAACTTTAGTGAAAAAAACTTTTATATCTATATATTGTTTATAGACCAAATTTTTCCTGCACACCACCAATCAAATTAAATAAAATTAGATATTTCAACATGTTCTTTACAAACCATGAATTGAATTGTTGTCTACTTTGATCACGAAATAAACAACACCATGACTTATTCCTTATATCCATCATCATGGATATGCCTACCACCGCTAATAAAGGTACCCACCACTGCCTACAATCAGACCATTAACAATTTAACACTATTAGGGCACATTTGGTGGTCAGGATAAGGAGACATGATATGATAAGTCTATCATATCATGTGTCAATCCAGTATTTGTTGAGCCACCAGGATATGATAACTTAATCCTGTGACTTATCTTATCCTGTCACTCTAGTTGAAATTTTATCCAGACTTTGAGCTGGGTTAGAAACCAGCAGGATGGGATAACAAAATAATTTATTCGTTTACCCTTCTAAAATATATTTTAAAATATAAAAAAAAAAGAAATCTAATAAAAAATAAATATAAACTAAAACCAAAAATATTAATAAATTTTTATTAAAAATTAAAAATATTAATTCTTAATTTAAAAAATAATGTATAATTTTATGATAAGGGTAATTTTTCATTTTATGTAATCTAAAAATTATAAATCTATCTATTGATATTTAAAAAATAAAAATATGTGATGAAAAATAATTTTATTATTACAAAAATATTAAAAAAAAAACTAATTAATTTTTTCAACAAATGAAATATAATTGTCGCACGTAGTTTTGTTTTTAACATATAATATATTTCATATAATTATTTATTAGCTTATTTAAAATATAAAATAGAATTATTTAGTTACTTGTACAATTTTTTATAATTTGAAATTGTTTATTTGATAGTGCCAATGATTTTTTTTAAACTGTATAAAATTATTTCATTAGTATTTATTACTAATTTATAAATATTACTAGTTTTTTTGAAAAATAAATATTTTAAGTGAATTTTTAGAAAAAGTTAATATGTATTTGTTAAAAAAAAATTATATGCAATTTATTCACAAGGACAATTTTACACTTTAAAAATGATATTGGAGGGTTCAGATCGCCTCCACTGATCCGACAATCCACAACGAACATCAATTTCCTATAAATTCCGGCTCGCATAGCCATTCACGTGGTACACACTCTTCCCTTGCAAATTCACTAGCTCATTCTCATACTGACTTGAGCGTCGGAGTGGCTTTGCAGGTACCCCCCCGGGCGCTCACTGACCTCCTGCCAGGACAGCAAGAGACCTAACAACAGCAGCCGACCAAAATACTGCTAGGTACAGAACATTGGCTTTCTATCTTTCACATCATCACTACTCGAACTTTTTTCTTGCTGCTCCATGGCTCCCAGAGGCAGACCACGGGTTCAGAGTATTGCCATACCCGCACCCCGACCCGAGGGTACTCTTGAGGGCAACGTCGTAACCCTACATGACGAGGGTACCAGTCAACCTGCCCAGCCTTCGAATGTGAGTCAGCTTTTGGATCTCCTGGCCAATCGCACTCAAACTATGCTGCATCAGGAAGACCATCAGAGTGCTAAGGACATGCCCAAGCCAGCGCCCAAGAGGGCGCCCGGCAAGAAAACAACCAGCGCCCATGAGGGCGCCTGGCAAGGAAGCAACCAGCGCCCATGAGGGCGCCTGGCAAGGAAGCAAACAGCGCCCATGAGGGCGCCTGGCAAGGAAGCAACCAGCGCCCATGAGGGCGCCTGGCAGGGCGCCATGACAACATCAGGCAGCGTCCATGAGGGCGCCTGATAGGGCACCAGGGCAGCATCAGACAACGCCTATGAGGGCGCCTGGCTGGGCGCCATGACAACATCAGGCAGCGTCCATGAGGGCGCCTGGTAGGGCACCAGGGCAGCATCAGACAGCGCCCATGAGGGCGCCTGGCAGGGCGCCATGACAACATCAGGCAGCGCCCATGAGGGCGCCTGGTAGGGCACCAGGGCAGCATCAGACAGCGCCCATGAGGCCGCCTGGCAGGGCGCCATGGCAACATCAGGCAGCGCCCATGAGGGCGCCTGGCGGGGGAACCCTTCCTCCAACAACGGTGACTTCGAGGCACCACCAGGGATCGTCATCGAGGAGATCCCCCGACTGACGTAGGCATCAAGAGTTTGACTAAGAACACACCTCCCGCTGAAACTCAAGAAGGTTTTCGGAAGAAGGACTTGTCACTCGAAGGGTGGATGGATGCCGAATCCCAAGGGCCTTGGAGAAGCTACCAACTCTCAAGATGTATGACGGAACCGGAGATCCAGACCGCCATCTGGCACGCTTCTCCCTGATGATGCGCTATCGAGGCGCTGGGAAACCTGTTCAATCTAAAATCTTCCCCCTCACTCGTTTCACTGCCTCCCAAGTCGAGAAGACAACATGGCCTACCAAGAGGAGGCCAAGGTTGGCAGCATGAAAGCTGATCTGACTTGTTATGAGCACAATACCAGCAAATGCAGCACCCTCAGGGATGACATTGAAGAGCTGATCCACGAGGGGGAGCTCTCCCAAAACGTGAATGAAGAAGAGGATGAAACTCGTGACTCCGAATAAGGAGCAGACCGTCAGGACTCGAGCCTAAGGCTAGGCCTAGTCATCTCTCCAAGTATGGGAGTCGAGGGTGTCATGGCGCGCTCATCTTCCTAAAGCTAAGCAGCCAAGATCACGGCACCCACCCGGCGGGGATCCAAGGTATAAGACCACGATGTCTTGGGGAGCAAGCGCTAAGAAAGGTGCGGAAGTCAAGCAAATGACGAGACCATGAGGTCACAGACACCAGAGATACCCACCTACGAGGGTGATGTCTAGTCCGCAAGCCATAACTTCATCTGTGTTAATCCGATTGAGGTGTGTAAGCATGCGTTGGAAATCTAAAAAGCAGAGCTACAACTCTCATGTTAAGCTAAAAATCCAATTCGTACGTCTCCGCACCCAGGAAAGGCGCCCAAGAGGAGGGAGCGAACATCAAGATGCAGCATCTAGGCACAAGGCGCCCAGGAGGGCGCCAAAATCAGGATACATGGCACAAGGCGCCCAGGAGAGCGCCAGCATCAGAAAGCGGCGTCTTGGCACAAGGCGCCGAAGAGGGCGCCAAAATCAGGATACATGGCACAAGGCGCCCATGAGGGCGCCAGCATCAGAAAGCGGCGTCTTGGCACAAGGCGCCAAAATCAGTATACATGGCGCAAGGCGCCCAGGAGGGCGCCAACATCAGGATGTTGCACTTTGGCTAAAGGCACCCAGGAGGAGGGCGCCAACTTCAGGATGTTGCACCTTGTCACCCGGCACGCAGGAAGGGGTTCCAGTCTGTAGTCCATAACTTCGTCCATACTTATCCGATGGAGGCGTGTGAGCATGTGTTGGAAAGCTAAGAAGCTTAGCTACAGTTCTCATGTTAAGCTCGAAATCCAGTTCATACGTCTCCACACCCAGGAAGGGAAACAAACTGACGGCACCATGGCAAGCCAATACCCAAGGCGCCCAGGAGGGCGCCAAATCCTATTACGGAAGCAGCCAGCGTGGCACGTAAGAAAATTAAAGGATGCATGAGCATGCGAGTTCATGAGCACATGAGAAAACAAAATAGTGCACGAGCACATGAGCAAATAACATAGTGCACGAGCACGTGAGCAAAAAACATAGTGCAGGAGCACCTGAGCAAAGAGGAAAAGAAAATGTGGTGCTGCTCGCCCATACTCACCATCAATCACCTCGATCAAGGCAAGTCAGCAAAAAATATCAATAGACGAGCAGGATAATTGTTGTGATCCTCTGACAAAATTAGCGAACCGACGAAGGCACGAGCCGTAAGGGCAACCTACCCTACGAGGGCATCCTAAACGACCACGTCAAGTCAAGACCATCCTCCAGGGTAATTTCGACTTGGGGGTCAACGGTGGAACCAGGTCAATATCCACCAGAGGCACCACCGGGGATCGCCATCGAGGAGATCCCCCGACCGACGCAGGTCAATATCAAACTTTGCCACGAGGCGCGAAACAACTTTAAGCGCCACAAGGCGTGAAGCAACTTTAAGTGCCACAAGGCACGAAGCGACTTTAGACATGTCGCAACCTCTAACAGGGGGCACAAAGTACGTAGGCTATGAAGAAGACAACACGGCCTACCAAGAGGAGACCGAGATCGGCAGCTAGAAGGGTGATCTGGCTTGTTATACGCACAGCAAATACAGCACCCTCGGGGATGACATTGAAGAGCAAATCGATGAAGAGAAGCTCACCCGTCTGTACCCTAGCTCGCTAGCATTAACACTGGTCCCTAGCATTAACACTAATCCCAAAGAAAATTCCTTAAGATCAATAAAGAAAAATGGTTCAACTCCACAGGTAGGGTGCCTAGTGATGGAGTCAAGAGCATCACGACACGCCACCACAAGTATGTGACCTTGGTGGTCACAATCCCTTGGGCAAGTTCTATCCAAGTCGAGTCTTGGTAAGCGGTGCCAAGGGTATGCTTCATGACAAACTGTCCCGGTGGGCGTCGGCAACTCAACTGCCTAAAGCAAGCCAAACATGACAACTATCTACTTGAAAAAATCCTAAGTACAATAAAAGGCGCACACATGCGAAATCGCCAACAAAGCATGTGACCATGAGGTCTCGGGTATCAAGCAGGCGTATGACCATGAGGTCACGAACACCAGAGATATCCACCTACAAAGGCGTTGTAAAGTCTGATAACATAACTTCGTCTTTTTTTATCGGATGGAGGCATGGGAGCATGCGTTGGAAAGCCAAGGAGCAGAGAGAAAATTCTTCTGTTACGCTCAAAACCGAATTCTGATGTCTGGAAGCGCAAAACGGCAAAATACATGCCTGGGCGGGAGACCGATCCTCTGGCACATGAAAGGAGATTAAATAATGCATGAGCATGCGAGTACATGAGCACGTCAGGAAATAACATAGTGCATGAGCACGTCAGAAAATAACAAAGTGCACGGGCACGTGAGAAAATAACATAGCGCCTGGCAAGAGGGCGTCTGGCAAAGAGGGGAGTCCTGATAAACTTCCCCCAGAGTTATCTTAGCCACGAGGCACGAAGCGACTTCGAAATGTCGCAACCTCTGATGGGCGAGTTAAATTCGGACCGAGTTCTGATAAACTACCCCCAGAGTTATCTTAGCCACGAGGCACGAAGCGACTTCGAAATGTCGCAACCTCTGATGGGCGAGTTAAATTCTGACCAAGTTCTGATAAACTTCCCCCAAAGTTATCTTTGCCACGAGGCACGAAGCGACTTTAAACGTGTCGCGACCTCTGATGGGCGAGTTAAATTCAGATCGATTCTGATAAACTGCCCCCAGAGTCCCACGAGGTGCGAAGTGACTTTAAACGTGTCACAACCTATGAGGGGCGAGTTAAATTTAGATCGATTCTGATAAACTGCCCCTAGAGTCCCACGAGGTGCGAAGCGACTTAAAACGTGTCGCAACCTCTGAAGGGCGAGTTAAATTCAGACCGAGCTCTGATAAACTTCCCCCAGAGTTGACTTTGCCACGGGGCACGAAGCGATATACCGCAACCTTTGATGGGCAAGTTAGATTCAGACCCCTCTGACAAATTGCCTCCAGAATAAGAAAGCAGCCAGCGCCCATGAGGGCGCCTGGCAGGGAGCCAAGTGAAAGCAGCCAGCGCCCATGAGGGCGCCTGGCAGGGCGCCAAGTGAACAGCCAGCGCCCATGAGGGCGCCTGGCTGGGCGCCAAGTGAAAGAAACCAGCGCCCATGAGGGCGCCTGGCAGGGCGCCAAGTGAACAGTCAGCGCCCATGAGGCGCCAAGTGAAAGCAGCTAGCGCCCATGAGGGCGCCTGGCAGGGCGCCATGTGAACAGCCAGCGCCCATGAGAGCGCCTGGCAGGGCGCCAAGTGAAAGCAGCCAGTGCCCATAAGGGCGCCTGGCAGAGCGCCAAGTGAAAGCAGCCAGCGCCCATGAGGGCGCTTGGCAGGGCCCCAAGTGAACAGCCAACGCCCATGAGGGCGCCTGGCCGGGCGCCAAGTGAAAGCAGCCAGCGCCCATGAGGGCGCCTGGCAGGGCGCCAAGTGAACAGCCAGCGCCCATGAGGGCGCCTGGCAGGGTGCCAAGTGAAAGCAGCCAGGGCCCATAAGGGTACCTGGGAGGGCGCCAAGTGAAAAGCCAGCGCCCATGAGGGCGCCTAGCAGGGCGCCAAGTGAAAGCAGCCAGCGCCCATGAGAGCGCCTGGCAGGGCGCCAAGTGAACAGCCAGCGGCCATGAGGGCGCTGGCAGGGCGCCAAGTGAAAGCAACCAGCGCCCATGAGGGCGTCTGGCAGGGCGCCAAGTGAAAGCAGCCAGCTCCCATGAGGGCGCCTGGCAGGGCGCCAAGTGAAGAGCAGCCAGCGCCCATGAGGGCGCCTGGCAGGACGCCAATGAAAAAGCAGGCAGTGCCCATAAGGGTGCCTGGCAGGAGGGCACCTGACAAAAGGTGGTCTGGAAGCAAATCCTTCGCAAGGGGGTAGACAGCACTGTGCAACAAGGCGCATAAGGCACCCGTGAGGGAACCAAACCCTGTCTCACAAAATTAAAAGATGTTGGAGCAGGTGAGTGCATGAGCATGAAAGAAAATTTAAAGAGTGCATGAGCACGTAAGAAAACTAAAAGATGCAGGAACACGTGAGTGCATGAGGACGTAAGAAAGTAAAATAGTGCACAAGCACGTGAACAAAAAAGCAGATATGAGATCATACATACAGATGTGCAAGGCAGTAACTTGCGCCTGAGTCCAGAAAGGCGCCTAAGATGGCGCCAACGTCAGGACTTTACACCTTGAAACATAAAAAATCAGGGGGCAATGACATCGAAGTCAACCCCATTGGGTCGGTATGTGACAACCCCCCCCGGCCAGAACATGTTTCGTAGGATGGCACCAAGAGGGCGCCAAAACATGTTTCGCAGGATGGCACTAAGCACATCCAGGAAGGCACCAAGGCGCCCCAGAGGGCGCCAAAACATATTTCGCAGGATGGCACCAAGCATTTCCAGACAAGGTGCCCATGGGGCCCATGAGGGCGTCGGATCCTGCTCCAGTCAGATCAACGAGACAAGGCGCCCATGGCGCCCATGAGGGCGCCAGATCCTGCTCCAAGAGGCGGCAGTCAGATTAACAAAACGAAGGCGCCCATGACGCCCATGAGGGCGCCAGATCCTGCTCCAAGAGGCGGCTGCCAGATCAACAAGACAAGGCGCCCATGGCGCCCATGAGGGCGCCAGATCCTGCTCCAAGAGGCGGCTGCCAGATCAACAAGACAAGGCGCCCATGGCGCCCATGAGGTCGCCAGATCCTGCTCCAAGAGGCGGCAGCCAGATTAACAAGCCAAGGCACCCATGAGGTCACCAAACCTTGTCTCGCAAAATCTGCTCCACGGGGAGACACCCGACGTACAAGGCACCCATGAGGGCACCAAACCTTGTCTCGCAAATCCTGCTCCACGAGGAGCCACCCAGCACACGCAAGCAGAGAACAACACCCAAGGCGCCCAGGAAGGGGCCAACTCTCAAGAACAAACAAGCACCCGGGAAGGTGCCCACGAGGGCGCCAGCATAAGGATGCCTTGGCACCTCGGCCCAATGCGCCCAAGAGGGCGCCAACATCAAGGGGCATGGCACACGGCGCCCAGGAGGGCGCCAACTTCAGAGCACCCCACCTTGGCACAAGGCGCCCAGGGGCGGCACCAACATCAGGGGGCTTGGCACAAGGCGCCCTGGAGGACGCCAACGTCAGGATACGGCACCATAGCTTGGTACCTGGCATAAGAATTACACCAAGAGAGGTGTTAGTCACGGTCGCAACAAAATGATCTTATACGACCCAACAAGACAGACAGAGTCACGCATCACGGCAAAGAAAAAATTTCTCTTTTTTACTCTAGAGAGTGAAAATGATAAAACACAGTCTTTACAAAGGCAGTGTCCCGCACAACCTCACAGATCCGGCAAATCGACGAAAATCCTTCAAGCCAAGACCATCCTCCGGAATAATCTCGGCTTGGGGGGCAACTGTTCTGGAGTGGACTTAGAGGTCCATTAGCAATACCAGGGGGTGCGAGCAGCGATGGGATATGGATCAGCCCAATCGATTCGGCCCATATGCACAGCATACAAGCCCAATAGGCTTGGAGGGTTCAGATCTCCTCCACTGATCCGATGATCCACAACGAACATCAATTTCCTATAAATTCCGGCTCGCATAGCCATTCACGAGGTACACACTCTTCCCTTGCAAATTCACTAGCTTATTCTCATACTGACTTGAGCGTCGGAGTGGCTTTGCAGGTACCCCCCCCCCCCCCCCCCCGCGGCGCTCACGGACCTCCTGCCAGGACAGCAAGAGACCTACCAACAGCAGCCGACCAAAATACTGCTAGGTACAGAACAGTATGTATCATATCCTATCATGATTTGGTGTGTACCAAACACAGGATATGATAGTGTCTATCCTGCCACTATCATATCCTGTCTCTATTCCTATCATGTATCCTATCCCGTTTCTATCATATCCTGTGCACCAAACGGGCCATTAGTCTATTACTAATAAGGCCAGTTTGTGACGCCCAAATATTTAATTAAATTATTTAATTAAATATTTAGGTATCCGTTTATTTATTTATTTATTTCAGTTGGTGTAATTATATTAGCATTTGATTAAGAGGCGTATAATTGGATATTAGGAGGTGGTGTTAGTGATCGGGCTTAAGCAGGAGGAAAGCCCGTGATCCAAGAGCCCACTAGCTAGGCGCATAGGTGAAGCACCTAGGCTAGGGTTTTGGCTAATTTGCGATTTGTTTGAGAAAAGAAAGAAAAGTTGCGAATAGAGGAGAGAAAGAGAGAAGGAGGGACGGCACATATCCAAGAGAGGAGAAGAAGGGGATTTCGCGAATTCAAGGAGCAGAGAGGAGCTGTGTTGCTGAGGTTATTGTTGGTGACTTGATCAAAAGGATTAGTGCTCTCCTACTATAAGGTAAGGGTGGGGTTCTTCCTTATAATAGGGTTTTATGATGGGGTTATGTGGGAATAGGTCCTATGATGCCTAGTGTTTGGTTTTTGATGTTGATTTGATGATAGTTATATCATGATTATGTTAATTGAAACATTGGCTTGTTGGTGATTTGTTGTAACTCTAGAAAAATTGGTGTTCATTGTTGTTATTACGAATTGCATGCTAAGTGTTCGATAAATTGTTGTATGATGTTGTGATTAGCAATTCATGATAGTTGGCATTGGTGGTTGAAAATTGGTGATTTGAATTGGTGAAAAAACGAAAATATTGACCCTAGGGCGCCATGGGCACCATTGTCCTAGTAGCTGTTTTTGGGGCCCTAGTGCTGGGCGCCATCCCTGGAATGTTGTAGTGCTGTTTTTGGCGCCCTGTGCCTGGGCGTCGTGCCTGGTTCTGTTGCCTCGGTGTTCTGTTGCTGTTTTTGGCGCCCTGTGCCTGGGCGTCGTGCCTGGTTCTGTTGCCTTGGTGTTCTGTTGCTGCTTCTGGCGCCCTGTGCATGGGCGCCGTGTCTAGTGTGTGTCCGCGTGTGCTAGTGTGTGTGTGTGTGTGTGTTGCTGTGTCTTGGCGCAGGGGCGCCATGGGCGCCTGTTCCTGAGTTGTGTTGTGCGCTGTCTTGGCGCAGGGGCGCCATGGGCGCCATTCCCGTGTCTGGTGCGTGTCTTGGTTCTGTGTTGCGTTTTGTGCTGTAGGCCGTCTGGGCGCCAAGGGCGCCAATTCCTGTGCCATGGTGCGTTTTTGTTGTGTTCCAGGTGGTCTGGGCGCCAAGGGCGCCATTTCCTGCAATGTTGCTAGGTGCCCTGCTCCTGGGCGCCAGGTTCAGTTATGTTGCCTGTTGCTAGGCGCCCTGCTCCTGGGCGCCAGTCTTCTGTGTTGCGTTTTCCTGCTAGGCGCCCTGTGCCTGGGCGCCGTTTTCAGCATGAGTCTAAGATTTGTTCCTATTTTGTTTTTGCGAGATCTTTTGACTCGGGAGTCTGATTGAGACGTTTCAAAATGTTTTGGAAAGCTTATTCAGAGGCCTAGCTGAATATTCTAATTTAAGGTAAAGTGATCTATTTTTCTGGAAATTGTTAGCCGTTGGCTTAGCCGTTAAATGTTGCCGTTTTTGGGAAAAGAAAAATTGTCGCGTCTCAAATATTTTGGAAAATTGTCGTCGTCCCAATATTTTAGAAAATGGTTGTCATCTTGGTGTCTTGGTGCTGTTTGAGCTAGGTGTGAAGGCTCAAACCTTGGTGTTGTTGGAGCTAGGTGTGAAGGCTCCAAATCTTAGTGTTTCGTTGTTTCGGGTAGTTTGGTGTTTTGGTGTCATTGGGCTAGGTGTGAAAGCTCAATTTTGGTGATATTTGGTGATTGACTTTTGGTGTGTCACATTGTGACTATTTCTGGATGATTGTCTGTGTGCATTCATGGTGTCGCATACAGCATATGCATTTGTTTCGGCTAAGGCCTTTGGTCTTGGAGCTGGGTGTGAAAGCTCAATTTTTATAAAACTAGTGAGCCGGGTGTGAAAGCTCAATTTTTCTAAATTGGTGAGCCAGTGTGAGAGCTCTCAATATCGGTGACGCCTCTATTTACAAGTAAAACTTTTGGTGATTTGGTACCACATGCATATGCCCGTTGGTGTGGGTTGCATTCATGCATTATCATTGTAACACCCCATTTCTACCCGGCAAATTATAATAAAAATATCAGAGTTTTAAAAAAATCATTTTTGATACATCCAAAAAGGGATGCTACATTTACTTCAAATAACGTCAACAATTTCACTTATAAATTCAAACATGATACGTGGCACATAACAAGTGGGGCAAATCCTCAAAACACAGTTTAGTACACATAATAAAAACTTCGTCATCACGCAGCGGAATAAAAGAGAACAGTTTCAAAAACACTGTTGTGACAACATCAATACAAATTATTCAACAGCGTCATATAAAATAACTACTAATAGCTAGTCTTCGCCCCCCCAGGTGCTACGTATCAGAGCGACGACTGACTCAAGGAATGAAGGGTTATAAGCCTTCACATACTGTTACCTGTAGGGTAATAATCAACATAAGGGGTGAGTCTCAAACCGTATAATAAAGCTTATAATAAGCAATATGTCAGAGTATTAAACTATACCAAATCACAGCAATACATATATATATATATATATATATAACAACTTCTACAATTTATATATATATATAACAACTATAGTAATATATATGTACAACAACTATAACAACAAATATATATATATATATATATATATATAACAACAAATATATATATATATATATATATATATATTTATATTTATACAGCAACTATAACAACAAAGGTATATATATATGTATACAACAACCTTAATATATATAAATATATATACATATCAACCAAAACATTAATCATCAATGGTAAGGATGAATGTATGAAGTGCCATGCATGTGGTACCATCATCGTCAATAATTTTGCATGGCACTTCATACATTCATCCTTACCATTGATGATTAATGTTTTGGTTGATATGTATATATATTTATATATATATTAAGGTTGTTGTCACATCATCAATATTTGAGCATCATCATCGTCAATAGCTCGAGGCCGAAGCCTTACATCGTCAATATATGCATATGTGACTCATGAACAACCAGCAGATCATAATCATCACAACAACAACATCATCCATATCATCATCATTATTTGGCCATTAGACCCATCGTTATTAACAACATCATTATCATTTGGTCAATAGACCCATCGTCATTAACATCAACATGGCAACACAAGGTTGGCGTCCAAAAACTATCAGAAAAATAATCATTTTCACCTTAAACTAGAATATACATATAGAGGACTGAATAAGCTTTGCAACGCACTTTGAAGCATTTAAAACGGACACCTGAGTAAAAAGATATGTCAAAAACAAAATAGGGACAAAACTGAGACACATGCTGAAAATGGCGCCCAGGCACTGGGCGCCTAGCAGGGAACAGAAGCACACAAGACTGGCGCGGGGCAGCAACACTGGCGCCCAGGCGCACCCCTGCGCCAACATCCTGGCGCAACACAAAACTGGCGCTGGGCAGCCACACTGGCGCCCAGGCGCCCCCCTGCGCCAATATCCTGGCGCAACACAAAACTGGCGCTGGGCAGCAACACTGGCGCCCAGGCGCCCCCCTGCACCAACATCCTGGCGCAACACAAAACTGGCACTGGGCAGCAACACTGGCGCCCAGGCGCCCCCCTGCGCCAACATCCTGGCGCAACGCAAAACTGGCGTTGGGCAGCAACACTGGCGCCCAGGCGCCCCCTTGCGCCAACATCCTGGCGCAACACAAAAACAAGCGCTGGGCAGCAACACTGGCGCCCAGCACAGACACAAACAGCAACACAGACTAAGACACGCCTAGACACAGCAGCGACACAACAGGGATCCCGACGCCCAGCAGGTGGCGCCCAGCGCCAGAATGGCGCAACACGCAGGGGATCCCAGCGCCTAGCACCTAGACACGCCTAGGCACAGGCGCACAACAGCAACACAAAATGGTGCCCTTGGCGCCTAGGGTCCTCCTAATCCATTTTTTTCTAAACCTTCATGCATTCAATCAACAACAATAATTTCAAACATCACATATTCATTTTAGCATCATCAAATACACATTCTATCGAGCAATTAGCACGCATTCTAATTCTCACATACATCCAACAAGTCGCACTACTCATCAACAACCATCTAGCGAGCAACAAATCTTCATCAAGATATTCATACACGTCAGACAACATTACAATCATAAGGAGAACGATATAGATCTTAAACCCCTACATACATCCCATTATAAACACTATTATAGAGCAAGACTCACCCTTACCTTAGTTTTTCCGAAGATGATGATCTCTCCACGGGAACACCAAGAAACCACAGCAACCGAGCTTCTCTTCTCTCCCTTGGAGTTCGCGAATCCTCGTCTTCTCCCTTTTCTCCCTTGCGCGCCGTACACCCTTCTTTTCCTTCTCCTCTCTTCGCAAACTTTCTTTCTTTCTCTCTTTCTCACCAAAATGCGACGCCTAACTCAAGACCCTAGCGCCTAGGAGCCTAAGTCTTGGGCTTGGGCTCTTGGGCCATTCCTACTACGCCGTAATTACTGGATGCTACTCCCTTCATTTAAATAAAAATACTTTATTAATAATTAATAAAAATATATCAACGTAATACCTAAATGATTTAATTAAATAATTAATTAAATTATTTGGGCGTTACAACTCTCGCCCACTTAGAATATTTCGTCCTCGAAATTTACCTGATTCAAACAGCTCTGGATAAGACTCCCGCATCTTACTCTCCAGTTCCCAAGTCATGCTCTCACCAGCAGCTCCCAACCAAACCACCTTTACCAAAGCAATCTCCTTCCCTCTTAGAACTTTCACCTCATGATCCTCAACCCGTACAGGAATCGTCTCAACAGTGAGATTATCCCGTACCTCCACATCGTCCATGTGAATCACATGAGATGGATCTGGAACATACTTTCGAAGTTGCGACACGTGAAACACGTCATGCAAGTTCGAAAGATTAGGTGGCAAAGCCACTCTATAGGAAACATTCCCAACTCTCTCAGAAATCTGATACGGACCAATGAAACGAGGAGTGAGCTTCTTCGACTTCAATGCACGACCCACACCGGTCACCGGAGTGACTCTCAAAAACACATGCTCACCCGCTTGGAACTCTAAATCCTTCCTCCGGTTATCATGGTAGCTCTTTTGTCGACTCTACGACGCTTTCATCTTTTCACGGATCAACTTAACCTTCTCAGTTGTCTCGCGAACAATTTCCGGTCCAAGCACCACGCTCTCACCAGACTCATACCAACACAATGGGGTTCTACACTTCCGACCATACAACTCTTCGAAAGGTGCCTCCCTGCTCCAGAACACAAGCTCTCAACAAATCCTCCAATGACTGAATAGTCCTCTCTGACTGACCATCTGTCTGAGGATGATAGGCTGAACTCAACCTCAACTTTGATCCCAACTTCTCATGCAAACTTCTCCAGAACTCTGAAGTGAACCTCGGATCTCTATCTGAAACAATACTACTGGGGACTCCGTGAAGCTTCACAACTTCCCGGATATAGATCTCTGCCAACCCAGGCACATGATACGTGATGTTAATAGGGACAAAATGGGACGATTTTGTTAACCTATCAACAATCACCCAAATCGCATCATACCCTTTCGCAGTACGAACCAATCCTGTCACAAAATCCATCGCAATGTTGTCCCACTTCCATTCTGGAATATCCAATGGTTGCATCAACCCTGCAGGTTTCTGATGCTCAACCTTTGACTTCTGGCAAGTCAAACAGGCATACACAAACTGTGCCACATCCCGCTTCATCCCCGGCCACCAAAACAACTTCTTCAGATCTTGGTACATCTTTGTAGCTCCCGGATGGATACTCAACTTACTCCTATGACTCTCCTCAAGAATCACTCTCTTCATCTCTGCATCATCAGGAATACAAATCCTATCCCTGAATCTCAATACACCCTGGGAATCCAACCTGAAATCCCCGTTCTCAGCTTGATCATTCTCAACCATCAGGTCTACTAGTTTAACATCTGACTTTTGAGCCTCTCTGATACAAGCCAAAAAGTCATTGCCAATCTTCAACATTCCCAACTTAACACTCTGAGGTGTTACTTCACAAACTAAACTCATGTCTCGGAATTGCTCGATCAACTCCAACTCCTTAACCATCATTGCCGACATATGCAAGGTGTTTCGACTTAAAGCATCAGCCACGACATTATCCTTGCCTGGGTGATAGTTCAAGCCGAAATCATAGTCCTTCAACAATTCTAACCAACGTCTCTGTCTCATATTCAGTTCCTTCTGATCAAACAAGTACCTCAAGCTCTTATGGTCACTAAACACCTCAAACCTAGTACCATAAAGATAGTGCCTCCAGATCTTCAACACAAAGACAATTGCAGCTAGTTCCAAATCATGCGTAGGGTAGTTTTTCTCATGGGTCCTCAACTGTCTAGACGCATAAGCTACTACCTTACCATCCTGCATAAGCACACCTCCCAAATCCATCTTGGAAGCATCACAATACACCACAAACGGTTGGTCCGGAACGGGCAAAGTCAAAATAGGAGACGTTGTCAACCTCTTCTTCATCTCATTGAAGCTCTCCTCACACCGAGCATCCCAAACAAAAGCCTTTCCCTTACAAGTCAACTGAGTCAACGGAAGGGCTAGCTTAGAGAAACCTTCGATGAACCTTCTATAATAACCAGCCAACCCCAAAAAGCTTCTAATCTCTGTAGCTGACTTCGGGCTCTCCCATTTCAACACAGCATCTACCTTGGCTGGATCCACAGCAATACCACTACCAGAAATAACATGCCCAAGGAAACTCACCTCATTCAGCCAGAACTCACATTTAGACAACTTCGCATACAGCTTCTTTTCTTTCAACACTTCCAGCACTACTCTCAAATGCTCTGCGTGTTCTTCTTCTGTCTTAGAATACACCAGAATATCATCAATAAACACCACCACGAACCGATCCAAGTAAGCATGGAAAATACGATTCATGTATTCCATAAATACTCCCGGCGCGTTAGTAACACCAAACGGCATCACAGAATACTCATAGTGCCCATATCTAGTTCTGAAGGCCGTCTTCTGAATGTCTTCGTCTTTCACCTTAATTTGATGATAACCCGAACGCAGATCAATCTTGCTAAACACCTTAGCACCCACCAACTGGTCCATCAAATCATCAATCCTCGGAAGCGGATACTTATTCTTAATCGTCACTTTGTTCAACTGCCTGTAATCGACACAGAGCCTCATACTCCCATCCTTCTTATTTACCAACAACACAGGAGCTCCCCACGGTGACACACTCGGCCTTACGAACTTCTTTTCAAGCAGGTCCTCAAGTTGCTTCTTCAATTCAGACAATTCAGATGCAGACATTCTGTATGGTGCCATAGAAACAGGTCTGGTACCAGGTACAAGATCAATAGCAAATTCAACTTCCCTCTCCGGCGGAACACTCGGAATCTCATCAGGGAACACTTCGGGAAACTCACACACCACCTGCAATCCTTCAATAATGGCTTGACTCTCAACAGATAACGAGGCCACTAGCGAAAACAGCTGAACTCCTTCCTTCATCAACGTCCGCAACTGACTAGCGGATAACAGACCAGAATTATCAACTCCAAAACTCACCGACTTGTCACTACAATTAATATGAACGTGGTTATACTCTAACCAGTTCATACCCAAAATCACATCTAACCCGCTCAACGGCAAACACACTAAGTCCACAACAAAGTCTCTGTCGAAGATCGACAAGGGACACTACTGAGAACATACTAGAGAAGTGGTTACCGACCCCTTAGCTGGAGTATCGACTACCATTTCTCCATTCATAGCAGACAAAACAAGATTCAACTTCTTACAACATTCAGCAGCAATAAAACAGTGCGTAGAACCAGTATCAATAATAGATCTTAGAGATGTACCATTAATGAGACACGTACCTCTAATAAGTCCATCACCCTCAGAAGACTCTTCTCCCGCCAAAGAGAACACTTTCCCACTGAACCTCTCCTTCTTCGGCTTAGGACACTTAGTACTAATGTGCCCACCTTCACCACAATTGAAACAGAGAATATCCTTGCGCTCACACTCAGACGCCAAATGACCCTCTTTACCACAACGGAAGCACATTCTCGCTCCCGACTTGCATTCGTAGCTCTTATGACCGGGTTTACCACACTTAAAACACACAAGGTTGGCAGGAGCATCTCCCCCACTAGTCTTTTTACCATCAGTAGCTCTCTGTTTACCTTTACCAGCAGGAACCTCATATGGCTTATTACGGCTCTGAAACTTACCCCTCTGCTCCCTCATAACCTTAGAGTGAGCACCACTGTCTTCTTCAAAAATCCTACAACTGTCAATCAAATCCGAGAACACGCGAATCTTCTGGTACCCAATTGCCTTCTTAATATCATCCCTCAACCCATTCTCAAATTTGATGCACTTGGAGAACTCAGAGTTAGCATCAGCGTAATGCGGATAAAATTTGGCCAATTCAGTGAACTTGGCAGCATATTCTGTCACAGACATATTTCCTTGCTTCAGCTCAAGGAACTCAATCTCCTTCTTGCCCCTGACATCTTCCGGAAAATACTTCCTTAAAAGTTCCCTGCGGAATACAGCCCAAGTGATTTCTTCATTAGCAGTCTCCAACTTCTGCCTAACCTCCAACCACCAGTCATCAGCTTCTTCTGCCAGCATATGAGTACCATACCTGACCTTCTGAGCTTCAGTACAATCCATGACACGGAAAATCCTTTCCGTTTCCTTCAACCACGCAAGCGCACCATCGGGATCATACTTGCCCTTAAAGGTAGGCGGCTTCTCCCTCTGGAAAGTAGCCAGACTGCGAGTTCCAGCATTAGCATCATCATTCTGCTGGTTCCCTACAGCCTGCGCCATAGCTTGCAATGCAGCAGCAAGAGCAGCGTCGTTTCTTCCAGCCATTTCAACTTAACACTGCAGCACAAACAACAATTAGAACTAATCTAACACTCTTAATTGTCAAAAGACACTAAGACTAGACAACTTGGCCGGACAGACCGAACTGCTCTGATACCACTAATGTAACACCCCATTTCTACCCGGAAATTTATAATAAAAATATCAGAGTTTTAAAAAAAATCATTTTTGATACATCCAAAAAGGGATGCTACATTTACTTCAAATAACGTCAACAATTTCACTTATAAATTCAAACATGATATGTGGCACATAACAAGTGGGGAAAATCCTCAAAACACGGTTTAGTACACATAATAAAAACTTCGTCATCACGCAGCGGAACAAAAGAGAACAGTTTCAAAAACACTGTTGTGACAACATCAATACAAATTATTCAACAGCGTCATATAAAATAACTACTAATAGCTAGTGTTCGCCCCCCAGGTGCTACGTATCAGAGCGATGACTGACTCAAGGGATGAAGGGTTATAAGCCTTCACATACTGTTACCTGTAGGGTAATAATCAACATAAGGGGTGAGTCTCAAACCGTATAATAAAGCTTATAATAAGCAATATGTCAGAGTATTGAACTATACCAACTCACAGCAATACATATATATATATATATATATATATATATATATGTAACAACTATAGTAATATATATGTACAACAACTATAACAACAACAAATATATATATATATATATATATATATATATATAACAACAATCTATATATATATATATATATATAGCAACTATAACAACAAAGGTATATATATATGTATAACAACAACCTTAATATATATAAATATATATACATATCAACCAAAACATTAATCATCAATGGTATGGATGAATGTATGAAGTGTAATGCATGTGGTACCATCATCGTCAATAATTTTTGCCATTGGGCACATCGTCAATATTTGAGCATCATCATGGTCAATAGCTCGAGGCCGAAGCATTACATCGTCAATATATGCATATGTAATGCATGTGACTCATGAACAACCAGCAGATCATAATCATCACAACAACAACATCGTCCATATCATCATCATTATTTGGCCATTAGACCCATCGTCATTAACAACATCATTATCATTTGGTCATTAGACCCATCGTCATTAACATCAACATGGCAACACAAGGTTGGCGTCCAAAAACTATCAGAAAAATAATCATTTTTCACCTTAAAGTAGAATATACATATAGAGGACTGAATAAGCTTCGCAACTCACTTTGAAGCACTTAAAACGGACACCCGAGTAAAAAGATATGTCAAAAACAAAAGAGGGACAAAACTGAGACACATGCTGAAAATGGCGCCCAGGCAATGGGCGCCTAGTAGGGAACAGCAGCACACAAAACTGGCGCTGTAACACCCCTTTTCTACCCGTTAATTTAATTGGAAAATATCAGAGTTTTCAAAATTTCTTTTCATTGCAAAGGATGTTACACATACTTCAATAAACTACACTTCTCAATAAAACAGCTCAAAAGCATAATAGCCATGTATTACGTAGCACATCACTAACAGACGAATCTCAAAACCACAATTATCATCGCAATAAAACTTAACGTCAATAAAAATCAACTACGCAGCGGAGTAACAAAGTAAAACCAAATTGTCAGCAAAATACAACAACCAAAACCAATCATAACATTAAGTTCGTCCCCCCCTGAGTGCTACGTATCAGAGCATGACGACTCGACTCGAATTAGTGAAGGTACCTAGTCCTTCACTCGCAATCACCTGCACGTTACCACATGGGGGTAACATTCAAACAGAAGGGTGAGTCCAATTCAATTCATATAATAAAACATATGATAAATAATAAGTCAAGTCACAGCTCTAAATTATTCACATCACAATCATCAATCACATCACTACAATAACTCATCACTATGTCATGTAGGCATATGAAATGCAACCCACTCGCGGGCATATGCATGAGGTACCTTTTCACAAACGTCGCTTAGCCCTTAAGGCCTCATCGTCACTTAGCCACATGGACCTCAAAAACGTCACTGGGTTTTATGCATATGGAGCATGAGACACTATGACATGCACCACTCACAAACACACAAATACACAAATACCCAAATCATAGTCAACTATGTGACCCGTCACTTACCGGTTTGCTCACAAGAAGCACAGCACCTGTCAATTCACAATTTACACACAACGTCACTTGGCCTTTTAGACCTTAACGTCACTTAGCCTTTCGGGCCTTAAACGTCACTGGGTTTTCATCGTCACTTATACATAAATACCATCAACTCAAACAGTAGCCACTGAGGGCAAAAACGTCATTTACTAGCCACCAAGGGCATCATCGTCATTTACACTTCATTATAAATAATAATAGCCACTAAGGGCAAAACAGTCATTTACTCGTCATTATAAAGAATATTAGCCACTAAGGGCAAAACAGTCATTTACACGTCATTATAAATAATATTAGCCACTAAGGGCAAAACTGTCATTTAACTAGCCACTAGGGCATCATCGTCAAAATCATCCTTTTTGACATTACTTCGTTAAAACCACTGGTCTTACGCAAAAGAAAATTTTTAAAGACACCAAACGCATTTTCAATATCACAGCAACGACCACAGGGGACGGCCACTTGGGCGCCCAGCAACTTTCTGAAATTATAAGTTTTTATTTTTAAAAATGGAACACACAGATGGACAACTGAAAATGCTTCACAACGCTTTTTGAATCGTTCAAAACGGATGTCCGAGTCAGAAGATATAGCGAAAACAGTTTTCGAAAATATTTTGGAACATCCTGAAAAACTGGCGCCATGGGCGCCCAGCAAGGCGCAACACACCCACACGGGCGCTCAGCGCCCAGCGCTGGCACCCAGCGCCTCAGCGCAACACGCAACGCAACACACACGGGCGCCCAGCGCCCAGCGCCTTGGCGCAACACAGGAACACGCGCACACAGGCGCTCAGCGCCCAGCGCTACACACGCACACGGGCGCTCAGCGCCCAGCGCCCAGCGCTCCAGTCACACACTCACAGCAACACGCACTGGCGCCCTTGGCGCCCAGCACAGTCCCAGCACCAGATTTTAACCCAATTTCAGCACAAAACATCATTTTTCTCAAAAATTTTCACATGACCAACACAACCCATATTAGAATCTTTCATAATCACGCATAAAATCATCCAACACCACCTATCAAACATCGAATTTCAACACATCCCAAGTACCACATGGATCACGCATATAGCAAACATCAAGAACACGATTTCGTAAACATCATAACAATCACAATCAACATCTAGGCTATCACTACTTAGGATCTATCATAGGAATTATTATAGAAATCGATAGAACTCCCCTTACCTCGAATTTGAAGAATAGGATCTCTAGAGATGATCACGAACGGAACCACGGCAACCGGATCACGTTCTCCTTTTCTCCTTGAGGCTTGCGAATCTTCTCTTCTCTTCTCTTCTCCCTCTCTACGGCGCGCCTCTCCCTTCTTTTCTCTCTTTCTCAAACTTTCGCAAATGATAGCAAGGAAACCCTAAACCCTAGGCGCCTTGCTACTTCGCATATGACTAGGTTCATGGGCTTGGGCTTCTCACTTAAGCCCAAGTCCATCTACTTTGATGCCTCCATCTTCTAATACTACCTACACATATTAATATAATTTCTAATAATTAAATTATATTCAACTAATTAATTTAAATTCCTAAATACTTAATTAAATAAATTAACTAAATATTTAGGGTGTTACAGGCGCGGGGCAGCAACACTGGCGCCCAGGTGCCCCCCTGCGCGAACATCCTGGCACAACACAAAGCTGGCGCTGGGCAGCCACACTGGCGCCCAGGCGCCCCCCTGCGCCAACATCCTGGCGCAACACAAAAACCGGCGCTGGGCAGCAACACTGGCGCCCAGGCGCCCAGCACAGACACAAACAGCAACACAAACTAAGACACGCCTAGACACAGCAGCGACACAACAGGGATCCCGGCGCCCAGCAGGTGGCGCCCAGTGCCAGAATGGCGCAACACGCAGGGGATCCCAGCGCCCAGCACCTAGACACGCCTAGGCACAGGCGCACAACAGCAACACAAAATGGCGCCCTTGGTGCCTAGGGTCCTCCTAATCCAATTTTTTCTAAACCTTCATGCATTCAATCAACAACAATAATTTCAAACATCACATATTCATTTTAGCATCATCAAATACACATTCTATCGAGCAATTAGCACGCATTCTAATTCTCACATACATCCAACAAGTCGCACTACTCATCAACAACCATCTAGCGAGCAACAAATCTTCATCAAGATATTCATACACGTCAGACAACATTACAATCATAAGGAGAACGATATAGATCTTAAACCCCTACATACATCCCATTATAAACCCTATTATAGAGCAAGACTCACACTTACCTTAGTTTTTCCAAAGATGATGATCTCTCCACGGGAACACCAAGAAACCACAGCAACCGAGCTTCCCTTCTCTCCCTTGGAGTTCGCGAATCCTCTTCTTCTCCGTTTTCTCCCTTGCGCGCCGTACACCCTTCTTTTCCTTCTCCTCTCTTCGCAAACTTTCTTTCTTTCTCTCTTTCTCACCAAAATGCGACGCCTAACTCAAGACCCTAGCGCCTAGGAGCCTAAGTCTTGGGCTTGGGCTCTTGGGCCATTCCTACTACGCCGTAATTACTGGATGCTACTCCCTTCATTTAAATAAAAACACTTTATTAATAATTAATAAAAATATATCAACGTAATACCTAAATGATTTAATTAAATAATTTGGCCGTTACAATCATGACATTTGGTGACTGATGGTGGTGTTTATAATTTGACGTGTATTTATAATTCGATGTGTGTAGTGGAGTTGTAGATATAGTGTCATATTCTAGCATATTTCCTATCATTTACGCTATTATATTGAAGATATCTCACCCCTTCTGTTTGAATGTTACCCCTATGCGGTAACGTGCAGGTGATTGCAAGTGAGAGCTTAGCTACCTTCACTAGTCTGAGTCGGTGTCCTTTGCTTTGAAATGTAACACTCAGGGGAGGGACGAACCTAGACTTTGGCTGTTGCATTTTATTTATTTGGAGTCCATTCCGGATGTTATGATTTTACTGTTTTGAAAACTTAGTTCTATTCCGCTGCGTGGTTATGTATTTTTGGGGACGTGGTTAACTAAACTGGTGTTATGGGCTTCGTCCCTTTTTGACAAAGTGTTATATATCGTATGTGACGTTTGAACTATCGTTGAATGTGTGACATCTCTTTTCGAAGCATGACATTTTTTTGTAACTCTGATTTTATTAAATAATTACCGGGTAGAAAAGGGGTGTTACACAGTTCGATTTAGAACCGCTAATAAACGTTTGGTTTATTACATTTCTGTTTGGTTCAGTTTTTTTTTTGGTTTAGTTAAACAACCCTAGTCGTGGCAAAGTTACTCTATATAATGGCAAAGTTAAACAACCCTAGTTAAACAACCCTAGGCACCTTCACAAAAGGTAGATGAACCTTATCATAACTGGCGATGAACCTTGTGCATTTTTGCTCCCTCTTCTGTTAAAATTTGTGTCCTTACTCAGAAAACCCCTTCAAGTTTATCAAAATCTTCCAACTTGAGAGTGAAGGACACGTGAACTGCAATTCCAGATCTTTGACCATACTCTTCCAAATTGCAACGCCATATCTTTGAGCATACTCTTCCATCCAAATATGGGATAAAACAAACTGGTAAAACATGATAGTATTCAACTTAAAACGAAAAGAATCTAACTTATATAGCTATTGTCGTATATACATATCCATAAATCATAAAACATATATAGCTACTATCATATATACAGATCCATAAATCATAAATCATATACAAATTCATAAGGAGAATGTGAATGAAAAGAACAAACTTTGCAAAGAAGAATGCAACACAAATTGACAAAGAACAAGACTTCCATAGTAAAATAAGAAAAAAGAACAAATAGAGTAAAAGCCAGAAAACAAATAGAAAATAAAGTGTAGAAATCATAAAAAAAATGGTAAAACAGGGATCTAGCAGAGGGAGAAGAAGAATATTCGTGAGAGTTTGGGAACATTCGTTGTCTCACTCATAAATCATATGTGGATGCGAGGGAGACGACATCCACTAAGGTACCACTAGAGAAGGAGGGAGCTCGAAAGAGCTCGAGAGTGGTGTGCGAGAATAAGAGAAACGACGACGAGAACAATGATACACGACGACAACGATGAGCATGAGGGATACAAAGATAACGAGGGAGATAGGGAGAATGAGAGCTAGGGTTTGAGTTATGTGGGAAAAAGAGTGGGAGAATGGACTAAATAAAAGGTGGGCTGGAGTTTATATCTGCGTAAGAACTATATCATAAGAACTATATCACACCGGTTGCTAATATACAATCGACGTAGAAGTGTCATTGTTTTATGTTTTCTGAAGGGATTAACGCCGATTATTATTAAATATCCAACGTGGAATTCTCAGGGTTTATATGTTTAAAATATGTTGAACGATTTCACGCTGGGTATTAGTAACAACAGGCGTGGAAATGTAAACGTTTTAAGGCTTTTAAATTTGTGATGTATCCACGCCGAGCATTTACTAATATTTAGCATTGTATTTGATACTCGTAATACGCTAAAATGAGATATTGTATTTTATTTACAAAATTATCAGAATATTTATATTTAACACCGGTTACTTTATAAAATCCACATTAAATCACAAAACATTGGTTATTTCGTGTACCGGTGGTCATGAGGAACTATTACATCTTATATGTACATTTGTATTTGAATCTAAGTTGCACATGTGAGAAATCTTTTCCTACAAAAAAACATGTGAGAAATCTCTCTTAGCTAACATCTCACATGATTCATGAGTGTTTTACTTTTATATTCCCGACAACTATTTTTAAAGGACTTTTATGAAAACCTCCAACTCTTTTCAAAATAGTCACGTCCCAACATTTTTCTTTTATTGTGTTGCTTTATAAACAACGATCCGGTTTCATTAAAAACCATCTCTATAACACCCCCAACTTTTTGACACGTATTTTTACATGGATGAATGTAGTCGTAATTTTGTGATATGTTTTGTCTGTATTTTCATTTATAATTTATAATTAGTGTATTTTAGTTAAATTTAGTACGTCATTAATATAGTGGATTGATTATTTATTTTACATTTTTGTAAAATGTTAGTCTAAAAATATATTATCATTTTAAAAATAATATTTTTCCTTAATAATGTGAAAAATGAATTTTTCGGATTAAAAAGCTTTTAAAACGAATAAACATATATAGTTTTGGTATTTTTTTACTTGACACAAGCCTATTTTTTTAATTACTTGTGACTAGCCAGGTTTTTTGACGTAGTCATCGACAAAACCGATAAATATTGCACAACAATGTCACGGACCAAAAAAACCTATTTTTTAATGGTACAAGCTTTTATCTATACTTGCACCGCTACAAGCTACTTTGCAGCAGCACCCTAACCAATATTATCATTGCGTTTTTATGCTAGTGTCTATGAACATTATGTAATTCATACGCACGACCCATGCACTAGACGTATTTGTGACTACCATTGCAAGAGCAACATAAAACTACTTTTTTTGAACGTGTTATGAATGACTAAGACTATGTTTGGTAAGTCTCATCCGCTAGCGGATAGTAAATTTGACTAGCGGATGATGAATAAACGTGTTCGGTAAGCACCAGTGTTTAACGTTTTTTGGGTAGTGTTTAGCATTTTTCAAAAGCTACTTCAAGTTTTTTGAAACACTACTTATTGCGTATAACATCCCACTTTTTTGTCATTTTTACACTTATTAAATTTCTTAATGATGTCGGTTGATGATGTTGGGCCGAGATGCAACCAAGGTTTGATATCGGACTTGCTCCAAGTGATGCACCTTCGCGTTGATCTGACAAGGGGTGGTACCTGCACACACTCTGACACCAAAGTCAGTTCAGAGAAAAGATTGCAGCCAGTAATAAATGCGCACTTGATGTTTTGATTGGACAACGTATTTATAGGGAACATTTCCAATGACGTGACTTGATTCGTTTTATGAGACGCGTGATTTGAGGTTGTTTCTAGACCATGCGATGAGACATGAAGGGATCTCAACTATGAGCTAGAGGGCAAGGCGAGTGGACTTGCCTTTGGATAATGGACCTAGGCCGCTGAGCACCAATTTATTTTGTCATGTAGCTATTTTTTTTTGCTCATGTAGCTATTTTTTTTGCTCATGTAGGTATTTTTTTTTTTGCAATCCCAAATTAGCTATTAACTCCAACAAAAATACAAGGAGAATGATATTCAAATAGTTACATGAGCACCAATTTACTAGTTCACCCAGGACACCCAAAACTTCATCACCGACCCTACTATTGGATACAAATTTTGTGATGTTTCATTAAACCAACCCCTTGAGCACCAATTTATTTTGTCATGTTTCATGAGTTACTAATTGTTCTGTACCTAGCAGTATTTTGGTCGGCTGCTGTTGGTAGGTCTCTTGCTGCCCTGGCAGGAGGTCAGTGAGCGCCCGGGGGGAGTGAGCGCCCGGGGGGGTACCTGCAAAGCCACTCTGACGCTCAAGTCAGTATGAGAATAAGCTAGTGAATTTGCAAGGGAAGAGTGTGTACCTCGTAAATGGCTATGCGAGCCAGAATTTATAGGAAATTGCTGTTCGCTGTGGATCGTCGGATCAGTGGAGGCGATCTGAACCCTCCAAGCGTATTGGGCTTGTATGTAGTGGATATGGGCCTAGTTGATTGGGCTGATCCATATCTTGTTGCTAATTGCACCCCCTGATATTTCTAAATGGACCTCTTGGTCCAGTCCAGAACAGTTGCCCCCCAAGCCGAGATTATTTTGGAGGATGGTCTTGGCTTGATGGTCTTCGTTGATTTGTGGTGTTGCGCGAAACACTCCTATAAATAGGCGGGTATTTGTCTTGTGGTCCACATTTTTAAAAATTCGTGGAGGAGTAGGGACCAAGCCATCATTGGAGCGCTTTCTTAGAGAGTGGAAAGGAGTAGGGACCAAGTGACTGTCAACCCTAGCGCCTACTTCAAGGAGGAGGAAGGAGTAGGGACCAAGTCATCATTGGAGCGCTTTCTTGGAGAGTGGAAAGGAGTAGGGACCAAGTAACTGTCAACCCTAACGCCTACTTCAAGGAGGAGGAAGGGGTAGGGACCAATTCACCAACCTAGAGCCTCCTTAAATAGGAGAGGAGGGAGTAAAGTCCACTTGTTTCAACGTCTTTTCTTCCTGGTAAGTATTGATTTTTTCTCTCTTTTGCGTTGTTGATGGCGCCCTCGTGGGCGCCTTGGGGGCTTTGCCATGGTGTCTTGGAGGCCGCCTCTTGGAGCAGGAACTGGCGCCCTCATGGGCGCCTTGTCTGGTTGATCTGGTTGCTGCCTCTTGGCGCAGGATCTGGCGCCCTCATGGGCGCCATGGGCGCCTTGTCTTGCTGACCCGATTGCTGCCTCTTGGCGCAGGATCTGGCGCCCTCATGGGCGCCATGGGCGCCTTGTCTTGGAGCGTTGCTTGTGCCAGGTTTTTAGGGAGGGGATCCAGCGCCCCCTTGGGCGCCCTGGGGCGTTGCTTGCACCAAGTTTTGTGAAAGGGGCTCCGGCGCCCTCTTGGGCGCCCTGGAGCGTTGCTCGCGCAGGATTTTGCGGTAGGGGATCCGGCGCCCTCTTGGGCGCCTTGGAGCGTTGCTTGCGCAGGATTTTGTGGAAGGGGATCCGGTGCCCGCTTGGGCGCCCTGGGGCGTAGCTCTTTGTTGTCTTGGCGCCCTGCCAGGCACCCTCCTCAGTGTTGTTGCCTGTGGCTGCCTTGGTGCCCTGCGAGGCGCCCTCATGGGCATTGCCTGCCTGGGCCTTATCCTTGGCGCTTTGCTAGGCGCTCTCGTGGGCGCTATCTTGTCCTTGGCATTTTTCTAAGCGTCCTCATGGGCGCTTCCTGCTTCGGCCTTGTGTTTGGCACTTTGTTTGTATTTATTTTTTATCTTGTCTCTTAGCCTGTTTTTCTTTTCTATGATGCTTCAGGGCTTGCTTGGCATCAAGGAAAATTGCTTCTTCTGCTCTCACCGGAGTTTGTTCAATATTTCCACCAGCTTCACTGCTTCTCACTTACTAAGGTAATTTGGGCTGACCCTTAGCTTTTATTTCTAGCTTTTTTGTTTTCGAGCATGTCTCGTTTTGTGGAAGTCTCCATCCTCAGGAGAGGGGGTTGTCTGCAAGTTTTTGTTGTCTTTCTCGTAACTACTTGTTCTGCCCCCTGTCCTGCAGGTTGAGAGATGGCAAGGACGAAGAAGACAGCCCGGATGAACGGGGGATACCCCGGTCCCGCCTCTACTGTGAGGCAGGCTGTGGAGGGAGGGGCTTCAGCGGTAGATGATGATACCGTGCCTTCAGAGGAAGTGGGCGCCCCCGGCTTTATCGTTACCTCTTCTGATGATGATTTGCCATTTGAGCACGAAGTGGTGGAGATCGGTGGTTTAAATTATGACTGGGTTGCTCGTCCTGTTCGCTCTACCAGAAGTTTCTACCTTCCAGGGAAAGAGCCCCTCCGCTACCTACAAGACTTAGTGGGGGGCGACTGGTGGGTTGAGGCGGTCGACCCCAATGACAGAGTGTGTAGGGTTCCTGATAGCCGAAAATTCATGATGTTCCATAGCGTGATCTATAAGGTGCGGGTTTCTTCCATCTTTACACCGTTTCAACTGGAAGTCTTAAGCCACTTCCAGATAGCTCCATCTTAGCTCAACCCAAACTCATGGTGCTTCGTGAAATTTTTCGAATTGGTGATGAGAGTTTTACAAAGGAAGTGCAACTTGAGGGTCTTCTTGACTATCTTCGAGGTGCAGCGTCGTCGAGAGTCTCCAGGTGGCGTCACTCGTTACGAGTTTGTACACTTGAAATATCGGGCCAGCTGTGCTTTCTTTCAAGTTTATTCGATAATCAGCATGACTGGAGATTTGAGTATTTTTACCTCGTCCCCTCTAGTCTGAAGGCTGTGGATAGCATGTGCTTTTTTGATGAACAAGGGTGTTTCATCCGATCGCACCTCTCGGTCTTATCGTGTCCTCCCGTCTGAATTATCAGATTCCCAGCTGAGGACTTTGAGTATGCTTAGGGGGATCGTCAGTCGCTTATCCACTACGCCTCAAAAGATTTTGTGTGGCGAACTATCAAAGGCTTCAACGGTTTCTGAGGCTGTTGAGCTCTTAGGTTGCTTATTTGGATTGGTGTGCCTTTATTTTTCTCCTTTTAACTCTTTGTTTCTGTTGCTGATTCGTTTCATTGTTGTTTTGCAGATAAGATGGCCGCTCCACTTTCCTTCAATGAATTGGCTTCTTGGGCCGGGAGGAGGAAACCTTTAGGTTTCAAATCTGATGAGGCGAGTAGTCTGGTTCCTGCAGCGTCAGCTCCTGTCCGTCCCTCCATGGGACCTCGTCTAAGCCTCAGGGCACCAAGCCGGGCTGCTAAAGATCCCTCTGGGGCACCAATTGGTTCTACCAACATGGGGGGCCAAAGTCAGTCCAAGCGGAAGAAAAGTTGTATCCAGCGCTCTCCTCCTGCTGATGGCTCTTCTCCTGTCAGGCGCCGCTCTCCTGAGGTTATAGAGGAGGAAGAAATTAGCTTCACTACGCAAGAGCGTGACCACTTCTGGGAGCACCCTTTCGAACTTGGCATGCGTATGGTCATTGCTGGGGAGAGTCTGCACGCGAAGTGGGGAGCTGAGAGGGGGTGCGGATCTCATCCAGGTAATCCTCTTGATTTATTTCCTTAAGTTTTTAACATATCTGTAGTTTGGCCTATTGAACCATGTTGTGTTGTTTTTCCCTTTGTGTAGGGTTGAGCGAGGAGAGGGATCAACTTGTGTTGGATAAGAATCGACTTCAGGAAGATCTTCATGAAGCTTTGGAATCCGCTCGCCGGGTCAGAGAGGCCCCTCGTCACTATCAGAAAGACCGGGCGGAGGCCTCTGCTGAGAGGGATGAGTACAAGAGGAGGGTGGAGGAGCTCCAATCTGAACTGGAAAGTATGAACAAACTGAAGGATGAGGCCGAGACCAAGGTGCAGTTGGTGGCCGGGAAGGCTGTAGACTTTTCTTATGCTGCCTACGATAAGGCGATTAGCCATGTTCAGTGTTTGTATCCGCAAGCCATTCTTGAGTCGAGCGTCCTTCAATTTGATCATGATGTTCGAGACGGGAGGATCGTCAGATACCACTCCAACCACTACAAGAATAATCAGTTTTACCGGCCAGGACTTTCCGGCGGATTGTAGGACTTACCGGCGGATTGTATCTGCCGCAAACTTACCGGCGGAATTAGGGACTTTCCGGCGGATTTATCCGCCGCAAACATTTCCGGCGGATTTTCGAGGTATTTCCGGCGGATCTGGTTTACGAAAAAAAAATTTGAAAAAAAAAATCAAAATCCACCGGAAATGCCTCGAAATCCGCCAGAAACACTTGCGGTGGATAAATCCGCCGGAAAGTCCTTAAATTCCGCCGGTATGTTTGCGGCGGATAAAAATCCGCCGGAAAAACCTGAAAGCGCCAATTTTGAATTTCAAAAATCCGCCGGAACCACCCTAAATCCGCCGGAAATTACATTTTCGGCGGATTCGCCTTTTGACCATTGATTTTCGTTTCCTCTATATAAATCTCTTCTCCACTTCTTCTTCACTCCTCTACCGATATTCTCATTCTCTTCAAAGAAACAGAGACATACGCCACTCTCTTGAGCATTGTCGGCAGCGGCTCCAAGAGAGTGGCGTATGTCTCCTTTTCTTTGTAAAGAAACTTCCACCTTGTCATTAACATCCCCTTCATCTTTTTCGTTAAAAGTAACATTGTCATTAACCTCCCCTACGAATTCCTCTTGTTAAGTTAGGGGATGATGCCGAGCGTTTGATGAGTGTAGACATTTACACACATCAAACGTTCTGTATCATCCTCCAACTTAACAACAGGTCTTTGGAGTTCCTCAAACTTTCTATTTAGAGCAAGGTAATCAAAATTGGACCGGACATTGAACCGGAAGAGGTAGCGGTTCAGGGATTCTTGGGTTCAACCGGTTGAATAGGGGGTTCAACCGGAATTAATTAAATATATTATTAAATATTTGTATTAAATATTTTTATTAAATAATTAAAGGAAAAAAATAATAAAAAACCATAATACTCATAATAATACAACAACATATCCGGTATAAAGAAATTTTATATTAATGAATAATGAATAGTGATTAGCGTCGACACTAATTAACGGTCAAGATCTTGCCGACACTATATTAATGGTCAAGATCTTGCCGAGACTAAATAGTGAATAATGCAGCGTGATTATTGAATAGTCAATGGTGATTAGTGTAGACACTAATTAACGGTCAAGATCTTGCCGACACTAAATAGTGAATAGTGCAGCGTGATTGTTGAATAATGAATAGTGATTAGCGTCGACACTAATTAATGGTCCAGATGTTGCCGACACTAAATTAACGGTCAAGATCTTGCCGACACTAAATAGTGAATAGTGCAGCATGATTATTGAATAGTCAATGGTGATTAGTGTCGACACTAATTAACGGTCAATATCTTGCCGACACTAAATTAACGATCAAAATCTTGCAGACACTAAATAGTGAATAGTGCAGCGTGATTATTGAATAGTCAATAGTAAATAGTGTCGACACTCATTAACGGTCAAGATCTTGCCAACACTAATTAAATAGCGAATATTGAATTTGGTTATTTCCGGCGGATATATGGGTACTTCCGGTGGATATTTAGGCATTTCCGGCGGATATTTAGGTATTTCTGGCGGATATTTGGGTGTTTCCGGCGGATTTGCGTTTACGAATTTTTTTAAAAAAAAAAATCAAAATCCGCCGGAAATTCCTTGAAATCCGCCAGAAACACTTGCGGTGGATAAATCCGCCGGAAAGTCCCTAAATTCCGCCGGAAATTCCTCGAAATCCGCCGGAAACACTTGCGGTGGATAAATCCGCCGGAAAGTCCCTAAATTCCGCCGCTATGTTTGCGGCGGATAAAAATCCGCCGGAAAATCCTGAACCCGCCAATTTGGAATTTCAAAAATCCGCCGGAAACACCCTATATCCGCCGGAAATGACATTTCCGATAGATTCACGTTTTGACTGTTGGTTTTCGTTTCTCTATATAAATCTCGTCTCCACTTCTTCTTCTTCACACCTCTACCAATCTATCTTCTCTCTACTAAATCTCTTTCTCTCTACCAATCCCTTCTCAACTTCTCTCTACTAATCTCTTCCTCTCGTTGACAAATTTCTTCGATATAAGGTATGTTTGTAACATTAGTTAATATTTTTAGTTTTTGAATTATTTTATAATATGAGTTTGTTACTAATTGTGGTGTTGTTTGTTTAGGTATTGTTTGGGTTCCTCCTCTTTCCTCTTTGTTTGAGTTCGGGATAAGCTTCAAGTCAGAGCCTTCTCTTCACTACGGTTAGTTATCAAAGTAATTAATATAAATATATCAATATATATATATGGATTTTTTGTTTTTAGTGTCTACAAAAATTTTACCAACTTGTGGTCACCGTAAAATTTGTATTTTTTCAATTAGTCTCTCGTGATTTTTAATAACGCTTATTAGCACCACCATCAAAATTTGTTCGTCCCAAAAAATTATATAATAATGTTCTTTTACTTTTTTGGTACAAAATTAAAATTAATAAAATATTAATTACTTCACTATTTATAGCAAAATTTTGTTACAAATTTTGTTTGCAATAATAATACAAAATAATTTATATTGAAAAAACTTATTTATTAAGTTCACTTATAAAGTAATTAATGTATCAATATATATCAAAATATAAAGTAATTGATAGTTTATTTGATAGTTTATTTCATTTACATTGTAGTGTAGTACATAGATCTTGAAATTATGAATCGTAGTTGGATGTATGATCAATTATTTCCTGGAAGATCCGGTTTAAAGCAACGTTTTATAGAAGGAGTAGAAGAGTTTATTTTTTGTGCTAAGCATCATGAAGAATTTGCGCGACAAGGCGGAATTAGATGTCCGTGCTTGAAATGTTCGTTTCGAGTTATAAAAAATGAAGACGAAGTTAGAGTTGATTTGTACAATAATGGGTTTAGGCCAAATTATTGGATATGGAGCCGTCACGGGGAAGTAGGACCAGAGGTAGCTGCAGTTCCCGCGGTTAATGTTCCGGTTGAAGTAGTAGCTCCCACATCAAGTAGTTATCCAGTGACTACGACATCTGGAGGGCAAATTATATAACCGTTAGATGTTTATCAGGGAATAATATCTGACGCTGTTGGAGTAAATTTGGATTTTGAAGAACCGGAATATGATGCTGAAGAAGTTCCAAATGAGGAAGCTCAAAGGTTTTACATGTATTTGAGTGAGACAAATAAACCATTATTTGAAGGATCTAAAGACTCAAAATTATCGATGTGTGTTCGGTTGTTGGGTCTTAAGTCTCAATTTAATGTTGCTGAGTTGTGCATGGAATATATGACCAAAATGATGTTGGATGCAACCCCCATTAGAGGGCTTTTGCCGCAAAGTTATTATGAAGCTAAAAGACTGGTATCGAAGCTTGGCTTAAAATCTAAAAGAATTGATTGTTGTGTGTCTGGTTGCATTCTCTATTATCACAATGAGTTTGGCATAAATGATGGAGAGTTGTCGGAATGCAAGTTATGTGGAGAGCCACACTATCGTGTCAGTAGGAAAAGGATGAGCAGAGGCAAACCGGTTCCACGAAAAGCAATGTTCTATCTGTCGCTTATACCAAGGCTACAGAGGATGTTTACTTCAATGGAGACCGCGGGTAAAATGACGTGGCACCATCAAAATAGAAATAATAATTCTGGTGAATTACGTCACCCATCTGATGGTGAAGCTTGGAAGCATTTTGATCGTGTTCATCCAGATTTTGCCAGTGATCCTCGCAATGTTCGGCTTGGTTTATGCTCTGATGGTTTCACACCATATATTCAAGCCTCGGCAACACCGTATTCGCGTTGGCCAGTTATTGTTACCCCATACAACCTTCCTCCAGAAATGTGTATGTCTAAACCATACATGTTTTTAAATTCTATTATTCCCGGACCAAGTAATCCAACAGCTGGTATTGACATATATTTGCAACCTTTGATTGATGACCTAAAAAGGTTGTGGAATGGTGTTTTAACTTATGATGCAGCACGCAAACAAAATTTTGTGATGAGGGCGGCTTTGTTGTGGACCATTAATGACTTCCCTACCTATGGAATGTTGTCTGGATGGGGGACACATGGTAAGATGGCGTATCCGACTTGCATGGTTGACACAAAAGCTTTTAGTCTTAAATACGGAGGAAAAACTTCATGGTTTGACTCGCACCATAGGTTCTTACCTATGGATCACCCATTTAGAAAGCAGAAATATGCGTTCATCAAGGGAAATGTTGACACCAAAGGAAGTTTGGATCACCCATTTAGCGGGTGTTGTTTCTCGTCCAGATGGCTATGGACAATGGCACAATTGGACAAAAAAAGTATTTTTTGGGAACTTCCCTATTGGAAAGATAATCTATTGAGACACAATCTCGATGTCATGCATATAGAGAAGAATTTTTTTGACAACATATTTAACACTGTCATGAACGTGAAGGGTAAAACGGAAGACAATGAGAAAGCTAGGAAGGATATAGATCATTACTGTAGACGAAAGGATTTGGTGTTGGTTGAGCAAGGTACTAGGACTCTGAAACCCAAATCCAATTATACTTTATCTACCGAACAAGCGAAAGCAGTTTATCAGTGGATAAAAGAGTTGAAAATGCCAGATGGTTATTCTTCCAATTTATCTAGATGTGCGGATGTGGATAATGGGAGGTTGCATGGGATGAAGAGTCATGATTGTCATGTATTCATGGAGTGCTTACTTCCTATCGCTTTTAGTTTGTTGCCAACACAGGTTTTAAATCCGCTCATTGAAATAAGTCAATACTTTAAGAATTTGTGTTCTGCAACGCTAAAAGCTGATGATCTTTCAAAAATTGAACAAGACATCCCACTTATCTTATACAAGTTGGAGAGAGTATTTCCGCCTGGTTTATTTGATTCTATGGAGCATCTACCGGTGCATCTCGCATATGAAGCTAAACTTGGCGGACCTATCCAAGACAGATGGATGTATCCGTTTGAAAGGTCAGTTAATTTTCACACCATATAAGAAACAAGTTTAAAATATATGATTATTATGTTAATTAATATCATTTTCTTTAGGTTCATGGGTGATTCAAAAAGATCGGTGAAAAACAAAGCTAGAGTTGAAGGATCGATATGTTCTTCTTACTTACACCGTGTAACAACACATTTTTGTTCTTATTATTTCAAGAATGAGTTTGCTCCTGGAAGTAACCGAAATGAAATGGATACAGAATGGCCTAGACATCATTTAGCTTTGTCTGTCTTTTGTCTACCCGGTCGTCCATCTGGGAAGGAGTCAATTCACTGGCTAACAGATGAAGAGTTAAGTTCAGCACATGTTCATGTGTTGATAAACTGTACTGAGGTGCAACCATTTATTGAGTATGTTCCTCAACATTATAAACTATCGATCTTAATTAGTTAATATGAAGTAGAAAAATGTGTAACAATTAATTATTTCTTTTTAGGGAATTCTTGTCATCAGAGGACGTAAGTGAGCAACAATCTTCTGCTCATATTAATGCACATTTTCCAACGTGGTTTAGGCAAAATGTTTATGCCCTCCCGCCAATTCCTACCAACAAACACTTGAGGAACATATCAGACGGTCCTCAAAGACGTGTTAAAGAATGGCACACATACTTTGTCAATGGATACAAATTTCACACCAATGAATGGACACAGGGCAGAGAGACAGTCAATAGTGGAGTGTGCATGAAGCGTGTCACTGGAAGAGGTGAAGATGATTTTTATGGTGTGGTTCAACGCATATATGAACTTTCGTACCCCCATCTAGATTTTAGTTAGAAGGTAGTGGTTTTCTATTGTCATTGGTTTGATCCGTTTGCTCGAGGAACAAAGGTGAATCCAATGTCAAATACAGTGGACATTAACATGAATGGTAGATATCGACTGTATGATTCGTTCGTCAATGCACAAAATGTGAGACAAGTCTATTATGTCCCTTATCCATCAACGCGGACTGATAGGCGTGGTTGGTGTGTCGCAATTAAAAAAAACCAAGAGGTCGCATTGAGACAAACGATGACACGGTGGAAGATGTGCCATATCAAATGGAAGAGATGTCTAATGTAAATGAAGTGATTGAAGTTGAACCCATTACTCGTTTATGTGATGAGCCAAACACCGGCGATGAAGTTGATGACGAAGAAGATGCTGATGAAGATGCAACAAACCACGTTGGTGTATCAAGAATTCACTCCTCTGATGATGATGATTTTGAGAATGAATGGGATTCGAATTAGTTATTTATGTTTCAACAATATATGTTATATAACCTATTTTTAATTAGTATGTAATTTATGTTTGTTTAATTAGTATGTAATTTATGTTCGTTTAACTATGTTTGTTTAACTTTGTGTTATTTAGTATGTTTATGTTAACCTTGTTTAGTGTATGTTTGTTTGTTTAAATGTATATATGTCTAGCTAGATACAGTCATGGCATCTCACTCAGGATCTGATGACGAGACATATGTTCCTCCACCTGTCGACACGGGTGATGCCGCCAGCGCTACCAGGCAGAAGACTTCTACTCGCCTAGGGCGTCGTGTTCAGCCTGCCCGTGTTGTTGTTGCTGGTGGCAGATATTTGCCACCACCTGGGTCTAGGGTGCTAGTACTAGTACTGCAGGGGACCCAGTGATTCCTGCTGCTACTGAGGGCTTAGCCCCGACAGATGTTGATGCTGATGGGGTGCGCACATTCACTGTTGACCGTGAGGTGGTCAGGTATACACCTGATGGGCGTATCATATTGGAGACTGCTAGTGATTCGTAAGTATATATATTATTATTTATTAATTTATTTTTGTTGCCTTTTATATAACTTATATAATTTGGTGTAATAAAATTCATCTTTTTTTAATGCAGATTTCTTCCTTCGAAGGCTACAGCTACCGCCATCACGAAAACAATCAAGGAGAATTTCCCCAGCAGCTGGAAGAATTGGACAGCTGTTAGAAAAGATACAAAGGCAACTGGGAGGATGTTAAATTCATTCTTGGTAAGTTGTTCTACGAAATAATTAATTAATTAATTTGTGTATATCTTATTGACTTGATTAATTTAATTAATGGTGTATATCTTATTGACTTGATTAATTAATTTGTCTTATAATTAACAACATTATTGTAAATTTCTTAAATAGGAAAAATGTACATGGTTACCAGAGCAGCAAAGGGAAGTTGAGAGAATCTTCCATAAGAGATGTTCCCATAGCTATTCTGAATTACTGCGAGAGGCGCGCGGTAAGAATGCGAAGCCATCTTATATAGGAGACTCAACTTGGGCTGGGTTACAGGAGTACTGGCAGACACCAGAATTTAGGAATTTTTGTGAGAAAGCCAAGTAGAACCGTGCTTCTGAAAAAGGTGGCTGCACACACAGGGGGAGTGTTAATACTGCAACGCATCACAGGCGTTTGGTAAATTTATTACTTTATTACTTGATTAATTAATTATTTATAATTAACTAGTCATTTTCATGTGTATTAATTAATAATATGTATATATGTATATATAGGAGGCGAGGGAACAGAGGGCAATCACTTTGCCTGAGTTGCATCGCTACCTTCATATGCGGGAGGACACTGGTGACTTTGCTACAGATCGGGCGAGGAATATTCAGGTAAAACTACTATTAAAATTATATATTAATGTTTATTATTTATAATAATCTTTATATCGGGCGAGGAATATTATATTAAAACTACTTTTGCTATAGTTATTTATTTGTTGGGTTATTTTTTTCAGGAGAGCTTCCAGGGTGGGCTGACTGAGTACCATGAGTCCCAACAGAGCAGTGGGGCAGCTGATATCGATCCAGAGGAGGAGGCTAGAGTAGCTCGTGATATTTGGGAGAGAGCAGTTGGTCCCCAAAAGAGTAATCGTATGGTAGGATCAGGTGGTATTGGACCGACTGCTTTTCGAACAAGCATTATTCCGAGTCTATCAGCTTCACAATCTTCTGGATCTCCGAGTACTGCTCGCTCTTATGTTCCCAATGCTGGTGAGTTGAATGCTGTTACGGAATTGACGCGGCAACTGAGCGAGCAGCAGCGTCAGTTTGCCGAGCGGCAGGAGCAAAGTGATCGGGAAGTGGCGGCGCTTCGGGAGAAAGCCAGGATAGCTGAGGAGCGCATCAAGGAGCAGGCTAGGATAGCTGAGCAGCGCATGGCGGAGCAGGCTAGGATAGCTGAGCAGCGCATGGAGGAGCACTTTAAGTTTTTGCAGGATCAGCTGATGATGTCTTAGCACTCGAGGCTCCTCATCACATATGCCATCCTACCAGCCGCAGCAACAGCATTACGGGGGTGCATTTCAACAGTGGCCTCAGCAGCAGTATGCACCCCAGTATTCCCAACAGTATGCACCTCATCCATACCAGCAGCCATACCAGCAGCCCCAGCAGCAGTCACCCCAGCGGCCCAACATCGATCTTAATCTCGATTCGATTACTGCTTTTCTTACATCTGATACCTATTATCATGGTGATGAGTTAGACCAGCAGCCACCCCAACAGCCACCCCAATAGCTTTAGATGATTTTATTTTGTTGTATGGATATTTTTTTTATTGTATGGATATTTTTTTTGTTGTATGGATATCTATTTAAATTAATGATTAATTTTCATTTCTAATTTTTATTTTTTTAAATAGTAAATTAATTAATTATTAAATTTTTTTTTTTATCAATAATAAAACTTTTAAATAAAATAATCAATTAAAGTTTTTAATAAAATAATATTAATTTTTTAAATAAAACGATTTTTAAAAAAATAATATTTATTTTTTAAAAATAATTAATTTTAAAAAAAAAAATGGTTTTTTCCGGCGGATTTGTGGACTTGTTTCTTATGTTTATAATCGGCACGCGTTGGATGGCCTCGGGCACGCTTTCTTGCCTTGCGCACCTGAATATACAATTTCATATCGCCTCGAGGCAAAGTGTTGTGTTTTGGAGTTGGTGCCTTGGCGCCTTCGTGGGTGCCTTGTGCCATGCCTTCCTGGACTCAGGTGCAAGTTACTACCTTGCTCATTTGTGTGTATGATCTCATATCTGCTTTTTTGTCCACATGCTTGTGTGCTATTTTATTTTCTCACGTGCTCATGCATCTTTTAATCTTGTGGACAGGATTTGGTGCCCTCATGGGTGCCTGATGCGCCTCGTCGCACAGTGCTGTCTGCCCCCTTGCGAAGGACTTGCTTCCAGACAACTTTTTGCCAGGCGCTCTCCTGCCAGGCGCCCTCATGGGCGCTGGCAGTTCACCTGGCGCCCTGCCAGGCGCCCTCATGGGCGCTGGCTGCTCACCTGGCGCCCTCATGGGCGCTGTGTGCTTTTATTTTCGCGCCCTGTCAGGCGCCCTCATGGGCGCTGGTAGCTCTCTTGGCGCCCTGTCAGGCGCCCTCATAGGCACTGGCTGCTTTTTCATTGGCGCCCTGCCAGACGCTCTCATGGGCGCTGGCTGATCTTCACCTGGCGCCCTGCCAGGCACCCTCATGGGCGCTGGCTGCTCACTCGGCGCCCTCATGGGCGCTGGCTGCTTTTTCATTGGCGCCCTGCCAGGCGCCCTCATGGGCGCCGGCTGATCTTCACCCGGCGCCCTGCCAGGCGCCCTCATGGGCGCTGGCTGCTCACTTGGCGTCCTGCCAGGCGCCCTCATGGGCGCTGGCTACTCACTTGGCGCCCGGCCAGGCGCCCTCATGGGCCCAATTCGGCAAAGCCCACGATCCATACTTAATGGATGGCACAGATGCTTTGTTGGCAACCTCGGAGTCGTCAGTGACTATTTCTGTAACACCCCGATATTTCTAGCTTGTAGAAATACGAAAGTGCACCACTTGGCATACATCAGAGTAACTTCCTGTTATTGAATATTGAACACAACTAAAAACTTTCGATAAATAATTATCAAGTGGTTCCATGAACCTCATTAAACTTAACATAAAGTACTCAAGTCTAATAACTTAAGACTTATACAACTTGGTGCTCAATATCCAAAACATGAGTAGCGGAAACGATTTACAACTGTTAGCAAGTAATAGTTATGCAATCGATAATACAAAGACAACAAAAGGGACAAAGGCCTAAATGTAAAACTAAATCTCTGACGACTCCAAGAGTCACACCGGTTAGCCGTGCTTCTTCGCCTTTGCTTTTCCCTGTTTCTCTGTAAAAACCACAATAATAAAGGGTGAGATAAACATTATCTCAGTGAGTCCTATCGAGACCCCTTACTAACTCTAGCGATTCCTTATGCTTTGAACTTTGAACATTATGGCCCTAATAAGCGACCATGTGGACACATATGTCTTTACTTCTTGTAGCCCTAATAAGCGACTACGTATCATGTCTTATCTTTCCTTTAACTTAGCACAACACCTCGAGCCTACCTTATTCGGTTATTTATTTGGCTTTTGGTGAACCCAATCCACTAACCACTAATTAGCGGGCAAACCTCATGGGGCCTAGGTTTTGGGGCTCATCACTTCCCCTCCCCTAGTATGCTAATCCTTAGGGTCGTCACCCTTGATATACATATATCATTATATGTATGTCATCCTTCCTTTCCTCAAGGGAAAGTAACTTGACTTGTTATTACATAAATTGAGAATTTTACATGACTTGTATGGACTTATAGTCCTTTATCTTGACTTGACTTGTGTACACTCGCGTTTACTATTGTACGGTTTTTCCTCACCTGTATAACTCAAGAATTTTTATCTTAAGCATACTCAATTTCATGATATTCATGCATTACAATCATTGGGTAACCCTGGGGAATTGATTAGAAGGATCTTGGACCGAGACATCTTTCCGCTTCCAATCTTTCCGCTCGATCCCGAGACATCTCTTTGACCGAAATTCCGAATTCCCCGAAATCCCCCATTCGAACCCTAAACACCAACTAGCTTCCAATTCGCTCAATTGAACTTCGCTCCGCACTCAATACGCTTCGGGTTCGCTCCTAGTCATCCTTGAATCATCAAACATTATTCATCATCTTCAACCTCCAAATCACTATTCATCCATAACCCCAAATTTGATTTTCAAACCCTAAGTCATCCAATCCTTGATTCCTTCACTCCAAGCTTGCACCCAATCACTTATTTGAAATTCCCTAACCTCTAGAACACATGTTGAAGAAAGAAACTCAAGATTTCCTCCCCTTCTTCTCCAAATTCGAAAATGGTGAATTTGTGTAGAGTGAGTTGATGATGATGATGTTGGTACCAAATCGAAGAGGAAGTAATGCTGAATGTTTTTCGTGTTGGAAGGAAGTCATTTTGATGAGCCTTTGAAATTCCTTTTTCCTCTTCTTCTCCTTCACCCATTCTTTTCTCTTCTTTTTCCTTTTCTCTCTTTTCTCCCTGTTTCTCTTCTCTCTCGCATACCTTACCTTTCTTTCTTTCTTTCTTTCTTTCTATTCTTTAATTCTCACACACACACACATATATATTTATTTAATATATAAGTGGTAACGTGGTCCAATTACCATATTGTCCTTAATCTCTTATTTCGTTCCAAATTGTCCTTGACCCGTATTATCCGGTTAACGATCCGATGACAACCAATATATAATTTTAGCACTCAATAAATTTACCAGTCAAGTACTAAATTAATTTAATTGGGTTAACACCCAAATAATTCTAATAATTATTTTGAGGATGTTACATTCTCCCCAACTTGAAAGAATTTTGTCCTCAAAATTTCGTTAAGTCTTTCATCCGACTAACCGAGGATCGACATTCTCAGAAAGGTCTTAAGTTGCTAGAACACAATCTTGAATTAACGAAATGAGTGTAGAAAATCTTCCCAATCCGACACATCAATCTTCAAGTATGATCCACTACTACCCTAGAATGTTTCTAAGGTTATAGTCCGAACTCTCTTGTTACGAATCAACACGAGAAACTCCTCTTTCGTCTACATAGGCTCGGCACCGCATTTGAAAACACTTCTGAAGCTTCATTCCAATTATCCTTGCTTGCACCCCAACTTTGATTAATCTAAATCAAAGGGTCTAATACAAGACGCTTGATAGAAATATATGTTGAAAATGAGATCCACAAACTGGTACTCCTCGGTAGAGGTAAAAACAAACACGATTTCCCCGAAGGGTGTAAACACGTTCTCAACAAATCTTCTAAAATCTATAACAGTTTTCATACACATTGAAAAAATTGTGATGGAAAAGTCATCTGTGAGACTTCTTGACTCGCCCCCAAGATTTCGAGATAAAACTTTACAAAAGATGGAATGAGGGTTTTACTAAAAACTTTGACCATAACGTAGAAATAAACCGTGGGGACAACAAATAAATTTGAACGTAATGAAAATCACCTCTGTTGTTCTCAAAACAACTATCAAACAGAACTCAGAGCTCTTTTTCCTCTATTGTAACTTCATCACGAGGTTTTTACCAACGACGCACCCGATTCCTTTCCAAATTAGTCAATAGCGTTGAGAGCTTCCCCTCAACCTAAGTACGCCTCCTATGATTTTCCTCAATAAGATTTTATTAGCCTCTTGATTCGTTCCCAAAATTAACTTTAGCATGCGGGTTTTCACAAAATTATTTTTCAAAACTACCATACCGCATGCCAAGCTTCATTTCGGAAATTTCAGTCACTTGCAAGCAGATCCATCAATTAACCCTTTGGTGGTTATTCGCAATGTGAAAAACAGTCAACAGTCACCTCACTTTCATATTCATATTCACGTTTGACTTATCAAACGGAATCACATAATACTATCTGATTGTTAACCTTCGCAAGCGTAAGGTTAACACCAAAACCTTGCCACTAAAGTTGAAACTTATGGATGTACTCCAACTTAGATCTAAAAGACTCTAACAATTCCATTGCTTGCATCATTAACTCTGCCATGTGAATGGATATTCTACTCAGTGCATCGGCCACCACATTGGCCTTTTCCCGGTTGATACTTCAATTCAAAATCACAGTCCTTCAAAAATTCCACCCACCTTCTTTGCCTGTTATTAAGCTCCTTCTGATCAAAAAGATATTTCAAGCTCTTGTGATCACTAAAGACCTCGAAACGAGACCCATACAGGTAATGTCTCCAAATCTTCAGTGCATACACAATAGCTGCCAACTCTAAATCATGAGTTGGATAATTCTCCTCATGAATCTTCAACTGTCTGGACGCATAGGCTACCACTTGCTGATTCTGCATGAGAACACATCCTAAGCCCTTTCCAGAAGCGTCACTATAAATTTGAAAATCCAAGGACGGATCTGGAAGAATCAGGATTGGAGAATAAGTCAACCGAATCTTCAACTCTTGAAAACATTCTTCACAATCGGCATCCCACGTGAACGGTTGACCCTTTCGAGTTAACCGCGTAAGGGGAAGAACAAATTGTGAAAACCCTTGGACAACCTCCTATAATAACCAGCTAGACCCAAGAAGCTTCTGATCTCTGTGACTGATGCAGGTCACTCCCAGTTCAACACAGCTTCCATCTTACTGGGATCTACGGAAACTCCCGATTGGGAAATCACATGTCCCAAAGACTTTACCTCTGACATCCAGAAATCACACTACGAAGGTTTCACGTACAACTTCTTTTGTCGGAGTACTTTCAGAACAATACGGAGATGTTGGACATGCTCCTCAATGGTCTTCGAGCACACCAAGATATCATCAATGAAAACGACTACAAATTGATCTAGGTAATTGAGGAAAACTCGGTTCATGTAATCCATGAATACTGCTGGAGCATTAGTCAAACCGAAGGGCATCACTACGAATTCGTAATGTCCATACCTCGTACGGAAGGCTGTCTTCGGGATATCTAAGGCTCTAACTTTGATTTGATGGTAACCCAACCTTAGATGAATTTTAGAAAACACCACCGCACCTCTAAGTTGATCAAGCAAGTCATCTATCCTTGGCAGGGGATATTTGTTCTTGATCGTCACTTTGTTGAGTTGTCGGTAGTCAATGGATAATCTCATACTTCCATCTTTCTTCATAGATATCAACTCTTCAAGTTGAGACTTCAATTCTTTTAACTCTAAAGGAGACATCCGATAAGGGGCAATAGATATTGATCATGTGCCAGGAACCAATTCTACAGAAAACTCTACTTCTCGCTCTGGAGGTACAGAAGAAACTTCATCCGGAAAAACATCCAGAAAGTCATTCATGTAACGCCCCAAAAATAATTGATTAATTTATTTAATTAATTTAATAGGATTTGTGTGGTAGAAATAATAATATAATTATATGTTATTAATAGTTAGTCCATTAGGGGTTAGTAATAGTGATTTCAAGTGATTGGCCCATGAGTAATTCGAATAAGTGATGAAAAAGCCCATAAGACCAAATAAAAATATAAAAGGGCTAGGTTAGGGTTTTGTTGTCATTAGAAGGAAAAAGAAAAAAAAATAAGGATTGAGAAGAGAGAGCTAGGAGGGGGCGGCGCTAGCACAAGAGAAATAAGGAGAGAAAACGTGAATCAAGAGGAGAGAGAAGAAGCTAGGGTTTGAATCATCCATCAAGCTAGGGTTGTGTATTCATCTAAGGCTAAGGTGTGATTCAAACATGATAATGGGTTGTATGAGGGATTTCATGTGGGGTTAGGGTTTTGATAATTACCATATGTGTGTCATTATTTTGATATGTTGATGTTATGTCTTGATGCCAATTTTGTTGCTAAAGTCATTGTTTGGGGTGATCTGGATATAGGTTTGGTTATACAGTAACTGGGAGCAATCTAGCGGTCCCAAAATTATGTGGTTTACCTTTTCAGAAACTAGACTTAATGATTGTTAATTTGACACTAGTTTGGTTGCATTTGGAGTTGTATAGCTCGAGTCATAGGTGTCATAAGTTAGGTCAAAATTCTGGAAACGATCTGGATATAGGTTCGGTTATACAGTAACTGGGAGCAATCTAGCGGTCCAAAAATTATGTGGTTTACCTTTTCAGAAACTAGACTTAATTCTTGTTAATTTGACACTAATTTGGTTGCATTTGGAGTTGTATAGCTCGAGTTATAGGTGTCACAAGTTAGGTTAAAATTCTGGAAGCAATCTGGATATAGGTTCGGTATTTCGTGTATAACGTTTTCGTTTGTACTCCTTTTTGAATGATTCTTGATTCATTGAAAACTACACTCAATTTGTTTCGGGTTAGGCTCAAGTCCCATGTCATTTGACTGAGTTTTGATAATTTTAGAGGTGTCACAAGCTAGGTCAGGGTGGCTGTCCTGTTTTTTGAACCTTGTTGCTTATTTACTAAAACTGTACGAATTGGACCATTATTTTGCAAAATAAAAATTATAGTCAGGAACTAGACATTCTTAGCTTTCCATAGAGGGGTCTTTTGCTAAGTTTCGATACCGTTTGATAGGTTAATTAATTCACCGAAGTAGAGGTATGTTTGCTGTAAATTAATGTTACTGTTTACTGAAAATCATGTTGCTGTTTGCTGTAAATTAATGTTGCTGTTTACTGAAAATCATGTTGCTGTTGCTGTAAATTAATGTTGCTCTTTACTGAAAATCATGTTGCTGTTGCTGTAAATTAATGTTGCTGTTTACTGAAAATCATGTTGTTGTTGCTGTAAATTAATGTTGCTGTTTACTGAAAATCATGTTGTTGTTGCTGAAAATTAATGTTGCTGCTTGCTGAAGATTAATGTTGCTGTTTGCTGAAAATCATATGTGCTGTTTCTATTTTGTGGGCTATTCCTAATTTGGGGTGGTTGTTTGTAACACCCCCAACTTTAGCTAAGTTGGTTAATGGAAATCAACAAGAGGTTGTGTTTGATTAATTAGCTAATTTGAGTAATTTAGCTTAATTAATTAATGATGAAGTATGTGTGTTATTAAATGAGTGTTGAATTAAAATTAGTTATAAGTGAGTAAGTTTTGACAAGGATTAGTTTTAAGTGGGAGTCAAAGAACAAGGGTATTTTAGTCTTTTCCCTTTTCATTTTTCCCCTCCAGCTGAAAACACCTATTTCCTCCCTCATTTTCGCACAACCCTTGAAGGGCTGAACCAGAAACCATAAAAAGAAAGAAGAGCTTGGGGGAGAGGAAGATGAAGGATCCTCTTCAAACCTTTGATGCATGTTGCCACTCTTTGCACCATTCTTCTTCATTTCTTCTCCTCTTTCCATTGATACCACTTTTATTCAAAGATTCAGTTCAAATCCTCTCCTTCCATCATCTATCCATTTCGAGTTGATGGAGGTTCAAAGCCTTGGAAATCAGTTTCTTCAAGTCACAGAAATTCTGCAACAAAACAGTTTTAGCACCCTTTGGTATTTTCATCGTATCTCACTGTGCAGGACTCCAATGATCTTGATTCTTGTCCCTATGGAAACTAGACACAAAGATCTTCATTTTGGGCACAAGAACCGCATGATTTCATTGAGAAATGAGAGAGATATCATGCTCACAACTTTCGGATTAAGAATCAGCCACTGTTTCGAAGCAGTCCTCTTGTTTTGTTGATATCTCGCAAACTACTGGTTGCATGCAAGTGAATCTTTCTCCATCAGAGAGTAGACAAAATTCTCTTCACAATGGGCACTGATTTTAAGGATTTTGGTCACGTATTGACCTAGCTATGCTCGTTGCAAATTGATAGTTTGTTGCTGGAAGTAGCTGGAGCGGATTCAGGAAGATTCGTGGGATCGCCGTTCGTCCGAGTTCGCGAAGCTTCGGCGTTGGGAGCGATTGTCATCACCAAAAGGTGAGTTCTAAACTCACTAGGATATTGTGGTCATATATGTCATGTTCTGAGTTTGACTTACGTTTTACGAAAATCTGGTGTGAAATCGCTTTGCGAAAATGTCGTTTTTAAGTCATAGAACCGTTCGATTTGTTTGGCTGAAACTATGATTTGAATTGCATGATTGGAAGGTTAATCAATGTGTATTGACTTCTGGAATGGATGGTTGGATTGGTTGCTGTTTGAATGTTTATAATGTGCTGCTAAATTCACTATGTAGAGCCATTCTGGATAGGTTCGGTTTTATGATAACTGGGACTGTTTTACCGGTTCAAAAATTAGATAACTTACCTTTTTAGAAACTAGATTGAATACTTGTCATTTTGGCTTTGGAATGGTTGCATTTGGACTTGTGTAGCTCAAGATATGAGCATCACAAGTTAGGGTAGAATTCTGGAGACAGTTTGAGAATAGGTTCGATTTATGGGCATCTGGGGATGATATAGGTATCCAAAAATTTGGTCTTGATTTGGTTGAATTTGGAATTGTGTAGCTCAAGATATGAGCATTACAAGTTAGGGTAAAATTCTGTGTAATTTCGCGTCGCGACCCGTGGTCATCGCGTCGCGACCTCCCTTAATTTTTGCAACGCAAAACCTTCTGTCACTTTCCGCGTCGCGACGGTAGTTGTTCGCGTCGCGACGGTTTGCAGTTTTCACTAAAAAGTCCCTGAACTTGTTTTCACAATAACTTTTGATCCGGTGGTCCGATTTCAGTGTTCTCAGATGCGTTGGAAAGATAATAAAAAGGCCTAACTGGATATGTAATCAAAATTGTACTATTCTCTGTTGGGTGTAATTGGGATTGTGAATGATGTTAGTTGATGTTATGAGATTGTTATGCCTAAGCTAAGTTCATGTTATGAGACCGATTATTATGTTATGATTATGCTAAGTGTGATTGATGTATTATGTTTGGACTAGCTGGATAATTAGTGTAAGCTAAGTTAAGAACCTTAGTAAGCCATGTGAGATCACTTAATTATAGGAATAAGTTAGTAATTAGATCACCTAATCATAAGATCATGTTAGTACAAGACTAAGTTAAGTACAAGTTCACTGTTAAGCATGAGCTCATTGGTTATTGTTCATCGTTCACTGTTCACTGCTCATTGTTCATGTATTTATATTATACATCATGTTAGGGTGACGACCCTAGTTTTCAAATTAGTGTACTAAGGGCGAGGAAGTCATGATTCCTTATGACCTTAGGCCCCGTCATTGTTTGTCCCTTGGTAGTAGAAATAGCCGGGGATCGGGTTTGCCGGTGCTTTCAAATAAAGTCACCGGTGATATGCTAAGAATCATTGTCATTGTGTGTGCCTTGTGTGTCGCTTAGAAGGACCACGAGTACACGTTGTATGTTCCACGTAGTCGAATTAAAGACTACGAACTCATGAATCCAGAATAACGAATCAAGCATAATTGAACCGAGAGAATTAGTAAGGGGTCGCGATAGAACTCACTGAGACAAGTTGTCTCACCCAATCCATTGTTGTTGTTTTTCAGTTAAGCAGGGAAAGTTGAAGACCGTGAGGCACAGCTATGGAGACGCTTGAGGAGCGGCCGCTATCTTTATTTCATTATGTCTTGTATTTCAGTTTCCTTTGTATTTCCGTATTTCTATTCAGTATCTTAAGACTATTCGATTGTACGACTTATGTCATGAAGTTGTAAATCGCTTCCGCAGACTTTCGGTTTTGAGTATTGAACACTAGTTTGAGTTATGTGAGGACCGACTTTATTTATATTATGTTCAGATATGTAAGTGCTTTTGATGAGTTTCATCGAATCTTAGAATGTGTTCAATATTTTAAAAGGAAAGTCACTCTGATGTATGCCAGTAGTGCATTTCGGTAGTTTCTACAAGTTAGAAATTATCGGGGTGTTACATTGTTGGCTGTCCCTATTTTTATGGGTGGTTGTTGGTGCCCTTAGCGCCCTGTTGTCTTGTTGATTTTGTTGTTGTCGGCCAGTGGCCATTGTTGGATTGCCTCATTAGGCATGAAGTTGTTGTTGTAGGCCGGTGGCCATTGCTGAATTGTTGATGTTGCGTGTCGGCGCATTAGCGCCTATGTTTGTTGTCGTTGCGTGTCGGCGCCTTAGCGCCTATAGTTGTTGCTTGCTGTTGGTGCCCTAGCGCCTATAGTTGTTATTTGTTGTGGGTGCCTTAGCGCCTATTGTTGTGGCTGAGCCGTTGGCCTGGATGATGTTGTTTGTTGATGTTGTTGTCGTTATTGTCGTGTTGCTGATTATGTTGTTAAATGTTGTTGTTGACTTTGTCGTGGGTACCGCCGAATGGCCCACATTGTTTGGTGGTGGGTACCGCCGAATGGCCCACATTGTCTTGTTGAGGGTATCGCCGAATGGCTCAAACTGTTGATGAATTTTTGTGTTGAAGGCCTATGGCCAGTGTCGAGTCTTATGTCGTTGTTGTGCTAGGCGCCCTGCTCCTGGGCACCATGTCTGTTGTTGCTACTGTTGTGCTAGGCGCCCTGCTGTTGGGCGCCAGTTCCTGTTTGTTGCTGTTGCCTATTGGCGCCCTGTTGCTGGGCGCCAGTTCCTGCTGGATGATGTTGTATGTTGGCGCCCTGTTGCTGGGCGCTAGTTCCTGCCATGTCCTATTTGATTGTTGGTGGCTGGGCGCCTGGGTGGCTGCCCCGGTGGTCGTTGTCATTGGTGTTGTAAAGTGGTATTGTCGTTCGTGTCGTATAATTGTTGTTGGCATTGGTGTTGTAAAATCGTTGTTGTTCCAGGTGATGTAAATTGTCGTTGTTCTCGGTGTTGTAAAGTTGTGGTTGCCATGGATGTGTAAATCTATTGGTGTCTTTGGTGTCGGTGGTTATTGATCAAGTTGTTAGACTGTCCTATAGGTGTTGGTGTTATTGGTGATGATATAACAGGTGATGTGCCTATTTTATTGGCTAAGGTGCTAGGTGATGGGTCTATAACCATTTGTTGATATTGGTGTTGTTGTGTTATTTAGATGACTATTGTTGTTGATTGTCTCTGGTGCATTGTTCATGGTGTCGCATACATTTCATATGCATTATTTTGGTGATGAAGGCTTCGGCCTTGGACCTATAGGTGATGATGATGATGCTCAAAAACTTGGTAATGATATAGGTGATGATGCCCTTATTGGCTATTTATTTGGTGATGATTGGTACCACATGCATATACCCGTTGGTGTGGGTTGCATTTCAATCATTTACTCATGACATTGGTGATGATTCTTGGTGATTGCAATTTGATGTTGTTGTGAAGATATATGCTTGTCGTGCTGATGTTGACTACTGTGATGATAACGACCGTTATGTCCAAGCTGTTGTTGACCTGTTGACTGTTGTGACTATATTTGTCTGTGGTGACTATCTAATATTCTGACCTGTGTATACGGTCTTTCATACGATTCTTTATATTGTTTGATATCTCACCCCTTCTGTTTGAATGTTACCCCTATGTTGGTAACGTGCAGGTGATCTCGAATGAAGACCATAGTTCTTCGTTAGTTCGGTGTCGTCGCTCTGATACGTAGCACTCGGGGGGGATGAACACTATTTATATTGTTTATGTTATTTTGTGGATTTTGATGTTATAAATCTTACATGATCACTACGTTTGTTTTAGTTGAACCCTTATGATTTTCCACTGCGTGAACGAGTAAGAGTTGAGTCGTTTTTAAGACTAAAAATGTTGTTTTCCGGTTCATCCGAGTGATGAGTGTTATGTATCCGTTTAAGGTTTTTTTTAAGTCGAAAAATGTGACGCTCATTTGTTTGCGAAAACTCTGATATTTTATTAATAATTACCGGGTAGAAATGGGTGTTACAATTCACAACTTGAACGTTTGCCAAATCTAAGCTAGTTCCCGTGGATGCAGATAACAAACTAACATGTACTTTCGCACCTTGAAATAAAGATTGACCGGCTAAGGTTAAGTAGATAACCGTTTCAAAATTTGTCCTTGACAATTCAACTGTTTCTGAAGCGAAGCTGGTAGATAATTAACACGGTCGATTGTAACCTGATTTGGAGTCATCCAATTCGTACCCAAGACGTCGTCCATACTTCTCATAGGCAACAATAAATTCTACAATGGAATTCCTGCCTCTCATGACAAGTAGACAATTTGACTAAAATATTAGGTCTGGATACGACCTTCAGCAGCAGTTAAAATAGTTATCGGCTCAGATAGCGATGATAAGGCTAATCCCAACTGATCAACACACGATTGGGATATACAGCAATGATTTGCACCCGAATCATATAATATACTGATCGAGTTATTGAAAAGAAATCCAATCCTTCTAAGTAAATCGGCAGCATTCGTAACTGTCTAAGCATCCAGAGAGTTGACTCGTCATTGCCTTGGAGCTTCTTGTGACTCCTTGGAACTCTTCCTTGCAGGGCACTTTTTACCATAGTGACCCTCTTCATTATAATAATAGCATCTGTAGCGACCGAAAAATCCGGGTGAGGATTCCTCGAAGGTTCAAAAATGAAGCCGCCACCAAAGTTTAGTTTAAGGGCAAATATTGAAAAATCCCTTTTTGGAATGGATAAGGGTCCTTGAGACCAGATTAGGGTTCGGGAGTCGGTTATGCATGGGGAAGGTGTTAGCACCCCACGACATCCTTCCTGAGGAAGGTTACCTGCAAATTAGTTGTTGAAAAAAAATGTTAATTTTTACCCTTTTATTGAAAGAAAAAGACTTAATAAAAAAATTTAGTTTTTTGTGCTTGACAGGAGTGGGCCCCCGCTCCTACGTATCTCCAGGTGCGATGGAGAAATCAAAGCTACGTAGTTCTTTGGTTAGAAAATGTTTGTTGGTTGGTATTTTTTAATATAGGGGTTTTAGGACTGTGTGATCCTAGTTGAAGGACCACTGGGGGTCTGAAGGAGCGCTGGGGCTCTGAAGGGCCGCTGAGGGCTGAAGGAGCGCTGGGGCTCTGAAGGACCACGGTTCACTTATCCTAAAACGATGACTAACTCGGCCGTACGACCGACTTAGTCCCTTACTTTGAAAATAAGATTTTTTGATTTTTGAAATGAAAGAGATGTGTTTGTATTTTTTTTTAATTTAGAAATTATTTATTTTAAATATGGATTTTAGGACCTGATCCATAACGGTTCATTAGTGGCCTAAAAAGCAGACTAACCCGACTGTACAGTCGACTTAATCCCCTATTTATATTTTGTGGTTTTTTGTAAAAAAAGAATTAAGAAAGAAAGGTAATGGAAATTGTTTATTTTTGCGCTTGACAGGGACGTGACCCTGCTCCTACGTATCTCTTGGTAGAGAATCAAAGGCTACGTAGTTCTAAGAAAAATATTTGTTTGTTAATTGATTTTAATTTTTGAAAGGGTTTAAGATCAAAGCCGTACAGCTAAAGTCTCTTAAACCGGGATCGACAAGATGTACATCTCAGCCAAACCCATTTTTATAATTTTTATAGGTTTTTTTGTAAAAAGGAAAATTTATTTTGTCAAGAAATAATAAAGAGAAAAAAACGAAAAAAGGGGGTGAAACAGTAAAATGGGTGCAACTAACTACGGGGGTTGTATTATTAAAACTGAGGTGCGGGCAGTAACCCATTCACATTTTTAGTGGGCTGGTCCGTTTCAAAAAAAACGTGGGCTTCAGGGGGGCGCGAGAAGTAAACACAGGGGGTGCTAATAGAGATCTGAAAAATAAAAAACGCGAAAGGACAAAATTGCCCTTGCACTCCTACTATAAAAGGAAAACCTAAAAAAGAAACCCTAATTCTACCCTTCCTCTCCACGGCGCCTCCCTTTCTTAAAATGCCAAACCCTAAAAAATTTTCTCTCTCTCTCCTTGCTGCGGCGTATCTTCTCCCCTCCCCTCTATTTCATTTTTTCTCCCCTTCTCCTCCCTTCTCACCACCGCTGTTTCTCCCTCTTCACGAATCGATCTTTCCCCTCTTCTTAGATCTAATTTCTGTTGGTGGTGTGGTTTGGGTTTATGGTGGTGTTTCGGTGGGTGGTCATGGTGGATCTATGGGGGTGTTTCGGTGGGTGGCCGTTTGCGGTGTTTTGGCTGTGGTGGTTTGGGGTGAAGGGGTGAGGGTGGTGACGGTTGGATGGGGGTTGTAGCGCTGTGGGTGGTGGCGCTGTGGTTGTCGCGTACGGCGGTTGGGGTGCTATGGTTGGCGAGGAGAGGGAGAGGGGAACGGCCGAAACAGGGGAGGTGTTTGGGTGGTGCGGCGGTGGTATGACGGATGGCGTTCGGTGACGGAGATGACCACCGTACGGTGGTCATTTGTTTCCGGTTCGGTTTTCGAGGCCAGTTAGGGGAAGACGACGGCGACGGCGCGTTTGGGGAGAATGAAGACGACAGTTTGGCGAAGCCACGACGGCGGTTCACGGCGTACGACCACCGTCTACGGTGGCCGGAGGTGAGTCCCACTGTTTTTATTTTTCTCTTCTTCTTCTAATTTTTTTGTTTTGTTAAACTTTGGATAACTCTATTACTTCCCTTTGGAATTTTTATGTATTTTTTTTTTGTATATGCCTACAACTATGAGAAAACACTATAAAGAGAGGAAGAAAAAATATATATATATATATATATATATATATATATATATATATATATATTTCTATGTATATATGTTCACCGTAAGAAAAAAAACATGTGCACAAAATAGACCTTATTATTTTTTTTTATGTACAGATATGAATATACGTGTATAGATATATATACCGTAAGAAAAAGTAACGGTTTTGGTTTCACAAGAACTTTAAAGTCTTAACATTCATGGTGCTAACATATGCAAACTATGAGTAAAGAGATGGATTTTGGGAACCAACCTTTCTCTCTACAGCTTTACTCCCTTCCTTCTGGGCCTCAAAACTGCTTCTCAACCCTTCCTTTTTTGAATTCTAAATTTTTTTGTAATCAGTGTTGTGTGTGTATTGCTGTGCGTTTTTTTTGTGTATTAGAATTCTGTGATGAATTCTAATTTTCTCAGTTGTGTATATTGCTGTGTTTGTTGTGTGTATATTGCTCCTCCTAACTGATTTCAGTTCATTGGTATTTATAGGCTGGGGATTCTGGTGTAGGTGTGGTGTTGGAGCAGGGAATCAAAGCCCCAGGAGACCAAGCTGTTGTTGTTGCAGTAGAGACACAGTGGAGCAGCAAGGGATGGCAGCAGGGGGTGGAGGTGGTGCTGCAAAAGCTGCAGTGTTTTTGCCTAAAACGTAAAAAGCAAATGGGCAAGATGAAAGGAGCTTGAGTTTGAAGCTCAAAATGCTTTTCCAGTCACGACCACCAACCAAGGCAGCAGCGACTTGGGCGGTCTTTTTTTGTTCTTTTATTTTTTTGTACTTTTTTGTATTTAATTTTTTTGTCTATATGCCAAAGTTGACTTATGTTGTACCCTTTATTTGTAACAAAACTGTTTATAATAATAATAAAGCATTAATTCAGAAATTGATTTTTATTAGATTTTTGATAACAATAATGATAACTAAACTAATAGCAATGACTTTAATAGCGGCAAAAATAACGGGTACCAAAAAAAATAAATACTCGTATGCAACGATAAACAAACACGCTCACGCAATGAGAGCAACGACGCGTGTACCATTAAAAAATGAAACGTGGCACAATGAGAACAACAATCTGTGCACAATTAAAAAGCGACTCGTATACGCTAGGCGCGAATTGAAACCATTTGCGTCAATCTGACGGACAAAATTAGGGTATGACAGCATCGATTAGAACTTTGCTTACAACAACCACTGTGACGCTTTCCACAGTTAGAACATCTTCTGACCTTTGAAGAATCAGAAAATTGCACCTGCTTTTCCTTTGATGAAATTATCTTAGGACTTTGCATTAGGAGTTGATAATTCAACTACCTTCCTTCCTATCCAATAATCCCTATGAGATCATCCTCGGCGACATAGGCTGATTGCACTAAGGCAACATAATTGGTAATAGTATAAGAACTGAGACCCTAAGTCATAAAAGCACTAAGGCCCCTCTTATACTTCTGCATTCTCCATTCGTCATCCGGAGCTTACTTTACCACTTGGTAAAACTGAGACAACTTCTCAAACTTAGCGGTGTATTCTTCCACCGTCATGCCACATTTCCTGAGGATGCACCGGCTGGAGATTCCGGTCTTGGTCGAGGACTGCGTCTTGATCATCTTGGTATAATTCCGCTTATGATGCACTAAGTATTAAGTTGATCAGCCTCAATGTCTCTTAGCATCACAAGTATAATTACAACAAGGACTAACAAGGAATCAACTCAACCCTAAACTAAGTCTGACTAGGTCGAACTGCTCTGATACCAACTGTAACACCCCGGTATTTTTATCGAGTAAAAATACCCAAGTGTACCAGCCCTAAATCATCAGAGATATGTTTCCTGTTTAAATACTGAACACCACTATAAAATTTTCACTGAATAACAACAGAACAGTCTTAAATGTAAATAAGACCATAAACCATCAGTGAAATACAGTGTTCAATATCGTACAAGAAAGCGGAAATAAATACATAACGCTAAAGACAAAATGTCTTGATACACAGATAACAAGGAAAGATATACACTTAAGCATAAAGCTAAGTCTTCAGCAGCCATCCGAGTACCACCTACTCGTGCCTCTTGGATCTCCACTTTCCCTGTTTATCTGTAAAACAACAACATATAAACAATGAGATACAATCTCAGTGAGTTCTACCGAGACCCCTACTAACTCTCTCGGTCAAATTATGGATTTGTTTTAACTTAACACGGCACCCGCTGCAAGACTGATAAACCCCGGTGAACGTGTTATCACAAAGTGCGGCACCGACTGCATGACTGCTAAACCCCGGTGTATCGCACACAATTTTTTTAACATAACACCGACTGCGTAACTGCTAAACCCCGGTGAACACCCTACCAATAGTACATTCTCCTATTGGCATGGAGCCTAGGGTAGGGGATCATGACTGCCCCGCCTAGTATGTTAGAACAATGGGTCGTCACCCAACTCGATATATAAACATATATCTACAATCATATGGACTCAAAGTCCTTTTACATTCAAACCAATACTCGAACATTCAGTTTCAAATAACAAAGTTTAAGTTTTCTCTCGGTTACTAATTTACCGCTTTTCCAACACAATTTACAACTCCAAAAATAGCTCATTTGACCTTAAAAATAGAATATTCAGTTAGGTCTCTAAATAAGCTTTCAAACGCATCTTAGAACACCTCAATCGGGTTCTCGGATCAAAAGTTATCCCGAAAACAAAATCAGTATACAGCTACTGAAAAACTTCAAAACGTCGCGACGCGAACTGCTACTGTCGCGACGCGAAACGAGACAGAAACATTTGCGTGGCAAAACTGAGCCTGGTCGCGACGCGATGAGGACGGGTCGCGACGCGACCGTCTGCTGAAAAGTGCAGGTTTTCCGTTTTCTTGCGAAATTCGCTATTCCGCTCAATTCCGATTCTTGTTCCGATTAAAAGCAGATTTGAAAACCATAAAAACAGTCCCAATCAAAGTCACACAATCAATCAAATCAATCAAAAACTCATTGTAAACGAATTGTATCAAAACGCGACATATTTTCAAATAATGGTTTTTATCTCAAAATCTCTCGAAATCAATCAACGTAAAAATTATCGAAACACAAAAACATCCTAAGCGTGAGTAAAACTCACCCTTGAACTGAGAGCCGATACCGGGCCGAAATCACCGAGACTTCAAAATCTCCACATAACCACACGAACAATCCCCGCATAAACTTCCACGCTCCAACGACGCTCAAATCCGCTTCCAATCTTTCGGCTCGATCCCGAGACATCTCTTTGACCGAAATTCTGAATTCTCCGAAATCCCCCATTCGAACCCTAAACACCAACTAGCTTCCACTTCGCTAAATTAAACTTCGTTCCGCACTCAATACGCTTCGGGTTCGCTCCTAGTCATCCTTGAATCATCAAACACTATTCATCATCTTCAACCTCCAAATCACTATTCATCCATAACCCCAAATTTTATTTTCAAACCCTAAGTCATCCAATCCTTGATTCCTTCACTCCAAGCTTGCACCCAATCACTTATTTGAAATTCCCTAACCTCTAGAACACATGTTGAAGAAAGAAACTCAAGATTTCCTCCCCTTCTTCTCCAAATTCGAAAATGGTGAATTTGTGTAGAGTGAGTTGATGATGATGATGTTGGTACCAAATCGAAGAGGAAGTAACGCTGAACGTTTTTCGTGTTGGAAGGAAGTCGTTTTGATGTGCCTTTGAACTTCCTTTTTCCTCTTCTTCTCCTTCACCCATTCTTTTCTCTTCTTTTTCCCTTTCTCTCAGTTTCTCTTCTCTCTCGCGTACCTTACCTTTCTTTCTTTCTTTCTTTCTTTGTATTCTTTAATTCTCACACACACACACACATATATATTTATTTAATATATAAGTGGTAACGTGGTCCAATTACCATATTGTCCTTAATCTCTTATTTCGTTCCGAATTGTCCTTGACCCGTATTATCCGGTTAACGATCCGATGACAACCAATAAATAATTTTAGCACTCAATAAATTTACCAGTCAAGTACTAAATTAATTTAATTGGGTTAACACCCAAATAATTCTACTAATTATTTTGAGGATGTTACAGTGGCAAAGTTAAACAACCCTAGTAAAACAACCCTAGGCTCCTTCACGAAAGGTAGATGAACCTTATCATACCTGGCGATGAACCTTGTGCATTTTTGCTCCCTCTTCTCTTAAAATTTGTGTCTTTACTCAGAAAAACCGCTTCAAGTTTATCAAAATCTTCCAACTTGAGAGTGAAGGACACGTGAACTGTAATTCCAGATCTTTGACAATACTCTTCCAAATTGCAACTCCATATTTTTAAGCATACTCTTCCATCCAAATATGGGATAAAACAAACTGGTAAAACATCCTCAAAGTAGGAAACAATTATTGTCTGAAAGTGTCTCTAATTTTTCAAGGGCATTGTATTCATGATAGTATTCAAAACTAAAACATAAAACGAAAAGAATCTAACTTATATAGCTATTGTCGTATATACATATCCATAAATCATAAAACATATATAGCTACTATCATATATACAGATCCATAAATCATAAATCATATACAAATTCATAAGGAGAATGTGAATGAAAAGAACTAACTTTGCAAAGAAGAATGCAACACAAATTGACAAAGAACAAGACTTCCATAGTAAAATAAGAAAAAAGAACAAATAGAGTAAAAGCCAGAAAACAAATAGAAAATAAAGTGTAGAAATCATAAAAAATGGTAAAACAGGGATCTAACAGAGGGAGAAGAAGAATATTCGTGAGAGTTTGGGAACATTCGTTGTCTCACTCATAAATCATATGTGGATGCGAGGGAGACGAAATCCACTAAGGTGCCACTAGAGATGGAGGGAGCTCGAAAGAGCTCGAGAGTGGCGCGCGAGAATAAGAGAAACGACGACGAGAACGATGATACACGACGACAACGATGAGCATGAGGGATACAAAGATAACGAGGGAGATAGGGAGAATGAGAGCTATGGTTTGAGTATTGTGGGAAAAAGAGTGGGAGAATGGACTAAATAAAAGGTGGGCTGGAGTTTATATCTGTGTAAGAACTATATCACACCGGTTGCTAATATACAATTGGTGTAGAAGTGTCATTGTTTTAAGTTTTCTGAAGGGATTAACGTCGATTATTATTAAATATCCAACGTAGAATTTTCAGGGTTTATATGTTTAAAATATGTTGAACGATTTCACGCTGGGTATTAGTAACAATCGGCGTGGAAATGTAAACGTTTTAAGGCTTTTAAATTTGTGATGTATCCACGCCGAGCATTTACTAATATTTAGCATTGTATTTGATACTCATAATACGCTAAAATGAGATATTATATTTTATTTACAAAATTATCAGAATATTTATATTTAACACCTGTTACTTTATAAAATCCACATTAAATCACAAAACATTGGTTATTTCGTGTGCCGGTGTGGTCATGAGTAACTATTACATCTTATATGTACATTTGTATTTGAATCTAAGTTGCACATGTGAGAAATCTTTTCCTACAAAAAAAACATGTGAGAAATCTTTCTTAGCTAACCTCTCACATGATTCATGAGTGTTTTATTTTTATCTTCCCGACGACTATTTTTAAATGACTTTTTTGGAAACCTCCAACTCTTTTCAAAATAGTCACGTCCCAACATTTTTCTTTTATTGTGTTGCTTTATAAACGACGATCCGGTTTCATTAAAAACCCTCTCTATAACACCCCCCAACTTTTTGACACGTATTTTTACATGCATGAATGTAGTCGTAATTTTGTGATATGTTTTGTCTGTATTTTCATTTATAATTTATAATTAGTGTATTTTAGTTAAATTTAGTACGTCATTAATATAGTGGATTGATTATTTATTTTACATTTTTGTAAAATGTTAGTCTAAAAATATATTTTCATTTTAAAAATAATATTTTTCCTAAATAATGTGAAAAATGAATTTTTAAGATTAAAAAGCTTTTAAAAACGAATAAACATATATAGTTTTGGTATTTTTTACTTGACACAAGCCTATTTTTTTAATTACTTGTGACTAGCCTGGTTTTTTGACGTAGTCATCGACAAAACCGATAAATATTGCACAACAATGACACGGACCAAAAAAACCTATTTTTTAATGGTACGAGCTTTTTTTCTATACTTGCACCGCTACAAGCTACTTTGCAGCACCCTAACCAATATTATCATTGCGTTTTTATGCTAGTGTCTATGAACATTATGTAATTCATACGCACGACCCATGCATTAGACGTATTTGTGACTACCATTGCAAGAGCAACATAAAACTACTTTTTTGAACGTGTTATGAATGACTAAGACTATGTTTGGTAAGTCTCATCCGCTAGCGGATATTGAATTTGACTAGCGGATGATGAATAAACATTTTCAGTAAGCACTAGCGTTTAACGCTTTTTGGGTAGTGTTTAGCATTTTTCAAAAGCTACTTCAAGTTTTTTGAAACACTACTTACTGCGTATAACATCTCACTTTTTTGTCATTTTTACACTTGTTAAATTTCTTAATGATGTCGGTTGATGATGTTGGGCCGAGATGCTACCAAGGTTTGATATCCAACAGTAGGGGTCGATGAAGTTTGTAACATTTGTATACAAACATTTGTATACAAATTTTGTCATCTTTCATTAGGAAATTTGTATACAAACATTTGTATCCGACAGTAGGGTCGTCGATGAAGTTTTGGGTACATATCGCTAACCGATTTAACATCAACCCAATTTTTTTTGGGTACATTTCGCTAACCGATTTAAATGCACATAAACTTTAAAATTCACCACAAGACCTCAACTCAACAAACCGCACCACCTAACCAAAATAATTGCACGCCGTCCATTTAACATCCCAATTCAGTCTAATCTCAAAAACTCATCAATCATCCTCATTCAAATAATCATTTTCTTCTTAGACAAAAAATAAATAATCAATTTTTTCCCCAACAATCTTCAAAAGTGGGTACACGTATTTATTATCTTCTGCCATAGAAGCTTCCCATGCTCCACAACTTTATTGTTTGGACACCGAGCATACAACTCAATCAGACAAGTTGTGTGAACACCGAACACCGAACACCGGCTATTTTTTTTTAAACCGACGTATTTCTTGTACGCGCAACTGCAGAGACTAATACCTCAAGTTATTGAGATCTATTTAAGGGGTTGACATCTCTCTCACCAGGTATTTTTTCATACGCACCGGCCCAAGGATCAAACCCTTAACTAAATGATTAATGAGCCAAAATATCTACCACTAGTGATATACCATATTGGTTTCTCTCTCTTACCTTTATTTAGTCTAAATGTAAATGTAGGATCTTGCGGTTAATACCAACTGCACGAGTTCATGATTCCCATTTTATTTGATTTTTTTTGTTTTGCATAAAAAAAATCAATTTTGAGATTCGATCCCAGTTCCTTCTAGTTGAAAAACTTTTATTGAATTTTTTTATTTATTTGTACCGTTTATATGATTTTTTTGGGTAAACTCGGGTATCCTCCACGGTGACTGTGGAGACTAATCCCTCGAGGTACTGGAGTTCATTTAAGGGATGACCTCTCCCAAACGATGTCTCTCCATACACACCAGCCAGGGATCGAACCCCTGACCAAATGCTTAAGAGGTCCAAGCAACACCGTTCATATGATTCCAACAATTGTAGTTGAAATTTCTATTTTTTAATAAATAATTAAGAGTTCTCGATATTCTACTTAAATATAAAACGATTCAAGCAAGAAAAGTGGTAATGGTAAAAAAAAGAACATTTAATTATAACAGTTTTATTAATATTAATGATTCGAATTATGTCATTAATTGTAAATCTTATGACCGCTTTCTTTTAACCATTTATCACAACTTTAAAAGACCTTGTGATATTTGGTAACCACGAGCGGTTGGGGCTCATCCTCCCTTAACTAAGTGTCGAGGATTCGATCATCGCCTTGGGTATGGAGCAACTTCAAATCCCTGGGCCAACTGTCCCACCCTTCGAGGTGCCTCCAATCCAGCAAGGAGATTAGTCACTGCGTTCGGCGGTGGATACCCTGATCTCGACAAAAAAACTTTAAAAGACCTTATGAGATTTGGTAATCATGATATAATTTGAATCATTAATTTAATATAAAATATTCTAATTACTTGCATTACTAAGTGCTATCACTTAAGTCATTATATACATAATTATTAAAATTGACCTGGTGATCGACCCAGTCAGAGCACCTGATCACTAGGTCAATGGCCAAACCGCTGGGTTACTAGTTGACCTGCATGACCCGTGACATTACTACAAACTACTAAAAATAAGTATGATAGGTATAAATTCATACATCACAGAGCTATGAATTTTTTTTACCATGCTATGAAAATGTCTAAAAGAACTCAAACAATATCGACATAACTAACAAACTCATTCTTCAAATTCAAATCCATACCTTGATCAACCATTAAACAACAATTGTGTCAAAAAAACCATTAAACAACAATGGTCTCACAAATATTCATTAATATTCTAAATAATAAATATATAAAAACTTTTTTTTGACAAAAATAAATATATAAAATCTAATAACTATGAAATGTGATAAAAAAATATTAGATGTTGCCATGTTGATCATGGGTTCAAACCCCACCCTTGCATTTTTGTAAGTTTCTTGGCATAGTTTAGGTTGGAAAAAACGATTTAATCGGGTAACACCGACTGGGTCACTCACTACAAAAAAAAATCTTATTAGCGAGAGATTTTTCCCTCCCAAAAAGCCTTATTTTCTTCGCTAATCACCATTTGCTAGGGAATTAGCGAGGAACTGGTTCCCTCGCTAAAATGCTCGTCGCTAATGCGTTAGCGAGGGAAATTTGAATCCCTCGCTAATTTGCGTGGGACAGTTCTCTTGCTAATTCCCTCGCTAATTAGCGAGGGGTTCAAATTTCCCTTGCAAATTTTGACTGCCACGAGTCCCAATTAGAAAGGCTTTAATAAGTTTGTGGTGGTGTTGGAAGGTGGAGAGAATTCGTAGTGAAAAAGGGAAGAGGTGAGAGAAGAGATAAGATGAAATGAGAGTGTATGGTGTGTGCTTATTCAAGGTAAAAAAAACTTACCCTTTGCGAGGTACATAGTTCCGTCGCTAACTGTCACTTGGCATTAGCGAGGGACTTAATTTCGTCGCTAACAGCAAATCCCACTTCCCAAGGACTGCGTAATGGTCAGATCACGTTAGCGAGGGACCAATTCCGTCGGTAATGACCTTGTTTTTCGTGCTAAAATTTTCAAATTCCCGCCTCCACTTAGCGAGGGACTGGTCCGTCGCTAATGCCATTAATTTCGTCGCTAACCTAGAGCTGGAACGACATTCCACATTCCCTCGCAAATTCCCTCGCTAACGTTAGTTTTAGCGAGGGAATAACTTTCCCTCGCTAATGTCCCTCGCAAATAAGCTTTTTTTTTTGTAGTGACTGGACCTAACCGAACAGATCACCGGGTTGTACTAGGTCTTATGCATATTCGGTCCAATGAGTGATTCGCCCTAGTCATTAAAAAAGTATAAAAATAGAAAATTAATTTAATTTTTCAAGAAATGAAATATAAGTGTCACAAGGGTAGTTTAGTCAATAACTTGTAATATATATCATATAATTATTCATTATATAATAGAATAGCATATGTTATCTTTGTACTTTAAAAGAGAATAATATATATTCACTTATATCTTATCAGGTGTTGTGCACACCAAACAAATGATATGTTTGTGTTATATATCCTGTCTCTATCATATCATATATATCATATCTTGTCTCTATCATATCCTATCTCTATCTTGCTTCATGTCTTTACAAATTTTGATTCATTACTAAGGGTTTTGAGTACCCTAAATACTCAAAATGATATAAAATATTTTTTCTTCTTAAAATAAATACAGCTATAAATAAAGAAAGACAAGCTCTATTAAATCATAACGATTTGCATATTGACTAGCACTTTCCTTCTTCACCATGAACTTCCAAACGATACCAAACTTTTTTAAAGGAAAGAGCATTCTAGTGATTGGCACAACAGGTTTTTTAGCAAAAGGTACTTACTACATATATACACTAACTTACCATGTAGCTATGTTTTGTCAAATTAGTATAATGAATAGCTTAGAAACAACTTTTTGCACCTTTGAATTTGTTTATGTGCAGTTTTTGTGGAAAAGATACTCAGAATCCAACCAGAACTAAAAAAGTTGTATCTTCTCGTAAAAGCTTCAACCACTAATTTGGCCACACATCGCTTGCAAAATGAGGTGCTCTTCATTTCAAAGGATGTGGATATCATTTGCATTAACTTTATGAATATTTTTCACAAACGAATGTTTTTGACTTACATACTTTAATTTAATTGTTTGAATGTTCACATGATAGGTCTTTCAGAAAGATTTATTTCGATTACTACGAGAAAAGTGGGGTGATAGTTTTGATTCTTTCATATTAGAGAAAGTTATGGCCATAGCAGGAGATGTTTCTGTTGAAAACTTGGGATTAAGAAATGAACATATTAAAAATGTGTTGTTTGGAGAGATAGATATTATTGTCAATTTTGCTGCAACCACAAAATTTGATGAAAGGTGATGACAATAACTATTTGATTAACTTTTTAAAAACAACCTTTTGTTTTTTAAAAATTAGAAAAGAACAAATTTTGTTCTTTATTAATTTTTAAAAATAGAAAGTTATTTTTAAAAAGTATAATATCAATTTAAGTCCTTTTCTGTTCAGATAAATTTAATATTTGAATAAGAAAATTCCTACAGGTTTGACATATCGATGGGTGTTAATACAATGGGAGCTTTACACGTCTTAAACTTTGCAAAGAATTGTCAGAGAATAAAGATTTTAGTTCATACATCAACAGGTAAGTTTCTAGACCAAATAAGCATATTTCATGGCTTTCAAAAGTACTTGGCTATTATACTAAGTTCATCTATTTCATTGACTAGCTTATGTATGTGGAGAAGCTAAGGATGAAGGAACAATTTTACAAGAGAAACCATTTGAAATGGGTCAAACTTTAAATGGAACCGCAAAATTAGACATTCATAGAGAAATGAATTTGTTGGAGAAACAAATAGATGAACTCCAAGCAATGAATGCTGATGAAAACACAATCAAATTTGCACTAAAAGATTATGGAATTAAAAGGTTCTATTCAATTTTTGTCTGCTAAATATATTTTTAATCCCTATGTAAAACATAGGGTTTTATTTTTAGTCTCTAATAAAAAAAATTCAACTTTTGGTCACCACTTATGTCCCCGTTTGCACTTTTGATCTTTGATGTTAAGTTGGAACCCCACTCCTCCCCTCTAACAACTAACACACTAAGTATTAACCCCTCTAAGGAGGGCGAATTGTTCCCCTAATTTTTTAAGTTTGATAATTTGTTGCCACTATTTTTATTTGATGATTTTGGTCTCCAATTTTCTCAATATGGAAATTTTGGTTCCTATACATTTTAACTGCAATCCTTGATTTTGGTCCTTTGATCAAAATCGAGTATTGCATTTCTAGTCCCCAATAATCTTGGATTATTGGAAAGTGGATAAATAATTCACAATCCGCAACTTTTGAAAAGTATTACTTTAAAACATAGAGACCAATATCGTCAAATTAAGAAAAGTGATGAACCAAAATTGCAAAATTGAAAAAATTTGACAGCAAAAAAATACAATTAGGCATAATAAATTTGCATCAACATTCAATTATAATAGATAATTAATATAGTGTATATATATATATATGTATTAGTAAATATAATATTACAATTATACTAGTACTTCCAAAATTATCTATTTCAACAAGTATGTTTAATAATACAATTAGTGTATATATATAGATAATATAATATAAAAGTACGCAACCAGGGGGGACAACCCATGGGTGTCCCTCCTTGCATCCATCACTGCATGTTGGCGCATGCTATACGACATACTTTTTAATAATTAGGATATCAAATCTACCAATCACATAAGCCACTTTCATTTAATTATTAATAATGAATATTAGAATTTGAATAAAATTTAAACTAAAATTGAAATAGCATTGAAATTAAATTTAAAATACAAGAAAGAAATAAAAGAAAGAAATAAAAGAAAGAAATTGGCTTATGTGGTAGGTGATTTGACATCCTAAACACTAACAAGTATAATGTGTTGTGACGGTCTCCTAGTCAACTCGTCACCAAATAATTTAATGTCAGCGACCAAAAGTGCAAGCAATGATATAATTGTTGGGGAAAAGTTGAACAACAAATTTTATAGTGACTAATAACGTATTTAATTGAGTTTTAATTATTGTTTCCTTTTTATTTATGTCGCACACTTGGCGCAATTATGTATGGGAACCTTAAACTAACATTTTTCTTTTGTGATGCAATTTGAACTCATGAAAAATTAGAGCAAATTTGCATGGTTGGCCAAACACATATGTATTTACAAAAGCAATGGGAGAGATGCTTGTGGTGCATCATAAAGATAATATACCATTGATCATTATACGCCCTACAATAGTAACTAGTACAAACAAGGATCCATTTCCAGGTTGGATTGAAGGTGTAAGGTATATCATATTCATCATTCACAAATTTCTAGAATTCATCATATCTTGTTGCTTTGAATGAATTTCCAAAAAACAAGGAAACAAGTATTTTATTTTCTCAGCGATACTTCATGAATATTATTTTTGACTTAAATATGTGTTTCATCCTTGCAAACAAAAGATGTATTTGTTTTTCATCCTTACAAAACATTCTATTCTTTTTCATCCCTATAATATAAATCTTTTTTTTACTTTGGCTTAATTACAGTTTTGGTCCCCATATTATGACCAACTCACGATTTTGGTCCCTAAAGTTTTAATTTGACGATTTTGATCCCCCTATTTTCCCAATTTGTAAAATCAAGGCCCCCCTCTTAATTTGGTCAAAATTAAAACTGAGTTTGACTTTCAATCCTACGTGGCAGTCCACGTAGACTGCCACGTAGGCAGCACTGTTCATCTCCCTCTCTCTCACAGCCCTCTCCTCTCTCTCACGGCCCCCTCCCCCCACCGTGACCCCCTCCCCCCACCGTGACCCCCCTCGTTTCCCCTTCGCACCTCCCCTCCCCCCGACGTGACCCCCTCCCCCCACCGTGACCCCCCCTCATTTTCCCCTTCGCACCTCCCCTCCCCCTCACCGTCACCACCCACAGCCACCACCCACCTCTGCGACCTCCGTGAACCCCTCCCCACTCCTCTGCGATCTGAATCTGAACGGCGAGAGAGGGAGAGCGACGAGAGAGAGAACGACGAGAGAGAAAGGAGAGAGAGAGAGAGAGAGAGAGTGACGAGAGAGGGAGAGCGACGAGAGAGAGCGAACCAGAGAGGGGGGAGAGATGCGAAGGGGAAGGGGGAAAACGAGGGGGGAGGTGCGAAGAGAGAGAGAACGGCGAGGGGGGGGGGAGATGCGAAGAGGAGGGGAGGCGAAAGGGAAGGGGAAAACGAGGGGGGGTCACGGTGGGGGGAGGGGAGGGGGGTCACGGTGGGGGGAGGGGGTCACGGTGGGGGGAGGGGGCTGTGAGAGAGAGGAGGGGGCTGTGAGAGAGATGGAGATGAACAGTGCTGCCTACGTGGCAGTCTGGGTGGACTGCCACGTAGGATTGAAAGTCAAACTCAGTTTTAATTTTGACCAAATTAAGAGGGGGACCTTGATTTTACAAATTGGGAAAATAGGGAGATCAAAATCGTCAAATTAAAACTTTAGGGATCAAAATCGTGAGTTGGTCATAATAGGGGGACCAAAACTGTAATTAAGCTTTTTACTTTTAATCATTGTTGTTTTTTTGTTCTTGATGTTAGCACAAATACAATAAAAACCTAGAGATAGAAATTTAGGGAGAATCTTAAAAAGTTATTGGATAACACTCTATTGTTATTATTCATTGAATCACAATCACTTATTTATACACAACTAGGTAACCCCACATGGGTACATTGCACATTCTAAATGTAATTCTGTTTTCACTTTTAACTCCCAACTAGTTGCTCTTGCGTATTTCTAACTAACCTTAATTACACAACTCAACCCATGTTATATTGTTCATGTTTGGTTTTAGTCCCTGAATTAAAGATTATTTTGGTTTTAGTTCGTGAAAAATAGACTAATTGAGGATTAATTCAAAAATATATGTTTAGTACGAAGAAGAAATAAATAAATCTATCAATAAAAAAGAATTTTGCAAGAACGGAAAACAAAATTTAAAAATTACAAGATGAAAAACAAGAAATATATTTTTCATTGACAAATATTAGAAACTTATATATATTTGCATAGACGAAAATCATAATTAAGCCTTAATTCTTTTATGTTCAATATTTTACTTACTCCCTCTAGTTCTTATTATAAGAAAAATTTGCAGCTTTAGGTTCATTGAGTAACTGCTGTCTCTGGTCTATCTATATTATAGGCCAAACACATCAATTATTCAATTAACCTAAAACTGTAAATTTTACTTATAATAAGATCAGAGTGTATGTTATTAAATGATCATTAGTTTCAAATGTTTCATTTGGCATTTACAGAACTCTTGACGCTGTTATATGTGGTTATGGTCTCGAGAAAATAGAATGTTTTGTAGGTGATCCCAAGACAATTTTAGACATGGTAAGTTACGTAAGTTCGGCTTTGGTAATATTTTTATCCAATACTCCTTCCGCTATAGAATATAAGCAAAAACCGGTCAACGAAAGTTGATGTATCTGATTCAAAATTGGACCAGATACATCAACTTTTGTTGACAAATTTTTGTTTATATTATGTAACAGAGGGAGTATAAATTTAATCAATTGGTCAAGGAAACATCAAAAACTTAAACCACTGTACCTTTTAGTTTTTTGTTGTTTATATATTTTTTGGATAGACAAATACTATTCAATTAATGGGGACTAATAACGTGTAGGCCAACCAATTACAAAACAGAGTACAACTTTAACAAGACTGAACCATCTCCACGTGGCCATTTTTATTTGTGTTATCAACCCACTACATCTTTTTTATAAGCAAAAGATTTATTATAAGGCCCATTCTTATTGCACTCCTCCTCTTACTAACTAATCTTTTACCGACCAAACACCACTAACCTTATAAAAAGACAAAAATACCCTTAACGAATAATATCTTTTTAAGTGTATCCCTTTTTTTCTAATTTTTAAAGGGTACCGAACCCAGATACGCTGCTTTAGTACCGAACCCAGATACGAATAATATCTTTTTAAGTGTATCCCTTTTTTTCTGATTTTTAAAGGGTACCGAACCCAGATACGCTGCTTTAGTACCGAACCCAGATAAGGTACCTTGGTACTGTGTCTTATAACTTTTTACACACCCAGAATACGGTACCAAGGTACCGAACCTGTTAATTATGAAACAATACAGAAACCATACCTTAGTACCAAACGGTGCTCAGTTGTGATTTTTTTTTTTTTTAGAAAACAAAGAAGGTAGTGGGGGTGGTTAGAGAGAGGTGGTGGTGGTGGTGAAGGAGAAGAGAGAGGAGAAGGATGTGGTTGTGGTTGTGGTGAGAGAGAAGGAGGTGGTGGTGGTGGTGGTAAGAGGGAAAAGGTGGTGGTGGTGAGTGGGAGGTGGTGGTGGTGGTGAGTGGTGGTGGTGGTGAGAGGGAGAAGGTAATGGTGGTGGTGGTGATGAGAGGGAGTGGCAAGGTGAAAGAGGGGGGCGGCCTGAAGTGAAGAAGAGAGAGGGGGAGAAGTGATTTGGGGAGGGGTATTTTGGGCATTTTTTAAAAATTTGGAGTGTTTGTGAGTAGAAAGGGGAGCGTAATAACAATGATCTTTATGAGAAAGTTCTCAATCCGAGTAATAAAGCCCATTAAGAGAAAGTTCTCAATCCGAGTTAAAAAATGTTTTTTTTTGCTTATAAATAGATCCATAGTAGTATTTCTTTAAGAAAAATAAACTCTTACAATTACTATTTTTACTTAAAAATATTAGCTTTTCAATATTTTGAATTAATTTTACTTCAACAATTTCAAAATTCAGGTTATTTATTTTACATGTTTTTGACTGTGTTATCTGTGTATTGATTATTTCTACGGGCAAAAAGTAATATAATGTAACTTTGGGCAATAATATGCAGGTACCTGCAGACTTTGTCATCAATTGTATGATCACAACCATTTTTGTTCATTCAAATCAAGCTCCTACAAATTTCATCTACCATGTTTCTTCTTCGTTGAGAAACCCTATCAAACTTTCGGATATTCAAAACATTACTTATCAATATTTCATGAAAACCCCTTGCATAAATGAAAATGGAGAGCCAATAGTCATTTCCAATAAACTTTGGCTTACAAGTTTGGCTACTTTCAACAATTATCTGATGATCCGATATGTTCTTCCCCTAAAGGTTTGTTAATGTTAAGCCTAACAACATCATTAAAGCAGACAATATATAAGGGCCTCTTAGTATTTTAGCTTATCCTTTATGTATTTCTACTAATTCATTTGTACATGTTTTGGCATATGATCTCGAAGGTTTTAGATTTTATGAACAGAATGGTATTCAAATCTTCCCAAGATGGTTATGATGTCAAGAACAGGAAAGTTGGAATGCTTAAACGAATGGGAAAGCTATACAATCCGTATGTGGTTTTTAAGGCCATGTATGTAATTTCACCACCCTCTAATTTTTTAGCGGTTATATATTTGATATTGGATATTTTATATCTGACCTACTTATTTTTTAGTTTCGGTTACTCCTGAAATATAAATTCTTTTTTATTTCAGCTTTGATGATACAAACACAGAAAATTTAAGAATGGTGGCAAAAAATCATCTTAACATGGAGAGTGCAGAATTAGACTTCGACCCCACTAGCATTGATTGGACAAATTACTTGATGAATACACACATTCCTGGCCTCTTCAAGTATGCAGTCAAATAATCTCAAAATAATACTATTGCTTCTAAATCGCTTCAAACTACTCTGATTTAGAAGTGTAAGAATAAAATAAATAAATAAATAAATAAATATTTTGTGGAAGCAGCTGGCGTTATGCGTTTTTATCAGTTAAGCTGTTGTCATAGTGACATAGTGTGAATCCCATTTTGGTAGTTGGAGTTGTATTTGTAATATCTTTGTGGACTTTAATATTATCCAGTACTATCATACTTATGGTTTTAGTTGGGTACTCTTTTTATTTTTTGAGTCTTTTTTTTCATTGTGTTTTAGTCCAAGGAAGCCCTCTCTCCGGGTTGGAGTACCTGTACGGGTTGGAGTACTTGTTGTACTCTCTTTAATAAAATCTTTTGCATATAAAAAAACTATTTCTAGCATGTAATAAAATTGAGTTTTTCGAGTTCTATTTTTTATTTCACTAAAGTACATGGTGAATTTGGTAAAACTTAGATAATGGCCTTGGTTTGGAGCTCATAAACTTTGCGGAAAACATAGATGAAAAGAAATAAAACAAATTCATTGAACTAAATTATCACTAGTGGAAAATTGACATTAAAAAGCATCATTTAGCATCGGTTGTTTAAACACCCGATGTTAATTATAGACGCAGTGGCAATTTTGCAATTAAAGTGAAGTTTTCAGTTTTCGCGCCTACATTTAATGTCCTTCTCTGATACATTTAGCGTCGGTTATTCAAATAGCCGATGCTAAATATCATTTTTCAGGACATTTAGCATCGGTTGTTTGAACACCCGATGCTAAATGTCATTTTTCAGGACATTTTTCAAATAGCCGATGCTAAATGTCATGTTTGTCATGTGCCAAAGCGGTTCTGTCATGTGCTTGGGGAGCTTCCTTATCTGATACTTCCGTCTATCATGCGCCCAAGCACTTTTGTCGTGCGCTTGGGCGCTTTTTCTCTGCTGTTTAGTTTAAAGTTGCGATTTTCATCCAACTTAAGGACTCAACATCCTTCATCTCCATTGAAGATTCAAGGCTTGAGAACAAGATTTTGAAGCTTCAATGTGGGCATTCTCTCCATTGAGTTTGATTTTCTACTTTCCTTCTTCTTTATCCATGTCTAGCTAAACCTTTTTGGGTTAGGGATGAATGAACATTGATGAATCACTATTGTAACCGGTTTTGATTGTTCTTGTTCTGTACCGAGCAGCTTTTTGGTCGGCTGCTGTTGGTAGGTCTCTTGCTGTCCTAGCAGGAGGTCAGTGAGCGCCCGGGGGGGGGGGGGGTACCTGCAAGCCACTCCGACGCTCAAGTCAGTATATAGAATATATGAGTGAAGGTACTAAGGATTAGAGATTCAACCTTTCTAAGGGCAAAGTTTGCCTGTATTTATAGGCAATCGTGCCCTCTTGTGGATCGTCGGATGGGTAGAGTCGATCTTGACCGTCCAAGCATATTGGGCTCGCATGAGGTGAATATGGGCTGAATTGGTTGGGCTGATCCATATGACTTGCTATGTGCACCTCCTGGTTTTGCTAATGGGACCCTCTGGTTGACTCCAGAACAGTTGCCCCCCAAGCCGAGATTATTCCAGAGGATGGTCTTGGCTTGAAGGATTTTCGTCAGTTTGCCGGCTCTGTAAGGTTGCGTGGGAGATTGCCTTTGTAACAATCGTGTTTTGTCATTTTTCACTCTCTAGAGTGAAAAAGAGAAGCTTTTTCCAAACGTTCTTTGTCTATCTTGTCGGGTCGTATGAGGTCCCTTCGTTGCGACCGCGACTCATACCTCATTTGGTGTGATCCTTGTGCTAGGCACCAGGCTAGGGAGGCGTATTTTGATGTTAGTGCCCCCCTGGGCGCCTTCTGCCAAGGTGCTAAGACATCCCGACGCGGGCGCCCTTGTAAGCGTTTTTCGGGAGCTTGTTCGTTGTTGAGAGTTGGCGCCCTCCTGAGTGTCTTGGGTGTTGTCCCCTGCTTGCGTGTGCTTGGTGGCTTTTCATGGAGCAGATTCGCGAGACAAGGTTCGGTGCTTCCACGGGAGCCTTATTTGTATAGTGCTGACTAACCCGTTGCAAAGGAATTGTTTTCAAACTGCCCCCTGTGTAACGCCCCAAAAATTTAATTATTTATTTAATTGAATTGTTTGGGAATTTAATTGGTAAAAAAATAATAAAATAATAATAATGCTAGTATATGTGGGCCTATTGTTAGGGTTGGGAGTAGTAAAAAGAGAAGTGTTAGAGAGGCCCATGATGTAATTCGAATTAGCTAAGGAAAAGCCCATGAAATTAACTAAAGTATAAATAGGCATTATTTAGGGTTTTGCTCATTTTAGAAGGAACAAAAAAATAAGAACTAGAGAGAGGAGAAGAGAGAGGACGGCGCGAAGAAGGAGAGGGAGCTAGGGCAAGCCAAAGACTTTGAATTCTTCAAGGCTAAGGTAAGGGTGGGGTTCTATCTCTATAATTGGGTGTATGAATGGCTCTATGTAGGAAGGTTATGGAACCCTAGGTGTATTAAGTCTAGAAAACCCTAGTTGTAGGAATTGAACTTTGAACGATGATGCTAGTTTCGATTGATGATGATTGTGGCCTTTTGACGATGTGTGATCATGTTTGTTGATGTTTTGGAACCAAAATTCTGTGCATGGGCGCCATGGGCGCCGTTTTTTATTCTGCCGCAGGGCGCCATGGGCGCCGTCTCGTGTTTGTGTTGCTGGGCGCCATTATGGGTGTGTTGTGTTCTGGCGGAGGGGCGCCAAGGGCGCCAATGTTGTGTCTGCCCAGTTGCTGGTTGCTGTGTTGTTCTGGGGCAGGGGCGCCAAGGGCGCCAATGTTGTGGCTGCCCAGTTGCTGTTTTCTATATTGTTCTGGCGCAGGGGCGCCAAGGGCGCCAATGTTGTGGCTGCCCAGTTGCTGTTTGGTGTGTTGTTCTGGCGCATGGGCGCCAAGGGCGCCAATGTTGTGGTTGCCCAGTTGCGGTTTGGTGTGTTGTTCTGGCGCATGGGCGCCAAGGGCGCCAATGTGGTGGCTTCCCAGTTGCTGTTTTAGCTGTTGTTCTGGCGCATGGGCGCCAAGGGCGCCAAGGTTGTGGCTGCCCTGTTGCTGTGGCTGTGTTGTCCTGGCGCATGGGCGCCAAGGGCGCCAAGATTGGCTGCCCAATTTCTGTTGTTGCTGGTTCTGGGCGCATGGGCGCCAAGGGCGCCAAGATTGGCTGCCCAATTTCTGTTGTTGCTTACTGTGTCTTGCGCAGGGGCGCCATGGGCGCCAAAAATCTGGCTGCCTGTTGCTGTGTCTGGCGCAGGGGCGCCATGGGCGCCAAAATCTGGCTGCCTGTTGCTGTTTCTGGCGCAGGGGCGCCATGGGCGCCAAAATCTGGCTGCCTGTTGCTGTGTCTGGCGCAGGGGCGCCATGGGCGCCAGAATCTGGCTGCCTTGTTGCTGTGTTGTGTTCTGGCGCTGTGGGCGCCAGTGTGGCTGCCTGTGTTGTGTGTTGTGCTGCGTGTTGTGTTGCTGGGTGCCATGGGCGCCAAGGGCGCCAGTTTGGCTGCCCAAATGTGAATTTCACATTTGATGCTTGGGACGATGTGTTGAGGTTGAATATGTAATTAGGCCCAAAGTTGCCAAAATATTGGGAGTTGCTAAATTGTTGATGTGTTGCCAAAAATGTTGAAAGTTGCTAATTAGTGTTGATGATGGTGTACCAAGTTGAATTGCCTCTATTTATTGGCAGGTGGTATGTTGTAGGGCTATGGCCAACGATGATTTCCGATGTTGTTGCGTTGCTATGTAATCGTTGTTTATTGGTTGTGCATTTACATAACGTCGCATACATAGCATATTTTTACGATGGAGCTATGCTCAAAACACGACGGCCTGGACTGGCAAATTACGATGAAATGATGCTACGATGTTAATGCCTCTATTTATTGGCTGGACTATGGTACCACATGCATTATAGGGCGGTGGCCCTGAGTTGAGTCCCATTCCGCATCCATGTTTCATGTCTATATGGTTGAGATGATGTTGACTGTTGTTAAATGATGAATTGATGCTATGGCCTGAATTACATATTGTCTTTCATATGTCTGATTATATAGTGCGATATCTCACCCCTTCTGTTTGAATGTTACCCCGATGTTGGTAACGTGCAGGTAATCACGAATGAAGGCTGTTCACCTTCGTTTGATCGAGTCAGTGTCGTCACTCAGATATGTAACACTCGGGGGGAATGAACACACGTTTTAATATTGCTGCTATGTTATTTTGTTGTTGAAACTTTAAGTTGTTACGTCGTTGTTTTTGAGCTGTTTTGAATTGTTAAGACGCTACGTCTATTTGAGTTGACTTGTTATGAATCCGCTGCGTAGTAATTAAAGAGGAATTGTTTTGAAGACTAAAAGGTTGTTTTATCGGTTCATCCGAAAGCGCTATGCATCTGTTTTCAAAAGTGAATTAATCCGTCTATTGTTTCACGAAGCAAATGTGGCACTCCATTGTTGTTGAAAAAGGATTTTTATGAACTCTGATTTTTGCATTATTTTACCGGGTAGAAATGGGGTGTTACATTAGTGGTATCAGAGCAGTTTCGGTCTGTCCGGCCAAGTTGTCAAGTTATTGTGTCATTGACGATCAAGTATTGTCAATTAGTTCTAACTGTTGTTTATGTTGAAGTGATTAGTTGAGATGGCCGGAAGGAACGATGCTGCTATCGCTGCTGCTATGGCTGCTATCGCTCAGGCCGTGGAAGGTCAGCAAAACGTTGGTGAAAATGCTGGGTCTCGTAGTTTGGCAACCTTTCAAAGGGAGAATCCGCCTACTTTCAAAGGCAAGTATAATCCTGATGGAGTGTTGGCTTGGCTGAAGGAGATGGAGAGGATCTTCCGTGTGATGGACTGCACTCCAGCGCAAAAGGTTCGTTATGGCACTCATATGTTGGCAGAAGAAGCTGATGACTGGTGGTTAGAGACTAGTCAAAGGTTGGTAGCTGCAGGTGAAGAGGTCACTTGGGTTGTGTTCCGTAGGGAATTTATGAGGAAGTACTATCCGGAGGATGTTCGGGGTAAGAAGGAAATTGAGTTCCTTGAGCTGAAGCAAGGAAATCTGTCGGTTACTGAGTATGCTGCTAAGTTTGTGGAGTTGGCTAAGTTTTATCCGCACTACAGTGAAGCAACTGCTGAATTTTCGAAGTGCATCAAGTTTGAGAATGGGTTGCGACCAGAGATCAAGAAGGCCATTGGATATCATAAGATCCGTGTTTTTGCTGATTTGATTGATAGCTGCAGAATCTATGAAGAGGATAACAATGCGCATTATAAGATTATTAATGAGAAGAGGAGCAAGCCTCAGAATCGTGGTAAGCCGTATGATGCTCCTGCCGGTAAGGGTAAGTCGAGAGTTGTTGATGGCAAAAGGACTAGTGGGGGAGATGCTCCTGCTGGTATTGTGTGCTTCAAATGTGGCAAAGCTGGCCATAAGAGTAATGCGTGCAACGCTGAGGCGAAGAGGTGTTTCCGTTGCGGTAAGATCGGGCATGAGGCGTCCGGGTGTGAGCATAAGGAGGTGGTTTGTTTCAACTGTGGCGAAGGAGGACACATCAGTAGTCAGTGTCAGAAACCGAAGAAGGAGCGGGCTAGTGGAAAAGTGTTCGCTTTGGCAGGGACAGAGACTTCCGAAGAAGATGGACTTATTAGAGGTACATGCTTCATTAATAATATTCCTCTATCTTCTATTGTTGATACTGGTGCTACCCATTGTTTTATTGCTGCCAATTGTGTTGAAAGATTGGGTCTTGCGTTGTCTTCTATGAATGGAGAGATGGTCGGCGACACTCCAGCTAAGGGGTCGGTGACTACTTCTCTTGTATGCTCTCAATGTCCTTTGTCGACTTTCGACAGAGACTTTGTTGTTGACCTGATTTGTCTGCCGTTAAGTGGATTGGATGTGATCTTAGGTATGAACTGGTTAGAGCATAACCATGTGCATATTAACTGTCGTAGTAAGTCTGTGAGTTTCTCCACTCCCGAAGAGGAGGAAGCTGGTTTGTTGTCTACTGGTCAGTTGCGGAAGTTGATGCGAGAGGAAGTCCAGTTATTCTCGCTAATGGCGTCAATGTCTGTCGAGAACCGAGCCGTGATTGAAGAGCTGCGGGTAGTATGTGAATTTCCTGAAGTTTTCCCTGATGAGATTCCAGGTGTGCCGCCAGAGAGAGAAGTGGAATTCGCTATTGATCTTGTACCTGGTACCAGACCTGTTTCTATGGCCCCGTACAGGATGTCGGCATCTGAGTTGTCCGAATTGAAGAAGCAGCTTGAGGATTTGCTCGAAAAGAAGTTTGTGAGACCAAGTGTGTCGCCGTGGGGAGCTTCTGTGTTGCTAGTAAAGAAGAAAGATGGAAGTATGAGGCTCTGTGTTGATTATAGACAGTTGAATAAGGTAACGGTTAAGAACAAGTATCCACTTCCAAGGATAGATGATTTGATGGATCAGCTGGTGGGTGCTCAAGTGTTTAGTAAGATTGATTTGCGGTCGGGCTATCATCAGATTAAAGTGAAAGATGAGGATATTCAGAAGACGGCTTTTTGGACGCGTTATGGGCATTATGAGTATTCGGTGATGCCTTTTGGTGTTACTAACGCGTCGGGGGTATTTATGGAATACATGAACCGTATTTTCCATACTTAGATCAGTTTGTGGTGATATTCATCGATGATATTCTGGTCTACTCTAAGTCGGAAGAAGAGCATGCAGAGCATTTGAGATTAGTGTTGGAAGTCCTGAAAGAGAAGAAGTTATATGCAAAGCTGTCTAAATGTGAATTCTGGTTGAAGGAAGTGAGTTTCCTTCGTCACGTCATTTCAGGTAGTGGCATTGCGGTGGATCCGTCTAAAGTAGATGCTGTGTTGCAGTGGGAAGCCCCGAAGTCGGCTACCGAGATTAGAAGCTTTTTGGGGTTAGCTGGTTATTATAGAAGGTTCATCGAGGGTTTTTCGAAGCTAGCACTTTCGTTAACTCAGTTGACTTGCAAGGGTAAAGCCTTTATATGGAACGCTCGTTGTGAAGAAAGTTTCGCCGAATTAAAGAAGAGATTGACGACGCCTCCTATTTTGACGTTGCCCAATCCGGGAGAGTCTTTTGTGGTGTATTGTGATGCTTCCAAGATGGGTTTAGGGGGTGTGCTTATGCAGAATGGAAAGGTAGTGGCTTATGCGTCGAGGCAGTTGAGAACTCATGAAAAGAATTATCCTACGCATGACTTAGAGCTTGCTGCAGTTGTTTTTGTGCTGAAAATTTGGAGGCATTATCTCTATGGTTCTAGATTTGAAGTATTTAGTGACCATAAGAGCTTGAAGTATTTGTTTGATCAGAAGGAATTGAATATGAAGTGATAAGCTCCAATTTAGTGCATTTTTAGAGACACTTGAGTCATTTTTAGAGCTATTATTATTATCTAAATAAATAAGTGACTCAAATTGCTATTTATTTTGTAGGAAAGAAGATAGATAAAGAAGTTGTTTCAATGAGTTGTTTGAAGCAAAATAGGGGTGTCGTTAGCAAAAGAAGCATGTGGCCCAAGTGTGGAAAAATAAAGTCCAAGTCCAATTCCAAATAAACCAAACGTGAGAAGGGAGCTTCACATTGGAATTCAAAGGATAATAAAAAAGACATACCACATATACTGAGGAAGGGCCGTACGTACATAATTGAAAGAAACCTAGGCAAGCATTATAAAGAGACGGCAACAGTGCGTGATACAGGAGCCGGACAACAAGAAAACAATTATTTTTGATAATTAAAGAAAGAAGAGAAACAGTAGCCCCGTGAGAGGAGAAGACGCACCAACAGTAACGCCGGCATAGTGGATGAGGAAGATTTGGTACCCGTTCTTGACACCGTGAGAGAGCTTTGGAGCAGGAAAAAGAGACTAAATATTCAGAATTAGAATTTCTTTAATTTCCGGGTTATTTTTATCTCTGTAATTCATGACTCTAATTCCTATTTTATTGTTCTTTATGATTTTGGATAGCTAAATCCTCTTCTAGGGTCTAGGTGGATCTTACTTGATTAGAGACTTTTTTATGTTCTAATTTCTGGTTTGAATTCCTATTTTTATTTTAATTAATATTGTCCTATTGTTTTTATCACATGATTAGGATTAGCTACCGTTTGCATGTTTATAATCAATTAGTTGATCAGCGACCGTACTGCAATTAGTTGGTGGACCTATAGGATAATTGGGGCTAAAATTAGGGCATGACCAAACCATAATTTAGTCTTCCAATCATTCAACCTTTTTGTTCTTTATGCTTTTCCTGAATTTAAATTCTTGCATGACCAAACGAGGGTTAATTTAGGAAAAAGAATATTAATCGCGAATGACCAAACAGATTAATAGTTTTAGTAAAGGGATTGGTAATTAAGTAAAATAAGGGAATTCAGGTAGGAATTAGACATAGGGGAATCGAAGCTTGCTAGTGAAACCGTGACCCTAGACCTCTCTCCATCGATTAAATTTAGTATTTTAATTCTTGTTATTTATTTCTTTTTATTTGTTTTCATTACAACTAAATCATTGGTTTGTCTAAACAATATATAATCTCGATTAGTTTTGTACTTGTTAATTAATCCCTGTGGATACGATAATCTTTTATACTACTTCTGCGAAAGAGTACACTTGCTTTAAGTGTGTTTTTAACGCAACAAGTTTTTGGCGCCGTTGCCAGGGATTAATTTGGCAATATTAAACGAAAAAGATTTTTATTGCTTTAGACTTTATTTTATGCTTTAGTTTTAATTTTGTTTTTTTTTCCTAAAAAAAATATTAAAAAAAAAACTGATAATACTTTCCGAAGAGACCGTTGCATTTCACATTGTTTTGCAGAGAAAAGTCTAAATCATGGTTAAAAGTCTTGGAGACTACATTAGAGAGGCAGAGGCACAAAGAAATTTAGAGAAGTCATATTGGTATATGTCTCAATGCCAGATTCAAATTTCTCCTCCTCCTTATGAACCTTATTCAAACTATTGGGATGACTATGAGCCACCTCCTTATTCCTCCCACTGGGATAATTATGAGTCACTACAAGTGCAAAGGCAAGAGGAGGAAAAGTCGGATGTCAATGAGGTCTTGGCCAAATTTATGCAACAGACAAATGAAAAATTTGAAAGATTGGAGGGTGCCATGAACAACAAATTTGAAAGCTTGGAGGGTCAAATCTCAACTCTCATTGCTTTGTTATCTCAAGAGGCCCAAGAAACTCCTTCACAAACTAAGTCTACCCAAAATGAAGAAGCTGAGCAATACAAAGAAAGTATTCCTTCGAGAGATGAAGGTGTCTCTATGGAATATAATCTGGAGGAAGAAGCTCTCAAGAAAGATGAGGAGACTCTTACTGAAGGGAGTCATATTGAAACAAAAGATTCTACCAAAGGGAGCATTTGTGAGGATAGTGAGAAAGATCCCATGGTTATTGATTTGGAGAAAAACGAGATAGTCCCAAATTTTTGGGCAAATTATTTTAGCCATTGGTGATGTTGTAATTGAGGTTCATAGAGGAAAGGTAACCTTAATGAGTGGTAAAGAAGAGGAGGTGATTAAGGCTTTAAATTCCAATGAAATTTTCTCTTCTTTAACTTCTTCTTATTTTGATAATGTGGTTGAAACTAACATTTTTAGTGAATTAAAGATGCAGGACCTTTTGGAGAAAAGTCTTATTTTGCAGGATCCTAGCATAATGGTGGATGGAGATAAAATAAAAATTTCATCATCCTTTGAAGTTCATCCAACACGTGGAAAAAGAAAGAACAATGTCAACCACATTGTTAGAAAACGAAGAAGGTGCACAGCGTTAGATGTAAAATTTGCTCTTGGAGAGCCCCCTGATTGAGAACCAACTATCGTCAGGCTCATGACGTTAAACAAGCGCTTCGCAGGAGGCAACCTGTGTTTTCTTTTCATTTATTTTTATTTTTACTTTTAATTTGTTTCATTTTGTTTTTAGGAATAAGCTCGGACTACAAGCTCTCTCAGGGAAGTCACTATTACTCTCTCTCTCATTTATTTCTCTTAGTTTCTATTTTATCATTTTGCATTGAGGACCATGATTTATGCTAGTGTGGGGGAGGCGAGTTATTTTGTCACTTGATCTCTATTAATGCACATACCCACCGTATATGTTGATAGCATTTTTTCTGGCCTATTTTTGCGAATTATACTTAAAGTTGAAAAAAATAGAGATTTTGTCTTTAGGGGATCCCATAATTAATTTACTTGACAGACTTGTGCTTAATTGTAACTGTGAGGATGTCCTTAGGAAGCTGATAATTAGCAATTGTCCCTGTTGAGTACTTTTTGTGAATTAGCTTCTAAAGGTGAGATTTGAGCCTTCATAAGGGGATTGATACTAAATCATAAATTTTTACCCCTTTTCTTTCTATGAGTGTGTTTTCCAATTTGCTACATTCTAGAATTTGTCTTTTGACCATTTCAAGGCGAAAATTGATTTGCATCATGTAAAAAGATTTGGGGAATGTAGGTATTTTTCTGGCCTCAGAGTTGTTTGTTGAATTTATCCCTTAGTTGCCCACTTTGAGCTTATTTGTTATATTTTTTTTCTTTGGTACCCAGATATAATTTTCCTTTTTTTTTGTGTTTGTGGTAACCATTTGGAATTAAATGTGTAGCAACTATTGAAAATTGCAATTTCGTCCTATACTTTAGTTGTCTATCTTGTCAAGATGAAGAAAAAAAAAGGAGTGAATCATGTGTTTACAAGAATATTCTCCTACAAAGGAAACAAAATATGAGTTTTCATGTACTTACCTTTTTCTCATGAAAAAAATATAGAAAAATGAAAAAGAAAAAAAAAAGAAGAAAGAAAGCAAGAAGGAGGAAAAGACACATCAAAAGAATGAAAGAGCCAAAGGGCAAATCCAAAAAAAAAAGAGTCTACTCAAGAGCAAAAAGCAAATCAAAAAGAGTCGACTCAATAGAAAAAGAAGAGTGAAGAATGAAAGTGAAATTAATTTGGAGTTTGGACAAAAATTGCAAAATAAATAAGACCTCCATATTTGGTTTCAAATGTTACTATTTGTTTCTTGTTTTTAGCCCTTTGATTATCCCTTCCTTCTTATTTCCTACCCTGCATATTCACCCTGGCCCCATTACAACCCATGAAACCCCATCTTTTGCATGCATGTGAACTATTTAGTGGAGATTTGCTCAAATTACAAATTTATGGTAATGTGCATTTTGTGGAAACTTGAGTGTATATTTCCCTAGCCCCTAAACACTTAGAGAGATTGTGAGCGAGTGCCTTTGTTCACAGAAATGTGTTCTTCAGGGACATGAGCCTCTAACTGGGCAACCTTTTGACACCTCATTTGTGCTATACTGTCTATTGTCTGTCATTGTACTTTTAATTTTGGGTCCCTTATTTGGCTGTCTTTGTTACTTATTTGAAACTTTTATTGAGCCAGAAAATTTGCTTGAGGACAAGCAAAAGTTAAGTGTGGGGGAGTTGATAAGCTCCAATTTAGTGCATTTTTAGAAACACTTTTGAGTCATTTTTAGAGTTATTATTATTATCTAAATAAATAAGTGACTCAAATTGCTATTTATTTTGTAGGAAAGAAGATAGATGAAGAAGTTGTTTCAATGAGTTGTTTGAAGCAAAATAGGGGTGTCGTTAGCAAAAGAAGCATGTGGCCCAAGTGTGGAAAAATAAAGTCCAAGTCCAATTCCAAATAAACCAAACGTGAGAAGGGAGCTTCACATTGGAATTCAAAGGATAATAAAAAAGACATACCACATATACTGAGGAAGGGCCGTACGTACATAATTGAAAGAAACCTACGGGGCGACGAGAGTACAGTAACGAATCTGATCATACAGGTGTGGGGGCAACATATCTTGAACGTAAGGGTGCCAAGTGATACCTTTAACCTGTAACAAAAAATTACAATAGAATTACAAAGAGTAGGGGTTGTCATAGTAGGGGTTGTTATAGTAGGGGTTGTGATAGTAGGGGTTATGATATGATAGTAAGGGTTCTAATAGTAGGGGTTGTGATAGTAGGGGTTGTTATAGTAGGGGTTGTGATAGTAGGGGTTCTATTAGTAGGGGTTGTGATAGTAGGGGTTCTATTTAGGGTCTTTGATAGAGACTTGAGAAACGAAAGGCTTTGGTCGAATTGAATCGTGGGATATATCTGGTTATGAAGATGGCTCTCCAGTTGTATGGATTTCTAGTGAGATTGCTGATTATGATTGTGTGAAACCAGCTCCTAGTTACAAAAAGTTTTATGACCATTTCTTTGAAAAGGCTTGAGCATGTATTGAAGTATACAAGAAACTAGCAAAGTCTTCTGGTGGTGACCCCTACTAATACAACCCCTACTATCACAACCCCAACTATAACAGCCCCTACTATCAATTTCCCTCAACTTGACGCATTGAGGCGAGGCAAGGCACAAGAGAGGTGAGGCGTGTTGAGTTTAAATCTTCTCTCTCTTCGACGCGTCTTTTGGTGAAGAGAGGCGAGGCGAGGCTCTTCATCATCCAAGTGGGGCGAAGCGCTTTGAGGTTGGAACCAAATTTAGAGGTACAGTTTAATTAATTGTGATTATAAGTAGGGGTTGTGATAGTACGGGTTATGATATGATAGTAGGGGTTCTAATAGTAGGGGTTATGATAGTAGGGGTTGTCATAGTAGGGGTTGTTATAATAGGGGTTGTGATAGTAGGGGTTATGATAGTAGGTGATAGTAGGGGTTGGTTGTGATAGTAGGGTGTGGTCTTTCTTTTTGGCTGACTCCTCTTCCTGTTCTATTGATCAGAAGCATCCAGCAGCGCCACGCCAGTAGAAAGAGCTAAGCTACTAAGCTAAGTAAGTGTTGTGGAACTCGGTAGAAGCGATTTGCTGCTTCCGCCTCTCTAGACTTCACAATGGCTCCCCCTATTTATATAGATAGAATGAAAAATTAGTCTGATATCCCTCAACTATAATTAATATAAGAAATCCGAAAGGAATTTTCAATTCTGAAGGATTACCCTTTTGTTTGAGCAGGGGGCTTCGAGTCCTGTGTTGACAAAGATCAGATAGGATCCTGCTGTGATCCTCGATCTCTTCCTTTATATTGATCAGCGTTCTATCGATAATTCAATTAAAGATCGAGTCAAGGGAGAATGCTTCTTGAAAAAGAAACTAATCAAGAGAAAACTAATTCCATGAATTAGGAGACCTAATCTAATCCCCCAATCCATCTCTCATTAGCGAAAGCTACCTACCTAGTTTTGCTGAAGCTCTGCCAGTATAGCACGGTGCTCTTTTTTAGTTTCTTTTTCTATATTCGCTGAACACTTCCAATACCTCACCACACCGATTTCACAGCTCGATTAGAGCAACTTTCGAGCCTTATCTTATCTTATCTTGTCTTGCTTGCTCTGCTTTAAAGAAATTGCTTGAGCGGCTTTCAAAGAAAATCTGACCTTTAGCATAGCAACGGCAGGAGTCTTTCTTAGTGCAATACCTTCCACAACCCTTCAAGCGTGCGGGCGGCCCTAGCTAATCTAAAAAAGTTGCGATTTTGAAAGGTCCAAACTTCACCCAGTACGCAACTCGGTTTTCCGCCCGAACGACCCTAGCGTACAGAAAAGAAAGAAGTAGTCCTATTCGAAAACGAAATTTCAGTCCTGGTAGGTGCGATATTGAAGGCCTTCACGGGCTTACTTAGTGCTTGTGCTAAGGAGTTCTGGGCTAAGGGCTGGAGCGTAGGAAGCATTGGCTATCAGAACCCCTGGAGGGAACTAACTCCTTTCTTGCAAAGCAGCTTCATGAGAAAGAAGTTGTCTGTGTATTGGATCCGCTCTTCTGTTAGCATAAACATGAATTAGATTCTATTCGTATTATTTATTCTTAAGAGAACCCCCCACCCGAACCATTCTTAAGACCACCAAGCTCTCTCGAATGAGTTCTATTTTTTCTGCTTTCGAGATACACTGGGGGCCAAATCTCCTCCTAACTAATAAGTGAAACTTTGTGCCTAGATCGTCCTGAAGACGGATGCGACGGGAAGAAGTGGCATTTGGAAGTGTTGCTGACTTAACATTTAGGTTTCGGCATAACAAAGCTTGCACTGTCTTTTCGCACTTAGGCGCACAGCGTGCCATTGGTAATGATTCTACTACGGTGCCACAAATTCGCAAACTGATCCTAAGTAATCGTTGTTGTTCATTAGATTCCGGAGGAACTACTTCGTTAGGATTGGGGAATTGCTGCGAACTTAATGCACAAATAGATGGAATAGCAGCAAATAGCATCTTTCTAGCTTGCATATTCGTGGAACTCAATCTCATTTAGAAAGGTTCTTTCTATCTTTCAGCAACTAAACGGGAAGTGGTTTAGGAAAGATCATACCATTTTTTCCTCTGAATCTCAGATTACATTACACCTCATCTTCGGATGATACAGAAGAAATTTGTTCCCTAATCATGGGAAAATTATCAGGTAACTTATACAATGGTCCATCACTAGCAACCCCTTGAAATGCGAGTCCAAGAGTGTATCCCAAAGCTCGAGCTACAGAAACTGCAACCGCATTCCCAACTTGAATGTATCTATAATATTATAAACTATGTTAGTATCATTACTTTGATTTAAGCTACCAATTCAATAAGTTTAGTTATAAAACAAAGCAAAATATATACCCTAGGAAACATAACTAAAATCACTTGAGTTACCTTTCTTTGACTGGCCCACATAACTTATAAAAGTCTGGAAAACCTTGAAGCCTAGCATTTTCACGAATAGACAACACTCTATCTTGCTCAGGATGTGTAATTGCCTAATAAAACACATATCAGACATGTCAGCTAATGTATTCATTGTGAAGTGCAAACACATGATTGAAATGGGCTTCTTGGATATAAAACATCGATCACAAACATGTTTAGCTTGGCAGGATCTATAGGACACTTTCGACCAAAAAAAAAAAGAATCTATAGGACACATAAAACACCAAAAGAAAGTAGTATAAAACACTAATTTAGTGTATTTAACATGCCTTGCTTGCATTTACTAAAACACTTAAAAAGAATATCCGGTATCTCAAAGGCTTCTGAAGTTTTTTCCCGCAAGATCTAAACATTAATATTCCAATGAAATTCCAAATATACATGATCTCAAAAAATAAAATAGAAACATACCTGATTGTGAGGCTCTGCTCTTGTCACCACAGTTGGAACAGTTTCATCCCACCATAACCGAGCAAAAGGCCTAGAAATATAACAACATAAAGCATTTTAGAGACTGAATTGTCTATGAAATAGTAAGATATGCATTCAGCCACAACATTAAAATACTGAATCAAAATTACTTTTAAGTTAAAGACTTACTTAGACGAAGAAAGAAACGTGTATCCCCTAAAACAACACCAGAATAAATTAAACAGTTATATTTATTATTTATTATTTACATAAAAACATGAAAGAAACTTGCATCTTATCAAAAAAACCGTTGGCAATGGGTATCTGATGTGTAGTGATTATCTTTTCCTGGCTCAGGGTCGGATGGATGCTTCGAAGGTTGGAATCTTCCGAGGTAAGAATTGTCGAGGTCACGTTCTTCCGAGGATGGATCCGACGAGATCGGGTACCTGTAGACACTCTGATGCCAAAGTCAGCAAACAGAAGTCAGTGGGGTGCAAATGACTGAAGCGTACCTGGATATGTGGGTAGGACCCGTATTTATAGATGCGGAGCACCTGGGGTTTGCGGGTTGCGCCCGATCCAGACCGTTGGATTCAAGTGCTTTGATCTGGTCCGTTGATTTAGGATTCGATGGCGTGATACCTTGCTGGACCAAATTTCTCGGGGAATGGGCCCATTATAGTCGCGGATTTGGCCTCTGTGGCCGATCCGGAACAGTTGCCCCCCAAGTTGAGGCCGGTCACAGAGTACGACCTCGGCTTGATTGTGCTTTACCCTTTGGGTGTCGCCCTCGGATTCGCACAATGCGTGCTGGATCCCGAGGTTGAGATGCGAGCCCGACGCGAGTGATGTTGCGGATTGGGCCTCTGTGACCGACCCGGAACAAATTTCTTACATTTCGTCGAATGAAATCTCGTACTTAATAGCATCACTGCTCCAGAAACCTCACAACTGGTCATAAAACTTTTTGTAACTAGGAGCTGGTTTCACACAATCATAATCAGCAATCTCACTAGCCATCTTCATAGCCAGATATATCCCACGATTCAATTCGTCCAAAGCCTTTCGTTTCTCAAGTCTCTATCAAAGACCCTAAATAGAACCCCTACTATCACAACCCCTACTATAACAACCCCTACTATGACAACCCCTACTCTCATAACCCCTACTGTTAGAACCCCTACTATCCTATCATAACCCCTACTATCACAACCACCCCTACTATCACCTACTATAACAACCCCTACTATCACAACCCCTACTATCATAACCCCTACTGTCACCAAAAGACGAAATGCTACTAGAGGAGATGATAATTATCTGTGGTATCGAGAGTGGCTGAAGTAAGTACCTGAAAGAGGGTGGTTGATGGCTATTTGGCGGTGGGGGGTGGTTATTGGTGGTAGCGAGAGTGAGAGGTGGTGGTGGATGGCCGTGGGGGTTCGGTTTGCGAAGTGAGGGTGAGGCTAAGGCTACGGTGGTGGTTGTGTTTTCCTGACGGTGGTTTGATGGTGGGATGCGATGGTTTCCAGCGAGGATACGGCGGTGACCACCGTTCTGCATAGTAGCCAAGGTCTTGTCCACCATTTCTCTATCTGTTGGTGCTGCTGCAGAATCTATATTTGCATGCACCTGTGTTGCACCTGCAATGGTTGCTTCCTGCATTTCAGGTGCAATGAACATTCTTTACATTGCAGGTGCACCGGACACTTCTTGGGATAAGAGTACTTTGATCTTCTCACTCAAAAATGCTACAAAAAGTTGCATTGATCAGAACTCATTCTCACAAGAAAGATTCGCTAGTTGCAATACGAGAACGTCGAGTGCCGACCAACAATTGTTTGTCCTAAAAAAATTAGTATAAACATAACATTGCCCTGTTTCTGTCTCCTCACACTGTCTTCTACTTTTCCTCCTCTCTCTAAAAAGCACTAATTGATCCATATGGAAACTACCTTTAATGTTATGCGCTAGATTTTGGAGAGAAATAATTTTTAAATAAATTTAGTGAATAAATACTTTCAAAAAATAAACATTTTTACTATCACACTTTTAAAAAGATAAATGTATTTGTACTTGTATTTATTTTTCTATTACTAAAAAAACTCCTAATATCACATGGCGCCAATATTATTTTATTTATTATGCTCTATTTTTGAAAACCAGTTCTGATAGATTGCCTTTGAAACTAACCGACCCCGCCTTGGAAACTACTCCTTTATTTTGATCTTTATTGTGAGCATCTGAATTAGTGAACACAAATGAGTTGCTTAAATGAGTCTTACAATAGCCACATCATTTTAAAGCAATTAGTATTTTACCGTACATATGCACGGGTGATATTGTATTTGTTATAATTTGTTGTGAAATATAAATACGTTAAAAATTACAAAATGTAATAAAAGAAAACGGAAAAAATCCATAAAAAGTGATATTTCAAATTTATTAAAATAGTTGTGTTGGAAAAAGTTGTACAAAAAAAGTAGGTACCATCATATATATATATATATATATATATATATATATATATATATATATATATATATATATATATATATATATATATATATATATATATATATATCAGATTATATCATATTACAAGTTAGATAGATCAGATTATATCAGTTTTTTTATCACAAAAAAAATTCCAATTAAATAGATTGATGGGGTTTGATACGAACACAACAGAGCACCCACAATTTGCACGTAATTCATGGGGGTTTTGATACGAACCCAGCAAAGCAGCCACAATTTATGACTATTTGTTTTCGATGTTTGGTCTCTCATTATGTTATATATATAAATGTACTTTTTTTATAGAGAGAGAGAGAGAGAAGAAATAAAAGTTAGGGTAATCTATCTTCTGAATCCTGCTGTCTGCAGGAGTAATGCTGATAATCCGATTTGCTGGTGCAATGACTGCTGCTGCAATGAAAAATATATGATTATGCTAAATACACAAGACTTTCACAGTTTATCGTTTCCAATTCTACAAATGCTGATTCCTATTGTAATTCTTTATTTGATGCTATATAAATATTAAAACATGCTTTTTAATGAATGCATTCTCTAGAAACTCAACTCTTGTGTTTCCACAAAGCTTTGTAAATCATGATTTTTCAATTCTTCAAAGGTTCATTTGAGCTCTTTTTGTGTGAGTGTGTGTCTCTACTGATCTCAGATTGGATCCTATAATGACATTCGGGTGTTGGTACTAAACAGTGGGTAGAAAATTGAATACTTTATATGCTTGTGCGGGTGTAGACAGAACTTCAGCTTCTTGTTTTTCCCCCTCTGCAACAATCACCAATTACGTACATAATTCGTGGTTGTGTGGTGCAGCAACCACCAATTACATGGAAACAAACAATTTGTGGTTGCCTACTACAACAATCACCTATTGTTTTTTTTTATTTTTTAGAAATTTAGAATTTTATCTAGTAGGGGTTATAACCCTAGTAGTTAGAGCTGTCAATTTAGGCCCAGGCCAATGGCCCGGTCATATATATATGGGCTGGGCCAGGCTGGCTCATGGGCTGATGGGTTTGCCCACACACAATTTGTGGGTGTCTACTGAAATAACCACCAATAACCTGGAAATCAAACCGAATTTGTGGGTGCCCCGTGCAACAACCAACGATTAAGTGGAAAACACAAACAATTTGTGGGTGTGTGATGCAACAACTACAAATTACGCGAAACAAACAATTTGTGGGTATGTGGTGCAACAACCACCAATTACGACCTATTTGTGGGTGCCCAGTTCAAAAAAAACCAATTACGTGGAAAGAAATTTGTGGAACAACAACCAATTATGGAAAACCACACACATTTTGTGGGTGCCCCGTGCGACAACCACAAATTACGCGAAACACACAATTTGTGGATGCCCAGTACAACAACCACCAATTATGAAAAATCACATACAACTCGTGGGTTCCACCGTGCAACAACCACAAATTACGTGGAAATCAAACAGATTTTGTGGGTGCCCCGTGTGACAACCACAAATTAAGCGAAACAAACAATTTGTGGGTGTGTGATGCAACAACCACAAATTAGAGAAGCTACCGTGATATATGTTTTGCAGTCAACAAAGTATGCCATGATTCACCGTATGACTCATGATTCTGGATATGACTCAAGTCTCAAGTAGAATCTGTTTTGTTATTATGGTTGAATGAATTGAGTACGAGCCTGTTGAGACCAGGAGGCCATTCCGTGCTCTTCTTGATGTTGGTCTTGTTAAGACCACAACTGGCAACCGTGTCTTTGGTACCCTCAAGGGAGCTCTTGATGGGGGTTTGGATATTCCCCATAGCGACAAAAGGGTTGCTGGTTATGATAAGGAAAAGAAAGAGCTTGATCCTGAGGTTCACCATAAATATATCTTTGGTGGGCATGTTCTATTTGGAGTCGGTGGCAATTTTCCGACGACTCATTTAAAACCACTTAAAACTGGTGCCTTAGTTTTAAAACCACTTAAAACTGGTGCCTTAGTTTAGTAGTAATGTTGCACATGTTCCAAAACTAAGGCACCAGTTTTAAGTGGTTTTAAATGAGTCGTCGGAAAATTGCCACCGACTCCAAATAGAACATGCCCACCAAAGATATATTTATGGTGAACCTCAGGATCAAGCTCTTTCTTTTCCTTATCATAACCAGCAAACCTTTTGTCGCTATGGGGAATATCCAAACCCCCATCAAGAGCTCCCTTGCCCTCTCAACCAAATTTACAGTCTAATTTATATACTAGCTCTTAACATGTGCACTTTACAAGTCTTAAGCTGTGCACTTTCCTAACTGAATCTAGTTCAGTCTAACTGAATTAAAGTAGTTACAACAGAACAGTTATGATACAGTTTAATTAAGGGGAAATTATACAGTGAATAATAGAAGTGAACGTGGACAAGTTTGCTTAGCAGGTTCGGAAGAAGGAAGGCTATCGTCAAGACCTCTCGGTGCCATATTCATATTAAGTAAGTAGAAAGAGATGAGGCGAAAAGCAGCTAGTTCACATCTTCTCTTTTCGTTACTGCGGTTAGGATCAGGTCAGGGATGAGAAGTCGGTGAAAATCGAACTAGCATTTCTAAGAGCTAAGAGTTCGCTGGCGAAGGGCTTAGCAGCATAGTAAATAGGAGTGACTGCTGAATTGAATGCAGTCGTCCTTAGTTAGGCCTTCAAAGTCAATGCTAGGCAAACTAAGCAAATCATTTAAGAGCATCAAATCCTTCTCACAAAGAAGCACCCCCTATACCGAGTCGGTTACTGGTCCGACCCTTGACCTAGTAACCCGGTACCTTCACCGAGGCGGTTACTGGTCCGACCATTTACCCAATGACTTGGTACCTTCACCGAGTCGGCCACCGGTCCAACCTTTGACCCAGTATCTTCACCGAGTCGATCACCGGTCTGACCGTTGACCCAGTGACCCGATACCTTCACCGAGTCGGTCACGTGTCCGACCCTTGACCCAGTGACCCGGTACCTTCACCGAGGCGGTCGCCGGTCCGACCCTTGACCCAGTGACCCGGTACCTTCACCAAGCCGGTCACCGGTCCGACCATTGACCAAGTGATCTGGTACCTTCACCGAGTCGGTCACCGGTCCGACCCTTGACCCAATGACCTGGTACCTTCACCGAGTCGGTCACCGGTCTGAGTTTTAAAACACTAGTTTAGGGTCTAAATTGGGCTGAATGTGACAAGGGCTGTAAATAGTAAATCTGAGTAGTACACCCTTCTTGCACTTTGGCGTGTGCAGCAGTTGCATGTTTGATGATGATATTTTATGATTTTTGTAATTAATATTATTATATAAGTATCCCATTTAATCTTGATATTTTATGATTTTTGTAATTAATATTATTATATTAGTACAACAAAACAGAGCTAAATGGTGTAAAAACTAGAAATTTGTTCCATTTAACCGCTGCCAGCACAGTCATCTTTGCAGAGTTGTCTTGGAGGTCAATGTAGTTAAGCATATGTTGTCCATTTCGGTAATTTTATATTACTCAATTCATATGCTTAACTATATTTTAAAAGCAAATTAATTGGCAACGAAAAATCTATTTCAGAATAAAGTTTTCAATGAAGGAAATTCATTCTCAGAAAATTAAGAAACTTACAGAGTTCAAACTTTCAGCAGAAAACTTTCAGAATACTAGTAAAGAAGATATCCATGTTCAAATTCATCCAAAACAGCAAAACGAGTCATTAAAGTATGTGCTAATAGGCATTTACTTTCAAATTACAACAGACCTAATCCATTTCGATGTATTGAGGAAATTTTGCAATATCAGCCGCCATATGATTTATCTTTTCTTCAATACCCTCCTTCCTCACAAACATATGAACCACGACATCTTTCTCATCTCTTATCAAATTGCCATAAAACATAGCCACATCCCTGGCCTTACTCTCAGAGATATGCCCAAGCTCAGCCAATGCATTAAGTATATCAGCAACTTGTTCAACGAGCGCAGTATCAGAAGAAAAATCATGGCTTCTCTTTCTGGAACTCACAGAAATGGACCTACTCGGAACAGGTTCAATAGATTCTGGAATCCTTGGCACATTGCATTGGCATTGGTCCTGCATCAGCATCCATCAGTTTCCAACCATTTACCTTGGCATTTGGGCTGCAAGTGCACCAATTTAATGGAATATATTTGATATTTATGCTAAACTAAACTACACTATTCCAGTTTTCTTTTGCTCTACTACACTTCTCACATTTACTTCTTTTACTGCTAAACTAAACTAAACCATTTACTGCTAAACTAAACTCTTGAAGTTTTCATTCCACTTTGGTGGCAATGATGACATAAAGAAAACAATTAAAGGACAAATAATGCTTTTTGACAGGTTATTTTTCTAAACATGATTTATTATATTTTAAAAAAGCTAATCCATATTAGTAATAGTCAAATTATGGGTAGTACCATACTTTCACCTATGATAACAGTAACAACATATTAACTTGAATCAAATTCTCTAGCTCACACTAGTCAACATTAAAAATATAGAGTATAGACAGCAAGAATAAGAACTGAGGAATCATAATGCAAAAACAAGAGAAGCTGGAATCGAAACATGAAGGGTTCTCCCTTTAAATCGAAAAGTGAAATCCGTATGATAGGGAGAACTAAGTCTAGATACTATGGCCATGCAACATGAGGATTTTCCTAGTATGATCCAAACAGTGCTTTTTTCCTGAAATATTCTTTCAAATCACGGATTATTCAGCGGTTCAGTTCGGTTTTTGGTTTTTTTTGCCCACCCCTAACAACAACAACAACCATTTACCTCGTCCCTGAGTAGGTTGCAATCGCACCAATTTATAAGCTTTGCAATTGCAAGCACTTCTTGCATACTCCGTTCGGATGGTAGCTGGTGTGCCTTCGCATCTACATTGTAACTTTTGCGCACAGTTTGCCACAATGATCTGCAGTCCCAAGGTAGAACGCCGTCATTGACTACAGGTATAACATTTTCTTCTATCGCCTTTTTCATTATCCTTATCTCGGGATGCGAAAACTCATTCTGCGGTCGTCGATGCTGTAAAAAAATTGAAAAGTAATCTACTACATATATATTATCATTCACATAATCCATTTATTTGCCCAAAAAAAAAAACTACCACACACAACACAAGCTTGCGTCCATTTAAACACTCCAACTCACACCGGATATATATGAATCGTATATATAATAACAAACAATTGAAATAACAATTGAAATTACAAAAAAGCTCAATTTAGAAAACATGGCAGGCTTCGTTCTTGATGAACACCAAAATCTACATTAACTCAATTTAGAAAACATACCATGCTTCGTTCTTGTGTACAAGGCAGCACTTCTGTACAAGGCAGCACCTCTTTTCCTGGTGTACATCTTATATGACTTCCGCTACTAGATGAAGATAGTTGTTTTCGCTTCTCCTCCTGTAACAAGAAAAAGAGAAAGAACAAGAAAAAGAGAAAGAAATGACAAGAATATCAAATGACAAAGCCACAAAATCAACAAAAATGAATTTACGAATTAACAAATTGAATACATACCATTTGCGGCGGACTTGAGAAGAACATCAAATGGCAAAGGTTTCTAAATTAAGGGAAGCTATAATGACATTCGGGTGTTGGTACTAAACAGTGGGTAGAAAATTGAATACCTTATATGCTTGTGGGGGTGTAGCCGAAGCATTTGAGGCACAAGATTCAGACATTTTCCTAATAAACCAATCGTATATAAAGATTTCAAAATGCCAGTTCTGACAAAATGAAACTTCGGCTATTTCTAAAACAGGAACAAATTAATAAAATAAATAAAATAAATTTTTTTGACAAGAAAATAAATAAAATAAATAACAGCAAATAAAAAAAACAAATAGTTGAACAGAGAAGTAACTGAACAGAGAGAGCAAGACATGAAGAGAAAAATAAAATAAAAAACAGAGATGCAAGAGGAAACAGAGAGACGAGGAAGAGAGAAGAGAGGAAGAGAGGAACCTGCGCTGGTGGTGGTTGTGCGCCGTCGGTGTCGCTGGTGGTGTGCGTCGTCGGTGTCGCTGGTGTCGAGGGAAACAAGGGAAAAGCTAGAACACAGAGAAAAAAAATCACCTTTAATGCTGTGGTTGTGGAATTCGGATCTGGTTGGGGAGATGAAAAGAGAGTAAACGATTTTCCTTTTTCCACGCTTCTGTGCCATGCTTCTGTACCATGCAGTGAATTGTTTTGATTTCCCAGGTCTGCTAGTCAAAAAATCATTAATGTATAAGAAACTAGTGTGATGTTTGTTACACACCCTATGCCTACTGCCGCACCCTAAGCTTGTGTCGCGTCAAATCACTCCAAAGTGGACAGACCTTTTGTATCTGCAAAGTAGACAGAAGCTTATAGCGGATGAGCTGATAGTGTTAAGCAATAAGCTCAAACGGGGAATGATGGATAAATGGGGAATTTAATTAAAATAATAAGGGTAAAAGTGGTAGAAAAAATAAAACGCTATTAGCTATAAGCTCAAACGCTACTTCAAGTAGCTTATCAAAAAACGCTATAAGCTAGTGAAAAAAAGCTACAAGCTTGTCTTGCCAAACAGCTACCGCGAGCTTAGGGAATAAGTTTCTCTCCTAATCCAAAAACACCCTAAGGGAATAAGTTCTATTTGACCATTCATTTGACTTTTATCAACAACTTACTATTTTTGTTCCTTTGAATGGTATTGGTATGGCACCCGGTGGTTAGACTACTTATGTTGTTTTCTATTTGACTGCTAAAATAGATATTGTGAAAGAGTGCACTCATTATTAATCATAATCAAATTATTTCATTTTGCAGGTCGTGGATCCAATGTCCTCAAATCCCCCACCCACTCAAAACTTTAACAAATTTTGAATGAAAATTTTATACACCGTCCTCAAATCCGTCGTACGTGTCTCTATATTTTTTTGAGGTCCGCTATAAGCTAGCTTATCCGCTATAAACTAGCTTATAAGCTATCTGCTCTTTTTTACCAAACAGAATCAGCAGTTTCATCCTTTTTCTCATCTCATTTCGCGGAGGAGTGTTGGGATCGTTCGTTATTGGCTGGGGTATCTTTTCCTGTTAGTGAGTTGGTGATACTTGGGGGACCAAAACTGTATTTAAGTCAATTATTTGTGTATTCTAAAGTACCTCGTTAAAATACAACAAAGGGTCTTTGCAAGTGAATCCAACTAAATCCAGTGCATTTCTGAGGTGTTTTTGAGTATTGCCCTTTTCATTGCTGGCGCAACTTTGTTGTTATTTAAATTGCTGGAGCAACGACTGCAGGTGCAATGGTTACATTTTCAGAAGTTTTTTTTTTGCTTTTGCTTTGATACACTTTTTGGAATTTTTGGCTCCATTGTCCTCCTCGTTGTTCCCCTTTTTCTACGGAACGGATACAACCTTGTGCGTTTAGCATAATCATATATTTTTCATTGCAGCAGCAATCATTGCACCAGCAATGCGGATTATCAGCATTACTCCTGCAGACAGCAGGATTCAGAAGCATTGCTGCTGCAACAACTGAAGACTACACATAATTGCTCCTAGTGTGATGTTTGTTACACACCCTATGCCTACTGCCGCACCCTAACCTTGTGTCGCGTCAAATCACTGCAAAGTGGACAGACCTTTTGTATCTGCAAAGTAGACAGAAGCTTATAGCGGATGAGCTGATAAAATAGATATTGTGAAAGAGTATTGGTATGGCACCCGGTGGTTAGACTACTTATGTTGTTTTCTATTTGACTGCTAAAATAGATATTGTGAAAGAGTGCACTCATTATTAATCATAATCAAATTATTTCATTTTGCAGGTCGTGGATCCAATGTCCCGGACGATCCAATGTCCTCAAATCCCCCACCCACTCAAAACTTTAACAAATTTTGAATGAAAATTTTATACATTGTCCTCAAATCCGTCGTACGTGTCTCTATATTTTTTTTGAGGTCCGCTATAAGCTAGCTTATCCGCTATAAACTAGCTTATAAGCTATCTGCTCTTTTTTACCAAACAGAATCAGCAGTGTCATCCTTTTTCTCATCTCATTTCGCGGAGGAGTGTTGGGATCGTTCGCTATTGGCTGGGGTGTCTTTTCCTGTTAGTGTGGTATGGTTCAGCAACTACCCCGATTGAATTATTTGGTCCCACTCGTAATCAATGGGATCAGGGATACTTCCAGCAAGAAATATATCGAAGAGTTGGTGCTGGGCTAGCCGAAAATCAAAGTTTATCAGAAGCTTGGTCTAAAATTCCTGAAAAATTAGCTTTTTATGATTAATACTAATCACGTGTCAAAAAAATTTAAACTACGATAAAAATACAAATCACGTGTCAAAAAAAATTATAGGGTCGGACCGGTGACCGTCTCGGTGAAGGTACCGGGTCACTGGGTCAAGGGTCGGACCGATGACCGGCTCGGTCAAGGTACCGGGCCACTGGGTCAAGGGTCGGACCGGTGACCGGCACGGTGAAGGTATAAAAATGACCCTAAAACACTGGTTTAGGGTCTATAGTAGGGGTTATGATAGTAGTAGGGGTAACCCATACTGTCATAACCCCTACTATAATAATAACCCCTGCTATCACGATAACCCCTACTAACACAACCCCTACTATAATAACCCCTACTATCACAAGGGTCACTGGGTCTACTAAAATATAAAAATGACCCTAAACCAGTGTTTTAAAACTCGGTTCGTAATTTGACCTTTCCTGACATTAATTCCAGCATTTATCTCACCTTGAGCATCACGATTCCTTAGCTCTGTAACAATTGCAATTGGGTTCAAACCAGCATTTTCAGCCAAAGTATAAGGAATGACTTCAAGCGCCTCAGCAAATGCCCGAATACAGTAACCTTCCATCCCATGCAACACCTTGGCCCAGGCACCCAATTGCCTTGACAGCTCGATCTCCGGTGCTCCACCTCCTGCAATCAAGAACCTCTTGGCAACCAAACACCTAACAACACACAAAGCATCATGCAAACTCCGCTCTGCTTGATCATCAAGCACAAGCAATTTGGATCCACGGACAAGGACAGTTGTGGTCTTTCCCATGTCTTTAATACCAGTAATCTTCACAATCTTCCCATCTCCACAAGAAACTTCCTCCACAAGATCAGCATGACCCAACTTCTCAGCACGAAAATGCTCAATGTTTGCAATGGGTAAACAATTAAGGGTTTTGGTAATGAACTCGATGTCATCTCGCTCTACATCCTTAATCACCAAAATCTTAGCTTTGGCAAGATAATGCAAAGACAAATCAGTAACAGCATCTGAGTGTAATCACTCACCACAATGCTCTGTTCGATATCAGTCTTCGGAGGGGAAATCTGGAACTGAATCACAACAATCTTACCATTCTCCATGCGAGTGGGTCCACCGGCAGCGTGACTCGTCTTCTTATCGAAGACCAGACCCTTCACAAGTAGCAGTTTATTATAATATGGGTTATGGAGAAACATGGACTAAAGTTTTCAACATCAATTTTCTTTCCTAATGAGCAGAGAGGTGGTCTTTACTACTCAGTCACGGACAGATTCCCCTGCTTCAGCTCAAGGAACTCAATTTCTTTCTTACCCCGAACATCCTCTGGATAATACTTCCTCATAAATTCCCTACGGAACACAGCCCAAGTGATCTCTTCATTTGCAGTCTCCAATCTCTGCCTAGCCTCTAACCACCAGTCATCAGCCTCTTCTGCCAGCATATGAGTACCATAACGAACCTTCTGCGGGGTGCATTAGTGATTAAGGGATTAGTCGACCCAAATCCTGGTGGTACTGATACCATCATATTCGACACAAGGGGCGATCGTGGGAGATGTTATAGCGGTTACTCCCATCATTATCGAAGAAGGTAATGGAGCGGTTACTCCTGCTATAGTCGACGAAGATATAGGAGCGGTTACTGAAGCAATGTTTGCGTCACTAACTGACGCTTGAGAATGCGCATTAGATGTAGAAGCAAAATTCATACTAGAACGTGACATGTCAGTAATACACTTCCCACTTCTTGATCGCCTAGCCATCGTAAAAAAGAAAAGAAAAAAAAGTCATAGTATTTAGCATGCAATTCAGTTGCAATACCTAATCCTTAGAATGACAATCATTTAGCATTCAAAACAACTTTTAAGCATGTTTTGTGAAACAAATTGAACACAATTAACTTGACGTATCTTCACCGAGTCGGTCACCGGTCCGACCCTTGACCCAATGACCTGGTACCTTTACCGAGTCGGTCACCGGTCTGAGTTTTAAAACACTGGTTTAGGGTCTAAATTGGGCTGAATGTGACAAGAGCCGTAAATAGTAAATCTGAGTACTACACCCTTCTTGCACTTTGGCGTGTGCAGCAGTTGCATGTTTGATGATGATATTTTATGATTTTTGTAATTAATATTATTATATTAGAATCCCATTTAATCTTGATATTTTATGATTTTTGTAATTAATATTATTATATTAGTATCCCATTTAATATTGACACTGTTTAGTATTTTTTTCGTAGTTTAAATTTTTTTGACACGTGTTTGGTATTTTTACCGTAGTTTAAATTTTTTTGACACGTGTTTAGTATTTTTTTCGTAGTTTAAATTTTTTTGACACGTGTTTAGTATTTTTACGGTAGTTTAAATTTGTTTGACACGTGTTTAGTATTTTTACGGTAGTTTAAATTTTTTAGACACGTTGCGTTCCCAGAAGCCCCAAGCGATGTCTCTCCATACACACCAGTCAGGGATCGAACCCCTGACCAAATGTTTAAGGGGCCCAAGCAACTTACCACTTATGCCACACCCACTTGGGTGAGGCCTGTGGAGTCGGCCAGACCTGTTGAGTCGGCCAGACCCGTGGAGTCGGCAAGGCATGTAGAGTGGGCATTGGAAGCGCCAGATGTGCCTCCAGACACATCGCATTTGATGTATAACCGCTACGATAAAAATACTAATCACGTGTCAAAAAAAATTAAACTACGATAAAAATACTAATCACGTGTCAAAAAAATTTAAACTACGATAAAAATACTAATCACGTGTCAAAAAAATGTTATATCGATATCTATCAACTTGTCTTTTTAATTTTTTATAATCTCAAATACATATTAAATTATAGACAAATATTTTTCAAGCATTCCCCTCCCAGCTGAACCGTCGCAGCTCGAGTGAGAGCGGGGAAGAAGGAAACCAAGAAGTGAACTTTATCATTTCAATTTTTAGTACAAATCCATCTCCTTCACCTATTCTTATATTGAGTTTACCAATAATACTAAAACTCTTGCATCAAACCCTCCCTTGTTCGTGTCCAAAATGCTACCCAAAGAGAGAAATGAGTTAAGACGCATTTGGTCAGGGGCTCGATCCCTGGCTGTGTGTATGGAAAGACATTGCTTGGGGCTTCCAGGAACGCAATTATCCCCACTAGAAAATTTTGTGAGTAGTCTCAGCATTTCAAGGATAATTCAGCATTTACCTCTTCAAGTGTAAGTTAACTCATCATATACTACCTAATTTATGACCCAGTGACCCGGTACCTTCACCGAGACGGTCACCGGTCAGACCCTATAAATTTTTTTGACACGTGATTAGTATTTTTATCGTAGTTTAAATTTTTTTGACACGTGATTAGTATTTTTATCGTAGTTTAATTTTTTTTGACACGTGATTAGTATTTTTATCGTAGCGGTTATACATCAAATGCGATGTGTCTGGAGGCACATCTGGCGCTTCCAATGCCCACTCTACATGCCTTGCCGACTCCACGGGTCTGGCCGACTCAACAGGTCTGGCCGACTCCACGGGCCTCACCCAAGTGGGTGTGGCATAAGTGGTAAGTTGCTTGGGCCCCTTAAACATTTGGTCAGGGGTTCGATCCCTGGCCGGTGTGTATGGAGAGACATCGCTTGGGGCTTCCGGGAACGCAATGTGTCTAAAAAATTTAAACTACCGTAAAAATACTAAACACGTGTCAAAAAAATTTAAAGTACCGTAAAAATACTAAACACGTGTCAAAAAAATTTAAACTACGAAAAAAATACTAAACACGTGTCAAAAAAATTTAAACTACGGTAAAAATACTAAACACGTGTCAAAAAAATTTAAACTACAAAAAAAATACTAAACACGTGTCAATATTAAATGGGATACTAATATAATAATATTAATTACAAAAATCATAAAATATCAAGATTAAATGGGATACTAATATAATAATATTAATTACAAAAATCATAAAATATCATCATCAAACATGCAACTGCTGCACACGCCAAAGTGCAAGAAGGGTGTAGTACTCAGATTTACTATTTACAGCCCTTGTCACATTCAGCCCAATTTAGACCCTAAACCAGTGTTTTAAAACTCAGACCGGTGACCGACTCGGTGAAGGTACCAGGTCATTGGGTCAAGGGTCGGACCGGTGACCGACTCGGTGAAGGTACCAGATCACTGGGTCAAGGGTCGGACCGGTGACCGACTTGGTGAAGGTACCAGGTCACTGGGTCAAGGGTCGGACCAGTGACCGCCTCGGTGAAGGTACCGGGTCACTGGGTCAAGGGTCGGACACGTGACCGACTCGGTGAAGGTATCGGGTCACTGGGTCAACGGTCAGACCGGTGATCGACTCGGTGAAGATACTGGGTCAAAGGTTGGACCGGTGGCCGACTCGGTGAAGGTACCAAGTCATTGGGTAAATGGTCGGACCAGTAACCGCCTCGGTGAAGGTACCGGGTTACTAGGTCAAGGGTCGGACCAGTAACCGACTCGGTAAAGGTACCGGGTCACTGGGTCAAGGGTCGGACCGGTGACTAGCTCGGTGAAGGTACCGAGTCACTGGGTCAAGGGTTGGACCGGTGACCGGCTCGGTGAAGGTACCGGGTCACAGGGTCAAGGGTCGGATCGGTGACCGTCTCGGTGAAGGTACCGGGTCACTGGGTCAAGGGTCGGACTGGTGACCGACTCGGTGAAGGTACCGGGTCACTGGGTCAACAGTCGGATCGGTGACCAACTCGGTGAAGGTACCGGGTCAAGGGTCGGACCGGTGACCGACTCGGTGAAGGTACCGGGTCTTCACCCTTTTATATATTCTTGTCTTCAGTGGAAATGATATATCCATGTGACAAAATATAGATCCCCCCCCGGTCTAGGTCACTTCCAGAAGCTTCATTTGGATGGGGTCTATCACCCTTTTGAGGGAAAACAAGACAATCATGTAAATGATGTAATTCAGGGACATCAACTGCCTCTAAAATTCTGACATCTCCAGGGTGAAGACATGGATTTTTGGCTATGACCACAAGGCCTTCAACCACTTGCAGATTCTTTGTCTCGGAAAATCTCGAGCCGTGCTTTGAAAAGCAATTTTCCAGAGAAGGAGTAGACACTTGAACAAAGCAGTGCCCTTGTTCAAGCACACCATACTCGTCAAAGACACCCATCAACCATCGTTCAGATGAGACAAAAATCCTAGACTTTTCTCTTAGACCGCAAAGCTGTGCAGCTCGTAGGTCAATAAAAGACAATTTATGGGCAACCGTCATCACACCTTAGAGCTACGTATGTCAACAATAGAATACTAGTTTTGGAACATGTGCAACATTACCACTTAAAACCGTTGTCACACGCTAGATCTATGTTGTTCTACGATTGAATAGGAGTAACCACAGGGATGCGACATGTTAGTTTACTATTTGGAGTCGGTGGCAATTTTCCGACGACTCATTTAAAACCACTTAAAACCGGTGCCTTAGTTTTGGAACTTGTGCAACATTACCACTTAAAACCGTTGTCACACGCTAGATCTATGTTGTTCTACGATTGAATAGGAGTAACCGCAGGGATCCGACATGTTTCAACTACAGTTACAATGAGAAACTCAGAGAAGCGCACACACAAACAAACAACAAACAAACAAACAGGGAATAGCAAAAATTAAGTTTTGGGGTCTTTATACCGATACTACTTTTTATTTATATTTTTACAAAAAAAATTTAGATTTTTTTTTTCTTTATTTGTTTTGCTTCGGCTCAAAGAAATGCATGCGCTTTTTAGTTTGGTTTTTTTGCATTTAATTAAAAAAAAGTGCGAAGAGAATCCAAGTATTGCAGAGCAGCCATGGTGGCAATTCAAATTAAATAGGAAGCACTAAACTATAAAATTAGACAAAAGTAATATCAGACCATGTTTGAAAAGTTAATACAAATGATTACATCAAGCCAATATACAGGCATTCACAAACTAGTAACTACTACTAGTTCCCTGCGGTTACTCCTATTCAAGCACAGAAATACGTAGATCTAAGGTGTGACGACGGTTTGAAATGGTAATGTTGTTGCACATGTTGCACATGTTCCAAATATTAAACTAACATGTCGCACCGTCTACTGTTGCTATGCGCCGCCCTCCTGTTGCACGTCGCGCTGGATTGCTTTGTTGGGCCTTCTGGGCCACTCCGGAATAGTTGCCCCCCAAGCCTAGGTCGCTTAAGGGCGGTCTGAAGCACAAAGCTTCCGGTTGAGCTGGAGCACAAAGCTTATTGGGCAATCAAAACCCTCAACTTGGACATGAGTCTGGGAGGAGATAAAAGGAAACTTCAACTGAGTGAGTTGGAAGAACTAATGATGGACGCTTATGAGAATGCCAGGATTTATAAAGAAAGAACAAAAAAATGGCATGATAAGCGTATCATCCGCAGAGAATTTAAAGCAGGTGATCCTGTGACGGGTTGTGATGAGCATTACAAGTTGTTCTATTAGTTGTCACGGTGTACCCACATCTCATCTCTAATACGATTCCAACATACTGCCATTTCAGTTGCACCTTCATCGGATAAAAGGTCTCATAAGATGAAAATAAAATCCATATAGAATCCAAATAAAATCCAAATCCAAACTTACCTGTTAGCTTTTTCAAGTTCAGATATGTGAAACCATTTTGCACAAGCATTAGGTAAAACAGTATTCTATTCCTCACACTATTTTCAACTCCCCTATATTTTCGCTTATCATCTTATCCCAAGAAAAGCAACACACCACCAACAATCCAAAAGCAACTTTCAACACTTGAGTACAACTAAGTTAATGTTAACTCCATTGTTCCTCATACCAGAACATATACAAGGAACATCAACTATGAGTTAGACTTAAGAGCTCATCTCAGGGTCATAGTATCGTTTTCCCAGCTATGTATAAAAACCATTGCAGTGACTCTAATGCTCTAATAAGTAATAACAAGTCAACAGTCTTATCACATCAGGTAAACAATGAAATCAAAGATATAAAGTGTAACCTCATACAATTAAGTTATATTCCTTTCTTAGCAGAAATTCATATCTAAACACCCCCCCCCCCCCCAAAACAAAAACGAAGATATGATTAAACATGGAAATGCAAGTAATAGTACCCTGCTAGAGAAGAATGAAAAAAATGGGTTTCATTAGTAGGGGTTCTAATCTTATAAAAATTACGCATTGAGAATGCATTATATTCCCCTATGTTGGAATCGTTGTGAATGCGCATTAGATGTAGAAGCAAAATTCATACTAGAACGTGACATGTCAGTAATACACTTCCCACTTCTTAAACGCATGCAAGGTATAAGACACTGGTTTGGCAGCTATGGCGCAGGCAGTGGAGAATCAGAAGAACGTTGGTGAGAATGCTGGGTCTCGGAGTTTGGCGCAGGCAGTGGTGAGAACACAACCCACTCTTCCTCAACTCATTATTTCTTCTTTAATGATAGGTTTCTTCGTCCTTCCCATCTCTGTTTTCTTTGGTTTCTCCATATACTTTCCTTTTCTTTCCCTCTCCTCATCTCTTTCTCTTCCTCTACACAATCGTAACAAGTAATAAAGTGAAAGTAGAGTGTCGAACACACATGGAACCCCTACTCGGTAGGTAACAATTTCCCCCAACTTGACGCATTGAGGCGAGGCAAGGCGCAAGAGAGGTGAGGCGTGTTGAGTTTAAATCTTCTCTCTCTTCGACGCGTCTTTTGGTGAAGAGAGGCGAGGCGAGGCTCTTCATCATCCAAGTGGGGCGAAGCGCTTTGAGGTTGAAACTTAATAAATTTCTACTGGACTTAGGGGAATATAATGCATTCTCAATGCGTAAATTTGTAGAACGGATGCCCACTTCATATATTTTGCTTATGTTTTTGTCCCATTTCTTTGCTTATGTTTTACTATTCTTCTAATTAATTAATTTTTTTTTGTCTTTTTAGTTTTTACACCATTTAGCTCTGTTTTGTTGTAGTTTTTAATTTCGTTTTTGTTTTGAATTTCATTTTTGTTATTCTCCACCTTTAACCTTCATCATGTCCTATGTGAAGTTTTTTCTGGGACGAACTATACGAACTTCTTAGCGTGATAACCACTCAATTGTGTTTATTTGGCCGTTGGAGTGAAATTTATTTGGTCTGAGTTAACCCAATCCGAAATTCACAAAAAATTACTATTAAATAAGTATCTACTGTAATGCGTCGGAAGACGGGCCCGGAGGGCTCGTCTTCCCCCCTAGTAATTATAATGCGTTTCTTTTTGATTGATCCTTATGATACCCGTTTCAATATCTTAGTAACGTTGGAAATTTTTTAAGATCACTTTGATTTGATTTTAATATATTTTAATGGATATACTAAGTTTACATATATATATATATATATATATATATATATATATATATATATATATATATATATATATATATATATATATACGTTTCCTATAATAATTATAATGCGTTTCTTTTTGATTTGTGATAACTAACGGTTTCTTACTTAAATATAATTATAATAGTATATATGTCCTTTTTGGGTATATAAAGAAACTGGGTTTTGGATATATAGAAGAGAGTTTTTTGGAATTGATAGATAGATACTAGGGATGGCAAAACGGGTTTGACCCGCCGGGCCGGCCCGCTGACCCGCCAAAAAAAGGCGGGTTGGGCTGGGGTATTGGGACCGCTGACCCGCCGAACCCGCCCCGCCAAAAAAAAAAAACCGCGGGCTAAAGCAAAAACGGGGCGGGTCAGCCCGCCGGCCCGTTTTTAAAAAAAAAATAAAAAATTTAAACAGAATCACTTTATGTTTTCAACTTTCCCCTTTTTTCACTTCTCACTGTACAAACAATAACCAAACACGCTCTTCTCCCTTCAACGGCGTCTCATCTCCTTTCAACGGTGTTCCTGAACTCTTCTTCTCTGCAAGATCGAACATCTGAATCGCGTTTTTGCTTTCTGGATTGCTGAATCATCCAACGCGATTTATCTCTAGAGCGTCTTGTGCAGCATCACGTTTTTCTGCTGAATTATCTCCTGAATCACGGTTTGTTCTCTGGATCATTTTTTTGTTCTCTGGACTGTTTTGTTCTGATTCACGTTTCCCTGGTTCGCATTTCTGAATCACAGTTTGCTCCGTATCCTCCATAATACAAGTTTTGTTCCAAGATTTCTTGAACAAAAAAAAATCGATGCATGGGCTGTCTTCGTTCGCTGGAAATTGGTGCCTGTTTTTGTCAAATTGGTCCACAAAACAATAAATACAATTTTGATAATTGTTTGTGTATTCAATCTTTTGATCTGTGCCATATATTGTACTTATTATGGTTTTTTGGTTCCTGAAAATATTTATTTTGGTTGCTTGAAGTTGATGGTTAATCCCTAGTTATCATTATCAAGCAATCAAAATACTTATTTTGGTTTTTAAGATCGAATTATGGATTTGGACCTTTTGGTTGATGGTTCTAGCCTTTTAGGTGACATTTCTTAATGGTTAATCCTAGTAATTCCAATGTTATTTTTGTTTTATACTTTTAGCTGCTATATAGTTAATCCTAGTAATTCCAATGCTATTATTGTTTTATACTTTTATTTTGAATATGTCAAGAGTTTTTAAAGTAAAAATTTGTTAAAAATGCTTTATAAAAAATCTATTTTAAAAAGCAGGTGAAAAATCTTATTGAAATTGAAATGTTAAAAACATGTAAGTTTTTTGTTCAAAAATATTGAAAAAAAAAATTCAGACGGGCCGGACCGCCAACCCGCCAGCCCATCACTTAGCGGGCCGGGCCAGTCTTTTGAACTCGCCATTTTTGGCGGGCCGACTCGCCCCGCCCCGTTTTTAGCGGGCCGAAGGCAAAACGGGCCGGGCCGGACCGTTTTGCCATCCCTAATAGATACATCGTGTGCGTGTTTTCTTAAAAAAAAATAAAAAGAGATAGTTCTGGCCATATCCAAGAACAGAGACTTTTTTAGCACTTTATTCTTGATACATATCCTGGGTTCATCTCCTGTTACAAACACAATTTCGTTCTTGTCAGTTTGATTCCCTCAATCGCTATTGTGGTTGGGACGAGACTGGTTTTATCTCGGGGAACTAGCGCTGTAGAGGCGGATAAGTTCTTCAGGACAGCTATCAAGCGACTTCGGTTGTTTCTCTAACTTTGTTCGTTTTGCAGGTTCTTTATCTCGCATTGAGAATGTATTATATTCCCCTAAGTCCAGTAGAAATTTATTAAGTTTCAAAGATATTCGTCTAAATGGATATCTTATTGAAACAAGAGATGAAAGAGATATTGAATATCTCTATATAACAAAACATACTTTGGAAAAAAATAAGTGTAGTGGAAAAGCTGTCTGCCTTTTCCTATGGGTTGTACTACACTTATATCAGTGCAATTGAAGCACACATTGTTGTAAACCAGGAGTTTACAAATAACAGAAAATTTGTTGTTTGGCATGACCGGTTGGGTCATCTCGAAGTCATAATGATGTGAAGAATAATTGAAAACTCATGTGGTCATGAATTGAAACAAAATTCGCTATAAAAGTAGGGACCAATGGATTCTTGACCGAACCACCGAACCATAGGATTCTTGACCTTCTCTTTTCATCAGAGCATGCAGCGGAAATAGTGGGCTACAGACGAGGTTGCAGAACGATGAAGTGGGCAATATCCTGAGAGGTTCTGACAATTGCCTATTTCAGTCCTTAAATGACTCGATCTGTCTAGTCAATTCGACCAAAGCCTTTCGTTTCTCAAGTCTCTATCAAAGACCCTAAATAGAACCCCTACTATCACAACCCCTACTAATAGAACCCCTACTATCACAACCCCTACTATAACAACCCCTACTATCACAACCCCTACTATTAGAACCCCTACTATCATATCATAACCCCTACTATCACAACCCCTACTATAACAACCCCTACTATGACAACCCCTACTCTCATAACCCCTACTACCCCTACTATCACAACCAACCCCTACTATCACCTACTATCATAACCCCTACTATCACAACCCCTACTATAACAACCCCTACTATGACAACCCCTACTATCATAACCCCTACTATTAGAACCCCTACTATCATATCATAACCCCTACTATCACAACCCCTACTTATAATCACAATTAATTAAACCGTACCTCTAAATTTGGTTCCAACCTCAAAGCGCTTCGCCCCACTTGGATGATGAAGAGCCTCGCCTCGCCTCTCTTCACCAAAAGACGCGTCGAAGAGAGAGAAGATTTAAACTCAACACGCCTCACCTCTGTTGCGCCTTGCCTCGCCTCAATGCGTCAAGTTGAGGGAAATTGATAGTAGGGGTTGTTATAGTAGGGGTTGTGATAGTAGGGGTTGTATTAGTAGGGGTCACCACCAGAAGACTTTGCTAGTTTCTTGTATACTTCAATACATGCTCAAGCCTTTTCAAAGAAATGGTCATAAAACTTTTTGTAACTAGGAGCTGGTTTCACACAATCATAATCAGCAATCTCACTAGAAATCCATACAACTGGAGAGCCATCTTCATAACCAGATATATCCCACGATTCAATTCGACCAAAGCCTTTCGTTTCTCAAGTCTCTATCAAAGACCCTAAATAGAACCCCTACTATCACAACCCCTACTAATAGAACCCCTACTATCACAACCCCTACTATAACAACCCCTACTATCACAACCCCTACTATTATAACCCCTACTATCATATCATAACCCCTACTATCACAACCCCTACTATAACAACCCCTACTATAACAACCCCTACTATGACAACCCCTACTATCATAACCCCTACTATTAGAACCCCTACTATCATATCATAACCCCTACTATCACAACCCCTACTTATAATCACAATTAATTAAACCGTACCTCTAAATTTGGTTCCAACCTCAAAGCGCTTCGCCCCACTTGGATGATGAAGAGCCTCGCCTCGCCTCTCTTCACCAAAAGACGCGTCGAAGAGAGAGAAGATTTAAACTTAACAGGCCTCACCTCTCTTGCGCCTTGCCTCGCCTCAATGCGTCAAGTTGAGGGAAATTGATAGTAGGGGTTGTTATAGTTGGGGTTGTGATAGTAGGGGTTGTATTAGTAGGGGTTCTAATAGTAGGGGTTGTGATAGTAGGGGTTGTTATAGTAGGGGTTGTGATAGTAGGGGTTGTGATAGTAGGGGTTCTATTAGTAGGGGTTGTGATAGTAGGGGTTCTATTTAGGGTCTTTGATAGAGACTTGAGAAACGAAATGCTCAAAGTGTTTTCCCCCCTTGATAAGTCCCTTGGTGCACTAGGAAATTCTCACTTAGGTTCTGATCTGGGTCCCCTTCTTAAGCTTGAGTACGAAGTGAAGGACTCTATTCTAGTACTTGAAAGTAACAGTGGACTTCACAACAGCAGAGGTACATATGTCTTCTGAATTTATGATTTTTATTTTAATCAATTATTCACAATTGTAACTGTTACAGCAGTGCACATGTTAGCACTGCTGAGTGTAGGATAAGAAACACTATAAATTCCCTATTGTGGCTGTATGCAAATTCAGTGAATGAAAAATAAAAAGAATCAGTTTCACTCTCTCTTTCTCTGTTCTGTTTTGCTGAATTTTAAATAGTACAACAAAATGCATGGAAACCTGAAAGTTCTTATATTTGTGGTTTCTCTCATCTTTCCTGTTAAACTCTTTGTATGAGCAGTAGAAGAACTCTTTGTAATTCTATTGTAATTTTTTGTTACAGGTTGAAGGTATCACTTGGCACCCTTACGTTCAAGATATGTTGCTCCCACACCTGTATGATCAGATTCGTTACTGTACTCTCGTCGCCCCGTTATTTTGCTACAACTATGTGGAACATCATCTTCCACATCTTGTAGCAAGACAATTTCAGGTGCTTGATGGGATTGACTTGAACAATGTCGGATCTGATCTGACCCAGATTAATTTCAAGGCAAATGCCGGCAGACATATGATCAATTTCCAAGATCATTATAAAAAGGAGATGGGACAATGGGAGAGCCGCCGGTTAGCACAAAGGTATTGGGTTGCTGAAGCATCCACTTCCCAGCCGGCAGACTCTCCCCGACAGGCAACCACTTCCGAGGAGTCGGAGGGCTTGGAGACTCCACTGGTGCATCGTCGTGACATTGCGGCTCTTCCACCTTCCCAAGTATGCATAACACTGTTGTGCAGAATAGGCATCCCAACAGTGGTTTGATGTGCCATGCAGCTGAGTTGTTCACTCCTTCCATTTTTGAGTTAATTCAGAAGGAGTTTGAGGCGTGCAAAGCTTACACGATATTGGTAATTACCCATATTTTTTTTGTTCATAATTCTTGTTAGTTGGTAAAGATTATGATCACTCTTAACCATTTTAACCATTTTAATACTAATCTGTGGTTAGTTTCCACTAACTAGTGTTGTGCATATCTGCGGTTAGTGGCCACTAACCACTGGGGTACTAGTTTGTGGTTAGTGGCCACTAACCACAAATATGCACAACACTGGTTAGTGGCCACTAACCACAGATTAGTACAATTGTGGTTAATACTTTCTAGATGGCACAGATTTCCATAACTATTACTTGTCACTAACAATATAGTTATGTTGTCGTTCTTGAACGTTACAGTTGAAGAAGATGAAGTAGATTTTCCAGCTAAAAAGATTAAGCAACGTCAAAATCCATGCAAGAGCAAGATCAGGTTGATGTCCCAATCAGAGAAAAGACATTTGATTTGGAAACAGCAACGCAAGCGGGCAATTGAACTTCAGAAGTTCTGTTGCGAGCTCTAACACACACACACTAGGGGATGGGGGAAGTGGCAAGACCGGGGTTCGAACACCGGACACCACAAATATGTCCCCGCAGCTTACTCCTATTCCTCTTTTACTTCTCTACCTCTTTCACTTCTCCTCTATTTACTCCTTTGTAACGAGTTACTAGTGGGACTTAAAGTGTGACCTTTCCACTTCTCACTCTTACCTTCTATCATTTTTCTTTTATTTGAATAGAATGAGTATTGACAATAGCATCAATAATGGAGTTATGTGTCTCGTGGATAGCGGAACCTGATACGACATTATGCTTTGTTGAAAGAGATTTTCACTTTCACGTGGTTGACTTATTTTGGTCCGCACACTAGTTTCAAACGCGACCAGGAAAGCATCCCTTCCACTTCTTCGTGTGATAGTTGTATTGATCAGGTATTTTAAACTTCTTTTATATTAAACTTGGTAAAATTACATAAAATAATTTGTTATGTTGATTTTGTTAAAATTGGTAAAAAGTATGCTCTGTTTTTGTAGATGTTATCGTCATTCAGCTAGGTGGTTGCTGATGGTGGTTGCTGGTGGTGCTTGCTGGGTGTGGTTGCTGGTGGTCCTTGCTGGTTGTCTGTTAAGCACTATTTGATGTTAACAATGTTGGATAATTTAAGTTTTAGTTGTTGTTTTTGATTTCTAATTTGAGTGGTTGCTGGTTGTGTTCTGCTTTCAATCTCTCTCTTATTAGAAGACTCTCTCATTTTAAATATTAATTAGAAATATCCATTTCGGTAAGTACCATGTATTAAACCAGAACAAGTTACTTCTTTACTTTTGTTATTAAACTGGTAATATACTCGCGCGTGGAACAAGTTACTGCTAGGTATCTATTCATATTTGTTTTTTATTTGAATTCGAATATATAGTAGAATACCCTGTTTTGACTGTATCGCACTATGTAGCATTTGATAATCCAATGAATCTCTGATCCTTTGACCAAATCTAATTTCTAAAATGAGATGCTCAGGGGCACCCACAAATTGTGTGTGAATAATTGGTAGATGCTCAGGGGCACCCATAAATTGTTTGTGCTCTTCACTTAATTGGTGGTTGTGGCAATAGGTACCCACAAATTGTGTATGTGTTTTCCCCATAATTGGTGGTTGTCGCACGGTGGCACCCCAAATTGTGTGTGAATAATTGGTGGATGCTCAGGGGCACCCATAATGAGGATGATGATTGAAATTTGTTGTCTGTGCAACCCGCAAGTGATTGATATCTCGAACTTCTTATTTGTTGTTCGTTTTACCAACAAGGATATCATTGCACAAATTGTATCTGCTCGCATTGCTGGTGATATTGTTCTTGCTGCTGCATATGCACATGAGCTGCCACAATATGGTCTTGAAGTAGGCCTCACAAACTATGCTGCATCTTATTGCACTGGACTCCTGTTGGCTCGTCGAGTCCTTAAAACACTTGAGATTGATGAGGAGTACGAGGGAAATGTTGAGGCTACTGGAGAGGATTTTTCAGTGGAGCCTGCTGAGACCAGGAGGCCATTCCGTGCTCTTCTTGATGTTGGTCTTGTTAAGACCACAACTGGCAACCGTGTCTTTGGTGCCCTCAAGGGAGCTCTTGATGGGGGTTTGGATATTCCCCATAGCGACAAAAGGTTTGCTGGTTATGATAAGGAAAAGAAAGAGCTTGATCCTGAGGTTCACCATAAATATATCTTTGGTGGGCATGTTCTATTTGGAGTCGGTGGCAATTTTCCGACGACTCATTTAAGACCACTTAAAACTGGTGCCTTAGTTTTGGAACATGTGCAACATTACTACTTAAAACTGGTGCCTTAGTTTTAGAACGAGATAGATCTCGCCAACAGGACTTCCTATACCCACTTATTCTCAAATAATATCAGAGGGTTTTGCCATCGTCGTGGAAATTCCATTTTTCCTACAATTTAACTCTTCCTTAGAGGAGGCAGAAATCGTCAAATCTTATAAAAATTTGCGATCAATTCATTCCATTTTTCCCTTTTTGGAGGATAAATTTTCATATTTAAATTATGTGTCAGATATACGAATACCCTATCCTATCCATCTGGAAATCTTAGTTCAAATCTTTGAAGCGCCTGTTTTGATGAATAAATGGAAACATTATTTTATCCATTTATGGGAATGTTTTTTTGATGTTTGGTCTCAACCAGGAACGATCCATATAAAACAATTATCCGAACATTCATTTTACCTTCAATCTTACAGTCGTAGTTTTTCATGTGATTTATTTAGCAAAAAATGTAATCTGTGATTTATTTATAAAAGAAATGTGCAGAAATGTTGGGTCTTTCAACTAAGGAAAAGTCTTTAGAGTCTATGCTTCATGATCATCTTTCCAAGGAACTGAATAAGGATGACTATCAACGTGTGTGTCAGATCCCAAAAAAGAAGGTATGTTGTTTTGCAATAACATGTTAATAGCAACAAGAATTGCACCGTTTACAGATTCTGGCAAAAACAATGTAGAATTGAAAGAGAATAAAGATATGAATCGACACACCGAATTTGTCGTAGTTCACACTGTTCAGCTCATTTCTAGCCTAAATCTGAGGGACTGTCCACCACTCAGTTCAACTTTATTTAAGAAAGAATCTTTGATCACAAATGATGTTGAACACTTTCACTATGTTCTCTTCTCCTTACACCCAGAAAGAAGCTTATTTCTCAGGAAGAATAATACAATGAATGAATGATCCTAGTCAATAGTCAAGTGTCTTATATGTATGTGGTTACAAAGTAGTTAACTACAAAACTGAGAGAAAGCTACTTAAAACAGAAAATCAATTTTAACAAAACAGATAGATTTTCTCTGCCACTTGTAGATCCGGTCTAGAATGTTTCTTATCTTTATTAACAGTTCTATATTGGTGTTAGGGAGGATGCTTCAGAGATTTACCCGGTGTTCGTGTGGGACCGGGTAATAAGGTTGAATGGGATCCTAATGTTGAACGTGAATATTTAGATTCAAGAACCAATAATATATATTTGTGTAATGTTGCTTTCGTTGTTACAATAGGTTCCAGATTATGCTATGTCTTTTGTGAATGGAACTTCGTCTAAGTAAGTCTTTAACTTAAAAGTAATTTTGATTCAGTATTTTAATGTTGTGGCTGAATGCATATCTTACTATTTCATAGACAATTCAGTCTCTAAAATGCTTTATGCTGTTATATTTCTAGGCCTTTTGCTCGGTTATGGTGGGATGAAACTGTTCCAACTGTGGTGACAAGAGCAGAGCCTCACAATCAGGTATGTTTCTATTTTATTTTTTGAGATCATGTATATTTGGAATCCTAGGCAAGCATTATAAAGAGACGGCAACAGTACGTGATACAGGAGCCGGACAACAAGAAAACAATTATTTTTGATAATTAAAGAAAGAAGAGAAACAGTAGCCGCGTGAGAGGAGAAGACGCACCAACAGTAGCGCCGGCATAGTGGAGGAGGAAGATTTGGTACCCGTTCTTGACACCGTGAGAGAGCTTCGGAGCAGGAAAAAGAGACTGAATATTCAGAATTAGAATTTCTTTAATTTCCGGGTTATTTTTATCTCTGTAATTCATGACTCTAATTCCTATTTTATTGTTCTTTATGATTTTGGATAGCTAAATCCTCTTCTAGGGTCTAGCTGGATCTTGCTTGATTAGAGACCTTTTTATGTTCTAATTTCTGGTTTGAATTCCTATTTTTATTTTAATTAATAGGGTAAAATATGTTTTTAGTCCCTACAAAATCGGCTCATTCTAAGTTTAATCCCTACATTAACGAAACAGGCGTTTTGGTCCCTACATTTTTTTTCCGTTTTCATTAATAGTCCCTGTCGTTAAATCCATCTGATTAGGCAACGGAAATGTGACGTGGCTGTTACACGTGGCTGTTACAGCAAAAAAAGAGAGGGACCAAAACACCTATTTCGTTAATGTAGGGACTAAACTTAGAATGACCCAATTTTGTAGGGACCAAAAACATATTTTACCCTAAATAAAAAAAGCCTAATTAGATGGATTTAACGACAGGGACTATTAATGAAAACGGAAAAAAAATGTAGGGACCAAAACGCCTATTTCGTTAATGTAGGGACTAAACTTAGAATGAGCCGATTTTGTAGGGACTAAAAACATATTTTACCCTAATTAATATTGTCCTATTGTTTTTATCACATGATTAGGATTAGCTACCCTTTGCATGTTTATAATCAATTAGTTGATCAGCGACCGTACTGCAATTAGTTGGTGGACCTATAGGATAATTGGGGCTATAATTAGGGCATGACCAAACCATAATTTAGTCTTCCAATCATTCAACCTTTTTGTTCTTTATGCTTTTCCTGAATTTAAATTCTTGCATGACCAAACGAGGGTTAATTTAGGAAAAAGAATATTAATCGCGAATGACCAAACGGATTAATAGTTTTAGTAAAGGGATTGGTAATTAAGTAAAATAAGGGAATTCAGGTAGGAATTAGACATAGGGGAATCGAAGCTTGCAAGTGAAACCGTGACCCTAGACCTCTCTCCATCAATTAAATTTAGTATTTTAATTCTTGTTATTTATTTCTTTTTATTTGTTTTCATTACAACTAAATCATTGGTTCGTCTAAACAATATATAATCTCGATTAGTTTTGTACTTGTTAATTAATCACTGTGGATACGATAATCTTTTATACTACTTCTGCGAAAGAGTACACTTGCTCTAAGTGTGTTTTTAACGCAACATGAGGCAACGACGGTGGTTGGAGTTATTGAAGGATTATGATTTCGGGTTGAATTATCACCCAGGGAAAGCTAATGTCGTGGCTGATGCGTTAAGTCGAAAGACCTTACACATGTCAGCAATGATGGTTAAGGAGTTGGAATTAATTGAGCAGTTCAGAGATATGAGTTTGGTCTGTGAAGTGACACCGCAGAGTGTCAAGTTGGGAATGTTAAAGATTAATAATGACTTTTTGGACAGTATCAGAGAAGCTCAGAAATTGGATGTTAAACTGGTGGATTCGATGGTTAGGATCGATCAGTCGGAGAATAGTGATTTCAAGCTGGATGCGCAAGGTGTGTTGAGGTTCCGTAATAGGATTTGTATTCCTGATAATGCAGGGATGAGGAAAGCGATTCTTGAAGAGAGTCATAGGAGTAAGTTGAGTATCCATCCGAGAGCTACTAAGATGTATCAGGACTTGAAGAAGTTGTTTTGGTGGCAAAGGATGAAGCGTGATGTAGCGCAGTTTGTGTATGCGTGTTTAACTTGTCAGAAGTCGAAAGTTGAACATCAGAAGCCTGCAGGGTTGATGCAACCGTTAGAGCTTCCAGAATGGAAGTGGGATAGTATTTCAATGGACTTTGTGACGGGATTGCCTAATACCGCAAGAGGTCATGATGCGATTTGGGTGATTGTTGATAGGCTAACGAAGTCGGCTCATTTTGTTCCTATTAACATCACATATCCAGTACCGAAATTGGCAGAGATTTATATCCGAGAGATTGTGAAGCTGCATGGTGTTCCTATGTGTATCGTTTCGGATAGAGATCCGAGGTTTACGTCTGATTTTTGGAAGAGTTTGCAAACGGAGTTGGGTTCTAAGCTGAGATTGAGTTCGGCGTATCACCCTCATACGGATGGTCAGTCAGAGAGGACTATTCAGTCGTTGGAGGATTTGTTGAGGGCTTGTGTTCTGGAGCAAGGAGGTTCGTGGGATGCATACCTTTCGTTGATAGAGTTCACTTATAATAATAGTTACCATTCTAGTATTGGGATGGCACCTTTTGAAGCGTTGTAAGGTCGGAAGTGTAGGACTCCTTTGTGTTGGTATGAATCTGGAGAAAGTGTAGTACTTGGACCTGAAATTGTTCGAGAGACTACTGAGAAGGTGAGATTGATTCGGGAGAAGATGAAAGCTTCGCAAAGTAGACAGAAGAGTTACCATGATAAGCGAAGAAAGAATTTAGAATTTCAAGCAGGTGAGCATGTGTTTTTGAGAGTCACTCCGGTGACCGGTGTCGGACGCGCGTTGAAGGCTAAGAAGCACACGCCTCGTTTTATCGGTCCGTATCAGATTTCGGAAAGAATTGGAAATGTTGCTTATAAGGTGGCCTTACCGCCTAATCTTTCGAATTTGCATGATGTGTTTCATGTGTCGCAACTTCAAAAGTATATTTCAGATCCATCTCATGTAATTCATATGGATGATGTGCAAGTGCGGGATAATCTCACTGTGGAGACGATGCCTGTGCGTATCGAGGATCATGAGGTGAAGACTCTAAGAGGTAAGGAGATCGCTTTGGTGAAAGTAGTCTGGATGGAGGCTGCCGGAGAAAGCATGACGTGGGAGCTGGAAAGCAAGATGTGGGAGTCTTATCCAGAGTTGTTCGAATCATGTAGATTTTCGAGGACGAAAATATTCTAAGTGGGGGAGAGTTGTAACGCCCCAAAAATTTAATTATTTATTTAATTGAATTGTTTGGGAATTTAATTGGTAGAAAAATAATAAAATAATAATAATGCTAGTATATGTGGGCCTATTGTTAGGGTTGGGAGTAGTAAAAAGAGAAGTGTTAGAGAGGCCCATGATGTAATTCGAATTAGCTAAGGAAAAGCCCATGAAATTAACTAAAGTATAAATAGGCATTATTTAGGGTTTTGCTCATTTTAGAAGGAACAAAAAAATATGAACTAGAGAGAGGAGAAGAGAGAGGACGGCGCGAAGAAGGAGAGGGAGCTAGGGCAAGCCAAAGACTTCGAATTCTTCAAGGCGAAGGTAAGGGTGGGGTTCTATCTCTATAATTGGGTGTATGAATGGCTCTATGTAGGAAGGTTATGGAACCCTAGGTGTATTAAGTCTAGAAAACCCTAGTTGTAGGAATTGAACTTCGAACGATGATGCTAATTTGGATTGATGATGATTGTGGCCTTTTGACGATGTGTGATCACGCTTGTTGATGTTTTGGAACCAAAATTCTGTGCATGGGCGCCATGGGTGCCGTTTTTGATTCTGCCGCAGGGCGCCATGGGCGCCGTCTCGTGTTTGTGTTGCTGGGCGCCTTCCTGGGCGCCATTCTGTGTGTATTGTGTTCTGGCGCAGGGGCGCCAAGGGCGCCAATGTTGTGGTTGCCCAGTTGCTGTGTTGTTCTGGCGCAGGGGCGCCAAGGGCGCCAATGTTGTGGCTTCCCAGTTGCTGTTTTCTATGTTGTTCTAGCGCAGGGGCGCCAAGGGCGCCAATGTTGTGGCTGCCCAGTTGCTGTTTGGTGTGTTGTTCTGGCGCATAGGCGCCAAGGGCGCCAATGTTGTGGCTGCCCAGTTGCGATTTGGTGTGTTGTTCTGGCGCATGGGCGCCAAGGGCGCCAATGTGGTGGCTGCCCAGTTGCTGTTTTAGGGGTTGTTCTGGCGCATGGGCGCCAAGGGCGCCAAGGTTGTGGCTGCCCTGTTGCTGTGGCTGTGTTGTCCTGGCGCATGGGCGCCAAGGGCGCCAAGATTGGCTGCCCAATTTCTGTTGTTGCTGGTTCTAGCGCATGGGCGCCAAGATTGGCTGCCCAATTTCTGTTGTTGCTTGCTGTGTCTGGCGCAGGGGCGCCATGGGCGCCAAAAATCTGGCTGCCTTTTGCTGTGTCTGGCGCAGGGGCGCCATGGGCGCCAAAATCTGGCTGCCTGTTGTTGTGTCTGGCGCAGGGGCGCCATGGGCGCCAGAATCTGGCTGCCTTGTTGCTGTGTTGTGTTCTGGCGTTGTGGGCGCCAAGGGCGCCATTGTGGCTGCCTGTGTTGCGTGTTGTGTTGCTGGGCGCCAGTTTGGCTGCCCAAATGTGAATTTCACATTTGATGCTTGGGACGATGTGTTGAGGTTGAATATGTAATTAGGCCCAAAGTTGCCAAAATATTGGGCGTTGCTAAATTGTTGATGTGTTGCCAAAAATGTTGAAAGTTGCTAAGTTGCTAATTAGTGTTGATGATGGTGTACCAAGTTGAATTGCCTCTATTTATTGGCAGGTGGTATGTTGTAGGCCTATGGCCAACGATGATTTCCGATGTTGTTGCGTTGCTATGTAATCGTTGTTTATTGGTTGTGCATTTATATAGCGTCGCATACATAGCATATTTTTACGATGGAGCTATGCTCAAAACACGACGGCCTGGACTGGCAAATTACGATGAAATGATGCTACAATGTTAATGCCTCTATTTATTGGCTGGATTATGGTACCACATGCATTATAGGGCGGTGGCCCTGAGTTGAGTCCCATTCCGCATCCATATTGCATGTCTATATGGTTGAGATGATGTTGACTGTTGTTAAATGATGAATTGATGCTATGACCTGAATTACATATTGTCTTTCATATGTCTGATCATATAGTGCGATATCTCACCCCTTCTGTTTGAATGTTACCCCGATGTTGGCAACGTGCAGGTAATCACGAATGAAGGCTGTTCACCTTCGTTTGATCGAGTCGGTGTCGTCGCTCTGATATGTAACATTCGGGGGGAATGAACACACGTTTTAATATTGCTGCTATGTTATTTTGTTGTTGAAACTTTAAGTTGTTACGTCGTTGTTTTTGAGCTGTTTTGAATTGTTAAGACGCTACGTCTATTTGAGTTGACTTGTTATGAATCCGCCGCGTAGTAATTAAAGAGGAATTGTTTTGAAGACTAAAAGGTTGTTTTATCGGTTCATCCGAAAGCGCTATGCATCTGTTTTCAAAAGTGAATTAATCCGTCTATTGTTTCACGAAGCAAATGTGGCACTCCATTGTTGTTGAAAAATGATTTTTATGAACTCTGATTTTTGCATTATTTTACCGGGTAGAAATGGGGTGTTACACCCTGCCAGGTGCCCCTCTACTGGGCGCCACTTGCTCCTGCCAGGCGCCCTCGTGGGCGCTGGTTGCTTCTGCCAGGCGCCCTCCTGGTCCTGACAGGCACCCTCAGGGGCGCTGGTAGCTTCTGTCAGGCGCCCTCCTGGTCCTGACAGGCGCCCTCATGGGCGCTGGTCACTTCTGTCACGCGCCTTCCTGGTCCTGACAGGCGCACTCTTGGTCCTGACAGGCGCCCTCCTGGTCCTGACAGGCGCCCCTAACAAGCGCCCTCATGGGCGCTGGTCACTTCTGACAGGCGCCCTCTTGGTCCTGACAGGCGCCCTCCTGGTCCTGACAGGTGTCCTCCTGGTCCTGATAGGCGCCCTCCTGGTCCTGACAGGCGCCCTCCTGGTCCTGACAGGCGCCCTCCTGGTCCTGACAGGCGCCCTCCTGGTCCAGACAGGCGCCCTCTTGGTCCTGACCGGCGCCCTCCTGGTCCTGACAGGCGTTCTCATGGGCGCTGGTCACTTCTCACAGGCGCCCTCTTGGTCCTGACAGGCGCCCTCCTGGTCCTGACAGGCGTCCTCTTGGTCCTGACAGGCGCCCTCTTGGTCCTGACAGGCGCCCTCCTGGTCCTGACAGGCGCCCTCTTGGGTGTTGACCTGTGTAGATGTGTACTTGGTACTTCGCTTTATTTTTCGCTGCTAATCTTCTCTCTTTTGTGTTTTTGAGCACGTCTTAAGGTGACAGGCGTATTGGGCTTGTACGTCGTGGATATGGGCCAAGTCGATTTGCCAGATCTGTGGCGTTGGGTGAAACGCTAACTCCTATGAGTAGGCGGGTATTTGTCTTGTGGTCCACATTTTCTTATTTTAAAAGTAGGGGAGTAATCCGTCATTTGAGCGCTTTCTTTAAGGAGGAGGAAGGAGTAGGGACCAAGTCACCAACCCTAGCGCCTACTTCAATGAGGAGGAAGGAGTAGACTCCACTTGTTTCAACGTCTTTTCTTCCTGGTAAGTATTTGTTGTTCGTTACCGTGTACTTACGTTGTTGACAGTGCCCTTCTGCCAGGCACCCTCATGGGCGCTGGCTGCCTTGGCTGGCGCCCTGCCAGGCGCCCTCCTGGGTGCTGGCTGCTCCTGACTGGCGCCCTGCCAGGCGCCCTCATGGGCGCTGGCTTTGTGTGGACGTGTGCTTGGCACTCTGTTTTATTTTTGCCGTTCCTCCTGGCCCTTAACCTGCCTTCTTACCTATGAATTTTCAGGGCTTGCCTGGTGCCGAGGGGAGTTGCTCTTACCATTATCCATTGACGTTCCCGCGGGTCTTTCTAGCTTCTTTGTTCTTCTGAGCATGTCTTGTTTTGTTGACGTCTCCCACCTCAGGGGAGGGGGTTGTAACCTCTTGTTTTGTTGACGTCCCCCACCTCAGGGGAGGGGGTGTTCGGTCATGTTTTGTAACTGCTTGTTCCGCCCCCTGTCCTGCAAGTTGAGAGATGGCGAGTGATACCGTGCCTTTGGAGGAAGCTGGCTTCCCTGGCTTCGTCGTTACCTCTTTTGATGATGATCTGCTGATTGAGCATGAAGTGGTGGAGATTCTGCTATACTGCCTTTGACAAAGCGATTGGCCACGCTCGGTGTTTGTATCCGGAAGCCGTTCTAGAGTCGAGCATCTTTCAATTTGATCATGAGGTCTTTGTCAGGCTTGATTCTCTTGGTTATAACAGGCACGCGCCGGGTGGCCCCGGGCGCAAGTCATTGCCTCGTACATCTGAATGAATAATCTCTTATTGCCTCGTGGCACAGTTAACTCTGGGGGCAGTTTATCAGAACTCGGTCTGACTTTTAACTCCTGTCAGAGATTGCGGCCATTGTTGATGCCGCTTCGCACCCCTCTCGGTGACTCTGGGGGAGTTTATTCAGATCTCAGTCTGAATCTAACTCCCGTCAGAGGTTGCGACCATATTCGATGCTGCTCCGCACCCCTCTCGGTGACTCTGGGGGAGTTTATTCAGATCTCGGTATGAATTTAACTCCCGTCAGAGGTTGCGACCATATTCGATGCCGCCTCGCACCCCTCTCGGTGACTCTGGGGGAGTTTATTCAGATCTTGGTCTGAATTTAACTCCCGTCAGAGGTTGCGACCATATTCGATGCCGCCTCGCACCCATCTCGGTGACTCTGGGGGAGTTTATTCAGATCTCGGTCTGAATTTAACTCCCGTCAGAGGTTGCGGCCATATTCGATGCCGCCTCGCACCCCTCTCGGTGACTCTGGGGAAGTTTATTCAGATCTCGGTCTGAATTTAACTCCCGTCAGAGGTTGCGACCATATTCGATGCTGCTCCGCACCCCTCTCGGTGACTCTGGGGGAGTTTATTCAGATCTCGGTATGAATTTAACTCCCGTCAGAGGTTGCGACCATATTCGATGCCGCCTCGCACCCCTCTCGGTGACTCTGGGGGAGTTTATTCAGATCTTGGTCTGAATTTAACTCCCGTCAGAGGTTGCGACCATATTCGATGCCGCCTCGCACCCATCTCGGTGACTCTGGGGGAGTTTATTCAGATCTCGGTCTGAATTTAACTCCCGTCAGAGGTTGCGGCCATATTCGATGCCGCCTCGCACCCCTCTCGGTGACTCTGGGGAAGTTTATTCAGATCTCGGTCTGAATTTAACTCCCGTCAGAGGTTGCGACCATATTCGATGCCGCTTCGCACCCCTCAGTGACTCTGGGGGAGTTTATTCAGATCTCCGTCTGAATTTAACTTCCGTCAGAGGTTGCGACTTTGATGCCGCCTCGTACCTCGTGGCAGAGTTTGATGTTGATTTGCGTTGGTTGGGGGATCTCCTCGATGGTGATCCCCAGTGGTGCCTCTAGTCGATATTTGACTTGGTTCCACCGTTGTCCCCCAAGTTGATTTTATCTCGAGGGATGGTCTTGACTCGACGTTGTCGTTTAGGATGCCCTCTTAGGTGAGGTCGCCCTTTCGGCTCGTGCCGTTGTCGGGCCTGCTAATTTTGTCAGCTGATCACAGCAACTTTCCTGTTTGGTTCCCTCTCCTGCTACTTTGGTGATCTCTTCTCCTATATCAATGAAGTATGCTATCTTTATGCTAACCCCTTTGAGACGCCCTCCCGGTCACCTTAATGAGAGGGAGGTCAAGGGTAGGTGTCCCGCCCTAGCATGTATTTCGCCGTTTAGGCCTTCAAGACATCAGAATTTGGTTTTGAGCGTAACCTGTAGCTCTGCTTCTTGGCTTTCCAACGCATACTCGCACGCCTCCATCGGATAAACAAAGATGAAGTTATGGTCTGCAGACTTGACAACGCCCTTGTAGGTGGATATCCTTGGTGTTCGTGACCTCGTGGTCTCATGCCTACTTGATCTTTGAGTCTTTCCAAGACCTCATGGTCTCATGCTTTGCAGGTGCTTTCGCGTGAGTGCCTTTATTGTACTTGGGATTTTTTCAAGATAGTTGCTAAGTTGGGCTTGCTTTAGGCAGTTGAGTTGCCGACGCCTACCGGGTCAATTTGTCATGAAGAATACCCCCGGCACCTTTTACCAAGACCCGGCTTGGATAGAACTCATCCAAGGGATTGTGACCACCTAAGTCAGTTTGAAATACTAGGCACCCCAACTGCGGATTTGGACCCTTTTTCTTTATTGATCTTAAGGAATTTTCTTTGGGGCAAGTGTTAATGTTTAGTGAGCAAACTGTAACTGCAAAACGAACTTCGTTAATTACTCATATCGAGCTTACATTTCGCATTTGCGCCTCAACAACAAGATTCTCAACTGGGCCTAGTCCTAGGCTCAGGTCCTGATGCTCTGCTTCCTATTCAGAGTCACGGCTGACTGCTTCTTTATTGGCGCCCTGCCAGGCGCCCTCATGGGCGCTGGCTGCTCTTCATTGGCGACCTGCCAGGCGCCCTCATGGGCGCTGGCTGCCTCTTCATTGGTGCCCTGCCAGGCGTCCTCATGGGCGCTGGCTGCCTCTTCATTGGCGCCCGGATCACCTCTGGCATCCCAGTGCGTCACTTTAACCTCCGCTTCTTCTCTGGATCCACTGCCTGAGTTTCTCACCTCAATAGTTTCTCTTTCGTCTTTAGGGCTCATATAGAAATATCGACGCGTTGCTCCCAGGTCCGCCTGAAGGGTCACAACCTTATTCTCTAAACTGTAGAATTTCATCTTCAGATGAACCGTCGAGGTGACTGCCTCTAGCTTGCCCAGTGTGGGTCTCCTAATGATGCATTGGTGGACCGACTTGCATGGTAGGACTAGGAAGGGTGTTTTCACAATTCTGAACAAAGGTGGCTTACTATCGGGGTCTCCATAGGTGACCATCAGCTCCAGTTGGCCTAGTGGTTTAGTCTTCGACCCGTTGAACCTGGTTAAAGCTCCCCCTCGGTAGGGATTCAGGTCACCGGGGGAGATGTTCAAGGCATGCAGCAAGTCTTCAAAGATGATGTCTACCGCGCTTCCCTGGTCGACCCGGATTCTCCTTACCTCAACGTTGGCCATAATGGCAGTGATGAGCAACGGAACGTGCTTGTTCGGTTTTCCAAACAGCAAATCATTATCGTCAAAGGATAAGGGCGGCCGGGTAGGTCCCTTCCTGGGGGCTGAGGTTGATGCAACGCTCAAGATCTTTTTCCACTTCCTTTTCATTGACTTGTGAGACCCCCAATCATCACGGGGGCTTCTTCCGTGGATCACCATGGCCACTGGTCTTCCTTTGGACCTTCGGGTGTCCTCTTTATCGGTAGAAGTACTGTCGTCGTTTTTGACCCTTTCGCCGTCTAGGGCCTTTCCCTTCCTCGAGGACTTGGATCTTTTTGCGGGGGATCAGGCTCTTTTGCGGGAGCCATTTGGTTCCCCCTCCATTTTTACGTACTGCGACAGTTTCCCTCTCTGATTCATTTCCTCAATATCGTCTTTCAAAGCCTGGCAGCCATTGGTGTCGTGGCCTCCCCATTAATGATAGCGGCACCATCCCCTCAGGGGGTTTTGGCCATCTTTTAGCACCAAAGGCGCTGGTCTCTTCACGTTCTTGAACTTAGTGTTAGCGCATTCAGCTAAAATTTGCGCCCGGGATGTGATGAGGGGGGTTCGATTTATAAATTTACGGGAGCGCCCCTTATGGTCCCTGCTTCCTGTTACCTTTTGCTGGAGGACCTCCCGGGTGTCTTCATCGTCGCCCCCTACCTTGGCTGCCTCGCGGTAAGCTAACTCGTCCTCTTCATAATTCATGTATATCTGGGATCTTTGAAGGAACTCTCCCAGGTCCCTGGGCTTGTTGATACCAACATCAATCTGGAACAGGCTTCCCTTTCTCAACCCGTCTTTCATCCAGAACAACATTTGTTTGTCCTCAAAACCTCTAACACACGAAGCCTCCTTGTTGAAGCGCTCAATGTACTCTCTCAGCGTCTCGTGGTTATGCTGCCTGACGGCTCTCAGTACTTCTTCAGATTTGGGCTTTAGCCGGGAGGTAGTGAAACGAGCTGTGAACATTCTCGCCAACTTCCCCCATGAGGATATGGAGTTCGGCCTCAGCTCTTGGAACCACTCTAATGCGGAATCCTCGAGAGTGAGGGGGAAGATTTTGCAATGGACGGGTTCCCTGGCGCCCCTGTACCGCATCATTAGGGAGAAGTGTGCCAGATGACCGTCCGGATCTCGAGTTCCGTCGTACATCTTAAGATTTGGCAGCTTTTCCAAGGCCCTTGGGATTTGACATTCGTCTTTCCTTCTTGTAAACGGCCCCTCCTCCGAAAACTCTCTTGAGTTCTGGGGGGAGGTGTCTTCATAGCCCAGCTCTTGATACCTGTGTCGCTTGGGGGATCTCCTCGATGGAGAATCCCGGTAATGCCTTCTGCGGGTGACGGCCCGGCTCCTTGACCTCTCATGAGTGTCAGGGGACGCGTACGAGGAGGTGTTGGAGTGGGTGTCATGAGGCCGATAGGTCCCGTCTGGTGAGGATGGATGGGTCTCTGGGGGTGAGCCTGATCCCCCATGCCTGCGTCGCCTGGGGGGAGAGCGATGCACGCTCCTTCGCCTTAGGGGAGAGCGGTGGACATGATGTGTCCGAGGTGGGGATCGGTGGCGCCTCGAGGTCCCCATCGTTGGAGGAACTGTCCCCCTACTGAGTGGAGGTTGCTCTGGCAGAGCGGTCACACGCCTTTCAATCTCCCTCAGTCGTGCTTCCTGTTCCAACTTAGCTTGAGTGCGATTGACCAGGAGGTCCAAAAACTGATTCACGTTAGTGGGCTGGGCAGGTTGACTGGTGCCCTTGCCCTGTATAGTCATGACGTTGCCCTCGGGGGTACCCTCTCGTCGGGGTGAGGGCATGGCAGAGCTTTGAGTGCGGGGTCTGCGTCTGGGAGCCATCGCACAGCAAGAGAAAAGTTTGAGTTATGATTGTGTGAAAAGATAAGAATCCTCCCACTGTGGTCGCCAATGTTCTGTACCGAGCAGCTTTTTGGTCGGCTGTTGTTGGTAGGTCTCTTGCTGTCCTGGCAGGAGGTCAGTGAGCGCGGGGGGGGGGGGGGGGGGGGGTACCTGCAAGCCACTCCGACGCTCAAGTCAGTATATAGAATATATGAGTGAAGGTACTAAGGATTAGAGATTCAACCTTTCTAAGTGCAAAGTTTGCCTGTATTTATAGGAATTCGTGCCCTGTTGTGGATCGTCGGATGGGTAGAGTCGATCTTGACCGTCCAAGCATTTTGGGCTCGCATGAGGTGGATATGGGCTGAATTGGTTGGGCTGATCCATATGACTTGCTAAGTGCACCTCCTGGTTTTGCTAATGGGACCCTCTAGTTGACTCCAGAACAGTTCTAAATGTCATATTCCCTTTGCTTTGTGTGCTTAATCTCTATTATATTAATGTTTTTCATGATTTGATCACCCATTAAAGTATTTTTTTTGGTTACCATGTCATTGGTGCGTTGTTTCCACCGACTTTGCCAGTGACTAATCTACACCGGGGAACCTGGCTGGTCACGAATTTCTGGCTTTCCCGGCCCGTATGTACCCTCCCAATAGAGTTTTTGCCACACCCAAGATTCCAACTCGAGACCTTGAGGTGGGATCCAAGTCCAGTTACCACTTGATCCAACTCTCGTCGGTAAACCAACTCTTTTTATCACCCATTAAAGTATGTGTCATGTAGTTGTTTGGAATTATTAGGCGACTTTAAGGCAAAAACACATGTTTTTGTATCTAATTCTCTCATCTAATAATCTCTCCTCTTATTTTATCTTTCCCTCTCTAAAAAAAGCCTAAAGTCACCAAAGTAATTAATGTGTGTTTGGTATTTTTTTTTTAAAACAGTTTGGTATTTTACAAATAGGATAGTTTTTGTATTTTAAATTAAATATTATATAATTTAAATTTAAGTATGTCAATAAATTAGGAATTTATTTATTTATTTGTATCACTAGCGCAAATAGTTCAATTGAATTTCAAATCAATAAGATCTCACATTATTCGACCAACATCACCATACCTTCTCTTTAATTAGTACTATATTCATTCATTTTTATCTGTCTTTTAAAGTTGTTTTCACAAACCAATGAAACGAATAGATTTTATTGTTTTTGATAAAATTATAACTCATTTTTCTATCATACACTTGATTGTTTATTACTCATGATACTTATTTTTGTCTCTGTAGTAATAAGTAAATGTATAATTGAGGAACATGAAACTTAAAACTATCAAAATGATAAATAAAAATGAACAAATTTATTTTAAAAATCTGAGCATTAAAAAGTAATAGAAATAGTAGTGCATGATGTACCTACTCAATTAAGGATTTAACGTTATTAAAATAATCTGTAACATTATGTTTGACCATTTTAACTCTATTTGACCCCTTCAAAATACCCTTAGGGATTTTGATTAGAATATTTATGATCCTTAGGATAATTATGATTATAAGAATAAACCGTAATATCAATTTTTTTTGACAAGCACCGTAATATCAATTTTAGTAATCGAACTTGTATTATTGTGTGAACTTGCTGGCGGCGGTTCAGGAAGCGTCGTGGATTTCAGCGTCGGCAGGGTGTACTCGCGGCGGTTCTGGAAACCGTCACACAAACGCCCGCGAGTTTAGCGGCGGTTTATAACTGCCGCAAATAATTAAAGACTATTTTTTATTTAAATAAAAGTAATATTGCTAGTCAGAAAATGCACCACCCCATTCACTACAAAGAAATAGGGAATCAGCGGCACTTGGTTCGCGGCACCCAACCTCCGCCGCTTAACTTAACTCCTGCGACGGTTGCTTATAACCGCCTCCAAGAAGGAACACCGGTGGCGATTCTTATACGTGTCGCGGCGGTTCTGATTTTTCCAAAAAACAAAAATCAACGCGCGAGAGCTTCCTTCATTATGCGCGAATTTCCCTCAATCCCTAATACAGAAACCGCTTCCTCTTCCTCTCTTAGGGTTCTGCATCGACGCTGAAATCCTCTTCCTCTCTGTTCCTCTCGACGCTGAAATCCTCTTCCTCTCTGTACAGCTACGATTTCTTCAGGCAGGTACAGCTACAATTTTCCCCTTGCTCTCTGTTCCTCTCGACACTGAAATCCTCTTCGTCTCTGTTCTTCATCTTAGATTTTTCCCTTGCTCTCTGTACTTCGATTTTTCCCTTGCTCTCTATTCTTCATCTTCGATTTTTCTTCAGGTACAGCTACGATTTCTTCAGGTATAATCGCTAAGAGGTACAATCGCTAATAGGTAAAGCTGCGATTTCTTCGCGTACAGCTACGATTTCCACTTCCTCTCTTCCTCATCTTCAATGTTTCTTGTTACAGGTACAGCTACAGTTAGGGTTTGGTTCTCTTTTTTGTTCTCTTTTTCGTTACCTGCATAGTGCCTTTCGTTTATGTTGTACGCCAATGTTGGGAATTCTCTGTTTGTGGAACTTTACTGTTTTTAGATTCTTGATGGATTGTTATTTTGAAGAATTTATGTAAATTGGTGTTTAAATTTTGTATAATACTCTTATTTCCTATGCATGAAGATTCAGTGCAGTTTGAAAGGGAACTTTCGTGAATGAATCTTGTCCATAAAAACTTTTTTTTAAATGTTAAAAAGAAAATGTAGGGTTAACAGATATACACCACTGCAAGGGAAAATACCAACCATCCCTGGAAGTTTCTTGGTTGTGGCATTTCCAGTCTAACACTTATTGATTTTACTAGTTACTAGATTGGACATACTCCATTGAGGTTGTCATCTGCATCCCTACAATGCAATACCTGCCCTCGACATATTCTGTAGCAAATTTGTACCAAAATCTTAATCCCTTCACTTACCAGTAGGGCGCCAAAATCTTAATCCCTTCACTTACCGTTAGGGCTCAATCACTGATTGAGTCCTTGCCAAAGCCACTTTCCTTGTTGCTGTGGCTGTCTGGTTTCTGTGCTGATGCTGTTGGCTATTCCATTGTTGACATTTGACACAATTGCCACTCTTCTGAACTACCAAACTCATCATTCCATAAATTTTTGTTCCTCGATATCTTTGCCTCTTTCTCCCAAACCCAATGTAGCCTAAGCCTAAGAAGCAAAGCTGAATATATTTTGTGTATTGCTGCATATGTTAATTGAGTGCTTAAGTAAGAACCTACAACCTTATTGGCATCCTGAAATTTCTGCTTCCTCTTGTAGTGTTGCAGTTTGTAAGAGAGCCTGAGAAATTTTGCTTATCTAAAGCTGACCTTGAAATCATTTCAATTATCCTGCTCTCACTTGTGAGAACTGAGAACATGTCATGGTAACCTAGGTGACATGAGCTGTAAGCTGTAAATCAGCATGTGATTTACATTTATTTCATGTGCAAGTCTCTTATGCCTGCATTTATGATATCAATCTAATGATGGCCATTGTTGGAATCCCTACTAAAACAAGTTTTGAGATTCAATGATAAAATATGATAGCTGTGTGGATATAAATGCACTGAATTTTGGGAAGTGTAGTATACTCTAAGTTCTTAGAGTTGCAGTCCATTTTTATCATTACATATGAAAACCAACAAGTGAACCTTCCCCTGCTCTAGATTGTGTTTATTTGGTTATTTTTACTCTGGATGTGAAAATGGTGACTCTTCACGTTTTTTTTTTCTTGTTTAGCAGATTTGTGCAAAGTGCACACACTATTTTTTAATTTTTAGTTTATGTTTTTGTTACTGATTACTGATTTATGGTCTTGTTTGCAAACACTAATTTCTTCACGTTCTTGTTTAGTTACTGATTTGTGTAACAGATTTCTTCAAGTTTTTAATTTTAGTTTAGTTACTGATTTATAGATCAGTATGTTCAGTAGCATTGGTTCTGTTCTCATGTTCGAATTCTACTTCTATTGCTTTAGGTACACTCGCTAAGTGCTTGATTCGATTTCCATTAGTGTCTGTTGCTTCAGGTACACTCTCTCTTCATCTTTTTCTCCTCTTCATGTCTTCCTCTCTTTCGAATTTTGCCTTTCTTACCGTGCAATCGATGCATAATGAATATTACAATTTAGTTTCTGGAGACACCCTAAGTAATACTTAGACACAATATATCACAACGCAAATAATACTTTATGACTTCTAGTCAATCAGGAATAGAAGGAAATTACGGTGAAACCAAACACTCACAAATATCTTTACTTAGTTTAGTCAATTACGGTGAAGAAACATGTATATGTGGTTGACTACCTGTCAACTAATTACTATATGCGACATTGTTTAGATATTGGTTCTAATTTTATTTATGACTATTATTTTTTCAGCCGGATAATTTGGAAATACAAGATGGTTTGAGACGCTCTTCTGAATCTAGTAACATAGGACAACATGAAGCAGCACCATCACGGAGGATATCTAGATAGATGATTTTATTTTATTGTTATGAACAACACAAACATGATGCTCATTGGTTGTATTTTGACTTTATTAACTAAGTTGGTTGTATTTGACTTCATTAACTAAGTTGGTTGTATTTTGACTTCATTAACTAGTTCTAGTTTGATGTTATGAACTTAGTTTGATTTATAAACTTTAGAACTTTTGTATGTGTTTTTAGCATAAATTTAGTTTCTTTTAATATTTGTATATTACCAAATAATTAATAAGTACATTTATAGCTCTCGTAAAAGAAAGATAGATATACTGAAACACAAAAAATCCTTATATTTACAAAAAAAAACGGATCTGTTGGCGGCGGTTCCAAACCGCCTCCATATTTAAATAAAAAAATAATTTTAATTTAGTTCCGGCGGTTCCAAACCGCCTCTAATCGTAACGTGGAAAATCAGTTACCCAATTGGCGGCGGTTTCCAACCGCCGCGAACCGTAACGTGGAAAATCAGTTGATAAATTGGCAGCAGTTTCCAACCGCCGCTACATCCGCGGCGGTTTGTGTGACGGTTGCTGGAACCGCCACCAGCAACACCTCCCGACGCTGAAAACCACGGCATTTCTAGAACCGCCGCCAGCCTTCATTAACGGCGGTTTAAACCACCGCCGCTGGCCTTGTTAACCGCCGCCGCTGACAGGGTTTTGCGTAGTGATTAGAGCAACATCCTAGTTCACTTGCACTTGCAAATGACGCACTAGCAGCAATTTTTCATTAAAACTCAAATGAAATATATGTATTCAAAACATCCATTCAAGTCTTCCATTAATTAGGCACTATAAGTCTTGATCCAATCCCAAGAACAAAATTTGGCAGCAGAAATCTCAAAAGCTTGATATGCACATGTTGACAGCAACACATGTTGGATCCTAATGGCAGCATTACAGGACCTGAAACTGAAAGCCTTTTTTGTTTATGAATGCATGCCTAATCTCAAAGCCTATGTGATCACCTATCTGGTTACTAATAATTAATAAACATTGCAGCTTATTGATAAACTTTTTTCCTAAAGTAATAATCTAATCTTCACCCATTTAAAACGTATTTATCTAAGCAGAAAAAAAATTACAGAAAGAAAAACTCTTCTAAAGTTATAACTTAAAATCAGAAAGAAGTCATGAATTTCAATACGGTCACCTGATTTTGCTTAACAAGTTGCATAACATAAGCAAGTTGTTCATTCAATACGGTCACCTCATCTATCACAACATAAATCAAAATATTAGTACACCAAAATATAAATAATGGAAAATAAACTACCTAATTATAGTAGATATACCAATAACATCCACTAGCCATTTGGCATTAGTCTTGGGTTGACTTATAGGAGGCATGCCTACCTGAAATTCAAAACAAAACTAGGAAATTACTTGATATAAACTAAAATAAACTATAAATATAATAACTAGATAACTATTAAATGATTGTAAAGAAAAAAACAATTTAGAGATTATACTAGGGCAGCAAACATAATGAAATAATGACAATCTGAAGAGTTTGAAAAAAAAATGGAATACAAGCTGATTAAGCTTCAACCATAAACAAAATACCCATAAACAAAATACCCATATCCAAATTAAGTTTTCACCAAAATACCCCAAACTAGGAAATCTGAATTGCATTCTACTGAGATAATTGAGTTCTCAAACTAGGAAACAATGCTTATAAGAATGCATATGAACACCGTATCACATTACTCAAATAGTCCACTCTAGGCAGTATGAACCTATGTTTTCCCACTTAAGAGGACCATATATATTCCAAAGCAGAAGCAATCAGTGAAACACATAGATAATAAACATAATCATTAAAACTGAATAACTTTGATAGTTCAAGATGGAGTAATATCTGTGAGATATATTTCCAAAATATATATCTACATGTAATTCTGTATTATTGTTATAAATTTGTAATTGGTTTGAAGGTATAACTTTATTGTTGTGGGCGCTTGATCTCGGGTTCGAATCAGTAATGGACCTATTTTCGTTTTTGCTGGATTTAATTTAAATATTAATAGCTAAAACAAAATGAAACGAAAAGGTGGAACTTTGCACAGAATGGGATTCGAGCATGTGACCTCAAAGGGAAAAGAAACAGACATTAACCACCAAACAAAGCGACTATTGTGATACCATTTCGTTGTAAACGGTACATAACCATTCGCTGGCAGAATACATTTGAAGAGTTGTGTCTCTTCACTAACTGCCTAAGTTTATCTATAAATTGGGGCACTTAGAGGACAAAAACGCAACGAATTTGGCTCTGATCTTAGGCCAAATATCTCTCATTACATCACCATAAATCATCTTATATTTCTCTAATGCATGAGTGAGATATAAGAAACATAATTCTGTTAACTATTATCAAGAGATAGGCTTGTTGTGATTGTGCAAATCACTTCAAGGTTTCTAAAGTATCCTGAAGGGGATTCGCAAGACACCCTATTGCATCCAATTGGTTAGAATTGGTGGGGGCGAATCGAACCTAAAGGTTAGTGTGTTTACACACGCTTTAGAATCAACTGCGGTCGTTCTCATCTTCATCATTGATCAAGTGTTGCAGCATCTTCCCCAACAAATTGTTCTCAGTCTTTAGGTTCGATTTTGCATCTGTGTTGAATGATGACTGCAACTTTGAAAGAAGATATTTTCTATTTACACCTTGAAAGAGATGACTTCATATATATTAAAAACGTAGAGTCCTAGATGATTAATGGTAATAACTTTCTACTATATATGGTGAAAGGTACACAGTTTCACTAAATAATTTTACATGATATATGGTATGAATTAATAAATCTTTAATCATGGAGAACACGTGTATAAATAAATTTGTATTCATGATTATGCATAAAATGGTTTGTTTAAACTTAGAAATAATTTTCATAAATATGTTGAAACTCCAAACCATGTGTGCCAAGACTGTGAATACAAAATTAATTATGATTTAAAATTTGTTTGATATATGATACGTGTGTGTTTGTACATGGTTTTATTTCAATGCAAAATTGGATATATGAATTTCTTTAAATTCATGCAATTGTATATGATAGTAATAGCAATTTCAGAATATTATAATTTCAAGTATTTTAAAGGGAAAATAAATGAACATGATTTCCATACTAATTGTTTCAATATCAAATGAGTTTTTGGAATATTTACATGTTTGTATGCTTTTTATAATAGCATGAATGGGATGTAAATTTATTGCCTTAATTTGTAAGTGCGTGTTTTTGTGATATTGTTGTGCAATGAATGAAATAAATTATTATATTTAGAATTGATGATATGATATTATATGTGCATAATAATATGAAAGTAATTGTTAATTTCTTACTTATCTTAATATTGAAAATAATTTGGGTAGGTTTTAAATTATTGTAAGTTGACAAATGTTCATGGAAGAAACTCATAGGAAATATTAATGATTTTGTTTCATTGTTTATTTTTTGTTGTGATTATTATTTTGTTTTACCATGGAACATACATATACATGAAATTGGAGACATCATTGGGGATGTGATACAAGCCCATATCTAATTGATCACCAATAGTGGAAACCCGACTCACACTTGGATAAAATCAAGTATTGAGTTCAATGGTGAAAGTACACTAGAAGAGTGATTGAAGTACATGATAATAGATGCATCCCAAGGTTTATAAGTACTTGGACCATAAGTATAAAATTGGAAGGTTGAGTTTTTGCTCTTAATAGACCTATAGGATATATGTACTGAAGTGCTTATTATGGGAGTGCTTCCGATAGAGTCTACCTATATGAGAGTGACTTTTAAAGGGCTTGACTAAGGGCTTCTGATAGGTCGCTTCTTGGAGACTAAGGGCTTGACTTTTAAAGCTCTCATGAAAAGGATACACGACACAAGGCCTAAACAAAAGTGTCATCTCACTACAAAAAAATGCAGGATTAGCGACAGATTTTAGCGAGGGATCCCCAATCCGTCGCTAAATCGAACTTAGTGAGGGATTTAGCGACAGCCAATTCCGTCGCTACAAGGCGCGCCATTTTTTTTTTAAAATTCAAATCCGTCGCTAACGGTCCGTCGCTAACGCTGACGTGACCATTGGCAGATATTGGAAATCGTAAGATTCCCAAATCCGTCGCTAATAGTAAAATCCATCGCTATTATTTCGTTGCTAAAGTTTGGGAATGCGTGAAATTTAAATTCCGTCGCTAATGTTCAAATCCGTCGCTAAATATCCCTCGCTAATTTTAATTAAGTTTTTCCTATCTCCGTAACACACTCTTCTCTCACCATTCACTCTCACCTCACTCACCCAGTTATCTCCGCCACCACCACACCACCACCACCCATCCCCTTCCCTCCGTCGTAGCAAGTAACGCCTCCATTCTCTCTTCTCTCACCATTCACTCTCAAAGTGTGGTACGTTTTCGTTTTCGTTTTTGTTTTTGTTTTCGTTGATTTCGTTTTTGTTTTCTATTATTTTGTTTTCATTTTCATTTTCTATGATTTCGTTTTTGTTATCCTTTTTATATTTGTTGTAATTTATTTTTGTTGAAACCAGAATCTTTTTATTGGATTTTTGGATTCACTCAAGCATTGAAGTTAGGAGTACTGGAGCTTGGCATTTCGAATTGGGGTCATAGGAGCTTGTTTGGTTCTGGTGGGTACACGCATATTGTGAAAAATCCAGAAATTAGTCCCAACAAGTGAGTTCCTCTCACTCACTTTTTAGATACCTTAAGGTTTTTAGCACAATAGTGCTTTTCCCTTCTTTAAATATGTTATTTGATTGTTGGCGTATTTGTTTGATGATTGAATATTATGTTTGTAATACCATGTTTCAGCTACTTTTATATAGAGTTTATCTATATGCATCTTTATAGGTGGGAAATGTGAATAAATTTGGTGAAAAATGATTTGGTTCTTAGCATGTTATAGTTTATCTATATGGCCTGTTATAATTTATTTTTGTTGTTTTGATGTTTGATGAACCCCAGGTTAGATGACTATATTGTGTGCCTTTGATGGAAAAGGGTGAGGTGGTGTCCCTCACCCCCATATTTTGCTCGAAATCATCTCCATTGAGATAATTGCGAGACTATACTAACAATTTTAAGGTTGGGAGTTAGAAATAACTTCCTTCACTACTTATATGGAAAATGGTTTTGTTTGTTCTGTCCTTAACCTCCATATTTGGCTCGAAATCATCTCCACTGAGATCATATTGATGCCACTAACTTGATAGGTTATATTTTAGGTTTAGTTGTGGGAATCTAACGCGTTTTTTTAAATGCGTGTAGATGAATTTGAATCAATTGAATCGTAGTTGGGTGTATGATCGGTTATATCCGGGAAGAGCATTTTTGAAGGAAACTTTTGTAAATGGGGTTGAAGAGTTTATTAGGGTATCATGGCGACATGATAAGGCTAAAAAGGAAGGGGGGATTAGATGTCCATGCCTTAAATGTGACGGTATACCTATTACACCTGATGATGAAATTAGGGTGCACTTGTATCGTATCGGGTTTAGGCCTAATTATTGGATTTGGGTGGACCATGGAGAACGACTTCCAAATTTTGACTTAGGGGCTTCTTCAAGCAGTTCTAGTTTTGATGTTCCATCTAATGAACAATTTGATTCGATGGAAAGCATGATTTGTGATGGTCTGGGAGTGAATGTGCCATTTGATGAGCCTCAATATGACGATCATGATGAACTTCCAAATGAAGAAGCACAAAGATTTTATTGTTTGTTAAAAGAGTCAAACACACCGTTGTTTGATGGCTCGCCAGAGTCAAAATTATCTATGTGTGTGAAGCTTTTATCTCTCAAGTCCATGAGCAATATTTCTGAGTTGGGTTTAGATTTTGTGGCTCAAATGATGTTGGACGGGACACCTAATAAGGATAGTTTGCCAAAAAGTTATTATGAAGCAAAGATGTTAGTTTCGAAGTTGGGATTGGAATGTAAGAAGATTGATTGTTGTGAGGATGGACACAGGTTGTTTTACGACAACGAATTTGGTAAAACCGATGGTGCGCTACAGGCTTGTATATTTGTGGAAAGCCGAGGTATAAAGTTCGTAAAGGGGAAAAACGTAATTATAAACCCGTTCCTGTAAAGTCGATGTTCTATTTTCCTATAGTTCCAAGGTTGCAGAGAATGTTTGCATCGCCTGAAATTGCAAAGAAAATGACGTGGCATTATGAGAATAGGAATACCTCGGACATTTTACGCCATCCATCTAATGGTGAGGCGTGGAAACACTTTGATCGAGTGCATTCAGATTTTGCCTCTGACCCACAGAGTGTTCGACTTGGTTTGTGCTCTGATGGATTTACTCCATATATCCAAGCATCAGCGTCGCCCTATTCTTGTTGGCCAGTCATTGTTACCCCTACATCGTGAAATAATTTATTTCTGTTCTCATTATTTCAACAACTTTATGTTGTCAAGAAATAATAGAAACGAAATAGAGGTTGAAGAAGAAAGACATGCCCTCAATTTATCTGTGTTTAGCAAACCTGGGCGCCTCTCGGGAAAGAAGTCGACTCAGTGGTTATCAGATATGGAGTATAAATCAGCACATATTCATGTCTTGATCAATTGCACTGAAGTTAAACCATATCTTGAGTAAGTGTGCTTCAATTCAGTTTTCAATACATAGACATTTAGAGTATGAAGTTATATCATGCCTTGACCAATTTTCATTCTAAAGAGTATGGATAATTCTTTTTCAGTGCATTCTTACAAGTTGAGGGTATACGCACTAAAGATTTATCTATTCGCATACATGAAAGTTTTCCATCTTGGTTTAATGATAGAGTAAGTAAATAAAATTAATGCTTTAATGTCAAATGTTCAAAGTAGATATGAGAGATGACTTATTTTTTCCATATGTGATTACTTAGGTTTATGAAGCGAAACCAACTCCCATAATCCAACATTTGAGGAACTTAGCTGATGGTCCTTTTCGTGAAGTTAGTGAGTGGCAATGGCAAGAATTAAAATGCAAAGTTTTACCAATGGAGAGAAGCCTAGGGTCATGGTTTCACTTGCAAGCTTCGATTCCCCTATGTCTAATTCTACCTGAATTCCTTTATTTTATTCAATTACCAATCCCTTTACTAAAACTATTAATCCGTTTGGTCATTCGTGATTAATATTCTTTTTCCTAAATTAACTCTTGTTTGGTCATGCAAGAATTTAAATTCAGGAAAAGCATAAAGAACAAAAAGGTTGAATGATTGGAAGACTAAATTAAAGTTTGGTCATGCATTAATTATAGCCACAATTATCCTATAGGTCCACCAACTAATTGCAGTACGGTCGCTGGTCAACTAATTGATTATAAACATTCAAAGGTTGTCAATCCTAATTATGTGATAAAGCAATAGGATAATATTAATTGGAATAAAAATTAGGAATTCAAAGTATGAATTAAAACATAAAAAGGTCTCTAATCAAGCAAGATCCACCTAGACCCTAGAAGAGGATTTAGCTATCCATACTAATCAAGAACAATGAAATAAAATTAGGAGTCATAAATCACAGAGATAAAAATAACCCGGGATAGAGAAATTCCTGATCTTGAGAATTTAGTCTCCTTTTTCTGCTCCAGAGCTCTCTCACAGTGTCAAGAACGGTACCCAAAACTCTCCTTTCTCCTTGCCGGAGCTACTGTTGCCGCCAATGTGTGCCTGTACTGTCCTTGTTTTTCTTCGGCCACCTGTTCCTCTCCAATTCAACTCCTTTGAATTCAATTGTCCGCTCCTGTAGTTGTGTACCTCTCTTTTAATTATCAAAATTAATTATTTGTTGTGCGGCTTTGCCCTTTATTATTAATTGCCTAGGTTAAGTTTCTTTCTTTTTCTCCAAGCTAGGTAGTGCTGATTTGCTTCAATTCAATAATCATGGGCTTTTATTCTTTATTTAAAATGGACTAGGCCTATGCAACCTTCTTTTGCTAACGACACCCCCATTTTGCTTCAAACAACTCATTGAAACAGCTTCTTTATTTATCTTCTTTCCTCCAAAATAAATAGCAATTTGAGTCACTTATTTATTTAGATAATAATAATTGCTCCAAAAATGGCCCAAAGATATCTATAAAAATGCACTAAATTGGAGTTTATCAACTCCCCCGCACTTAATTTTTGCTTGTCCTCAAGCAAATTCCCCGCCTCAATAAATTTTTCAAATAAGTAACAGAGACAGCCAAATAAGGGACCAGATAAGTCTATTTTTAGAGTCTTTTTAATAGTTATTTTTTTTTAGGTTTATTTGGTATTCTAACTATATTTTTGAGCTATTTTACTACAAATGTTTACTTTTTATTTTCAGGTTTTATTTTGAAGCAAAAGAGAAAATATGAGCTAAAATGAAGAACAAAGAAAATATTTGAGGAGGAACAATTTTTGAGACAAAACTGGCGCAGAAAAGGGCCCCAAGGGCGCCAAGGAACAAAACTGGTGCCAAGGAGCAAAACTGGCGCAGCACAGGGCCCCAAGGGCGCCAAGGAGCAAAACTGGCGCCAAGGAGCAAAACTGGGGCAGCACAGGGCGCCAAGGAGCAAAACTGGCGCAGGACTGGCGCAGGACAGGGCGCCAAGGGCGCCAAAAAGCAGTCAATTTTGGCTGCGGCCACTTGTTTGTGGCCATCTTTGCCAACTTGATTTTTTACTTCTTTTTGACCATTTTGCCCCTCCACTCAAAGTGCTTTGTCCACTTGTTGATGGCTATCTTTGCCAACTTGCTTTGACCACTTGTTGATGGCTATCTTTGCCAAAACTTGAAATGACCATTTTGCCCCTTCCCTCATATTTTCCTATAAATAGGACCTTGATCCTCACTTGTAAGCACACTTGAATTTTGTGAGAAAATCACTCTCAATAAACTCTCTAAGATTCATGACTTCAATTTACTCTTCATGTTCTTTTTAATTCTTGATATTTTACTTTCTTGCCCTTTTAATTCTTGCTCTTTATTTTCTTGCTCTTTTAATTCTTGCTCTTTATTTACTTGCCCATTTATTTTCTTGCTCTTTTAATTCTTGCTCTTTACTTTTCTTGCCCATTTATTTTCTTGCTCTTTTAATTCTTGCTCTTTACTTTTCTTGCCCATTTATTTTCTTGTTGCCCATTTATTTTCTTGCCCTTTTAATTCTTGCTCTTTACTTTTCTTGCCCTTTTATTTTCTTGCCCTTTTACTTTCTTGCTCTTCTATTTTCCAAGTCATTTAAATTCCTTGCAATTTACTTTCTTGTCATTTACAATTCCGCTATTTATAATTTTGCAATTTTCTCAATTCCTAACATTTATTTTCTTGCCATTCTAACATCTAATTCCTAACTCATTTACACATTTCGCACTTATCGCTTTCTTTACAATTCTTGCAATTTACAAAATCTTCCTCTTCTCCTCTTTTGTCTACAATGATCATGAGTGAGTAGACTTTCTTAGCCTTGGGGTTTTTGGCAACCATCAAATGATGGCTTCCTACTAATTAATTCCCGAGACTATTCTCCACCTTAATCGCTTTGTATTTTTAAATCTAATTTCATCACTTTTCATTATTATTTCAAAACACCACACGATGTACCGAAAGGGGAAGTGTGGTTGTTGGATCTATGAAATTAGACAATAAAATCAACACATGAAAATAGTTTTTGTTTTATTGAGACACAAAAAGGTCTTTGCTTAATGGGTTCTAATAATAATCAACCATGAAAATAGGCTTGATAATTAATTTAGAACACGCGTTTGTATTCCGAAAGGAAACTCTTGCTACAACCGTCGCCTTGTCTTAAGAAATATATCGTTCTTTAAACTGGAAAATAGTCGAAAGGATTAATAACAGAAACCTTATCATTTCGATGAAACTAATACCCCAAGTCTCTTTTTATCTTTAAAACATCAACAAAAACATTCCTTCTTTCTAAAAAGACTTTCTTTTCAGTTAATCAACTGTGGAAAATTAAATTGGTAATCACCTAGGCTCTCCCTGTGGATCGATAACTCTTTTATTACGCGACAAGACCGTGCACTTGCGGCCTATCAAGTTTTTGGCGCCGTTGCCGGGGAGGCAGTGATATTAATTAAGTTTTTCAAAACAGGTTAGACTGAAGTTTTATTTTCTTTATTTTTACTTTTTCTTCTCTTGTCCCTCGAATGGGAAGAACCAGAAGTTTCGGAGAAACTGTTCAACATATTCCCGAAATCGAAAGGTTCTTACATAGAAGGAGGAGAGAAATTCCCGATAACCAAATGGCGGCTAATGAAAATCGTGCTCTCAAAGAGTACGCAACACCTTCAGCAGAACCATCAGCTGTCATTGTACATCCAAATGTGGAAGCAAATAATTTTGAACTCAAATCATCTCTGCTTTCAATGGTTCAACAAAACCAATTTTCTGGTTCTTCCACGGAGGACCCAAATCTTCATATTTCAATTTTTTTGGAATACTGTGGAACTCTCAAATTAAACGGGGTACCTCAAGATGCCATAAGACTAAAGCCCTTCCCTTTTTCATTAAGGGATAGAGCAAGAGCATGGCTACATTCTTTGCCTTCGGAATCCATTACCAGTTGGGGCCAATTAAAACAAGCTTTTCTTACTAGGTTCTTTCCCCCAAGTAAAACAGCTCAAATGAGAAGTCAAATTACACGATTTTCTCAAAACGACGGGGAATCTCTTTATGATGCTTGGGAACGTTTCAAAGAAATGTTAAGGCTATGCCCCCATCATGGACTAGAGAAATGGCTCGTTGTTCACCCATTTTATAATGGATTACAATATGCAACAAGAATGACTGTTGATGCAGCTGCAGGTGGAGCTTTGATGAACAAAATTTTTACTGAAGCTTATGCACTCATTGAAGATATGGCTCAAAACCATTGTCAATGGGCAAGTGAGCGAGCCATAACAGATAAACCAGCATCATCAAAAGAGCCAGGTAAGTATGAAATATCTGCTGTTGATCATCTTGCCTCAAAAGTGGACGCACTTTTTCAAAAATTTGAAAAATTAAATGTAAGTGCCGTCTCACAAACTTTTTCTCCTACTACTCCACCATGTGAATTATGTGGGGTTGTTGGCCATATTGGAGCTGAATGCCAGCTTGAGGCATCTAGTACTGGAAATGAGCATGTTAACTATGCTCAAAAGGAAGATCCGTTTTCAAATACTTATAATCCTGGGTGGAGGAATCATCCAAATTTTTCTTATAAAAATCCTCCACCCAATCCAGCACCTAGACCACCTCCTGGTTTTCAGAATCAAAGGGTTTTTAACAACCCACAAAACAACCCGCAAAAGTCGAACTTAGAATTTTTGATGGAAAAATTTGTGTCATCTCAAACAAAACAAAATGAAGAATTCAAAAATCAAACCGGTTATTTGAATGACACACTTATCAAATTAGTATCAAAAGTCGACTCTATTGCCACTCATAATAAAATGCTTGAAAATCAAATAACTCAAGTGGCAACACAGGTGGCTTCATCCTCTAAGTCTTCGGGGGTATTTCCTGGGCAACCAGAACAAAATCCAAATGGCCAAATAAATGCCGTCACCCTTAGAAGCGGAAAACAATTAGAGGAACTAAGAGCAAACCAAGAAAAAATTGTGAGTGAAAAACATAATTTACCATGTGAGCAAGAAGAGAAATAAAAAGAGAAAGAACCAGAAAAAGAAAGAGAAGAACCACACATCCCCCCACCACCATACAAACCACCCATTCCTTTTCCCCAAAGATTTGCAAAAAACAAACTTGACGAGCAATTCAAAAGGTTTGTCGACTTGCTTAAAAAGCTTTACATCAACGTTCCTTTCACTGATGCATTGTCTCAAATGCCGTCTTATTCTAAATTTTGAAAGAAATTTTATCCAAGAAAAGAAAAATAGACGACTATGAGACGATTGCATTAACAGAAGAATGTAGTGCAATTATCCAGAACAAGCTGCCACAAAAGCTCAAAGATCCAGGTAGTTTTTCCATACCTTGTGTAATTGGAAGTGAAACTATAAACAGAGCAATATGCGATCTAGGAGGCAGCGTAAGTTTGATGCCTCTTTCTATTTGCAAAAGACTATGGATAGGTGAACTTAAACCCACAAAAATGACAATACAGTTGGCAGATCGTTCCGTTAAATACCCCACTGGAATCTTAGAGGATGTCCCTATCAAGGTAGGGCAAACTTTTATACCGGTGGATTTTGTTGTAATGGAAATTGAAGAAGACTCCCAAATTCCTATTCTTCTAGGGAGGCCTTTTTTAGCTACTGCAGGGGCAATAATTGACGTTAAAAACGGTAAGTTGGTTTTTAACGTGGGGGATGAAAAGGTTGAGTTTGAAGTTTCAAACTTAATGAGGAGTCCGTCTGTAAAGGACTCATGCTGCAGGATTGATATTGTAGACTATTGCGTGCGAGACTGCTCTTTAGCATCATCCTCACAAGATAGTCTGGAAGATTGCCTTTTAGGCAACACAGATACAAATGCAGCAGAGGAAACCCAATTCTACATAAAACTTTTAGATGAGAATCCACCATCACAAAAGTTGGGTACTGAAACTTTGGGTGAGGGAAAACCTCGACCTCTCCCAAAAGAAGCACCAAAAATAGAACTGAAGCCCTTACCAGCATCTCTCAGGTATGAGTTTCTTGGCCCTAATTCTACTTTTCCAGTAATTGTAAATGCAGATCTAAAACAAAATGAGACTGAAAAATTGCTTAATGTTCTTAAAAAGTATCCCAAAGCCATAGGGTATACTATTGAGGACATTAAAGGAATAAATCCATCAATCTGCATACACAGAATACTACTGGAAGAGGACTATAAACCTTCTATCGAGCATCAAAGAAGATTAAACCCAAACATGAAAGAGGTTGTTAAAAAGGAAGTTTTAAAACTCCTTGATGCAGGGATAATATATCCTATTTCCGATAGTAAGTGGGTTAGTCGTGTTCAAGTAGTACCTAAGAAGGGAGGCCTAACAGTTATTAAAAATGAAAAGGATGAATGCATTTCCACAAGGACAATTACGGGATGGAGAATGTGTATTGATTACAGAAAGATTAACAAAGCTACCCGGAAAGATCACTTCCCTCTCCCGTTCATTGATCAAATGCTAGAAAGGTTAGCACAGCACTCACATTTCTGCTATTTGGATGGTTATTCGGGATTTTTCCAAATTCCCATCCACCCTAGCGACCAAGAAAAAACAACTTTCACATGTCCTTTTGGCACTTATGCCTATAGAAGGATGCCCTTTGGTCTATGTAATGCTCCTGCTACCTTTCAAAGGTGTATGATGTCCATATTCTCAGACTTTGTTGAAAACATAATGGAAATGTTTATGGATGATTTTTCCGTCCATGGCTTGATAAGTCTATTTTTAGAGTCTTTTGAATAGTTATTTTATTAAGTCTTTTTAGTATTTTAATTATATTTTTGTTCTATTTTACTGCAAATGTTTACTTTTTATCTTCAGGTTTTATTTTGAAGCAATTTGGGCTGCCTAAGTCTCAGCAGGTCAGAATTCGACTGGATCTCCCAGAATTCGACTAGATCTCTCAGAATTCGACAGCATCTGTCTCAGCAGGCCAGAATTCGACAGCATCTGTCTCAGCAGGCCAGAATTCGACAGCATCTGTCTTCCAGATTTCGACTGCATCTGTCAGAATTCGACTGCATCTGTCTTCCAGATTTCGACTGCTTCTGCTATCCAGATTTCGACTGTGCCTGCTTCTGCTATCCAGATTTCGACTGTGCCTGCTTCTGCTATCCAGATTTCGACTGTGCCTGCTTCTGCTATCCAGATTTCTGCTGCATCAGTCGAAATTACCTTGCCCACTTGTTGTTGGATATTTTTGCCCACTTTTTGATGATCATGTGCTTTGACCACTTGCTCATGTGCATTGTCCACTTGAGGATGGCTCTTTGATGACTACCTTGGCCAACTTGATTTGCCACTTTTTCCTCTTTTGGACCATTTTGCCCCTCATATTTTCCTATAAATAGAGGCTTGATCCTCACTTGTACCTAAGCTTGAATTTTGTTAGAAAATCAATGACAAAGGCTCTCTAATTATTCATGACTTCAATTTACTCTTCATGCTTTTTATGATTCTTGTTTATTTACTTTCTTGCCCTTTAAATTCTTGCTATTTATTTTCCAAGTCATTTACTTTCATTGCTATTTAAATTCTCGCCCTTTACTTTCTCGCTCTTTACTTTTCGCTCTTTACTTTTTCGCTCTTTTATTTTCCCTGCTATTTACTTTCTTGACCTTTTATTTTTCAAGTCATTTACTTTAATTGCTATTTAATTTCTCGCTCTTTACTTTTCGCTCTTTACTTTTTCGCTCCTTTATTTTCCTTGTTATGTACTTTTTGGCCCTTTAAATTTCCAAGTCAAGTAAACTACTGGCAAGTCAAGTAAATTACTGGCAAGTCAAGTAAATTACTGGCAATTTACTTTTCAAGCAATTTACTTTCTTGTCATTTACAATTCCGCTATTTATGATTTTTGCACTTTACCGCTTTCTTTTATTTCTCGCTATTTAACTTTATGTCTTCTTCTTTTATTTTCTTTTCTCCTCTTTTGTCTACAATGATCATGAGTGAGTAGACTTTACTAAAATATTTCTTCTTTCCAAAAACACTTTCTTTTCAGTTAATCAACTTTGAAAAATTAGATTGGTATTCACCTAGGCTCTCCCTGTGGATCGATAACTCTTTTATTACGCGATACGACCCGTGCACTTGCGGGGCTATCAAGTTTTTGGCGCCGTTGCCAGGGAGGCAGTGATATTAATTAAGTTTTTCGAAACCGGTTAGACTGAAATTTTATTTTCTTTATTTTTACTTTTTCTTCTCTTGTCCCTCGAATGCGAAGAACCAGAAGTTTCGGAGAAACTGTTCAACGAATTCCCGAAATCGAAAGGTTCTTACATAGAAGGAGGAGAGAAATTCCCGATAACCAAATGGCGGCTAATGAAAATCGTGCTCTCAAAGAGTACGCAACACCTTCGGCAGAACCATCGGCTGCCATTGTACATCCAAATGTGGAAGCAAATAATTTTGAACTCAAAACATCTCTACTTTCGATGGTACAACAAAACCAATTTTCTGGTTCTCCCACGGAGGACCCAAATCTTCATATTTCAATTTTTCTTGAATACTGTGGAACTCTCAAATTAAACGGGGTACCTCCGGATGCCATAAGACTAAAACTCTTCCCTTTTTCATTAAGGGATAGAGCTAGAGCATGGCTACATTCTTTGCCTTCGGAATCCATTACCAGCTGGGACCAGCTAAAACAAGCTTTTCTTGCTAAATTCTTTCCCCCGAGTAAGACAGCTCAAATGAGAAATCAAATTACTCGATTTTCTCAAAATGACGGGGAATCTCTTTATGATGCTTGGGAACGTTTCAAAGAAATGTTAAGGCTATGCCCCCATCATGGACTAGAGAAATGGCTTGTTGTTCACACTTTTTATAATGGATTACAATATGCAACAAGAATGACTATTGATGCAGCTGCAGGTGGAGCTTTAATGAACAAAAATTTTACCGAAGCTTATGCACTCGTTGAAGATATGGCTCAAAACCATTGTCAGTGGACAAGTGAGCGAGCCATAACGAATAAACCAGCCACATCAAAAGAGCCAGGTAAGTATGAAATATCCGTTGTTGATCATCTTACCTCAAAAGTGGACGCACTTTTTCAAAAATTTGAAAAATTAAATGTAAGTGCCGTCTCACAAACTTCTTCTCCTATTACTCCACCATGTGAATTATGTGGGGTTGTTGGCCATATTGGAGCTGAATGCCAGCTTGAGGCATCTAGTACTGGAAACGAGCATATTAACTATGCTCAAAAGGAAGATCCGTTTTCAAATACTTATAATCCTGGGTGGAGGAATCATCCAAATTTTTCTTATAAAAATCCTCCACCCAATCCAGCACCTAGACCACCTCCTGTCTTTCAAAATCAAAGGGTTTTTAACAACCCACAAAACAACCCGCAAAAGTCGAACTTGGAATTTTTGATGGAAAAATTTGTGTCATCTCAAACAAAACAAAATGAAGAATTCAAAAATCAAACTGGTTATTTGAATGACACACTTATCAAATTAGTATCAAAAGTCGACTCTATTTCCACTCATAATAAAATGCTTGAAAATCAAATAACTCAAGTGGCAACACAGGTAGCTTCATCCTCTAAGACTTCAGGGGTATTTCCTGGGCAACCAGAGCAAAATCCAAAAGGCCAAATAAATGCCGTCACCCTTAGAAGCGGAAAACAATTAGAGGAACCAAGAGCAAACCAAGAAAAAACTGTGAGTGAAAAACATAATTTACCAGGTGAGCTAGAAGAGAAAGAAAAAGGGAAAGAACCAGAAAAAGAAAGAGAAAAACCACACATCCCCCCTCCACCATACAAACCACCCATTCCTTTTCCCCAAAGATTTGCAAAAAACAAACTTGACGAACAATTCAAAAGGTTTGTCGACTTGCTTAAAAAGCTTTACATCAACGTTCCTTTCACTGATGCATTGTCTCAAATGCCGTCTTATTCTAAATTTTTGAAAGAAATTTTATCCAAGAAAAGAAAAATAGACGACTATGAGACGATTGCATTAACAGAGGAATGTAGTGCAATTATCCAGAACAAGCTGCCACAAAAACTCAAAGATCCAGGTAGTTTTTCCATACCTTGTGTGATTGGAAGTGAAACTATAAACAGAGCGATGTGCGATCTAGGAGCCAGTGTAAGTTTGATGCCTCTTTCTCTTTGCAATAGACTAGGGGTAGGCGAACTTAAACCCACAAAAATGACAATACAGTTGGCAGATCGTTCCGTTAAATACCCCACTGGAATCTTAGAGGATATCCCTATCAAGGTAGGGGAAACTTTTATACCAGTGGACTTTGTTGTAATGGAAATTGAAGAAGACTCCCAAATTCCTATTCTTCTAGGGAGGCCTTTTTTAGCTACTGCAGGGGCAATAATTGACGTTAAAAACGGTAAGTTGGTTTTTAATGTGGGGGATGAAAAGGTTGAGTTTGAAGTTTCAAACTTCATGAAAAGTCCATCTGTAAAAGACTCATGCTGCAGGATTGACATTGTAGACTATTGCGTACGAGAGTGCTCCTTAGCATCATCTTCACGTGATAGTCTGGAAGATTGCCTTTTAGGCAACACAAATACAAATGCAGCAGGGGAAACCCAATTCTACATAAAACTTTTGGATGAAAATCCGCCATCACAAGAATTGGGTACTGAAACCTTGGGTGAGGAAAAGCCTCGGCCTCTCCCAAAAGAAACACCAAAAATAGAACTGAAGCCCTTACCATCATCTCTCAGGTATGAGTTCCTTGGCCCTAATTCTACTTTTCCAGTAATTGTAAATGCAAATTTAAAACAAAATGAGACTGAAAAATTGCTTAATGTTCTCAAAAAGTATCCCAAAGCCATAGGGTATACTATTGAGGACATTAAGGGAATAAATCCGTCAATATGCATACACAGAATACTACTGGAAGAGGACTATAAACCTTCTATCGAGCATCAAAGAAGATTAAACCCAAACATGAAAGAGGTTGTAAAAAAGGAAGTTTTAAAACTCCTTGATGCTGGGATAATATATCCTATTTCCGATAGTAAGTGGGTTAGTCCCGTTCAAGTAGTACCTAAAAAGGGAGGCTTAACAGTTATTAAAAATGAAAACGATGAATGCATTTCCACAAGGACGATCACGGGATGGAGAATGTGTATTGATTACAGAAAGCTTAACAAAGCTACCCGGAAAGATCACTTCCCTCTCCCGTTCATTGATCAAATGCTAGAAAGGTTAGCGCGGCACTCACATTTCTGCTATTTGGATGGCTATTCGGGATTTTTCCAAATTCCCATCCACCCTAGCGACCAAGAAAAAACAACTTTCACATGTCCTTTTGGCACTTATGCCTATAGAAGGATGCCCTTTGGTCTATGTAATGCTCCTGCTACCTTTCAAAGGTGTATGATGTCTGTATTCTCAGACTTTGTCGAAAACATAATGGAAGTGTTTATGGATGATTTTTCCGTCCATGGCTCAAATTTTGAAAACTGTTTAGCCAATCTGGAAAAAGTCTTAGAGAGATGTGAGAAGGTAAACCTAGTTCTAAACTGGGAAAAGTGTCATTTCATGGTTAATGAAGGAATCGTCCTAGGGCACTTAATTTCTCAAAGAGGTATTGAGGTAGACCGTGCAAAAATTGAAGTGATTGAAAAAATGCTACCTCCCACCACAGTAAAAGAAGTGAGAAGCTTTTTAGGCCATGCGGGTTTCTACCGTCGGTTCATAAAAGACTTCTCAAAAATTTCAAAACCTATGACAAGTCTGCTCCTTAAGGATGCAGCATTTATTTTTAACGATCTTTGTCTTGAAGCTTTTAACAGGTTGAAAAAGGCTTTAGTTACTGCCCCGATCATACAGCCGCCAGACTGGAATCTTCCGTTCGAAATAATGTGCGATGCAAGCGACTATGCAGTTGGGGCAGTCCTGGGACAAAGAAAAGAAAAAAAATTGCATGCCATATACTATGCAAGCAGGACCTTAGACGAGGCACAAATGAATTACGCCACAACTGAAAAAGAATTATTGGCGGTAGTTTTTGCCGTTGATAAGTTTCGATCATATCTCGTAGGTTCAAAAATCATCATTTTTACTGATCACTCGGCCATAAAATATTTGTTAAACAAAAAAGATGCCAAGCCGAGATTGATCCGATGGGTTTTACTCCTACAAGAATTTGATCTTGAAATAAGGGATAAAAAAGGCGTCGAAAATGTTGTGGCTGATCATTTGTCCCGTCTACAAGGAACAAAAGAAGAAGAGTTGCCGCTTAATGATACATTTCTGGATGATCAACTCTTCTCATTGATCAAATCTGAAGCACCATGGTATGCAGATTTTGTAAACTACCTTGCAGCAGGAGTACTCCCCCCAGATTTAAATTATCAGCGGAAGAAGAAATTCTTCCATGATCTCAAACAGTATTACTGGGACGAGCCACTGCTTTTTAAAAGGGGAGCTGATGGGGTGTTCAGAAGATGCATTCCGGAAGAAGAGGTAAGTAACATTCTATACCATTGTCATTCTTCTTCCTATGGCGGCCATGCCAGTTCTTCAAAAACTGCTACGAAAATTCTTCAATCTGGTTTTTATTGGCCGTCCCTTTTTAAAGACGCGCATCAATTCATTTCTAAATGCGACCAGTGTCAACGCACCGGAAATATTTCAAAAAGAAATGAAATGCCCTTAAATAATATCTTAGAGGTTGAAATTTTCGACGTCTGGGGTATCGATTTCATGGGACCGTTTCCTTCTTCTTTTGGAAACCAATATATTCTGGTAGCCGTTGACTATGTGTCAAAATGGATCGAAGCCATTGCTTCTCCTACAAACGATGCAAAGGTAGTCATAAAACTTTTCAAAAAAATAATTTTTCCAAGATTCGGGGTCCCTCGTGTTGTCATAAGCGACGGAGGATCCCATTTCATCTCAAAACATTTTGAAATGTTACTGCAAAAGTTTGGAGTAAGGCACAAAATTGCAACGCCTTATCACCCTCAAACAAGCGGTCAGGTTGAGGTATCGAACAGAGAAATTAAAAGTATTTTAGAAAAAACTGTTTCGACTTCAAAGAAAGACTGGTCGGTAAAGCTTGACGATGCTCTCTGGGCTTATCGGACTGCGTACAAGACTCCCATAGGAATGACTCCTTTCAAATTAATTTATGGGAAGTCTTGCCACCTTCCGGTAGAGCTAGAACACAAAGCTTACTGGGCAATTAAACGCCTTAACCTGAACATGGAATTAGCCGGAGAAAAAAGAAAACTCCAACTAAACGAATTGGAAGAACTGCGAATGGATGCTTATGAGAATGCCAAACTTTACAAAGAAAGAACAAAAAATTGGCATGATAAGCGTATTATTCGTAGAGAATTCAAGGAGGGTGACCTGGTGTTATTGTTCAATTCCAGGCTAAAAATTTTTCCGGGAAAATTAAAGTCAAGATGGACCGGTCCTTTTGAAATCCGTAAGGTTTACCCCTTCGGATCTGTAGAGATCTGGAGCGAGAAAACCGGATCGTTTAAAGTCAATGGTCAAAGGTTGAAAAATTATTTAATTGGTGACCCAATTGAGAAAGGAACTAGTTTAGTTCTACATGATCCCAATTGAAAAATTCTTTTTGACCGTCAAGCTAGTGACCTTAAAAGAGCGCTGCGTGGGAGGCAACCCACGGCTTAATGTATTTTTCGATTTGTTGAAAAATAAAATACCCTAGGGCCGAGTATCCTGAACCAGACAGCCAGGTGAGCTCTCCTAACCCCTTTCGTTTTACTTGAAAAATCATTGAGGACAATGCCTAGTCCAAGCATGGGGGGGTATTTTATTACTTTTATTAGGAATTTCTTTATTGCTTTGCCGAGTTTTTATCTTTTTACTTTGAGTTGTATATGCTCCCTCCATCACGAAACTTTGTGAACCCTAAGCATGTTTTAGATAAGCCTTTTCTGGACAAAAATAAATTTTTCAATTTTTCATTAGCAATCATCTAGGTGGACTGGTTGGGAACAACAAAGATTGTATCATGGTTCGATTTCTACTTCTAGGGCTTTTTCACACACACACTATTGAGACTATTTTCAGTTATTAATACAAATAGAGGGACTGAAAAGAAACTAGTAACCTGGTTCTCTTGGTGACATTCACTGGATGCGCGGTTACTGGAGAAAAACGTCTGAGTTGGGGTATTCAAAATATATATATATATATATATATATATATATATATATAAATTTGCAAAACCAATTCAAAATGCAAAAATTGGTACATTTTAAATGTCAAAATGAATGGTTAGCATATAAAATCAAAAAAAAAAAAAAAGAAAAAAATGCTTGAATACCCAACGTATAAAGACCCTCCTTTGAGACCCGGTCTTAGTAAATGAAGGACCCAAGCTTAAGAATGCTGGGGAACCGGTTCTATGATGACATGGATATCCTCTCTAATGTATTGATAGTTTAAATTTGTCTCCCAATTCCACAAGAAGCCCAAAAATAGTAGCTCTCAAACCAAAGTGTTAGAATTGCCCCACAGTTCACTTAAGGTTTCGATATGAAAATAATTTTCCTTCAGAATGGGCCTAAAGATTTACACTGTTTTTGCTTGAGGACAAGCAAAGGTTCAAGCATAGGGGAGTTTGATAAGTCTATTTTTAGAGTCTTTTTAATAGTTATTTTATTAAGTCTTTTTAGTATTTTAATTATATTTTTGTTCTATTTTACTGCAAATGTTTACTTTTTATCTTCAGGTTTTATTTTGAAGCAATTTGGGTTGCCTAAGTCTCAGCAGGTCAGAATTCGACTGGATCTCCCAGAATTCGACTAGATCTCTCAGAATTCGACAGCATCTGTCTCAGCAGGCCAGAATTCGACAGCATCTGTCTCAGCAGGCCAGAATTCGACAGCATCTGTCTTCCAGATTTCGACTGCATCTGTCAGAATTCGACTGCATCTGTCTTCCAGATTTCGACTGCTTCTGCTATCCAGATTTCGACTGTGCCTGCTTCTGCTATCCAGATTTCGACTGTGCCTGCTTCTGCTATCCAGATTTCGACTGTGCCTGCTTCTGCTATCCAGATTTCTGCTGCATCAGTCGAAATTACCTTGCCCACTTGTTGTTGGATATTTTTGCCCACTTTTTGATGATCATGTGCTTTGACCACTTGCTCATGTGCATTGTCCACTTGAGGATGGCTCTTTGATGACTACCTTGGCCAACTTGATTTGCCACTTTTTCCTCTTTTGGACCATTTTGCCCCTCATATTTTCCTATAAATAGAGGCTTGATCCTCACTTGTACCTAAGCTTGAATTTTGTTAGAAAATCAATGACAAAGGCTCTCTAATTATTCATGACTTCAATTTACTCTTCATGCTTTTTATGATTCTTGTTTATTTACTTTCTTGCCCTTTAAATTCTTGCTATTTATTTTCCAAGTCATTTACTTTCATTGCTATTTAAATTCTCGCCCTTTACTTTCTCGCTCTTTACTTTTCGCTCTTTACTTTTTCGCTCTTTTATTTTCCCTGCTATTTACTTTCTTGACCTTTTATTTTTCAAGTCATTTACTTTCATTGCTATTTAATTTCTCGCTCTTTACTTTTTCGCTCCTTTATTTTCCTTGTTATTTACTTTTTTGCCCTTTAAATTTCCAAGTCAAGTAAACTACTGGCAAGTCAAGTAAATTACTGGCAAGTCAAGTAAATTACTGGCAATTTACTTTTCAAGCAATTTACTTTCTTGTCATTTACAATTCCGCTATTTATGATTTTTGCACTTTACCGCTTTCTTTTATTTCTCGCTATTTAACTTTATGTCTTCTTCTTTTATTTTCTTTTCTCCTCTTTTGTCTACAATGATCATGAGTGAGTAGACTTTACTAAAATATTTCTTCTTTCCAAAAACACTTTCTTTTCAGTTAATCAACTTTGAAAAATTAGATTGGTATTCACCTAGGCTCTCCTTGTGGATCGATAACTCTTTTATTACGCGATACGACCCGTGCACTTGCGGGGCTATCATGGCTCAAATTTTGAAAACTGTTTAGCCAATCTGGAAAAAGTCTTAGAGAGGTGTGAGAAGGTGAACCTAGTTCTAAACTGGGAAAAGTGTCATTTCATGGTTAATGAAGGAATTGTCCTAGGACACTTAATTTCTAATAGAGGTATTGAGGTAGATCGTGCAAAAATTGAGGTGATTGAAAAAATGCTACCTCCCACCTCAGTAAAAGAGGTGAGAAGCTTTTTAGGCCATGCAGGTTTCTACCGCCGGTTCATAAAAGACTTCTCAAAAATTTCAAAACCTATGACAAGTCTGCTCCTTAAGGATGCAGCATTTATTTTTAATGATCTTTGTCTTGAAGCTTTTGACAGGTTGAAAAAGGCTTTGGTTACTGCCCCAATCATACAGCCACCGGACTGGAATCTTCCGTTCGAGATAATGTGCGATGCAAGCGACTATGCAGTTGGGTTAGTCCTGGGGCAAAGAAATGAATTACGCCACAACTGAAAAAGAATTATTGGCGGTAGTTTTTGCCGTTGATAAGTTTCGATCATATTTGGTAGGTTCACAAATCATCATTTATACTGATCACTCGACCATAAAATATTTGTTAAACAAAAAAGATGCTAAGCCGAGATTGATCCGATGGGTTTTACTCCTACAAGAATTTGATCTTGAAATAAGGGATAAAAAAGGCGTTGAAAATGTTGTGGCTGATCATTTGTCCCGCCTACAAGGAACAACAGAAGAAGAGTTACCACTTAATGATACATTTTTGGATGATCAACTCTTCTCATTGGTCAAAACTGAAGCACCATGGTATGCAGATTTTGTAAACTACCTTGCAGCAAGAGTACTCCCCCCAGATTTAAATTATCAGCAGAAGAAGAAATTCTTCCATGATCTTAAACAGCATTACTGGGACGAGCCACTGCTTTTTAAAAGAGGAGCAGACGGGGTGTTCAGAAGATGCATTCCGGAAGAAGAGGTAAGTAACATTCTATACCATTGTCATTCTTCTTCCTATGGTGGCCATGCCAGTTCTTCAAAAACTGCTACAAAAGTTCTACAATCTGGTTTTTATTGGCCGTCCCTTTTTAAAGACGCGCATCAATTCGTTTCTAAATGCGACCAGTGTCAACGCACCAGGAAATATTTCGAAAAGAAATGAAATGCCCTTAAATAATATCTTAGAGGTTGAAATTTTTGACGTCTGGGGTGTCGATTTCATGGGACCATTTCCATATTCTTTTGGAAACCAATATATTCTGGTAGCTGTTGACTATGTGTCAAAATGGATCGAAGCCATCGCTTCTCCTACAAACGATGCAAAGGTAGTCATAAAACTTTTCAAAAAAATAATTTTTCCAAGATTCGGGGTCCCTCGTGTTGTCATAAGCGACGGAGGATCCCATTTCATCTCAAAACATTTTGAAATGTTACTGCAAAAGTTTGGTGTAAGGCAAAAAATTGCAACGCCTTACCACCCTCAAACTAGTGGTCAGGTTGAGGTATCGAACAGAGAAATTAAAAGTATTTTAGAAAAAACTGTTTCGACCTCAAGAAAAGACTGGTCGGTAAAGCTTGATGATGCTCTCTGGGCTTATCAGACTGCGTACAAAACTCCCATAGGAATGACTCCTTTCAAATTAATTTATGGGAAGTCTTGCCACCTTCCGGTTGAACTAGAGCACAAAGCTTACTGGGCAATTAAACGCCTTAACCTGAACATGGAATTAGCCGGAGAAAAAAGAAAACTCCAACTAAACGAATTGGAAGAACTGAGAATGGATGCTTATGAGAATGCCAAACTTTACAAGGAAAGAACAAAAAATTGGCATGATAAGCGTATCATTCGCAGAGAATTCAAGGAGGGTGATCTGGTGTTATTATTTAATTCCAGGCTAAAAATTTTCCCAGGAAAATTAAAATCAAGATGGTCCGGTCCTTTTGAAATCCGTAAGGTTTACCCCTTCGGATCTGTAGAGATCTAGAGCGAGAAAACCGGATCGTTTAAAGTCAATGGTCAAAGGTTGAAAAATTATTTAATTGGTGACCCAATTGAGAAAGGAACTAGTTTAGTTCTGCATGATCCCAATTGAAATTTTGATCGTCAATCTAGTGACGTTAAACGAGCGCTGCGTGGGAGGCAACCCACGACTTAATGTATTTTTTCGATTCGTCTTTAACAAAAAAAAAAAAGCTCACGGTTAGAAAATTTGGAGCACGTGACAGATATGCTCCAAACCCTAAATGCATCATTTCAACATCAACCAGGGTCTCCCGCCCGGGCAGCTGTGATCCGGTGAGCTATCCTAACCCCTTTTGTGTTGTTTTATTTGAAAAATCATTGAGGACAATGCCTAGTCCAAGCATGGGGGGGTATTTTATTGCTTTTATTGGGTATGTCTTTATTGCTTTGCTAAGTTTTTATCTTTTTGTACTTTGAGTTGTATCTGCTCCCTCCATGATGAAACTTTGTGAACCCTAAGCATGTTTTAGATAAGCCTTTTCTGGACAAAAAGAATTTTTCAAATTTTCATTAGCAATCATCTAGGTGGACTGGTTGGGAACAACAAAATTGTATCATGGTTCGATTTCTACTTCTAGGGCTTTTTCACACACACACTATTGAGATCGTTTTCAGTTGCTAATACAATTAGAAGGACTAAAGAGAAACTAGTAACCTGGTTCTCTTGGTGACATTCACTGGATGCGCTGTTACTGGAGAAAAACGTCTGAGTTGGGGTATCAAGCAAATATATATATATATATATATATATATATATATATATATATATATATATGCAAAACCAATTCAAAATGCAAAAATTGGTGCATTTTAAATGTCAAAATGAATGGTTAGCATATAAAATCAAAAAGAAAAGAAAAATGCTTGAATACCCAACGTATAAAGACCCTCCTTTGAGACCCGGTCTTAGTAAATGGAGGACCCAAGCTTAAGAATGCTGGGGAACCGGTTCTATATTGACATTGATATCCTCTCTAGAGTATTAATACTTTAAAATTGTCTCCCAACTCCACAAGAAGCCCAGATAGTATTTCTCAAACCAAAGTGTTAGAATTGCCCCACAGTTCACTTAAGGTTTCGATGTGAAAATAATTTTCCTTCAGAATTGGCCTAAAGATTTACACTGTTTTTGCTTGAGGACAAGCAAAGGTTCAAGCATAGGGGAGTTTGATAAGTCTATTTTTAGAGTCTTTTTAATAGTTATTTTTATTAGGTTTATTTGGTATTCTAACTATATTTTTGAGCTATTTTACTACAAATGTTTACTTTTTATTTTCAGGTTTTATTTTGAAGCAAAAGAGAAAATATGAGCTAAAATGAAGAACAAAGAAAATATTTGAGGAGGAACAATTTTTGAGACAAAACTGGCGCAACACAGGGCCCCAAGGGCGCCAAGGAGCAAAACTGGCGCAGCACAGGGCGCCATGGGCGCCAAGGAGCAAAACTGGCGCAGGACTCGTGCAGGACTGGGCGCCAAAAAGCAGTCAATTTGGCTGCGGCCACTTGTTTGTGGCCATCTTTGCCAACTTGATTTTTTACTTCTTTTTGACCATTTTGCCCCTCCACTCAAAGTGCTTTGTCCACTTGTTGATGGCTATCTTTGCCAACTTGCTTTGACCACTTGTTGATGGCTATCTTTGCCAAAACTTGAAATGACCATTTTGCCCCTTCCCTCATATTTTCCTATAAATAGGACCTTGATCCTCACTTGTAGGCACACTTGAATTTTGTGAGAAAATCACTCTCAATAAACTCTCTAAGATTCATGACTTCAATTTACTCTTCATGTTCTTTTTAATTCTTGCTATTTTACTTTCTTGCCCTTTTAATTCTTGCTCTTTATTTTCTTGCCCATTTATTTTCTTGCTCTTTTAATTCTTGCTCTTTACTTTTCTTGCCCATTTATTTTCTTGCTCTTTTAATTCTTGCTCTTTACTTTTCTTGCCCATTTATTTTCTTGCCCTTTTAATTCTTGCTCTTTACTTTTCTTGCCCATTTATTTTCTTGCTCTTTTAATTCTTGCTCTTTACTTTTCTTGCCCATTTATTTTCTTGCCCTTTTAATTCTTGTTCTTTACTTTTCTTGCCCTTTTATTTTCTTGCCCTTTTACTTTCTTGCTCTTCTATTTTCCAAGTCATTTAAATTCCTTGCAATTTACTTTTTAAGCAATTTACTTTCTTGTCATTTACAATTCCGCTATTTATAATTTTGCAATTTTCTCAATTCCTAACATTTATTTTCTTGCCATTCTAACATCTAATTCCTAACTCATTTACACATTTCGCACTTATCGCTTTCTTTATAATTCTTGCAATTTACAAAATCTTCCTCTTCTCCTCTTTTGTCTACAATGATCATGAGTGAGTAGACTTTCTTAGCCTTGGGGTTTTTTGGCAACCATCAAATGATGGCTTCCTACTAATTAATTCCCGAGACTATTCTCCACCTTAATCGCTTTGTATTTTTAAATCTAATTTCATCACTTTTCATTATTATTTCAAAACACCACACGATGTACCGAAAGGGGAAGTGTGGTTGTTGGATCTATGAAATTAGACAATAAAATCATCACATGAAAATAGTTTTGGTTTTATTGAGACACAAAAAGGTCTTTTCTTAATGGGTTCTAATAATAATCAACCTTGAAAATAGGCTTGATAATTAGTTTAGAACACGCGTTTGTATTCCGAAAGGAAACTCTTGCTACAACCGTCGCCTTGTCTTAAGAAATATATCGTTCTTTAAACTGGAAAATAGTCGAAAGGATTAATAACGGAAACCTTATCATTTCGATGAAACTAATACCCCAAATCTCTTTTTATCTTTAAAACATCAACAAAAACATTCATTCTTTCTAAAAAGACTTTATTTTCAGTTAATCAACTTTGGAAAATTAAATTGGTAATCACCTAGGCTCTCCTTGTGGATCGATAACTCTTTTATTACGCGACAAGGCCGTGCACTTGCGGCCTATCAGGACCCTAAATTAGAAGCACAATGACAGACTATAGACAATATAGCACACATGAGGTGTCAAAAGGTTGCCCAATTAGAGGCTCATGTCCCTGAAGAATACATTTCTGTGAACAAAGGCACTCGCTCACAATCTCTCTAAGTGTTTAGGGACTAGGGAAATATACACTCAAGTTTCCACAAAATGCACATTACCATATGCTTGTAGTTTGACCAAATCTCCACTAAATAGTTCACATGCATGCAAAAGATGGGGTGTTAAGGGTTGTAATGGGGCCAGGGTGAATTCATGCAGGTTAGGATATAAGAAGAAAGGGATAATCAAAGGGCTAACAAAAAAAGAAACAAATAGTAACCTTTGAAACCAAATATGGAGCTCCTATTTATTTTACAAATTTTGTCCAAACTCCAAGTTAAGATTACTTCCTTCTTCACCTTTTTATATTAAGTCAGATCTTTTTTATTTGCTTTTTGCTCTTGAGAAGACTCTTTTTTTTTTGGATTTTCCCTTTGGCTCTTTCATTCTTTTGATGTGCCTTTTCCTCCTTCTTGCTTCCTTTGTTCTCTTTTTTTTTTTTCAACTTTTCATTTTTCTATATTTTTCTTAGGAGGAAAAGGTACTTGTAACCACATTAGCCACTCCTATTTTGTTTTTATGTCCCGATGAGATAGACACTTGAAATACAGGACAAAATTGTAACTTTCAATAGTTGCTCCAAATTTAATTTCAAATGGTTACCACAAAAAAAGGAAAATTATATCTGGGTAGCAAAGAAAAAATATAACAAATAGGCTCAAAGGGGGCAACTAATGGATAAATTCAACAACCAACTCTGAGGCCAGAAAAATACCTAAATTCCCCAAATCTTTTTACATGATGCAAATCAATTTTCGCCTTGAAATGGTCAAAAGACAAATTCTAGAATGTAGCAAATTGAGAAACACACTCATAGAAAGAAAAGGGGTAAAAATTTATGATTTAGTATCAGTTCCCTTATGAAGACTCAGATCTCACATTTAGAAGCTAGTTCACAAAAAGTACTCAACAGGGACAATTGTTAATTATCAGCTTCCTAAGGACATCCTCACAGTTACAATCAAACAAAAGTCTATCAAGTAAATTAATTATGGGATCCCCTAAATGCAAAATCTCTATTTTTTTTAACTTTAAGCATAATTCATTCAAAACAAGCCAGAAAAAAATGCTATCAACATATATGGTGGGTAGATGCATTAATAGAGATCAAGTGACAAAAAAAATAAACTCTCCTCCCCCACACTAGCATAAAGCATGGTCCTCAATGCAAAATGATCAAATAGAAACCAAAAGAAATAAATGAGAGAGAGAGAGAGTAATAGTAATAGTGACTTCCCTGAGAGAGCTTGTAGTCCGAGCTTATCCCTAAAAACAAAACAAAACAGAAATGAGAGAAAATAAAACACAGGTTGCCTCCTGTAAAGCGCTTGTTTAACGTCCCGAGCCTGGCGGTACTAGAGTCAATCCTTGAGGGCAGTAACATAGCTCACTTGGAGTAACCCTTCCTCAAAATGCTTCACACGCTGCCCATTGACCTTAAAAGTGGTACCATCTTCATGGGACACCTCGAGCACTCCATAAGGAAAAACTTGAGTAACAGTGTAGGGTCCATACCACCTTGAGCACAACTTTCCTGGAAAAAAACGCAAACGTGAGTTATAAATTAAAACTTTTTCACCAACATGGAATTCACGCTGCTGGATGCGCTTATCATGCCACTTTTTAGTCCGCTCCTTATATAACTTGGCATTCTCATAAGCTCCCAGACGGAGCTCATCCAATTCATCGAGCTGCAGCAACCTATTTTCACCTGTAAGCTGAGCATCAAAGTTTAGAAATTTTAAAGCCCAAAGTGCTTTATGCTCTAATTCAACAGGCAAATGACATGATTTTCCAAAAACAAGACGATAAGGAGACATCCCAATGGGGGTTTTAAAAGCAGTTTTATAGGCCCATAGTGCATCATCAAGTTTCAAAGACCAATCTTTTCTTGATCCACTAACCGTCTTCTCTAAAATCCTTTTCAGCTCTCTGTTTGAAATTTCAACCTGGCCACTAGTTTGTGGATGGTAAGGAGTTGTCACCTTATGAGTGACACCATATTTGCTCAAAAGATTTTCAAATTGTTTATTGCAAAAATGGGTGCCACCATCACTAATAATTGCTCGGGGAGTGCCAAATCTTGTAAAAATATTTTTCTTTAAAAATCTCACTACCACCCGAGCATCATTAGTGGGTAAGGCTACAGCTTCCACCCACTTAGACACATAATCTACAGCAACAAGAATATATTGATTTGAAAAAGATTTAGGGAAGGGCCCCATAAAGTCAATACCCCATACATAAAATATCTCACAAACCAAAATGTTGTTTAAAGGCATCTCTTGACGCCTAGAAATATTGCCACTCCTTTGACAACTATCACAAGCTTTCACAAATTCATGAGCATCTTTAAATATAGTAGGCCAATAAAAACCACATTGTAAAACTTTATATGCAGTTCTATTTGGGCCAAAGTGGCCACCTACCTCTTTAGAATGACAATGCTCAATGATAGAAGTTACCTCATCCATAGGCACACAACGCCTAATTACCTTGTCTCCACATACTTTAAACAAGTAAGGGTCATCCCACAAGTAGTGTCTAGCATCAGAAATTAATTTCTTCTTTTGCTGAAAAGAAAAATCATGGGGAACAACCTTACCCACCAAATAGTTGACAATGTCTGCAAACCAAGGAATAGTAGAAATAGCTAAAAGTCTCTCATCAGAGAAAAACTCCTCGATCTCCCCATCATTTGAGGCCTGCATCACACTGTGGTCAAGCCTTGAGAGGTGGTCAGCTACAAAGTTCTCTGAGCCTTTCTTGTCTCTAATCTCCAAGTCAAACTCTTGTAGCAACAAAATCCACCTGATTAACCTGGGCTTAGCATCCTGTTTTCCAAGCAAATATCTAATGGCAGCTTGGTCAGTGTAAACAATGACTTTAGAAGAACAAGGTAATGACGAAACTTGTCAAAAGCAAACACTACAGCTAGCAACTCTTTCTCTGTGGTAGTATAATTTCTTTGAGCATCATCAAGAGTGCGACTAGCGTAGTAAATGGTATAGAATACCTTATTCTTTCTTTGCCCCAAAACAGCCCCCACAGCAGTATCGCTAGCATCACACATAATTTCAAAGGGAAGCGACCAATCGGGGGCAACAACAACAGGGGCATTAATTAATTTTTCCTTTAAACAATTAAAAGCCTTCAAACAGGTGTCAGAAAAATCAAAAGTGGTCTCCTTAACCAAGAGGTCAGTCATAGGTTTTGCAATTTTTGAGAAGTCTTTAACAAACCTCCTATAGAAGCCGGCATGGCCTAGAAAACTACGGACCCCCTTAACAGAATTGGGTGGGGGCAACTTTGCAATTACCTCAACCTTTGCGGGATCAACTTCAATGCCTCTAGTGGACACCTTATGTCCTAGAATAATGCAATCTTCTACCATAAATTGGCACTTCTCCCAATTGAGCACTAAATTGGTATCCCTGCATCTCTGCAACACTGAATTCAAGTTATGTAAACAATCCTCATAAGAGGATCCAAAGACGGTAAAATCAACCATGAATATCTCAATGCATTTTTCAACCAAGTCAGAGAAGATAGCCATCATGCATCTTTGGAAAGTGGCAGGGGCATTACATAAACCGAATGGCATCCTTTTATATGCAAATGTTCCATATGGGCAAGTAAAAGTAGTTTTTTCTTGATCTTCAGAAGCCACTGGTATTTGCAAATAACCGGAATATCCATCCAAACAACAATAATAATCATGACTTGCCACTTTCTCAAGCATTTGATCAATAAAGGGAAGGGGGAAGTGATCTTTCCGGGTGGCATCATTTAGTTTTCTATAATCAATGCACATACGCCACCCGGTAGTTTTCCTAACTGCAATTAATTCATTTTTATCATTCTCCGTCACAGTAGTACCTCCCTTTTTAGGAACACATTGAACAGGGCTTACCCACTTACTATCAGAGATAGGATAGATGATACCTGCATCAAGAAGCTTAATCACTTCCTTTTTGACCACCTCTTTCATGTTAGGATTGAGGCGGCGTTGAGGTAGTGCCCGGGGTTGGTAATCATCCTCCATGTAAATCTTGTGGGTGCAAATTGAGGGACTAATGCCTTTTATATCATGAATAGACCATCCAAAGGCTTCTTTGTTGGCCCTTAATACCCTCAAAAGCTTCTTTGTTGGCCCTTAATACCCTCAAAAGCTTATCCTCCATGGTATCTGTCAAATCTGCAGAAATAATCACATGCAAAGAGGAAGGGGGATGCAAGAAAGCATATTTTACATTTGAAGGAAGAGGCTTTAATTCAAGCTCAGGAGCCTATTCAATTGAAGGTTTGGGATTTGGAGTATTACCCCATTCCAATTCCTCAAATCTATAGTTACTCCAGTTTTTCTGAGGGTGGTGAGCCTGCAAAAACATTAAGAACTCTTCTTTCTCACCACCCTGCAATATGCCAAGTCCCTGCAAAGTAAGTACTTTTTCTAGAGGGTCCTGAATTCTAAAATCATCAAAACTTTCAGAGGTAACCACATCATTAATATCCATAACTTGAATAAAATTACAAGAAGCAAATGAGGAGGGATTTTTTAATGAGTTCAAGACTTGAAATACAACTTCCTCATCTCCAAATCTCAAAGTCAATTTTCCCTGCTGAACATCAATTAAGCTTTTTCCTGTAGCTAAGAACGGACGCCCCAAAATAATTGGGACTTCCTCATCTTCTTCCATATCCAATACAACAAAATCAGCAGGGAAAATAAACTTATCAACTTTAACTAAAACATCTTCTACCACCCCACAGGGGTGGGCAATGGATCTATCAGCTAGCTGCAAAGTGACGTTAGTAGGATGTGGTTCCTGCAAACCAAGCTTTCTAAAAACAGAAAAAGGCATCAAATTTATACTTGCTCCTAAATCACATAAAGCCTTTTCAAAATGAGAGTTACCAATTGTACAAGGGATAGTAAAACTACCCGGATCTTTAAGCTTAGGTGGTAACTTTTTTAGAACTATAGCAGAACATTCCTCATTAAGCCTAATTGTCTCAAAGCCTTCTAACTTCCTTTTGTTAGAAATAATTTCTTTAAAAATTTGGCATATTTAAGCATTTGAGCAATAGCTTCAGCAAAAGGAATGTTGATATGCAATTTTCTAAATATTTCAAGAAATTTGGCAAATTGCTTATCATGCTGCTCATTTTTAAGTCTTTGAGGATAAGGAACATCTACCTTTGTTTGCTCATATTTTTCCCTCTCCTTTTTGCTTTGCTCAGAAGTGTTCCCCTCAGTAGGAGCTTGTATTTCTTTCTGGGGCGCCCGCCCGTCTTAATTGTTTTCTTGAACCAGCTCCTTGCAACTCCTAAGAGTGACAGCCTTGCAATGCTCATTTCTTGGATTAGGCTCAGTTTGGGTAGGCAGTGAGCCTTGAGGCCTTTGAGACAACACAGTAATGAGATTTGAGATTTGACCCTTCTGGCTTCCAAATTCGTTGTTCATGGCTCCAATTTGACCCTTCAGGCTTCCAAATTCTTCATTTGTCTGCTGCATAAACTTTGTCAACACATCATTGGTATCCAACTTTTTCTCCTCTTGCCTTTGCACATGTGGAGGCTTATAGGAGTTCGACCTTTGCTCCTTTTGTTGTCCTCCCCAAGAGAAAGTAGGGTGATTTCTCCAACCCGGATTGTAAGTGTTTGAATGAGGGTCATTTTGGGTCCGGTTGGAATTCTGAACATAATTGGCCTCTTCAGTTGAAGTTGTTGGCCGGCCCTGTGCTTTTATCAGTTCTTCAATGGATTGCAACCTCTCATCAGTCCTGTCCATGTAATTAGCATAAAACACCCATGCACGGGTGTCCAACTTTTTCCATGTGTCTAACTAAAGCCTCTTGCATACCAGACCTTAACTCACTTTTCTTCTGACCAAGATAGTTGACTTCTTCAGTTAGGCCTCCCCAGAGGTTATTCGTGATGTCACTAGTGGAGGTAATTATTGGAGTAGATTGAGCTTGTACCTTCATCAAAGATTGCATCTGTTTAGAGAGAGCATCCAGCTTTATGTTAACACTAGTGTCATCTTCAGCCTTGTAGATCCCAGCTGATTTCATGATGTGTCTATCACTTGTCTCCCATTGGGCATTATCGGCTGCTATCTCTGCAATTAAGTCATATACTGTCGCAGGTTCCCCATTCATTAGAGAGCCCCCACAAGCCATATTAACAACTCCCCTATTTTGAGAAGATAATCCGTTGCAAAAATATTCAAGCAATTGCCACTTCTCAAATCCATGATGTGGACAACTTCGGAGTAAGTCTTGAAATCTTTCCCAAGCTTCATTTAAAGATTCTTGCTCAAGTTGAGCAAAGCTGATTATTGCACCTCGGATCTTAGTAGTCTTACCTGGAGGGAAATATTTGGTCAAGAATTTTTGTTTCAGTTGGTCCCACGTGGTAATGGACTCAGCAGGTTGAGAGTCTCGCCAAGCAGATGCCTTGTCAGCCAATGACCATGGAAACACTCTCACTCTAATGGCATCAGGAGTGACACCATTACAAATTACTGAGTCTGCCACCCTCAAGAAGTTTCTAACATGGGTGTGCGGGTCTTCTGTTGGTGCACCTCTGAACATAGTTGAATTCTGAACCATTTGAATCAAGCTGGGTTTAAGCACAAAGTTACTAGCTTGTACGGGTGGATTGACTATGCTTTTAGTGATATTTGCTGTCGGCGTAAAGTAGTCCCGAAGAGTTCTTCTCAGATTGGCAGCCATCACTCTTGTCTCTTTTCTTACCCTTCGAGCAGTTTTTTCAATTTCTGGATCAAAAACCAAAATAGGCTCCTGGGAGCGGGTGAGCATCCACTAGTAATGGTAATAAAAATAAAACTAACTAATAAAATAAAACTAAGTATAATTTTTTATTATTATTAAAATGAAACAAGAATTAAAATAAATGTCTAAAGCAATAAAAAATCTTTTTCGTTTAATATTATTAAATTAATCCCCGGCAACGACGCCAAAAACTTGTTGCGTCAAAGACACACTTAGAGCAAGTGTACTCTATCGCAGAAGTAGTATAAAAAATATCGTCTCCACAGGGATTAATTAACAAGTACTAAACTACTTAAAATTAATTATTATTTAGACGAACGAATGTTTGGTGGTTATAGAAACTAAAATAAAAAGAAATAAATGGCAAGAATTAAAATGCAAAGTTTTACCAATGGAGAGAAGCCTATGGTCATGGTTTCACTTGCAACTTCGATTCCCCTATGTCTAATTCTACCAGAATTCCTTTATTTTATTCAATTACCAATCCCTTTACTAAAACTATTAATCCGTTTGGTCATTCGTGATTAATATTCTTTTTCCTAAATTAACCCTTGTTTGGTCATGCAAGAATTTAAATTCAGGAAAAGCATAAAGAACAAAAAGGTTGAATGATTGGAAGACTAAATTAAAGTTTGGTCATGCATTAATTATAGCCCCAATTATCCTATAGGTCCACCAACTAATTGCAGTACGGTCGCTGGTCAACTAATTGATTATAAACATGCAAAGGTTGTCAATCCTAATTATGTGATAAAGCAATAGGATAATATTAATTGGAATAAAAATTAGGAATTCAAAGTATGAGTTAAAACATAAAAAGGTCTCTAATCAAGCAAGATCCACCTAGACCCTAGAAGAGGATTTAGCTATCCATACTAATCAAGAATAATGAAATAAAATTAGGAGTCATAAATCACAGAGATAAAAATAACTCGGGATAGAGAAATTTCTGATCTTGAGAATTTAGTCTCCTTTTTTTGCTCCAGAGCTCTCTCACAGTGTCAAGAACGGTACCCAAAACTCTCATTTCTCCTTGCCGGAGCTACTGTTGCCGCCAATGTGTGCCTGTTACTGTCCTTGTTTTTCTTCGGCCACCGTTCCTCTCCAATTCAACTCCTTTGAATTCAATTGTCCGCTCCTGTAGTTGCGTACCTCTCTTTTAATTATCAAAATTAATTATTTGTTTTGCGGCTCAGTCCTTTATTATTAATTGCCCAGGTTAAGTTTCTTTCTTTTTCTCCAATGTAGGTAGTGCTGATTTGCTTCAATTCAATAATCATGGGCTTTTATTCTTTATTTAAAATGGACTAGGCCTATGCAACCTTCTTTTGCTAACGACACCCCCATTTTGCTTCAAACAACTCATTGAAACAGCTTCTTTATTTATTTTCTTTCCTACAAAATAAATAGCAATTTGAGTCACTTATTTATTTAGATAATAATAATTGCTCCAAAAATGGCCCAAAGATATCTATAAAAATGCACTAAATTGGAGTTTATCACACACGTACCTCGTTAACGGTTATAAATTTGACTCCCAAACATGGAGTGAGGGAAAACAAACAATTAATAGTGGGGTATATGTAAAAGGGATTGCAGAAGGAGCTGAAGATGAGTACTACGGGGTGATCCAACACATATATGAACTTGAATACAAATATTTAGACTATCAAAAGAAAATTGTTTTGTTTTATTGTAGTTGGTTTGATCCATCGGTTAGAGGAACGCAATTGAATCCAAAATGTAATACCGTGGACATTCGAATGGATAGAAGGTATAGAGCCTATGATCCGTTTATCATGCCTGAAAATGTGAGGCATGTATATCATGTTCCATATCCATCAACTCGGGAAGGATATTGTGTTGCAATTAAGACAAAACAACGGGGTCGCATTGAAGCCACTGATGTGGGGGATGAGGTTCCTTATCAAGTGGATGAAATGTCGGGCGTCAATGAGGTAATTGAAGTTGAACCAGTTGATACCTTATGTGATGATCGACTCCACATTGAAGAAGTTGAACCAGTATTAGAAGAAGAAATTAGAGTATATGAAGAAGATGAAGATGTAGAAGATGTAGAAGATGAAGAAGATGAAGACTTTTTTTAATATTATTTGTATCACATAGATAGTTTGATTAGTTTTAATCTCTGCATGTTGTTGATTGTTCATCTAATTTTAAATATTAATATATATCACATTTCGTTTATCATTATTGTACGTTGTTGTTGTATTTAAATTTATTTATTAATATATATCATTATATATTTTTCTTCCGTTTCGTTTTTCATAGATATGCATCCAGGAGGAGGTTCTGACCCGTGGAGAGATGTTAGGGGAAGAAGATAGCTGAACCTAGAAGGCGGCGTCGAGTTCGTGAGGTTGTACTTAATGCATGGGATACATTTTTGGGGATGCCCCAGACCACCACTATTGCTGGAGGAGCTGGGACTTCACGTTCTGCTGCAGCTGCTCCACCTGCTGGTCATTCTCCCTCCGGCCCCAATTGGTTTCCTATAAACCCATCTGGCACACCAGCATCCTATGGGTATTTTCCACCTCTGCAGCATCCTATGGCACACGGGAGGGTATATGGGCCCACCTCTGTAGCATCCTATGGGCACACCGGCAGGGTATATGGGCCCACCTCTGCAGCATCCTATGGGCACACCGGGAAGGTATATGGGTCTACCTCTGCAACATCCTATGGGCACACTCGCAGGGTATATGGGCCCACCTCTGCAGCATCCTACAGGATGATCATTCGGACCCCCTGATTCAGAGCCATTATCATCCGGGTCGGAGGATGAGCAAGTGGTTGTCGACCCTGATGGTCGACGTCGCAAAATCATATATCCCTTTGGCGATGCGTAAGTATTGTTTGACTTTTTTTTAATTTAAATTAATTGTTTGTTTGACGTGTATATATGTTTGTTAATTATGCAACGACTTAATTATGCAGGTTTGTTAGATCGAAGACTGCTTCATCAGCGATCACTTATGTCATTAAGAAACTCTATTTTGAAGAGTACCATGAAAAGGTGACAAAAATTGATAAGAGGAAAAAGAAAGATTTTGTGGACTTGTTTAGGGTAAGTATCAATTATGTCATTACCTATATTGATAATTTTAATATATTGTTTAATGTTTAATATAATTACTAATACATATTTTGATTATGTTTAATACAGACCAAAGTGACTTGGAGACCGGAAGATGATGAATTGGTGCATAAAGTTTTTTGGACTAGATTGGCAAAGCAATTCGCGGACTTGCTCTACAAATTGCGCCGTAAAAATGAAAGGCTGAGGATATCCCGCAAGAAATCTGGGATCAATACCAGGAAGTTTGGAGAAGTCAGAAATTCAAAGCCAATGCTGAAAAAGCGAAGGAAAATCGGAATTCAGAAAAGGGTGGCTCACTTCACACTTGTGGCTCCGTCAACCAAGCTCAGCATGCTATGAGATTGGTAGGTTATTTTAAAAATATTTGTACTACTTTAGTTTAGTTAGGGCGATTAGTTACCAATATTTAAGAATTTGTTTCATTTTTACAGAGTAAGAAGGCTGGACGCCCTCTTACTATTGCTGAGTTGCATAGGGCCACACATGTCAGGAAGGATACCCAGACTTATGTTGATTAGCGCTCGAGGACCACTCAGGTAAATATATGTTCTGGATTGGACCAAGAGGTCCATTTAGCAAAACCAGGGGGTGCGTTTAGCAATTGGATATGGATCAGCCCAATCGATTCGGCCCATATCCACTACATACAAGCCCAACTAAAGCCACCACGCTTGGATGGTTTAGATCGATTCTGATAATCCGACGGTCCATAGACGAGCATCGATTTCCTATAAATACCGGCTCGCATAGCCATTTATACAGTACACACTCTTCCCTTGCAAATTCACTAGCTTATTCTCATACTGACTTGAGCGTCGGAGTGGCTTTGAAGGTACCCCCGTGCGCTCACTGACCTCCTGCCAGGGAAGCAAGAGACCTACCAATAGCAGCCGACAAAAATACTGCTAGGTACAGAACATTAGTGACCACAGTGGCAGATATCTATCTTTCACATCCTCACTACTCGAACTTTTCTCTTGCTACTCCATGGCTCCTAGAGGCAGACCCCGGATTCAAAGCATTGCTGTACAGGCATCCCGACCAGAGGATACTCCGGAAGGCAACGTCGTAACCCTACCTGACGAGGGTACCAGTCAGCCTGCCCAGCCTTCGAATGTGAGTCAGCTTTTGGATCTCCTGGCCAATCGCACTCAAGCTATGCTGCATCAGGAAGACCAGCAGAGTGCAAAGGACATGCCCAACCCGACACCCAGGAGGGCGCCTGGCCGGGCGCTAAGACAGCATCAGACAGCGCCCATGAGGGCGCCTGGCACCCATGAGGGTGCCTGGGAGGGTGCCACGGCAACATCAGGCAGCGCCCATGAGGGCGCCTGGTAGGGCGCCAGGGCAGCATCAGACAGCGCCCATGAGGGCGCCTGGCACCCATGAGGGCACCTGGCAGGGCTCCATGGCAACATCAGGCAGCGCCCATGAGGGCGCCTATAGGGCGCGAAGGCAGCATCAGACAGCGCCCATGAGGGCGCCTGGCAGGGCGCCATGGCAACATCAGACAGCGCCCATGAGGGCGCCTGGCAGGGGAACCCTTCCTCCAACAATGGTGACTTCGAGGCACCATCGTTCTCCCCCTCATGGAGGATCAGGCTCACCTCCAAGGGACCCCTCCATCCCCTCTGGAGGATAGCTACCAGCCTCACGACTCCCGCTCCAGGACCTCCTTACGCGCATCCCTTGATACTCGAGAGAGGTCAAGGAACCCGGTCGACACCCACCAGAGGCACCACCGTGGATCGCCATCGAGGAGATCCCCCGACCGACGCAGGCATCAAAAGTACATGGACTATGAAGAAGACAACATGGCCTACCAAGAGGAGGCCAAGGTTGGCAGCATGAAGGCTGATCTGACTTGTTATGGGCACAGTACCAACAAATGCAGCACCCCCAGGGATGACATTGCAGAAGGGAAGCTCGCCCAATACGTGAATGAAGAAGAGGATGAAACTCGCGACTCCTAATAAGGAGAAGATCATCAGGACTCGAGCCTAAGGCTAGGCCTAGTTATGAATTTTGTTGGTTGAGCACAAAAGCAGAATATCAAGAAAGAAAAAAGGTCCAACTTCATAGTCAAGAGTGGAGCGAGACATGTCCGAGATCCAACATACCATGCAGGGAGGGACTGCCTGGATCGTAGGGGGAAACCTCATCATTAACCTAAAGCCAAGATCATCTCTCCAAGTATGGGAGTCAAGGGTGTCATGGCGCGCTCATCTTCCTAAAGCAAAGCAGCCAAGATCACGGCACCCACCCGGCGGGGATCCAATGTATGAGACCACGATGTCTTGGGTAGCAAGCGCTAAAAAAGGCGCGGAAGTCAAGCAAATGACGAGACCATGAGGTCACAAACACTGGAGATACCCACCTACAAGGGTGATGTCTAGTCTGCAGGCCATAACTTCATCTGTGTTTATCCGATTGAGGCGTGTAAGCATGCGTTGGAAAGCTAAGAAGCAGAGCTACAATTCTCATGTTAAGCTCGAAATCTAATTCATACGTCTCCGCACCCAGGAAGGGAAACAAGCTGAAGGCACCATTGCAAGTCAGCACCCAATGCTTCCTGGGCGCCAAATCCTGTTACAGAAGCAGCCAGCGTGGGACGTAAGAAAAATAAAGGATGCATGAGCATGTGAGTGCATGAGAACGTAAGAAAATAAAATAGTGCATGAGCACGTAAGAAAATTAAAGGATGCATGAGCTTGGGAGTGCATGAGCATGAAAGGAAATAAGAGAGTGCACGAGCACGTGAGCAAAAAAACATAGTGCACGAGCACGTGAGCAAAAAACATAGTGCACGAGCACGTGTGCAAAAAAACATAGTGCACGTGCTCGTGAGAAAATAAAATAGTGCACGAGCACGTGAGCAAATAACATAGTGCGCGAGCACGTGAGAAAATCAAATGATGCATGAGCGTGAGAGGAAATAAAGTAACGCGTGAAGTGATGGTGTCATTCTGCTCGCCCTCACACTCTCCTCCGCTCGCCCTCACACTCTCCTATGCTCGCCCCCTAGGTGCAATGTAATCGGCCAAGAGGAAAAGAAAATGTGGTGTTGCTCGCCCATACTCACCATCAATCACCTCGATCAAGGCAAGTCAGCAAAAAATATCAATAGACGAGCAGGATAATTGCTGTGATCCTCTGACAAAATTAGCAGACCCGACGACGGCACGAGCCGTAAGGGCAACCTAACCTACGAGGGCATTGTAAACGACAACGTCAAGTCAAGACCATCCCCCAGGATAATCTCGACTTGGGGGGCAACGGTGGAACCAAGTCAATATCCACCAGAGGCACCACCGGGCTCAATATCGAACTTTGCCACGAGGCGCGAAGCGAATTTAAACGTGTCGCAACCTTTGACGGGAGTTAAATTCTGATCGATTCTGATAAACTACCCCCAGAGTCCCACGAGGTGCGAAGCAGGCTTCGAAAATGGTCGCAACCTCTGATGGGCGAGTTAAATTCGGATCGATTCTGATAAACTCCCCCCAGAGTCACCACGAGGTGTTAACTTTGCCACGAGGCACGAAGCGGCTTCGAAAATGGTCGCAACCTCTAATGGGCGAGTTAAATTCGGATCGATTCTGATAAACTGCCCCCAGAGTCACCACGAGGTGTTAACTTTGCCACAAGGCACGAAGCGGCTTCGAAAATGGTCGCAACCTCTGATGGACGAGTTAAATTCGGATCGATTCTGATAAACTGCTCCCAGAGTCACCACGAGGTGCGAAGCGGCTTCGAAAATGATCGCAACCTCTGATGGGCGAGTTAAATTCGGATCGATTCTGATAACCTGCCCCAGAGTCACCACGAGGTGTTTACTTTGCCACGAGGCACGAAGCGGCTTCAAAAATGGTCGCAACCTCTGATGGGCGAGTTAAATTCGGATCGATTCTGATAAACTGCTCCAGAGCCCCACTAGGTGTTAACTTTGCCACGAGGCACGCAGCGACTTTAAACGTGTCGCAACCTCTGATGGGCGAGTTATTATTTAGATCGATTCTGATAAACTTCCCCCAGAGTAAACATTGCCATGAGGCGATATGAGATTATACATTCAGATGCGCAAGGCGATGACCAGCGCCCGAGGCCACCCAACGCGTGCCAGTTACAATTATAAGGAACAAGCTAGATAAAGAGGAAGCTTGGATGTTTCAAAATGCAACATAAAAAAATCAGACGGCAAAGAAAAAATTTCTCATGACATCGAAGTCAACCTCGTTGGGTCGGTATGTGACAAGCCTCCCGGCCAGAACCTCTTGATCAAATTAAAAGATCATGGAGATGTCAAACAGATAATGGTGAAGACGGAAGAAGCAATTCCCCTCGGCACCAAGCAAGCCCTGAAATTTCATCAAGAAGAAAAGCAGGCTAAGAGGCAGGATGAGCAACAAAAAAGTAGAGTGCTAAGCACACGTCCACACAAGCCGGCACCCAAGAGGGCGCCTGGCAAGGAAGCAACCAGCGCCCATGAGGGCACCTGGCAAGGAAGAAACCAGCGCCCATGAGGGCGCTTGGCAGGGCGCCAAGCACCAAGGCAGCGCCCATGAGGGCGCCTGGCAGGAGGTGGTCTGGAAGCAAGTCCTTCGCAAGGGGGCAGCCAGCACTGTGCAACGAGGCGCCCAAGGCACCCATGAGGGCACCCAACCTTGTCTCAAAAAATCCTGCTCCACGAGGAGACACCCAGCGTACGCACGCAATGAACAAGCATCCAGCAAGGCGCCAAGGAGGGCCCCAACAGCCGAACGTAGCACTTGGCACAAGGCTCCCAAGAGGGCGCCAACATCAGGATAGGGCACCTTAGCTTGACGCTTGGCACAAGGATTACCCCATACGTAGGCCTGAGTCATGGTTGCAACGAAGTGATCTTGTACGACCCGACAAGACAGACAGAGTAACGCATTACGACAAAGAAAAAATTTCTCTTTTTTACTCTAGAGAGTGAAAATGATAAAACACGGTCGTGACAAAGGCAGTGTCCCACGCGACTTCACACATCCGGTAGACCGACGAAATTCCTTCAAGCCAAGACCATCCACCGGAATAATCTCAGCTTGGGGGGCAACTGTTCTGGACTGGACCAAGAGGTCCATTTAGCAAAACCAGGGGGTGCGTTTAGCAATTGGATATAGATCAGCCCAATCGATTCGGCCCATATCCACTACATACAAGCCCAACTAAAGCCACCATGCTTGGATGGTTCAAATCGATTCTGATAATCCGACGGTCCACAGACGAGCATCGATTTCCTATAAATACCGGCTCGCATAGCCATTTATACGGTACACACTCTTCCCTTGCAACTTCACTAGCTTATTCTCATACTGACTTGAGCGTCAGAGTGGCTTTGCAGGTACCCCCCCGGGCGCTCACTGACCTCCCTGTCAGGGCAGCAAGAGACCTACCAACAGCAGTCGACCAAAATACTGCTAGGTACAGAACAATATACAACTTGATTTGTATTATATAATGTTTTCTTAAAATGGAGCACTTATTGTGCTATGTTTTGTGGTTATGCAAAATAGGAGAAACATGTTGAGACGATGTTTGAGCCGACTCAGGGGAGCTGGAACCCTGAGTCACTTGGTCCACTGTCTCCTGAGATCATGGCTTTGGCAAACCGCAATTGGGAGAAGTTGGTAGGGGGATGTACAAGAAACGTATGTATGGTACGGGACCCTTGGCTCCAAATTTGAGATTTGAGGATGATCAGTTTGACACCAGCAGACCCTCCTCTAGTAGTCGACCTCCTCGTCCTTCAGGTGAGACAGAGAAACTCAGGCAGCAGATGGAGGAGATGCGTGCTCACCACCAGCAACAAATACAAGGGATGCATGCTCAGCACCAGCAGGAGTAGCAGAAGCAGAGTCGGACAATGAAAGATATGCAGACAGACTTCTTTTGGTTTGCACGTCAGCAAGAGAAGCTGTTAAAGGACTATAAAAGCATGAAGCCAGATGCCTCTGAGTTTGAGGTGTCCGAGTCTGATGATGCCTCATTTTAGTATTATTTTGTTATTTGCTGGTTTGGACATGTTTAGAATTTGGATTGTTATTGCTGGTTTGAAGTTGTTTAGGATTTGGATATTTGGTATTGTTGGTTAGTTTGGATGGATTTTATTTGAGTATTCTCAAAAATTTGGATATTTGGTATTGTTGGTTAGTTTTGATATATTTGGTACTAGTTTGGATGGATTTTATTTGAGTATTCTCAAAATTGTGCTGCATTTGATATATAGTTATTAAAAAAAAACAGGTTTTCAAATTTGGACACGTGGCATAAAGTAAAGCAGTTTTTTTATAAAAAAATTAAATTAGCGACGGATTTGCCGTCACTAAAATCCGTCGCTAATTAGTGACGGATTTTCCCTCACTAATTTCCCTCGCTAAAATTCGTCGCTAAAATTCCGTCGCTAAAATAAAAAATTCCGTCGCTAAATATTAGCGACGCCCTGACGGATTTTTGAGGTTTAGCGACGGAAATTTCCGTCGCCTATCCTTGCTTTTTTTGTAGTGTCTTCATAATTCTTTTGATAGTACTGAGATTCATGTGTGAGTTATGCACATTTGTTCTAATGAATAGTTGGTTCAAACCTTGTCGACCAATGTCTATTCGGGATAAGTGGAAAACTTAATTCACTAAGTAATGGTTCAAATCGTAAGATAACATTATCTGAAACCATGATATTTCTAGAATTATGGGATTTTGTTTTATTTTTGTAAATGGTGGGGGATTGTGAGATATATTTCCAAAATATATATCTACATGTAATCTGTATTATTGTCACGAATTTGTAATTGGTCTGATGGTATAACTTTGATGTTGTGGGCGCTTGATCCCACGTTCGAATTAGTAACAGGACCTATTTTGGTTTTTGCTGGATTTAATTTAAATACTAATAGCTAAAACAAAATGAAACGAAAAGGTGGAACTTTGCACCGAATGGGATTCGAGCATGTAACCTCAAAGGGAAAAGAAATGGAGATTAACCACCAGAACAACGCGACTCTTGTGATACCATTTCATTGTAAACGGTACATAACCATTCGCTGGCAGAATACATTTGAAGAGTTGTGTCTCTTCACTAAGTGCCTCAATTTATCTATAAATAGGGGCATTTAGAGGACAGAAACACAACGAATTTGGCTCTGATCTTAGGCCAAATATCTCTCATTTACATCACCATAAATCATCTTATATTTCTCTAATGCATGAGTGAGATATAAGAAACATAATTTTGTAAACTATTATCAAGAGATAGGCTTGTTGTGATTGTGCAAATCACTTCAAGGTTTCTAAAGTATCCTGAAGGGGATTCGCAATACACCCTATTGCATCCAATTGGTTAGAATTGGTGGGGGCGAATCGAACCTAAAGGTTAGTGTGTTTACACACTGTTAGCCTAGAATTTCGACAAGGCTTTTGAGTGGTTAGTTAATAGGGTTTGACTCTTCATTAAAGATCATTCATAATGCCTTCGGAAAGAACAAGTGACATTTAAGTCATCTCAGCATGTTTTCGACAGAAGAAGTCTTCACCAATTCGACAGGGAAGAGTTTTCGATAGGACAGTGTATTCAGGACTTCGTCAAGCAGTTATTGGCAAACAGTTGTGTCGAATTTCAAGACTACGGTTAATACAACGTAGGCAGTATGTGGCATCGAGCGTGGCACGAAGTCCATCACTGGTTAATGAGACGTAGCCACGTGTTCATAGCAGTTTACATTTCAGTCATTATTTTCTGTATAAATAGTAGTTTCTACGGAGAAATCAAAGGTGGCAAATTATTATACCAAACACACAGTTCTGAAACTCTAACTTCCAAGTCACACCGAAAACAGAGTAAAAGAATTATTGTACAACGTATGTGAATTTGTGCACCATTCTCTTTACATTTAATGCAATTTATTACTTTCAATACAAGTCATTTTACATTTCTGCGTTCCATTTTATTACTTCTTTTTTCTTTGATTTCCATTTTCATGGTGAATTGTCTCCCTTTTAAAATATATTTGTTGACAAACTGCGGTGTTTAAAGGCAATTGCTTTGGAGATTTCTGGTTTAATCTCACAAACATTTCTAATAAAACCAGTGATTGTTTGCTAAAAACACCAGCAAACAAATTGGCACGCCCGGTGGGACAGTTTACCTTTAATACATAATTTTTCTATGTTCTTGTATGTGTTTGTATTTGCATGCACTTAAGAAGTGGAAAAATGGTTCGTCCTACTAATAATGCGTCTAGTTCTAATCCTGTGATTTCACAAGAACAGGGAACAATAGTAGACTCTGCAAACGTAAATGCAGGGGTGGTTGTGGGAACAATATCCCCATCATCATCAACAACCGTTCCTTCAGGTTCAATGACTAACGTTGGATCAACGCAGTCAAACATGGCATCTATGCCTATGCCTTTGCCGTCACATATGGGACTTCATAGTCCTTATATGGCAATAGGAAGCGGTTTAAATCCACATTTTCATAATGTAAGTTTTCCTGCATATCCTTCTGGATCGTATGGCATGCCTACTGGAATGCCACATATTTCGACTATGTCTCCTGTACATGTTTCTTCTGAAAGTGTAATGGGTCGAAATCCCACAGCATTAACCAATGAATCTTTGTTTGCCTTACGACAACAAGTTGATGAGAGCAATCATGATATGGTTAATATGTTAACCCAACAAATCGGTACGGTTTTTAATCCATTGATTCAAAATACTAATACTAGTTACCAAATGTTAGCCAATCAAATGGGTCGAATTGCAGATTTCTTTGGGGCTCCAAATATTAGTAATAGGCAGATGCCTAACACAGTAAATAATGGATTGCCTGTTAATACCCAAAGAACAATTCCAGTCGAAGTCCCAGTGAATGTAAGTGAACGTCAGGGAACTGCAAATCATGTTCCTGAAGTTGTTCTGGTAAATCGAAATCAGAACGCTGATGAAGTTGTTCGACAAGTGCAACAAAATAATGTTGGCGCTCAAGATAATATAGCCACTTTAGTAGAAACTATATTGACACAAAATGGCGTTAATGTAGGCTTACATAGGCCAAATTTCATATCACCATTGTGTGAATATGTGTTGCAAACTGAGTTACCAAGGGGCTGGAAAGTTCCTAAATATACTAAGTTTGGTGGTGACACAAAAGAGTCTACTGTCGAACATATTGCTCGTTATTTGACTGAGTCTGGGGATATAGCCCAAAATGAGAATTTGAAGATGAAATATTTCCCAAATTCTTTAACAAAAAATGCTTTTACTTGGTTTACTACATTACCCCCTGGTTCTATTTTCACATGGGGGCAATTAGAAAAAGCATTTCATGCGCAGTTTTACATGGGCCAATCTAAGATTAGTCTCAAAGAATTGGCCAGTGTTCAGCGCAAAATGCCTGAAACTGTTGATGACTATTTGAATAGGTTTAGGTTACTGAAGGCTCGTTGTTTCACACAAGTGTCTGAACATGAACTCGTCGAAATGGCTGCTGGTGGTCTTGATTATTCAATCAGAAAGAAATTGGACACATCTTATCTAAGAGACATGGCCCAATTGGCTGATAGAGTTCGACAAGTTGAAAGGTTAAAAGAGGAGAAATCTAGGTCAACTAGGTTTCCTAAAAAAGAAAAAATTGCATATGTCAAAGAAGAATTTGACGTCGCATTCGGTGATGTCGAAGAAGAGGAGATAGACGTGGCTGAACTCAAGCCTGGTCCTCCTTATACTTGTAAATTACTAAGGCCTGCTAATGGGAAAAATCCTGTTGAGCCAAAAAATGACAGATTTGTGCCTAAGACATATACTTTTGATGTTACTAAATGTGATGAAATATTTGATCTGTTAGTAAAAGATGGTCAGATATTGGTACCTAGTGGCTTAAAAGTACCAACTCTTGACCAGAGAAAGAAAAAGGGTTATTGTAAGTTCCATAATTTTTTGGGACATAACACTGACCGTTGTGTGCTTTTCAGGGATCTTGTGCAAAAAGCGATCGAAGAAGGTAGATTAAAATTTGAGGATAGAAAGATGAAAGCTCCAATGCAAGTTGTGGATGACCCTTTACCTAAAGCTGAAGCCATGTATTCAGAGCCTTTCGAAGCGAATGTAAACATGGTAGACGCTGAAATGGAAAATTCCCCAAAAACTCTCAAATATTCTACCAAACAATTCGAAGGTTTTATTTATGCTGAAGGAGAAAAACAACAGGTAACTGTGAAAGAGTACGATGGAAAGAAGCATGTGGTGTACCCAAAAGCTGAAGAGGAATTGATAGATTTCCTCAACAGATGTAAGTGGAACAATTCTAAGGTTATGCTATGTCCAAGGTGCAGTGCTATTTTCGACAAAGAGGCAGCTAAAGCTGTTGAAGGATACCAGGATCAGGAACAACGTAAGAGGAAATGGCTTGACAATAGGCCATCCTTTGATTTTGGTAGCACTGGGCTTCCTGGTTACAAGGCCAATGTTACGACTAAGCCTTCATCTAGCAAGGCTAATGTTTCGACTAAGCCTTCGACAAGCCAAAAGCCAGGAAAGAAAGGATCCATGAAACTGTTTGGTAAATCCTTCGTTCCACAGACGAATTCCCCTGTTGGAAAATGGGTTCACAACAATGCACCTGCTCAAGTTGTCCATCAAGATGAGTATTATTCCAACAAGTATAATTATCAGAATAATTATAAAGGTAAGAATCCTATGACTAAAACCCAGTGGCGTCGTTTTCAGAGAAAACAGAAGAAGAAAGCTTCTTTAGACGTAAACAAGGTTCCTAGTCACTTTGGAATCAAAGTCCAGTTGTGTGATAAGAAGGTGGCTTCTAAAGTTGAGGCAAGTACCAGTGCTGATGTTGCTAAGCCTACAAGTGTGGTAAATAAGGCAAAAGGCAAAGATGTTTCGACGGAAAAACCTAGAAGGCCTGCACTTGAAAGAATCTGTCCTCCACCTTCGACATTTAAAGGGAAAGAATCTCAGTCCGACTCTGATGAGGACATAGGTTCTGGTTTTGATGATTCTGATGATGACTTCGATGTTGTCTGTAATGTGGTGTCAATATTGCCACTGGAGTATGATGTCACAACTGTGCCTAACAGTGAGGAAGAAGATTTCACTGAAGATATGGCTTGTCACAAACCCATGTGTTATTATGTGATGAATGATGGCTGTGTCGAAGAGCAGATGGCTACTCTCGAGAGGCCAGATACGAGTATGCAGAATCACCTGAAGCCTTTATATATTCAGGCTAAGGTTAATGGTATTGGCATCAACAAAGTGTTAGTTGATGGAGGTGCTGCTGTGAATCTTATGCCTGAAGTGCTTATGAAGAAGATAGGCATATCCATCACTGACCTTAAGCCACACAATATTGTCTTAAGTAATTACGAAGGCAAAACTGGTTATTCTCTTGGAGCCATTGAAGTGGAATTGATTGTTGGAACTATCAAGAGGACCACTCTGTTCTTAGTGATTGCTTCCAAAGCAAACTTCAATACGTTACTTGGAAGAGAGTGGATACATGGAGTCGGTGCTGTGCCTTCAACATTACATCAAAGACTAGTGATGTGGAAGGAAGATGGTCTTGTCGAATACATTGAAGCAGACCAAAGTTATTTTCGTGCTGACGTGAATCACATCACCAAGGAAAATTTTGAGAAAAGATTGGCGAACATTGCGCCATGTCCATCTTCTAATGAGGCATACATTCCTGCTGATAATGTATTTGCTTCAGTTAATTTGCATCCAAACTATGGTTTTGTTTGGGAAAGGCAAATAATAGGAGATGCTACTGCCCAACCTGAGGGGTGGTATTCTGATTCTTAAAATGTTTCCTATGTCAGTTCCTAATGCATGGAACAAGATTACGGCTTATATGGCCGAAAATAAGTTAAAAGCGGCTATGGAAACCGAATTAAATCATCAAACAATGGCTGTCGAAGCCAAAGGTTCTGAAGACGAAAATGGCATTATTATGAATGGAAAGCTTGATTGCATTTATGATAATGAGCCATTAGGGTTTGAAAAGGATCCTAGAGATTCAACAAAGCGAATGCAAGCTCAAGATCCATTGGAGGAAGTAGATTTGGGAGATGGCTCAAAGAAGAGGCCAACTTATGTTAGTGCATACCTGGATGTTGCATTGAAAGCCCAAGTTATAACATTACTGAGGGAGTTCAAAGATTGCTTTGCTTGGGACTATGACGAAATGCCTGGATTGAGTCAAGACGTTGTGGAATTGCAATTGCCAATTCGACCAGAAAAGAAGCCAGTGAAGCAGATACCAAGAAGGTTTGCTCCTCAAATATTAACTAAAATTAAAGAGGAGATCGAAAGGTTGTTCAAGAACAAATTCATCAGAACTGCCAGGTATGTCGAATGGTTAGCTAATATAGTTCCTGTAATTAAGAAAAATGGCACTCTTAGAGTTTGCATAGATTTTAGAGACTTGAATAATGCAACTCCCAAAGATGAATACGCAATGCCTGTGGCAGAAATGTTAATAGATTCAGCAGCAGGATTTGAATACCTCAGCATGCTTGATGGTTATTCTGGGTATAATCAAATCTTTATTGCTGAAGAAGATGTATCGAAAACTGCATTTCGTTGTCCAGGGGCGTTAGGTATTTATGAATGGGTAGTAATGCCATTTGGTTTAAAAAATGCTGGTGCTACATATCAGAGGGCAATGAATTGTATGTTTCATGATTTTATTGAAAACTTTATGCAAGTATACATAGATGATGTGGTGGTAAAATCTTCCTCAGAAAATGGTCATTTAGACCATCTTCGACAATCTTTTGAAAGAATGAGGAAATATGGATTGAAAATGAATCCATTAAAATGTGCCTTCTGTGTGCGTGCAGGAGATTTCTTGGGTTTTGTGGTGCACAAAAAAGGCATTGAAATCAATCAGAATAAGACTAAAGCTATAATCGAAACGAAAGCTCCTTCAACCAAAAAAGAACTTCAGTCATTGTTGGGAAAAATCAATTTCCTACGAAGATTCATATCAAATCTAAGTGGCAAAACTCAAGCATTTTCGCCATTGTTGAGACTGAAGAAAGAAGAAGTTTTCAAATGGGAATCAGTTCATCAAGCAGCCTTTGAAGAAATTAAGTCTTATTTGATGAAACCACCAATTCTAATGCCTATTATTAGAAACAAAGTGCTCAAATTGTATATAGCAGCATCTGAAAAAACAATAGGTAGCATGTTAGCTCAAGAGGATGATATTGGTGTCGAAAGAGCCATATATTACCTTAATAGAGTCTTAATAGATGCCGAAACTAGGTACAGTTCTATAGAAAAGTTGTGCCTTTGCTTGTATTTTTCTTGCACAAAGTTAAAGCAATATATAAAGCCAGCTAATGTTTGTGTTTATTCGCATTCTGATATTATTAAGCATATGCTGTCGAAACCAATAATGCATAGTAGAATTGGTAAGTGGGCTTTAGCTTTGTCTGAATATGACTTAACTTATCAGCCTTTAAAATCAGTTAAAGGACAAGTGGTTGCTGATTTTATAGTGGACCACTCTGTTGTCGAAGAAACATTACATTTCGTAGACACATATCCTTGGAGGTTGTATTTTGATGGTTCGAGTCATAAAAAAGGAGTTGGGATTGGTGTTTTAATTATTTCACCAAATAACATTCCAACGAAGTACAAGTGTAAGATTCGAAATCATTGCTCAAATAATGAAGCTGAGTATGAGGCTCTAATTATAGGCCTTGAAATTTTACTTGAGCTGGGGGCAAGATGTATCGAAATAAAAGGTGATTCAGAATTGCATATCAAACAATTGACCAAAGAATATAAATGTATTAAAGAGCACCTTATTAAATACTTTATTATGGCCAATTCCTTGTTAAAGAGATTTGACTCTGTTCATTTAGAACATTTACCACGAGTTGATAATCAAGTGGCGAATGATTTGGCCCAAATTGCATCAGGTTATAGAGTTTCAAAACAAAGCCTTGAAGAATTAATCGAAATAAAAGAGAAACTCGTATCTGATGATATTTCTTCATCATTATTGTCAACACCAAAAACTGGGGGGGGCAACAAATACAGATGAGGAATGTATTGAACAACACCACATTGTTGATGAAGTTGTTTTAGCAGAAGTTTTTGCTATTGACAATATGGCCAATGATGATTGGCGAAAGCCTATTGTAGAATACTTGCAAAATCCCACAGGAAATACCAATAAAAAGGTAAAGTACAGAGCTTTAAGCTATGTGATAATTGGAAACGAATTGTTTAAGAAAACTCCTGAAGGAGTATTATTGAAATGTCTTAGTGAAAATGAGGCATATTTAGCAGTTTCTGAAACACACAGTGGAGCTTGTGGTTCGCACCAAGTAGGCCATAAAATGAAATGGCTATTATTTCGACAAGGAATATATTGGCCATCAATGTTGAAAGATTGTATAGAGTTTGCCAAAGGATGCCAAGAGTGTCAAAAGCATGCTGGAATACAACATGTGCCTGCAAATGAATTGCATGCCATAGTGAAACCTTGGCCATTCAGAGGTTGGGCTCTGGATATAATTGGAGAAATAAAACCAACATCATCAAAAGGTCATAGGTATATATTAGTAGGAATTGATTATTTTACCAAATGGGTCGAAGCAATACCTTTAACCAATGTTGATCAAGAAGCAGTAATACGGTTTATCCGAAATCATATTATTTATAGGTATGGAATTCCAGAAACCATAACTACAGATCAGGGTTCTGTTTTCACTGGTCGAAAAATGGTGGAATTTGCTTCTGAAATTGGTTTTAAGTTATTAACTTCGACACCATATTATGCACAAGCCAATGGTCAAGTGGAAGCTGCCAATAAGATCATTATTAACTTGATTAAAAAGCATGTTGGGCAAAAACCCAGAAATTGGCATAACACTTTGGATCAAGTTTTATGGGCTTGTAGAAATTCACCCAAAGAATCTATCAATGCTACTCCATACAGGTTAACCGTTGGACACGATGCAGTATTCCCTGTTGAAATCTGTTTACAATCAACAAGAATTCAAAGACAGTGTGAAATTCCTTTTGATCATTATTGGAATATGATGCTTGATGAGTTAGTTGATTTAGACGAAGAAAGGTTGTTAGCTTTGGAAATGCTTATTCGACAGAAGGAAAGAGTAGCTAAAGCTTATAACAAAAAGGTTAAGTTAAAAACCTTTAATTCAGGTGATTTAGTTTGGAAAGTGTTGTTGCCTATGGATAAAAAAGATAGAGTTTTGGGTAAATGGTCACCTAGTTGGGAAGGTCCACTTCGTATATTGCAATGTTTTTCTAATGGGGCATACGAAGTCGAAGAATTGGGTGACGAAAACAGAATCTTCAAAATAAATGGCAAGTATTTAAAACAGTATAAGCCAACATTAAACGAAGTCAGAATCGAGCAAAGATAAAACCGTAAATTGGTTCAAAATTGTAATGTATTCAATCAAAATAATTACATAGCCATTAAAAGAAATTCTACACTATTACAAGTTACTAAAGGCTTTGAAGAGAATGCTTGAGCCTGTAGAGGATTTTGGTGCTCACAGCAATTGAAGACTCCAAAAAGCTTAACTCTTTGTCCAGTCGAGCAATAGTGGCTTGGTGTTTTTGAGCATCATCAAAATGTTGAAGAGCCTCAGTAGCTGCCCTTTCAATCTTCGACTTAGGGGTCTCCATCCTTTGTTGCACTAAACTTTTTTGGTGTTTAACATTTGCCAGTTTTGTTTGGAGAATTCTTATCTCTTCATCATAGTGCTGAATTTCTGAATCCCAGTTAGCAAGTTCTTGCTCATCCTCCGTTATTTGAACTTCCAATTCATCAATGGGGGTTTGAGAAACCTTGAAGGCATTAATTTTTTCTTGATGAAGTACAGCCTCTTGGTTTTTCAACCTGGAAATTTCAGAGCGTTTGCTGATGTGAAGTGCAAAAGTTTCAAAGACTGTCAAAAATTCGATCAGGAAAGCGAAAAGTTTTGCATTAGGCTCTGTTTTTAGCAATTTTTGAACGATGTCCTTAATTGCAAAGCTTTCTGATGGGTTCTCTCCAATCCTAGTAAAGAGATTGCCTTCCAAGACCTTAGCTTTTAATTGTTGAAGCAATTCTTCAGTAGATTCTTGAGTAACAGAGGTCAAGGAAGTAGTCGAAGCACTGGAGACCATGGCAGGGGAAGAGGAAGAAAGGCTCAGCAAGTGTTTAAGAGCAGCCAAAGGATTTGTCTTCTTCATCAGCGAAAACTCCTGGTCACTCATAGCGCTACTAGTTGATTCCTTGGTAGAAGCTTGTTCTTGAGCCTCAATTTCAGTCGTCTCTTTGCTTGAATCCTTAGCGCCTGCCACATCTGGTGTTTGCTCGTTGGTTTGCTCAAGTTCCATTTCAACATTCGCGTTAGTAGCAATGTTTGTTCCTTCGACGTCAACAGCCATAGGAGAATTTTGGGTAGTTGGAGTTGCTGTGGAGATCTCCACAGGCGTCGATGGTGCAGGCAAAATTTGTTCAGTCGAAGGAGCATTTGGAGCAGTTACAGATTCGACAACAGGAACTTCGACTGATGTGTGAAGTCTCTTAGAGGGAGGTCCGTGAGATTGCTCTTGTGGTTCTTCGATCACAATCCCTTTAGCCCTTGCTTGGGATTCGGGTTGCATTCTTTTCCTTGACCGGTGAATAAGAGGCATGTTATCACTATCACTATCAGTATCCTGCGAAAGAGAAACATGAGTTTAAAACATAATCAAGTGTTAAAAGAGTCGAAGAAATTTGAAACAGAAATGAAGATATATTTGTTACCTCAGAACTGGAAGCAAGTAAGCTTTTCCCTATTGCAAGAGGACTTGTTACTCCAGGCTTCTTCTGAAAGAGGAAAAAGAAATAAAGGTGATGAAACATGGTCAAACTTTCTACTTAAAAGATCTAGTCAATTAACAAAGATATACCTCTATTTGGGATAAGCTGGAAGTGGATTTGATCACAAGTTTCTTCTTTGTTTTGGGTGGTGTTCTTGCTGTTGGCTTGTTTTGCTTTGGTGCTGTTTTAGCGGGCTTTTTCTTTGAAACAGCAGCTGTTCATAAGGCAAAGATTTTATCAGGTAAATGGTTTTAAATTTTAAACTAATGAGGAAATATGTTTTTTTTAAGGGCCATACCTGGGGATTTGTTCTTCTCAGCAATTTGAGAGGGAAAAGCTGAATACAAAATTTTCGAAATTTCTGCATCAGTTTTTCCTTTAGAAGCTTTAGCATAGTACCCACCCCACCAATCTTGGAATGTCTTCGTACAAGAAAAGCTTGGTTGAAATTTAGCAGGTTCAAAGAGCAAATCTTTGAAACGAAAATTCTTGATGATTTGGTGATAAGCTTGCTCTGTCTCTGGAGTGTTGAATTCTCTCCTGTGCAAGCAGACCGGAGCCGGTCGAAGTTGGCATAGCCCAAATTGCCTTGAAAAGTAGCTGGGAAAATACTTGCTAATGCCAAGATTGTTTTTGTTGTTGCTTGGGGAGAGCCTTGTCGAAAGAAGATAGGGCGAAAGATAGGCTTGCCAGATTTGGTTTATCTCTTCGGCATTTTCTGTTGAGTTAGAGGGAACTTCGTTGATGAACCAAGATGGTCCATAAGTGCATTTGACAAAAGGCTCCATAGCATCAACGAAAGTAGTGCACTTGTTGAAGATGTCGAAGTACGTGGAAAATGTCTCTTCATAAGATAAGTTTGTCTCCCTATTCCTTAATTGTGCTAGTCGAACTCCTTCTGTTCTTCTAGTTGGTAAGGTTGGTCGAATGTCCTTAGGAATAAACAAGTTCAGCCTTGATTCAAAAGTGGCTAAGAGCCAAAGTTGCATAAGCCACATAGGACCAGCAATGAGCAGTTTGTCAGTTGGTTCGCCTTCTTTCAATTCGAGGGCAGCACCATCAAGATGCTGATAGAGATTTCCTAAAATCAATTTCGCTAAATTGATATTCTTGGCTTTATGGAGTTGAGTGGCCAAAGGAACGAAAACTCTTGCTACTTGGAGAGAACGGGAGCAAAAGACAAAGCATGACAACCATAGGGTAAGAAAAGCTATATGTTCTGAATCAGACACTTCAGCATTCTCAGTATCATGATGATCAGCAATATAAGCACTAAAGGTAGGGTTGTTAAATGAAAAGCCATAGTCGTTGGTGGCCAGTTTCGGGTCAAAGGTTTCACCCAGTGGTTTCAGACCAGTAATGGCAGCCACGTCCAACAGAGTGGGAGATAACATGCCACACTTCAGATGGAGACTATGAGTGGATATATCCCAGAACTGCAATGCTGCTAGAATCATAGTGCTGTCGTATCTGGGTCCATATTTCGACAGTTGGATAATGTCAAAGATCCCCTGTTCTTGCCAAATGGCTTCCTTTTGGTTTTGAACCTTGTCAAGCCATGCGATGTAATCACCTTGTTCTACCTTAGGAGCAGATCTAAATACTCTGTTGGGGTTTTTCAGAAATTCCAAATGAAAAGGAGTTTCTTCAAAAATTCTGGGTTGAAGTTTACGGTGACTAGGAAAAATTGCTTTAACTTCTTCGCTTTCTATGGGGTCAGGAACGGACCTAAATAAGCATGGGTAAAAGGTTTACCAGCTGGAATAAGTATCTGTTTAAACCAAGTTGGTGAAGGTTCTTCAACGAAGCCTTCAAAGGCATGCACAACAACTGTTTGTTTTTGAGGTTGAGCGCTGGAAGAAGCCATCTGTGTAAATAACGAACAAAGAGGGTTGTGTTCTCAGAGGAGATGTCGAAACGATGAAAAAGTTTGAAACTTTCGTGAAGAGGCAAGGTTAGCTGAGAAATTTTCAGAGTTTAGGGTTCAAAGGGAGCGTGAGAATGAAGAAGATGAAGTAAAACGTATTTATACGTTAGAGGTGCAACGGTTGCACAGTTACGACGCTTCGCACGTTTGAGATTCTGAAAAGACGTGGTCTACCAACCAAATGACGTGGCCCAATGAAACGGTTCGCTTTGTCTGCGTAAGGTCATGATCATTTTTGCCTATCACCATTTAATGCAAAGTTGTTGGAGGTGACGTTTCGAAATCTTCAAAAATATTCTTTTTCTTCCTTAACACTTGTGCTGTCGAAAAAGATATTTTTGGGGGGCAATTTGTTAGCCTAGAATTTCGACAAGGCTTTTGAGTGGTTAGTTAATAGGGTTTGACTCTTCATTAAAGATCATTCATAATGCCTTCGGAAAGAACAAGTGACATTTAAGTCATCTCAGCATGTTTTCGACAGAAGAAGTCTTCACCAATTCGACAGGGAAGAGTTTTCGACAGGACAGTGTATTCAGGACTTCGTCAAGCAGTTATTGGCAAACAGTTGTGTCGAATTTCAAGACTACGGTTAATACAACGTAGGCAGTATGTGGCATCGAGCGTGGCACGAAGTCCATCACTGGTTAATGAGACGTAGCCACGTGTTCATAGCAGTTTACATTTCAGTCATTATTTTCTGTATAAATAGTAGTTTCTACGGAGAAATCAAAGGTGGCAAATTATTATACCAAACACACAGTTCTGAAACTCTAACTTCCAAGTCACAGCGAAAACAGAGTAAAAGAATTATTGTACAACGTATGTGAATTTGTGCACCATTCTCTTTACATTTAATGCAATTTATTACTTTCAATACAAGTCATTTTACATTTCTGCGTTCCATTTTATTACTTCTTTTTTCTTTGATTTCCATTTTCATGGTGAATTGTCTCCCTTTTAAAATATATTTGTTGACAAACTGCGGTGTTTAAAGGCAATTGCTTTGGAGATTTCTGGTTTAATCTCACAAACATTTCTAATAAAACCAGTGATTGTTTCCTAAAAACACCAGCAAACACACACGCATTAAAATAAACTGCGGTCGTCATCATCTTCATCATTGATCAAGTGTTGCAGCATCTGCCCCAACAAATTGTTCTCACAATATCAAAATCACCGAAGGAATTAGTACTCATTTTTGTATCAAAAGATCAATAAGCATGCCTATACACTTTCACACACCAGTACTTCAATCTTAAAATACAAATATCATACAACTTTGCTACCATCAAACATAATACTCCAAGCATCTATCATGATATGTGAGTGCGAGTGCTACTTTAAAAGAGTTTGAAAGAATCACAAATATTAAGAATCACAAATCCTTCAATTGATCCCATATAATGCACTGCCAATGTGCAGGCCCTTCAATTGATCCCATATAATGCACTGCCAATGGCTCACAAATAAAAGAAACCTTCACAAACTAGCTGCTCCCAAAATGATCAAGGATAAATAGGATAGCACCTGTATCTAGTAAATGTCAGATTCCAGCCTCAATCAAGACTGTGCTCCACCTAGATCAAAGCCATCACTCACAATTGTAGCCGATAATAACGTTGTGCTACTAGCAGCAGCTAGTTAATAGAGCAATCTTCTTCTCGCACATCATGATTCCAAAGACATGCATGCCTATTCAAATAAGTGAGAAAAAATTAATGTTTTAGTGCAGACCCTCATTAGGTCAGAGAGATGTAATGTTGCTGAGAATGAGATGATGAAGATAGATGTAAGCTTGCTGGTATTGCTGAGACTATCAAACCTTAACTGTTGCAACAAGATGAACAAAACTGTAACAAAAAGAAAAATCGAAAAAGAGAACAGAACAACTGTACAAAACTGAAAATCGAAGAGAGGAAGAGACGAAAAGGAGGAAGAGAGTTTGTACCTAAAGCGTAGAGGGGTAATGGAAATCGTAGAGGAGGAAGAGATGACGAGTTAGCGAAGAGGAGGAAGAGATGATGCAATGGTTAGCGATTTTGTTCACCCTTGAAGCAAGAGATGAAGAAGAGGAAGAGATGAGTGTTAGGGTTTTCCTCTAATTGAAATTTCTGCCCTAAAAACGGTGTTTAAGGGTGTTTGAGAGTGTTTGAGATGAAGAGACATTGAGGTTAGGGATAAAACGCGCGCGAACTTGATCACTACATGATAAACGCTGCAGAGGTGAAATTTCCTCTAATTGATTTTTTTCTTTTGAAATTCGCAATCGCCGCCAGACTTATAGCAACCGCAGTCAATGTTTGTTATTAAGGGAGGTTAGCTGGAACCGCCGCGGGGAGCAAGTGAAGCGGCGGCAGTTGGTGGTAACCGTCGCGACGTAAGTGTTGATACTAGTCCCTTTCCTTGTAGTGTTATACGATTTTTAAACCTAAGAATAGTTCATTTATATTGGTAGGGACTACCGAGGTATTGCTGTGTGAACTTGCCAGTTATTCCTAAGGTGGAAAATGTGTACCCCATTACGTTAGTAACACAAGGCAGGTATTGGAAAAACATATTTAGAGACGCTTAGATTCAGGTTTTTAGATAATGTCTCATTTACACCCTCTGTTGGTTATGCATGACCTTGAGGTTTTTCTGCATTCGTTACCCCTAAATTATTTTTACGAGGACTAACTTTATGATAAGGATATTACGGGTTATTCATTAGTACTTATGATCTGTTTGATAACTTAGATTTGCATGTGTAGTTAAGAAAATGAGTTAACTTGTGTGAACAAGTTTACTGGGATATCAACATGATATATGCTCATTGTTCTAGATGCACGTAGTTAAGTTATCAACAAGGAGACTATAGTGGCCTTTCGCTTTATATTATTTTATTTAGTTAATGTATTCAGTTATAAGTCGGATTGCACCTGAGTTTCCCATTAGGACTCGAGGAAGTTTTTTGGTTTCGTATTATGAAAGTGGAAATTTTTTTACGACTTGTAATATTATACATTATGTATGGACTACAATGTCTTCGTATTATGAAAGTGGAGACGAACCTAGCTATGACATAACAAGAGTAGATGGTTACCAACAATTTCAAGATGATGGTTAAGACGGACGATAGTGATTTAATGAATGGGATAGTATTGATAGTATCATCAAGTTATTGAATATTAGGTATCAAGATAGTTAGTCATCATTAGTTAAAGAAAGCCTCGCCAACTCAACCAAAGTGTTCAACATTAATTTTGGAAACGAGATCCTTATAGGCAATTAAGTTGTACTTAGAATCGCAATAGATGTCAAGCCAATTTTGAATGAACTACTAAAGGAGCTAGTTTCCGCTAAAGTTTTAAGTTTGCTTTCGAAAAGCTAAGTATGGATTTCCTTAGAGTTGGTTTCGGACATGAGGCTTGTACCAATAATTACCTCTAGGATCATATCTCCAGGATACTGAAAAATAAAACAAAGATAATAAAAACCCTTAATCCAACAACTGTTGAACCTAGCGGGTCTCTACAAGATTCACTAGTATTGTGGTATTAATGGAGAACTGAAATTGTGATGAAACAAGAGGCTACGAATCGGCGAGAACACAACTTCGCTAAGATTAATCTACTCACTAAGGTAGAAGAACTTCCGGATCAACTCTCAAGGACTACAGTTTCTCTAAAGGATGAGAAATTTTCATAATTGCAGATCATACATCCACTTACACTACTAGTTGCAAGGCACATAAGTTATTTTCTAAGTAAAAGCCAGATCTTGATTAATGATGTGTGGTGTGAACTGAATAATACCATATTAGCTCCACAAACCAAATTTCTCAAGATTAACTATGCTCTAGCCAGAGAACTAATCAATCCCAATAGTGTCACACACTTTAGATGTGATTCGAGAGACAAAGTTATAGAAAGAGAAGTAGAATTCAGAATCGATTTAATTAATTTATGGTACAAGACCAATCTCCATTGCTCCCAAACCGATGTTTCCTTTCGACTTAAGGAGTTAAAAACTCAGTTAGAAGATTTAATTACCAAATGGTTTATCCGTTCGAGTGCGGCATCGTGGAGTAAAATGATTTTTGCATGCCAAGAAGAAGGACTGGTCAAAGTGAATACGCATTGAATACCGTCAACTAAATAAAATCACCATATAAAACAACTACCCACTACCCCGAATAGACGACCTTTTGTATCAACTTATTGGAGCCTCAATTTTCCCTAAGATTGATTTAAAGTCGAACTATCGACAAATTTGGATTAAATTAAAGATGTTCCAAAAACAGCTTCTAGGACTAGGTGTGATCATTATGAGTTTTAAGTTATGCCTTTTGGTTTGACTAATGCTCCAACAATTTTCGTAGATTTCATAAACAGGAACTTTAGATCAATTTGAAGTGATTTTCATTGATGATATTCTTATATATTCTAAGAGTACTGAGGAGCATGCTAAGCATCATAGAATTGTCCTAAATATCCTAAGAGAAAAATAACTTTATGCTAAATTGAAGAAATGTGAATTTTGCCTCTCGGAAGTAAAATTCTTAGAGCATGTGATTTAAGAAGCTGGTGTGTCTGTTGACCCCGGTAAAATAGAACTTCACAAGAAAATCGACGATTTCCGACGGCAAAATCCGTCGCAAATGTAGTGATTTTCGTCGCAAATTAACGTTTCCGACGGACAAAATTTTGTCGCAAAATCACTCGTCGCAAATCATTTCCGACGGATATTTTCGTCACAAATTTCTCCGTCGCAAATTCGTCGGAAACCCGTCACAAATAAACATGGCAAAGTCGTCGCAAACTCTGACACTTTTTCGTAACAAATCCGTCGCAAATCCGTCGGAAACTTTTTTAAAAAAATAATCCAAGTGAACTTAAAAAAATTAAATTACCATTATAATAATAATAACAACCTCTACAGTCTCCACAACACATATTGTAACACCCATTTCTACCTGGTAATTTATTAGCGTAAAATCAGAGTTTTTAACGATAAAACGGATGTCACATTTCTCAAAAACAACTCGAACACAGCACTTTTAAAACGTCAACATCAAATAATATTCAATCACGCAGCGGAAAGTTCAACAAGTTCAATCATCAAAAATCGTTGCAAGTACGCAAGGCTCACAATACTAAAATCCAACAAAATGCAAAGTCATAAATAAAATAAATCAGTGTTCATCCCCCCGAGTGCTACGTATCAGAGCGACGACACCGAACTAATGAAGGACTATGGTCTTCATTCGAGATCACCTGCACGTTACCAACATAGGGGTAACATTCAAACAGAAGGGGTGAGATATCAAACAATATAAAGAATCGTATGAAAGACCGTATATACAGGTCAGAATGTCAGATAATCACAACAGACAATTATCGTCACAACAGTCAACAGGGCAACAACAGCATGGACATAACAGTCATTATCATCATAATCGTCAACATCAACACGACAACCATATATCATCACAACAGTCAATATTCAGTAAACAACATGTCACAGTAGTCAGTGACTTCAATCATGCGGTATGAATGCAGGATGCTCATCAGAGGGCCGTCTGCCCTATAATGCATGATGGTACCGAAAACCAGCTCGTAAATAGAGGCTTCCAACAAATCCAGAGACAAGTCCCAGGGCCATCTGCCCTATATGCACATGATATGCATGCGACTCAATGATGCAACACAGACAAACAATAGCCATACACATCAACAACGGCCATAGGCCTATACCAACGAATCAATAAGGGCCACCGGCCTACAACAACAAATCCATGCCTAAAGAGGCAATCCATCAATGGCCACCGGCCGATAGCAACAAATCAACAAGACAACAGGGCGCTAAGGGAACCAACAAGGCAACAACATTAGGCGCTAAGGCGCCAAGGGACAACATGGACATAGGCGCTAAAGGCGCCACAAGCTTGTAACCAACATGGGCGCTAAGGGCGCCACAACCAACAACAACATTGGGCGCAAAAGGCGCCAACAAACAGCAAGAAACAGGGGACTGGGCGCATAAGGCGCCAACACTCAGCGGCCAGCACACAAAAACAGCAACAGCACGGGACTGGGCGCCTAGGGCGCCAACAGCAGGCAACACGCAGAAACAGCAACACAGAATCAGCAACACAGGATCAGGCGCCTAGGGACAGGGCGCCAACATACAGCAACAGAACTCAAGAACAGCAGCACTGGGTCAGGCGCCTAGGGACAGGGCGCCAACCAAAACGCAGCAACGGGGAACACTGCCCCCAGGAACAGGGCGCATACAACAACATGCAACAAAATGTCAAGTTCTGGGCGCACAGGGCGCCAAAATCAGCAACACATGCAAATGGACAGGTACAGGGCGCCTAGGGCGCCTTCCCCAGCAACACAGGAACAATACTGGAACAACACAGCAACACACAGAACAACTCAGGACACCACTGGGCGCCTAGGGCGCCACTTTCAGTGACACAGAAACACACTGGGCAACACTGGAAAAATACTGGGCGCCTAGGGCGCCTTGCTCAGCGACACAGAACCACACAGAATGACACTGGGCGCCTAGGGCGCCACTTTCAGCAACACAGAGACACACTGGGCGCCTAGGGCGCCACTCTCAGCAACACCCAACAGCACTGGGCGCCTAGGGCGCCGGTTCCAGCAACAACCAAAAATCAAAATGCAGGACATAGTGACTGGGCACCTAGGGCGCCACATTCAGCAACAACCAAAAACTGAAAAACAGTGGCTGGGCGCCTAGGGCGCCACATTCAGCATAGCACACATATATTTTTATGAACACATCAATCATCAAACATGGTATTAGGGCATCGGAACATCGATTTCATGACAAAATCAACCAATATAGCATTCAAAACATTTTATCAAACCAACAATAAATATAATACATGTATGATCACTACCAAACCCTAACCCACATACAACCCTTCATACCAACCCTTATAAAGCATGAACCTCACCCTTACCTTAGCCTTTAGAAATCGAAGCCCTAGCTTTCCTTCTCTCTCCTTGATGCTACGCCTCTCTCTCTCTCTCTCTCTCTCTCTCTCTCTCTCTCTCTCTCTCTCTCTCTCTCCTTGCTTATGGATCACGCCTTCTCTCCTCTCTTCTCTCTAGCCGTCGATCTCTTTCGTTCTTCTCACTTCTAATTACGTTTCGTTTCTAATTATCAGAGAAACTCTAGACTTAGCCCTATAAGTAGACATCACTCATCATGGGCTATTTCCCTTAGTCTTATGCGAATACTATATTGGGCTAATTCACTCCACTTTGTTATTTCTAACTCTAATATGGGCCAACACACTAATATAATTAACATATATTATTCTATTATAATATCTATCACATGAATCTAATATAATTAAGTAAATAAATAAATAACTATTTAATTAATTTTGGGGTGTTACAACTCTCCCCTACTTAAAAGAATTTCGTCCTCGAAATTTTTACCTGGTTCAAACAACTCGGGATAGGACTCCCGCATCTTACTCTGCAGCTCCCACGTCATACTTTCGCCAGCAGCTCCCAACCAGACTACTTTCACTAAGGCGATCTCCTTCCCTCTAAGAATCTTCACCTCATGACCCTCGATTCGCACCGGCATTGTCTCCACAGTGAGATTCTCCCAAACTTGCACATCATCCATGCTAATCACATGAGACGGGTCTGAAATATACTTTCGAAATTGCGACACATGAAACACGTCATGCAAATTCGAAAGGTTAGGCGGCAAAGCCACTCTATATGCAACATTCCCGACTCTCTCTAAAATCTGATAAGGACCAATGAAATGAGGAGTGAGCTTCTTCGACTTCAAAGCGCGTCCAACACCGGTCACTGGAGTGACTCTCAAAAATACATGCTCACCCGCTTGAAACTCTAGATCTTTCCTCCGCTTGTCGTGATAACTCTTCTGTCTGCTCTGCGAAGCCTTCATCTTCTCACGAATTAACTTCACCTTCTCAGTTGTCTCGCGAACAATCTCCGGTCCAAGCACCACACTCTCCCCAGACTCATACCAACACAAAGGGGTTCTACACTTCCGACCATACAATGCTTCAAAAGGTGTCATCCCAATACTAGAATGGTAACTTTTATTATACGTGAACTCTATCAGTGGAAGATAGGAATCCCACGAACCTCCTTGTTCCAGAACACATGCCCTCAACAAATCTTCTAACGACTGAATCGTCCTCTCTGACTGACCATCTGTCTGAGGGTGATACACCGAACTCAACCTCAACTTAGACCCCAACTTCTCTTGCAAACTCTTCCAAAAATCTGAAGTGAACCTCAGATCTCTATCCGAAACGATACTCATAGGAACTCCATGCAGCTTCACAATCTCCCGGATATAAATCTCCGCCAACCTCGACACTGGATATGTGATGTTAATAGGAACAAAATGAGACGATTTTGTTAACCTGTCAACAATCACCCAAATTGCATCATACCCTCTCGCAGTATTAGGCAATCCCGTCACAAAGTCCATCGAAATGCTATCCCATTTCCATTCTGGAATTTCCAACGGTTGCATCAATCCTGCAGGTTTCTGATGTTCGACCTTTGACTTCTGTCAAGTCAAACATGCATAAACGAATTGCGCTACATCCCTCTTCATACCAGGCCACCAAAACAACTTCTTCAGATCTTGATACATCTTCGTAGCTCCCGGATGAATACTTAACTTACTTCTGTGACTCTCTTCAAGAATTGCTTTCTTCACCTCCGCGTCATCAGGAATACAAATTCTATTACGGAACCTCAACACACCTTGCGCATCCAGCTTGAAATCATTATTCTCAGACTGATCGATTCCAACCATCGAATCCACCAGCTTAACATCCAACTTTTGAGCTTCTCTGATACTGTCCAAAAAGTCGTTATTAATCTTCAACATTCCTAACTTAACACTCTGAGGTGTCACTTCACAAACCAAACTTATATCTCTGAACTCCTCAATCAGTTCCAACTCCTTAACCATCATTGCCGACATATGCAAGGTCTTTCGGCTTAAAGCATCAGCCACGACGTTAGCTTTGCCTGGATGATAGTTCAAACCGAAATCATAGTCCTTCAACAACTCCAACCACCGTCGCTGCCTCATATTCAACTCCTTCTAGTCAAACAAATATTTCAAGCTCTTATGGTCACTAAACACCTCAAATCTAGAACCATAGAGATAGTGCCTCCAAATCTTCAGCACAAAGACCACTGCAGCTAGCTCCAAGTCATGCGCAGGATAATTCTTCTCGTGAACTCTTAACTGCCTCGACGCATACGCAATAACCTTCCCATCTTGCATAAGCACACCACCTAGACCCATTTTTGAAGCATCACAATACACCACAAACGACTCTTCCGGATTGGGCAACGTCAAGACAAGAGACGTTGTCAATCTCTTCTTCAATTCCAAGAAACTTTCTTCACAACGGGCGTCCCAAACGAAAGCCTTTCCTTTGCAGGTTAACTGGGTTAACGGAAGTGCTAACTTAGAAAAACCTTCAATGAATCTTCTATAATAGCCGTCCAATCCCAAAAAAGCTTCTAATCTCGGTGACCGACTTTGGGGCTTCCCAACTCAGCACTGCATCAACCTTCGACGGATCCACTGCAATACCACTACCAGAAATGACATGACCGGGAAAACTCACTTCCTTCAACCAAAACTCACACTTTGACAACTTCGCATACAGCTTCTTATCCTTCAGTACCTCCAATACTAACCTCAGATGCTCTGCATGCTCTTCTTCCGATTTAGAGTAAATCAGAATGTCGTCAATGAATACCACCACAAACCGATCTAAGTAAGTATGAAAAATACGATTCATATATTCCATAAATACTCTTGGTGCATTGGTAACACCGAACGGCATCACCGAATACTCATAATGACCATAACGGGTTCTGAAAGCCGTCTTCTGAATATCTTCGTCCTTCACCTTGATCTGATGATAACCTGATCTCAAATCAATTTTACTGAACACTTGAGCACCCACTAGCTGATCCATCAAATCGTCTATCCTCGGAAGTGGATACTTGTTCTTAATTGTCACCTTATTCAATTGCCTATAATCAACACAGAGTCTCATACTACCATCCTTTTTCTTCACTAACAACACATGAGCTCCACGGCGATACACTCGGCCTTACAGACTTCTTCTCAATCAGGACTTCAAGTTGCTTCTTCAACTCTGACAATTCTGATGCCGACATCCTGTATGGTGCCATAGAAACAGGTCTGGTACCAGGTACAAGATCAATCGCAAACTCAACTTCTCTCTCTGGCGGTACCCTCGGAATCTCATCAGGGAAAACTTCGGGAAACTTACACACCACTCGCAACTCCTCAATAATGGCTTGATTCTCCACGGACAGCAATGCTATCAGCGAAAACAATGGAACTCCCTCCTGCATAAGCTTCCGCAATTGACTGGCAGACAACAAACCAATTTCTTCTTCCTCTGGAGCGGCAAAACTAACTGACTTACTACTACAATTGATATGAACGTGGTTATGCTGCAACCAGTCCATACCTAGAATCACATCTAACCCACTCAACGGCAAGCAAATCAGTTCTACAACAAAGTCTCTGTCGAAGATCGACAAGGGACACTGAGAACACATAAGAGAAGCAGTCACCGACCCCTTAGCTGGAGTGTCGACAACCATCTCCCTAAGCATAGAAGAAAACGCAAGACCCAACCTTGCGACACAATCAGCAGCAATAAAACAATGAGAAGCACCAGTATCAATAATAGAATTTAGAGGAGTGCCATTAATGAAGCATGTACCTCTAATAAGACCGTCGTCTTCAGTAGCCTCTGATCCTGTCAACGCGAACACTCTTCCGTTGACCCTCTCCTTCTTCGGCTTTTCGCACCGAGTACTAATGTGACCTCCTTTTCCACAATTGAAACAGATCACCTCCTTATGCTCACACACAGATGAATCATGCCCGACTTTACCACAGCGGTAACACCTCCTCCCCTCAGCAGTACACGCATTACTCTTATGACCAGTCTTTCCACATCTGAAACACACAATACCAGCCGGAGCATCTCCCCCACTAGTTCTCTTGCCCTTAGCAACTCTCGACTTACCCTTACCGGTAGGAGCATCATACGGCTTACCATGATTCTGAGGCTTGCCCCTCTTCTCATTAATAATCTTATAATGCGCATTATTGTCCTCTTCATAGATCCTGCAGCTATCAATTAAATCAGCAAAAACGGGGATCTTTTGATACCCAATGGCCTTCTTGATCTCTGGTCGCAACCCATTCTCAAATTTGATGCACTTCAAAAATTCAGCAGTTGCTTCACTGTAGTGCGGATAAAACTTGGCCAATTCCACAAACTTAGCAGCATACTCAGTAACCGACAGGTTTCCTTGCTTCAGCTCAAGAAACTCAATTTCCTTCTTACCCCGAACATCCTCTGGATAATACTTCCTCAGAAACTCCCTACGGAACACAACCCAAGTTACCTCTTCACCTGTAGCCACCAATCTTTGACTAGCCTCTAGCCACCAGCCATCAGCCTCTTCGGCCAACATATGAGTACCATAACGAACCTTCTGCGCTGGAGTGCAGTCCATCACACGGAAGATCCTCTCCATCTCCTTCAAGCAAGCCAACGCTCCATCAGGATTATACTTGCCTTTGAAAGTAGGCGGATTCTCTCTTCGAAAGGTCGCCAAACTACGAGACCCAGCATTCTCACCAGCATTCTGCTGACCCTCCACGGCCTGAGCCATAGCAGCCAACGCAGCAGCAATAGCAGCATCGTTCCTCCCAGCCATCTCAACTAATCACTACAACATAGGCAACAGTTAGAACTAATCGACAATACTTGATCGTCAATGACACAGTAACTTGACAACTTAGCCGGACAGACCGAAACTGCTCCGATACCACTAATGTAACACCCATTTCTACCCGGTAATTTATTAGCGTAAAATCAGAGTTTTTAACAATAAAACGGATGTCACATTTCTCAAAAACAACTCGAACACATAGCACTTTTAAAACGTCAACATCAAATAATATTCAATCACGCAGCGGAAAGTTCAACAAGTTCAATCATCAAAAATCGTTGCAAGTACGCAAGGCTCACAATACTAAAATCCAACAAAATGCAAAGTCATAAATAAAATAAATCAGTGTTCATCCCCCCGAGTGCTACGTATCAGAGCGATGACACTGAACTAATGAAGGACTATGGTCTGCATTCGAGATCACCTGCACGTTACCAACATAGGGGTAACATTCAAACAGAGGGGGTGAGATATCAAACAGTATAAAGAATCGTATGAAAGACCGTATATACAGGTCAGAATGTCAGATAATCACAACAGACAATTATCGTCACAACAGTTAACAGGTCAACAACAACATGGACATAACAGTCATTATCATCATAATCGTCAACATCAGCACGACAACCATATATCATCACAACAGTCAATATTCAGTAAACAACATGTCACAGCAGTCAGTGACTTCAATCATGCGGTATGAATGCAGGATGCTCATCAGAGGGCCGTCTGCCCTATAATGCATGATGGTACCGAAATCCAGCCCGTAAATAGAGGCTTCCAACAAATCCAAGGACAAGTCCCAGGGCCATCTGCCCTATATGCACATGATATGCATGCGACTCAATGATGCAACACAGACAAACAATAGCCATACACATCAACAACGGCCATAGGCCTACAACAACGAATCAATAAGGGCCACCGGCCTACAACAACAAATCCATGACTAAAGAGGCAATCCATCAATGGCCACCGGCCGATAACAACAAATCAACAAGACAACAGGGCGCTAAGGGAACCAACAAGGCAACAACATTAGGCGCTAAGGGCGCCACAAGCTTGTAACTAACATGGGCGCTAAGGGCGCCACAACCAACAACAACATTGGGCGCAAAAGGCGCCAACAAACAGCAAGAAACAGGGGACTGGGCGCATAGGGCGCCAAGACTCAGCAGCCAGCACACAAAAACAGCAAGAGCACGGGACTGGGCGCCTAGGGCGCCAACAGCAGGCAACACGCAGAAACAGCAACACAAAATCAGCAACACAGGATCAGGCGCCTAGGGACAGGGCGCCAACATACAGCAACAGAACTCAGGAACAGCAGCACTGGGTCAGGCGCCTAGGGACAGGGCGCCAACCAAAACGCGGCAACAGGGAACACTACGCCCAGGAACAGGGCGCATACAACAACATGCAACAAAATGTCAAGTTCTGGGCGCACAGGGCGCCAAAATCAGCAACACATGCAAAGGGACAGGTACAGGGCGCCTAGGGCGCCTTCCCCAGCAACCCAGGAACAATACTGGAACAACACAGCAACACACAGAACAACTCAGGACACCACTGGACGCCTAGGGCGCCACTTTCAGTGACACAGAAACACACTGGGCAACACTGGAAAAATACTGGGCGCCTAGGGCGCCACTTTCAGCAACACAGAGACACCCTGGGCGCCTAGGGCGCCACTCTCAGCAACACCCAACAGCACTAGGCGCCTAGGGCGCCGGTTCCAGCAACAACCAAAAATCAAAACGCAGGACATAGTGACTGGGCGCCTAGGGCGCCACATTCAGCATAGCACACATATATTTTTATGAACACATCAATCATCAAACATGGTATTAGGGCATCAGAACATCAATTTCATGACAAAATCAACCAATATAGCATTCAAAACATTTTATCAAACACACAATAAATATAATACATGTATGATCACTACCAAACCCTAACCCACATACAACCCTTCATACCAACCCTTATAAAGCATGAACCTCACCCTTACCTTAGCCTTTAGAAATCGAAGCCCTAGCTTTCCTTCTCTCTCGTTGATGCTACGCCTCTCTCTCTCCTTGCTTATGGATCACGCCTTCTCTCATCTCTTCTCTCTAGCCGTCGACCTCTTCCCTTCTTCTCACTTCTAATTACGTTTCGTTTCTAATTATCAGAGAAACTCTAGACCTAGCCCTATAAGTAGACATCACTCATCATGGGCTATTGCCCTTAGTCTTATGCGAATACTATATTGGGCTAATTCACTCCACTTTGTTATTTCTAACTCTAATATGGGCCAACACACTAATATAATTAACATATATTATTCTATTATCATATCTATCACATGAATCTAATATAATTAAATAAATAAATAAATAAATATTTAATTAATTTTGGGGTGTTACACATATCATAATAAATCAAAATATCTTCCTTTTCATAAGAACTTTTACATATGCAAGTGAACTTAGAAATGGAAAGTTTAAGAACTGATGAGCTTAGAAATAATGAATGTTTACATAAATTGTATCAGATATGAACTGGATCTTCTGACAAGCTCAGATATGAGTGGCTCAACACCCCCTCTTCCTCAATACCAGGTCCAGCAACTTCTGCTAAAGCCCCCAGAGCATGTGCATGAAAGTCAATATAGGATCATTAATCAATAATTCTGATTCCGTGACAGTTACAGTAAACTTCGGTTTCACTGTCTTAGTAAGTTGGAATAATAGGAGTTAATTGCAATTTGTAACAGAGAAACACATAAAAAATTAAACAACACAGGACAAATGAATTAAAATTAAGGACAAAGATAAAGAAAAAGGATATGTTCTATCAACTGTTAAAGCTTTATCATATTCATAATGTTCCTTTTCCTAGGTTTCTTCTACTTGTGTATGATTATCAAAATGACTTTCATTCTCCATAATAGAAGGCAGTGAGTAGTTAGAGCATTTAGAACTAAGATCCCCTAGAGATGGAGATGGTTCTTGCTGTGCGTATGTATAAAAGAAGGCCCAAAAAACCCATTTTTACAATGAATTTCAGTTCAAAAAGGAACTTCCAATCTATAAACTGAAGAACAAAAGCCAAAATTTATTAAATTACAACGGAAATCACTATTGTTGCAAGAAGAACTAAAGCGAAATCACCATTGTCGCAATGAAAATCTACTCTTTATTTGTTCCTTCCTCAAAATTGGATTGTCATTCCCCATTTGTATTATTTACACTACCCCCTCAAAGGCAAAAGGAAGCTAATATAGAACTTTGAAACAAATATAAACCTTTGAAACAAAACTATTATTTGGCAATAACTATAAGTCTTACCTTTGAAACAAAGCATTAGAATTTTCAAAACAACATGCAAAACAGTAAAACATATATAAGCATACCTTAGCTTCACTAATAGGTAGCAATAGATTTTCTTCAACCTCAACAACATCCATATTCGCATCCACTATCCAGCAGTGACTCCGTGTAAAGTCAAGCACTAATTGATCTCAACTATAATAGGTACAGCCTACAGGGTCAAAAAGTTAAGGTAGAAAGTTAGCACAAGGGGGAAAATTATCAGCTACAACTCTTCATTTAATTTTATTCCCTTGTACAAAGTACAAACACAATATAACTTCTTCATGCATACAAAACAGTCCTATAACTTCTTCCATTCAAATTGTTAAAAGACTGATGTCAACTTACGCATACAAAACAGTCCTATACATCCCTAAAACATCAGAGATATATTTCCTGCTTAGATACTGAACATCACTATAAATTTTTCGCTGAATAATAACAAAACGGTCTTAGTCAACAATAAGACCAAAACGGTTCCCTGACCATTAACCATCAGCAAACTACAGTGTTCAATATCATACAAGAAAGCGGAAACAAAATACATAACTCATCCATCCGGTAACGACATAAAGTTGTGATACAATGATAACAAAGGAAAAACATAAGCTTAAACATGAAAGCTAAGTCTTCAGTATCCTCCCGAGTAATCATCTACTCGTGCCTCTTCGATCTCCGCATTCCCTGTTTCTCTGTAAAACATCAACATATAAACAATGAGATACAATCTCAGTGAGTTCTACCGAGACCCCTAACTATGCTCTCGGATCATTTATGAATTCTTATACATTCGTAGTTTAGTTTATAAACTACGTTCTTTTAATTTAGCACGACACCGACCCCAGCTTTGGTAATCCCCGTGACTCGTACTAGTCAACATAGTATGATACCAGCCCCAGCTTTGGTAATCCTGGTAACCATACTATTGATATCTTAAAAATGACACCGACCGCAGCTTTGGTAATCCCAGTGACCATTCTTTCTAACTTTAACACGGTACCGACCCCAGCTTTGGTAATCCCGGTGAACCCCCTTACCAATAGTACTTTCCCTAATGGTATACGGGCCTAGGGTAAGGGATCATGACTTCCCCGCCTAGTATGTTAACCTCATGGGTCATCCCCCAAACTCGATATAATATATATATATATATATATATATATATATATATATATATATATATATATATATATATATATATATATATATATATCCACCCGCTTTTGGGCTAACTCCTATATTCGATATAATTAGATATCGTGAATCATAGACCGGTTTAGATGATTAAATAATAATCATCCCGCATCAGTTACACAACACCACATAGGACTTATAGTTCGTTTTCCTTTCGATAAAACATGACCTCATACGTGTTCTATTATTCGGTTTTTCGAGACAATTTATAACTTCAAAAACAGTTCATTTTACCTTTAAAATTGAATATTCAGTTAGGCCTCTGAATAAGCTTTCAAATGCATCTTAGAACACCTCAATCGGGTTCCCGGATCAAAAGTTATCGGGAAAACAAAATCAGTGTACAGTTGCTGAAAAACTGCAAAGCGTCGCGACGCGAAGAGATTTTGTCGCGACGCGAACAGTTTCAGAAACGAAACTGTGACAATTTCTGGAAGGGGTCACGACACGATGGACGCGTCTCGCGACGCGATGGGTGCTAAGAAAGTGCAGAATTTGCGGTTTGTCGCGAAATCCGCTATTCCGCTCAATTCCGATTCTTATTCCGATTGAAAACAGTCCAAACAACCAGAAAAATAGATTCCATCAATATCACACAATCAATCAAATCAATCAAAAACTCAACATAAACGAATTTTATCAAAATACGATATATTTCGAAATAACGATTTTTGACTCAAAATCTTTCGAAATCAATCAACGTAAAATTCATTGTCAAACGAAATAATCCTAAGCGTGAGTAAAACTCACCGATTGTGATGAAAATCACAAATAGCCGGACTTTCCGCGAAATCGCTTTTCCGACATAATCACACGAACGTTCCCCGCATAAACTTTACGCTCCGACGACAATCGAATCCGCTTCCCAATCTCCCCATTCAACCATGAGTCACCCAAGGACACTATTCATCATCTTCAAGCTTCAATCACTATTCATCCATAAAACCCCAAAATTTGATTCTAAACCCTAACTCACCAAACCTTTGATTCATTCATTCCAAGCTAGCAACCAACCTCATATTCGAACTTCTCAAGCTTTCAAACTACCTAAAAGAAGAAGAAAGCTCTCATAACCTCACCTTAGAGCTCCAAACCGAAAATGGTGGATTGAAGGAGAGTGAATGGTTGTTGATGATCTTAGGATCAAAATGAAGAGGAAGAGATGGTGATCATTTTTCGTTTAGAAGGTATGATGTTTTGATGAACTTTAGTATCCCCTTTTTCTCTTCTTTAATCCAAACCCACTTCTTTTCTCTTCTCCGTTTCCTCTTCTTTTCCTCCTCTGTTTCACACTTCCTTTCTTTCTTTTCTTAAATATTAAGTGGTAATGTGGTCAAATGACCACATTGCCCTTAATCTCTTATTTCGTTTCTAAATCGTCCTTGCCCCGAATTAACCGGTTAACGATCCTAAGACAACCAATAATTATCTTTAGCACTCAATAATTTTACAAATTAAGTACTAAATTAATTTAATTGGGTTAACACCCAAATAATTCGATTAATTATTTTGAGGATGTTACATTCTTCCTAACTTGAAAGAATTTTGTCCACAAAATTTCGTCAAGTCCTTTATTTGACTAACCGAGAATCGACATTCTGAGAAAGGTCTAAATTTGCTGGAAAACAATCTTGAATTAACGAAATGAGTGTAGAAAATCTTCCCAAGTTGGCACGTCAATCTTTAAGTATGTTCTACTACTACCCTAGAACGCTCTATGGTTATAGTCCGAACTCTCTTGTTACGAATCGACACGAGAAACTCATCATTCGCCTACATAGGCTTGGTACCGCGTTTGAAAACACTTTTGTAACTTATTCCAATTATCCTCGTTTGCACCCCAACTTTGATTAATCTAAATCAAAGGGTTTTATATGAGGTACTTGATAGAAATACAGGTTGGGAATGAGGTCCACGTATTGGTACTACTCGGTAGAGGTAAGAACAAACATGATTTTTTTTTTGAAGGGAGTAAACACGTTCTCATCAAATTCCTAAAAATCCTCATCAGTTCTTGTACACATTGAAAAATGTGACAAAAAAGTCACTGTGAAATCCTTGACTCGCTTCCAAGTTTTCGAGGTAAAACATTTTCAAAAAGATGGAAGGAGGGTTTTACTAAAAACTTTGGCCTTACATGTATAGATAAGCCATGCGGACATCAAATGATTTTGATAACAATCAAATAATCTCAAAGTTGTTTCCTAAACAACAATCAAACTGAACTCAGAGTTCCTTTTCCTCTATTGCAACTTTCCTCACGATATTTTTACCAACGACGCACCCAATTCCCTTCCGAATTACCCCTCAACCTAAGTAATCCTCCTAGGATTTTTCCTCAATCAGATTTTATTAGCCTCTTGAATCGTTCCCAAAATTAACTTGAGCATGCGGGTTTCCACAAAATGATATTTCAAAACTACCACACCATACGCCAAGCTTCACTTCGGAACTTTCAATCCCTTGCAAGTAGATCCATCAGTTAATCCTTTGATGGTTATTCGCAATGTGAAAAACAGTCATCAGTCACCTCACTTTCATATTCGCATTCACGTTTGACTTGTCAAACGGAATCACATAATACTATCTGATTGTTAACCTTCGCAAGCGAAAGGTTAACACCAAAACCTTGCCACTATAGTGGAAACTTATGGATGTACCCTGTCTTAGAGCTAAAAGATTCTAACAATTCCATTTCATGAATCATCAATTCTGCCGTGTGAATAGATTTCCTACTCAAAGCATCAGCTACTACATTAGCCTTCCCTGGATGGTACTTCAACTCGAAGTCATAATCCTTCAGAAATTCTAGCCATAAACTTTACCTCTGGCATCCAGAAACTCATTCACAACTTGAACAGATGTCAAATCTAAACCTATTTCAGTGGATGCAGATAACATAATAACATAAGCTTCTACACCTTGGAATAATGACTGGCTTGCTGAGGTAAAAGAGATAACTGGTTCAGAATTTGCCTTCGTCAATTTCGCAGATTCAAAGGCGAAACTGATAGTTCGATTGGCACAGTCGATAGTAACATGATTTGCAGTCATCCAATTCATACCCAGAACGATGTCCATGCTTCTCATAGGCAAACAAATAAATTCTACTACAAAAATTTCTGTCTCCTATGAAACAATGGGTTGCACCCGAATCATATAATATACTGACGGAGTTATTGAAGAGTGATCTCATACCCCTCAGTAAATTGTCTGTAGTTGTAACTGTCAAAGCATCCAAAGTGTTGACTCGTCCTTGCCTTGGAGCTGCTTGTGACTCCTTGGAACTCTTCCTTGCAGGGCACTCTTTACCATAGTGACCCCCTTCATTACAATAGTAGCACCTGCTTTTCCTTTGATGAAGTTATCTTAGGACTTTGCATTCGGAGTTGATAATTCAACTACCTTCTTTCCTTTCCAGTACTCTCTTTGAGATCATCCTCGGCGACATAGGCTGGTTGCACTAATGCATCATAATTAGTGAGAGTATAAGAACAGAGACCCTGAGTCATATAAGTACAAAGGCCTATCTTATACATCTGCATCCTCCATTCCTCATTCAGAGCATACTTTACCACTTGGTAAAACTGAGACAACTTCTCAAACTTAGCGATGTATTCTTCCACTGTCATGTCACCTTGCCTAAGGATGCACCGGTTGGAGATTCCGGTCTTGGTCGAGGATTGCGTCTTGATCATCCTGCCATAATTCCGCTACGAATCGACCTAACCCAAAACTAAGTCCGACTAGGTCGAACTGCTCTGATACCAACTGTAACACCCCGGTATTTTTATCGAGTAAAAATACCCAAGTGCACCATCCCTAAAACATCAGAGATATATTTCCTGCTTAGATACTGAACATCACTATAAATTTTTCGCTGAATAATAACAAAATGGTCTTAGTCAACAATAAGACCATAACGGTTCCCTGACCATTAACCATCAGCAAACTACAGTGTTCAATATCATACAAGAAAGCGGAAACAAAATACATAACTCATCCATCCGGTAACGACATAAAGTTGTGAGACAATGATAACAAGGGAAAAACATAAGCTTAAACATAAAAGCTAAGTCTTCAGTATCCTCCCGAGTAATCATCTTCTCCTGCGTCTTCGATCTCCGCATTCCCTGTTTCTCTGTAAAACATCAACATATAAACAATGAGATACAACCTCAGTGAGTTCTTATAAATTCGTAGTTTACTTTATAAACTACGTTCTTTTAATTCAGCACGACACCGACCCCAGCTTTGGTAATCCCCGTGACTCGTACTAGTCAACATAGTATGATACCAGCCCCAGCTTTGGTAATCCCGGTAACCATACTATTGATATCTTTAGAATGACACCGACCCCAGCTTTGGTAATCCTGGTGACCATTCTTTCTAACTTGAACACGGTACCGACCCCAGCTTTGGTAATCCCGGTAAACCGTATCATAACTTTATTACAGCACCGATCCCAGCTTTGGTAATCCCGGTGAACTGTTTTATAACTGTAACATAACACCGACCCCAGCTTTGGTAATCTCGGTGAACCCCCTTACCAATAGTACTTTCCCTAATGGTATACGTGCCTAGGGTAAGGGATCATGACTTCCCCGCCTAGTATGTTAACCTCATGGGTCGTCACCCAAACTCGATATAATATATATATATATATCTCCACCCGCATTTGGGCTAACTCCTATATTTGATATAATTTATATATTGTGAATCATAGACCGATTTAGATGATTAAGTAATAATCATCCCGCGTCAGTTATACAACACCACATAGGACTTATAGTCCGTTTTCCTTTCGATAAAACATGGCCTCACACGTGTTCTATTATTCAGTTTTTCGAGACAATTTATAACTTCAAAAACAGTTCATTTTACCTTTTAAATTGTTTATTCAGTTAGGCCTCTGAATAAGCTTTCAAACGCATCTTAGAACACCTCAATCGGGTTCCCGGATCAAAAGTTATCGCTAAAACAAAATCAGTGTACAGTTGCTGAAAAACTGCAAAGCGTCGTGACGTGAACAGATTCTGTCGCGACGCGAACAGTGACAAAAACGAAACTGTGACAATTTCTGGAAGGGGTCGCGACGCGATGGATGCGTCTCGCGACGCGATGGGCGCTGAAAAAGTGCAGATTTTGCGGTTTGTCGCGAAATCCGCTATTCCGCTCAATTCCGATTCTTGTTCCGATTGAAAACAGTCCAAACAACCAGAAAAACAGATTCAATCAATATCACACAATCAATACAATCAATCAAAAACTCAACATAAACGAATTTTATCAAAATACGATATATTTCGAAATAACGGTTTTCGACTCAAAATCTTCGAAATTAATCAACGTAAAATTCATTGTCAAACGAAATAATCCTAAGCGTGTGTAAAACTCACCGATTGTGATGAAAATCACAAATAGCCGAGACTTTCCGCGAAATCGCTTTTCCGACATAACCACACGAACGTTCCCCGCATAAACTTTACGCTCCGTAATGGCGACACTGGGACTGAAAATTACTTTGGAGTCTGTCCACACGTTGCTGTCGACTGTAAGTTGATTTTGCTACATTTCTAGAGGCAAAGTTGACACCTAAACAGTTGAAGTTAAAACAATAATATTTCATTTAGTTTGCTAGATCTCATTAATCTCTAGGTAGTCTAAAGTATCTCTTCATGACATTTCCAGGAAACTGCCTTCAACTAGACCAGGGAACAAGAGCGCTGGGTTGTGGGTATTATGCTTTCAGTGACTTTGGACAAACAGATACTTCAGGTATGCTTAGGAACACAAGACAAAATCCTTTCTACCCTCCTACATCTAGCCGTTTCCACCAAAAGAGGTGCAATAGGAGACCTTTCATTGTAGCCAGAAGTTTAATAGGAGACCCTTGTCTCTGCCAACAATCATCAAGAAGCATCGTGCTATGAGGTGGCACCACTTCATTGGCTTCTGCTAGTATGTTGCATGACTTGAATTCCTTATTTTAACCATTGACCCCATTGGTTCCACCTTTATGACCAAACTGATGACTTTGCATTCTCTGCTATTAATGTGTGTCTAGGTCCTACAGGAACATTCTGAGTGCCCTTAACTTCATCTTCTACCATTTCCTGATGTATTTCCTGACAAATGGATTAGAATTATTCAAGTTTAGAAGTTGAAATAGAATTAGTCAACTAAATTAACAAGTAACAACAGACTTGAACTGAAAATAGCCTTGAATTTTGATTGGTTAAATTACCTCCTGGTATTTTATACATAAACACTTGGGTGATAAGCGTTGATGCTATAAGTACTTATTTAAGTTGTTTGTATCCAAACAGGGTCTTAGTTGTTTGGTGTGGCTTATATATATTATACATAAATAGGGAATTGCAGGAATGTATGTACTATAAAAAATCTATTTTCTTGTTTGCTTAAGGTTAGAGATGTTAGCTATCAGCCACCGGGGACTTAGCTCAGGCTTCTGAATTCAGTTAGTTTTTCACTTCCAGAGAAAAGGTATTTGTCCGTTTCTTAATTTCATTAAGTTAACTTCAGTATGAGTTTGAGATGTTTAAGTATTCATTAGTTATAACTGATCCTGAGTATGAATTTTCCAACTAATTTGCATCCTTTTTTTCTCTTTGTATTTACAAAAGGTAGTACTTCACTTTAGGGAGATTAGATTAGATGAGTCTTAGGTCATCCTTGTTTTTCCTCTTGAAATCACTTGAGTTATTTTCCTCTTGCACTATTTGACATATACATGCTACGTGTCTTACATTTTTTGTAAAAGAAAAAAGGATTTTGTATGTATGGCAGCTCATATCTTTCAATTGGCACAGTTTCGGTCTGATTTTTGGTCAGAGTGGAAGCGGAAAAACAACTCTCTTACAGGTCTTACATTTTTTATCCTTAAACTCAGCGAATATTTTCTTTTTTTTTTGAATGACAGATGTTAGTTGTTGTTATTGCAGTTGTTATCCTTAAACTCAATAAAATAATTAGTAGTAGTTTTTATTGATCAAGATTATCATGGTTGTTTGTGAAATCATTCTCTGATTGTCATTTTTGGCAGGATGATCATTGGAGCCAAATGTTGTGGTACTGTGTGGAGAATTCATCATATCAAGTTTGTTCTCTTCCAGAAAAGGTGGAACCTAGTGAGGAGGACACAGGAGAGAAGACTAACTTGAGCTTTAATGAAGAGAATGGACAGCCATCTAACAATGAAGAATGGGGTCAAGATTTCCAGAATGGACAGGGCTCTAACAATGTAGAATGGGGTCAAGATTTCCAGAATGGACAGCGCTCTAACAATGTAGAGTGGGGTCAAGATTTCCAATATGAGGTCTCTAAACCTGTTACAGATGAAGCTGAATGGTCGAATGATGGCTGGAAGAACTAGCAGCTAGCATATAGTATTTCAACTCTATATTGACGTTTATAATCTCTTTTTTTGCGACTAGTTCGTGATGACCTGCACTGACTATTATGTGGGTTTTTAATTTAGAATGTAGGAGAAAAAAGGACCTATCCTAGCTTGTTAACAATATCTTGGATGCAATAGATTTTATTGGCAGTGAACAGAGAAAGAGAATATTGTATAAGCTGATTAATTCTTCATTGTTAATAATATCCTGGATGCAATAGATTTTATTGGTAGCTTATTTGTATGGACAGTGATCTTGGAAACCTCACTTTTTTCAAAAAAAAAAAGAGACTTTTCATATCGGTTCCCATAGAAAACTGATGTTAAAAATCAGTATTCATATCGGTTCCCATATAAAACCGATATGAAAAGTCTCTTTTTTTTTAAAAAAAACTGACTTTTCATAACGGTTCTAGGGGCAACCGATATAAAAACAACTTTTCATAACGGTTCAGGAACCGATATGAAATGTCCCTATTTTTTATATCTCCTTTTTCGGCATCGGTTCAGGAACCGATATGAAATGTCAATTTCAACCGATATGAAATGCCTTTTTTCCATTAGTGAGAATAACAATATAGTAGAGAGAGAGAGATGATTGGTTTTGAAATGAAGAACTTTAACAAAAGATTTGACAATGAAAGCTCTTTTTCTCTTTTCTTGTGATTTGAAAATGTATGTAGAAGAGAAGTGTAGTGGTGTATTTGAGTTTTGAATCCAAGGTCCTATGTATAGGGAATGTGAAAAAGTTGACCGTTGAATTAAAACATTAGATGTAGCAATCGATTAAGTGCTCTGATGCACTAGATGGCATAATCGATTCTTCTTTTAAAAATGGAAAACATTTCATAATCGATTCTTTGCTAAATAAAAGGAGTGTGTAAACGATTATGTGCTCTGAAACATTCAGGCACATAATCGATTCCTTGCCTGAATAAACATAGACTCATAATCGATTCCTTGCTCTGAAATCTAAATAAGGAAGGCAAGCAATCGATTCTTTTCTTTTAAAAACAACTTGGAAATCGATTGTACGTTCTCTTTCATTTTGCTTTGGAAATCGATTTTAAACAACAATGAGATCATGTAGAAATCGATTCTTTACTTTTAAAAAGCTTTCTCATGTTGTGTGTCTTTCACATGCATGCATGCATTTGACTAAAATATTTTTCAAAGGCTTTTAACACAAGAATTTTATTTTTAAAACATTTTTAAAAACATCATCTCTCTTCTACTAAATGTCATAAAGCTGAAGGGATAGGATCTTACATTTGAGTCCTATCAAAAGCAGATAAACAATTATGTCTTCAACTTCATTGTTGCTTCTTCTGCAAGCTATTGCACTTTAGTCCCTGCTCTTTGATTTAATCCCTGTTCTTTGATTTTGTCCTTATACTTTCATTCAACTGCAACCATTAGTAGACTAGAAGTAATTTGTTATCATACAAAACAAAGAGCGTTTGTCATTGGTTCAACAACTCATACATTAAATAAAATCACTATTTGTTGAGAAATATTTTTTTCTTCTAGATTTACCTTCAATAGCTATTGAGCCAAGCTTGGTAGCAGGTATAGAAGCCAGAGCACCATGAAATCCACCCATGGGAGTGCTGCAACAGTAGTTGGCCAGGGAACCTTTCTGCACTCCAAGACCTCGAGTTGACAACCATGTCATCCCTTGATAAAATCTGCACTCAATAAATCAACTGGGTTGAATCCACAATAGAAGTCCAAAAGACTAAACACTTACAAGACTCCTAATCTTAATTAAATAGGAAAACTAGGAAACAAATCACAATAATAACAAAGTAATATGAAAACTAGTTTTAAGAGTTAAGAGAAAATCTAAGATACTCTAAGATTAAAAACTCATGTTACAAGATAAACTATAATATAAAGATATTGTAAAATACTTTTTTATATTCTTACATTTACCTTTAGAAATAAGTCTAGGAGCTCTGTTAATAGGACGCATATAGTGGCTTATGATTCCAGTTGGTAAAGGAGAAGCTGCAAGAGCAAGATAAAGCTTCTTCACTTTTTCTCCTGAAAAAGGAAATATTTTGCACATAACATGTGAACAACCTAATACCAGATAGATACACATAATTTGCACATAACATGTGAACCACACTACACATAAATAACAGTACATTACATTATCTATCAAAGTAAGGGTGACAAGAAGCACTAGATATTTTTAACATGAATGCATTACCAGCCTTCTGTGCAATTATCAATCTGATGAGTAGTCATCAAAGGGGTGGTCAATCCCAAGGCACGGGTTGCAAAGGTTGCACAACTTTCTTCAATGTTGTCAGTAGTACCACCAACCTAACCAAAAAAAATTTGCAGATACTTTAAGCAATCAATTAATTAACCATGTAAATCTTTCAAGACAAGTCGTACAGATTCTTAAATTCACGGCTCCGTATTAGTAATCTAAATGCAATATCCCATTCAAAGCCAGCGTAGAATCCAACAAAAGTAGAGACGTTTTGCAGACACTGCTTGAAACTTTTCTCCACAAACTGAGCATCAAACAACAAATTAATCATTCATGAGATTAATATATCTTTATTTAACACTGTTTTCCAATACTATTGCTGCTTGACAAGGGCTGCACAAAAATGGACCTCAGCTTATCAAAAGATGGAGGATTTTGGTAGTTAGGAAGTAGGAATCGAATAAACATTTTAGATCTCCCTCTCCTGTAAACTTCCTCCTTGCTTGTAGAACCCATCAAACTTGGAACCATATTCTCTCAGGTTTCAGGTCTCAGGTACTGCATTACTACTTTTCCCTTAGCAAAGATAAACAGACTTTCAACTTGCTACATCTCCACCCTTGATCTTCGAAAGTAACCATCCCACATATCTCAACTAACCATAGAAAACCTGATTTTCAGTTTACTAAATCCAATTCTACCCATGTCATACAACCTACTCATAAAAGTAGTCTAGCTAATTTGAATTTCAGACACAAACCAATCAACATCATGCTGAGGTTTTGGTGAAACCAAAAAGGATGTATAGAGAAGATAGTGAAATATGAGGACTTACAAAATCTATTCGATAAAACTCATTATAATAACCAACTAGACTAATTTAGATAACAAGTTTCACCCCGATAATGTAAAACACGACCACTGGTTCTAAAAATTACAGGACTTAGCACTGTTGCCTACAATCCAAAATTAGACTCCTAAATGGGAATTAGCAACTTTTTGAGTTCATAAATCATACTTTAGGATCGATCACATACCGAAGTACCAGCAGGTTTAACCAAAACTACATATGATTCCTCCATAGCTATGATCCTTGATCTCCGGTCAATATAACACCTAAAAATGGCTTTAAAATGTCAAATCATCATTGATACACAATCAAATGCTTAACAAATGAAGCAAAATGAAACTATATATTATATGTGTACCAATTGCTGGCCAGTTTCCTCTCTAAATATGTAAATCCAGATAGAGAGAAGAACCAGCTCTCCTTCCTCTTAAACGATGGCATCCCTATATACAAATTCCAAGAAAATCAGAAAAATCAAAACAGATTCAATATCAGAGAAGCAGTATCACGAGGGATTAACATTTATCACAAGAGAAAATCAGAAAAATATCAACATTAATCACATGAATAAAACCCTAAATAAAACTTGTAACAAAACAAACCCTAAACAAAACTAGAGCAGATTCAATATCATCAACAACTAGAACATAGGAATAAAACCCTATGGTCAATATCAACAGAAATCAGAATCAGAATTAGGGATTAAGGGTTGTACCAAAAAAAAAGAATTAGGGGTTAAGGGTTTTTATTTAAGATAAAATCAAACTCTAAGGAGGGGAGCTTCAGACAGAGGAGCGCGGAAGAGGGAAAGGCGTGAGGGTGGAGCTCACGGCGGAGGGGAGCTAGTGACAGAGGTGCGCGCAGATGGAAAGGCATGAGGGTGTGGTGGTGGTCAAAACTGAGAGAGAGTAAGAGGGTTTTGGAGAAGAGGAAATGGGATGCGTGGAAGAGGAGAAGAAGGGAAGTAAGGTGCGAACCGTGGAGGGAGGAGAGAGTGAGGGAGAGAATGATTCTGAATCTCTGATGCGTGATGCGTGAAATGAGAGGGTTCGGGAGAGAGGTTTCATTTTAATTGGGTTTTCTCCTTTGCGACGGAAATATAGCTTTTTTCGACAGATATTCTCGTCGGAAATTTGCGACGGAATAGGTTTCGGTCGGTAACCCATGCGGGAATTTAACCGCATTTTTTTCTAAACATTTGCGGCGAACATTTGGTCGCAAATCCGTCGCAAATAGCGACAGACTATTTTTCGTCGGAAACATACGTGGGAAATCAGGCTTATTCTTGTAGTGTTTGTCTTGGATTAAGAAAGACCAACCACAGTCATTAAGTTTCAAATCCACCAAAATCTCACATCACTCAACCAACATCACCCTACCTTCTCTTTAACTAGTACTCACTCCATTCCTTTTTATTTGTCTTTTAAGATTGTTTTCACAAACCAAGTTTTCACAAACCAATGAAACGAATACATTTCATTGTTTTTGATAAAATTATAACTCATTTTTTATCATAAACTGAATTGTTTATTATTCATCACACTTTTTATCTCCTAATAATAATAATAATAATAATAATAATAATAATAATAATAATAATAATAATAATAATATTAATAATAATAATAATAGTAATAATAATAATAATATTATACTTTTTTTTAAATATCAATTGTAGAACTGTCGTATTTTTATACATATTCACCAATTTCTTAATACATGGTCATCCATTGTGTTGCCTTAAGCCTTGCATTTATGTTGATGACATATGTTTTATTTTTGACAAAATGTTGATGACATATGTTGCTGTCATATATTTTTGGTCAAACTTGGTGGCACCTTCCACTTGCCAACCCAAATTAAATGCAAAGGAAAAATTGCATTATGCAAATTTTTTTGGACGGTACAGTAATTGTTGAAAGAATTACAAAGGCAACTTGCTCAAGTCTATTCACTTCTACAAATAAGGCATATGCAGCAACTGAAAATCATTCCAACTCCAAACAAATGTGAGTAATACTGAAAGTTAGAGACAATTGATAGAGAGAGAAAAATTGGGAGCAGAGAGAGATGCGACTAGAGGAAGAAGACTCTGAACACTCCTCTGCTTTTTCATGCTGAGATGCTCTCCACCTCCTCTGTTTCCTGCATGTCCTTTGTTACTTCATCGGTGGTTTTCACTTTCGCTTTGTTATATGATTCCTCTCCTTCTTTCTTGTTATGGACCTAGCAGTAATTTGGTAGGCTGCTGTTGGTAGGTCTCTTGCTGCCCTGGTAGGAGGTCTGTGAGCGCCCGGGGGGTACCTGCAAAGCCACTCCGACGCTCAAGTCAGTATGAGAATAAGCTAGTGAATTTGCAAGGGAATAGTGAGTACCGTATAAATGGCTATGCGAGCCGGTATTTATAGAAAATCGACGCTCGTTGTGGATCGTCGGATCAGTGGAGGCGATCTGAACCCTCCAAGTGTATTGGGCTTGTGTGTTGTGGATATGGGCCGAATCGGTTGGGCTGATCCATATTCAATTGTTAAACGCACCCCCTGGTTTTGCTAAGGGATCTCTTCGTCTAGTCCAGAACAGTTGCCCCCCAAGCCGAGATTATTCCGGAGGATGGTCTTGGCTTGAAGGATTTTCGCTGGTCTACCGGATGTGTGAAGTCGCGCGGGACACTACCTTTGTCACGACCGTGTTTTATCATTCTCACTCTCTAGAGTAAAAACGAGAAATTTTTCTTTGCCGTAATGCGTTACTCTGTCTGTCTTGTCGGGTCGCACAAGATCACTTCGTTGTGACCACGACTCAGGCCTCCTATGGGGTAATCCTTGTGCCATGGGTCAAGCTAGGGTGCCGTATCCTGATGTTGGCGCCCTCCTGGGCGCCTTGTGCCAAGTGCTACGTTCTGCTGTTGGGGCCCTCCTGGGTGCCTTGTTGGACGCTTGTTTGTTCCCGAGAGTTGGCACCCACCTATGTGCCTTTGGTGTTGTTCCCCGCGTGCGTGTTGTGGATGGTGCCCTCGTGGGCGCCTTGTCATGTTGTCTTGGCTGCCACCTCTTGGCGCTGGATTTGGCGCCCATGGGGGCCTTGTCATGTTGTCTTGGCTGCCGCCTCTTGGAGCAGGATCTGGGCCCTCATGGGCGCCATGGGCGCCTTGTCATGTCTGAAGCAGGATCTGGCGCCCTCATGGGAGCCATGGGCGCCTTGTCACGTTGATATGGCTGGAGCAGGATCTGGCGCCCTCATGGGCGCCTTGTCTCGTTGATCTGGCGCCTTGGCTCGTTGATCTGGCTGGAGCAGGATCTGGCGCCCCCATGGGCGCTATGTGTAACACCCCTTTTCTACCCTTATATTACACGTCATTTATCAGAGTAATCCCTTTCAAAAATATTATTTTCATTGATAGAAAAGAAATGCTACAATTTCGTTAAAAACAAACTCATCAATTTCACTCTTCAAATTTTCGCAACAAAACATCCTTCATGGAGAATCAAATCCTCAAAATTCACATCACAGCGGAATAAACAACAACTCACCAATAACTCTCAAACACGTCTCAAATATATCATGATCATTAAAACAACTAATTAAATCGTTTATCAATATTCACCCACGCCCCCTAGGTGTTACAGTATCAGAGAGCGACATAAACTACATCCCAAGGCTAAAAGGAAGGCAGCAGATCCTTCACTCGCGATTACCTGCAGCGTTGCCACAATAGAGCAACATTCCAAGCAGAAGGGGTGAGAATTTTAACAAAATTAAACATAATCAAGCATATGATAGAGTGATGGAGACAAACAATTTCTACAACATCATTATTAACATCACATCATCATCACCTAAACACCAATTCACAACCCAGTTTGGCAACAAGCCACAATCATGACCATGCATGTAAATGCAACCCCCATGCATATTCATCACAATTAAGAGGCCGAAGCCTATTCTTCACAGGAGGCCGAAGCCTATTCTTCACATTATGCACATGCCATGAGACTCTATATACACATGTGCATTTCATCAAAACACTCACCTGGAGTACTCATCATCATCATCATCAAACACTCATAGAGTGTATTCGTCGTAATCATCAAAATCATATATATCACATCATCATAATCACTCATAGAGTGAACTCGTCATATTCATCAAAATTATATTGCAACATCATCATAGTTTTAATTGGAAAAACTTCACATTTTAGATGAGGGAACATCACTTTTAATTTTAGAAAAGCACCACATTTTTAATCGGGAAAACTTCACATTTATAGAGAAACATCACATTTTAAATTTGAGATAGACCCCACATTTTAATAGTGAAAACATCATATCTTCATTGGGAAAGTATCACATTTTTAATTGGAGAAACAGTGTGAAAAAAAGCAAGAAAAACAGTGGAGAAACAGTGAGAAACAGCGGAAAACAATGGCTCGCGCTTGGGGCGCGAGCGGGGCTCGAAACAACAGAAACAGTACGCCCAGCGCAGCACGCCTTGCGCCTGGGGCGCGACCCGAGCGCGACCGAGGCGCAAAACAGCAGCCACAACAGCTCGCTTGCAGGAGTGATCAGATTTTTAGAATTTTCATCCAGACATCATCCAATGCATCAAAACACAGTTTCATCACACATTGTTCATCGCCCAATTCAACACAATTTCATCAAGACATCATCAAATTCATCAAGAACAATCATCAAAAACTCATCAAGTAATCCCTCAAAATGTTCATCAAAGCAAACATCGAAATTCCCCGAAGGGAACGTCAACAACTCATCAAACAAAACCTCAACATTTCAATTACACTATTACACCCAAAAATCCCACAAAACCCCAATCACATACTCGATTTTATTGAATTAAAACGCTCACCCTTACCTCGAATTTTGCGTGTTCCGGAAGACAATGACGAAGAGTCACGAACAAAACCCAGCAACACAACGAACGAAGCTTCTCCTTCCTCCTTCGAAACCCTAGTCACGCCTACTTCTTGATAAAGGGGGAAATCAACACACGGAGATTAGGGCTTGAAAGTCACAACACTAGGAAAGGAAGATTAACGACAAGGAAGGATTGAGAACTCTTACCTAACGAAACCTCGAGAGATTTCCCTTCCTTCTTCTCCTTTAGCGCCGTACGATGCTCCCTCTCTTCTCACTCTCTCAAATTTCGTTTTCTTTCTCTGATGCAATGAGTGAGGCGCAAAACCCTAACCCCTTAGCTTCAGGAGCCTCAGGAGCGCCTAAGCTATCGGGCTTGGCTTCCTGGGCCATTTTTCACCACCCTTGAGTTGCCAACATCACCCCCCAATACTCGTTCCACTTCCTGAACCACACCCATCATTTTAATTAAACTAATCACGCCTCCGACTAAAATTTAATAATTCAACTAATCAAATTAACTAAATTAATTAAATTATTTTTCGGGGTGTTACAACTCTCCCCTACTTAGGATTTTTCGTCCTCGAAAACATACCTGATTCAAATAACTCTGGATACGACTCTCGCATCCTGTCCTCCAGCTCCCAAGTCAGGCTTTCACCAGCTGCCCCAAACCAAACGACCTTCACCAGATTGATCTCCTTACCTCACAAGGTCTTCACTTCACGATCCTCAATTCGTACAGGCATGGTCTCCACAATGAGATTGTCCCGCACTTCCACATCATCTGGTTGAATCACATGAGACGGATCCGCAACATACTTCCGAAGCTGCGACACGTGAAACACGTCGTACAAGTTCGAAAGGTTAGGTGGTAAGGCCACCCGATATGCAACATTTCCAACTCTCTCCGTAATCTGATACGGCCCGATGAATCGAGGAGTCAACTTCTTTGATTTCAGCGCACGCCCGACACCAGTCATAGGTGTGACCCTCAAGAACACGTGGTCACCCGCTTCAAACTCTAAATCTTTCCTTCTCTTATCATGGTAGCTCTTCTGTCTACTCTGCGACGCTTTCATTTTCTCTCGGATCATCTTCACTTTCTCAGTAGTTTCTCTAACCAGTTCAGGTCCAAGTATTAAACTTTCCCCAGTCTCATACCAACATACCGGAGTCCTACACCTCCGACCATATAACGCTTCAAACGGTGCCATCCCAATACTGGAATGATAACTATTGTTGTAGGTGAACTCAATTAACGGGAGATGAGTGTCCCACGCATCTCCCTGCTCTAGCACACATGATCTCAGCAGGTCTTCCAATGATTGAATTGTCCTCTCTGTCTGCCCATCAGTTTGAGGATGATAAGCGGAACTCAACCTCAATTTCGAACCCAACTCCTTCTGCAAACTACCCCAAAAGTCCGAAGTAAACCTCGGGTCTCTATCTGACACAATGCACAAAGGAACACCATGCAGCTTCACAATCACTTGAATGTAGATCTCAGCCAATCTCGATACCGGATACTTAATACCGATAGGAATAAAATGTGCCGACTTCGTCAATCTATCCACAACTACCCAAATCGAATCATGCCCTCTCACCGTATTAGGTAACCCAGTCACAAAATCCATAGAGATACTATCCCACTTCCACTCTGGAACATTCAACGGTTGCATCATCCCTGCAGGCTTCTGATGCTCGACCTTCGATTTCTGACAGGTCAAACATGAATACACAAACTGCGCTACGTCGCGCTTCAACCCAGGCCACCAGAACATCTTTTTCAGATCTTGATACATCTTTGTCGCTCCGGGATGGATACTCAACTTACTTTTGTGGCCTTCCTCGAGAATTGCCTTTCTCATTTCCTCATTTTCAGGAACACAAATTCTTCCACGATATCTCAATACATTCTGCGCATCTATCTCGAAGTCCTTATTCTCGGACTGATCAATCCCACCCATCAGATCAACCAATTTTACGTCTAACTTCTGCGCTTCCCGGATACTGGCCATAAAATCGTTGCCAATTTTCAACATACCCAATCTGACACTCTGAGGTGTAACTTCACAAACTAAGCTCATGTCCCTGAATTCCTCAATCAACTCAAGCTCTCTAGCCATCAATGCCGACATATGCAAGGTCTTCCTACTCAGAGCATCCGCAACCACATTAGCTTTACCTGGGTGATAACTCAATTCAAAATCATAATCCTTTAATAGCTCTAACCACCGGCGCTGCCTCATATTCAACTCTTTCTGATCGAACAGATACCGAAGACTCTTGTGATCACTGAACACCTCAAATCTCGATCCATACAAATAATGTCTCCAAATTTTCAACGCAAACACCACAGCAGCAAGTTCTAAGTCATGAGTGGGGTAATTCTTCTCATGAATTCTCAATTGCCTCGACGCATAAGCAACCACTTTCCCATTCTGCATAAGCACACCACCCAAACCCATCTTGGAAGCATCACAGTATACTACAAACGGCTCAACCGGACTAGGTAGGGTCAACACTGGAGACGTAGTCAACCTCCTCTTCAGCTCATTGAAACTTTCTTCACATCGGTCATCCCAAACAAAAGCCTTGCCCTTGCAAGTTAATTGAGTCAATGGCAGAGCCAACTTCGAAAACCCCTCAATGAATCTTCTATAATAGCCAGCCAATCCCAGAAAACTCCTTATTTCAGTAACTGACTTTGGAGACTCCCATTGCAACACTGCATCAACTTTGGAAGGATCCACCGCAATCCCCTCCCTAGAAATCATATGACCGAGAAAACTGACCTCTTTCAACCAAAACTCACACTTGGACAACTTGGCATATAACTTTCGACTCCCCCAGAATTTCTAACACCAACCTCAGGTGTTCCGCATGCTCCTCTTCTGACTTAGAGTAAATCAGAATGTCATCAATGAAAACTACCACAAACTTGTCCAAGTACTCACGGAAGATTTGGTTCAAGTATCCCATGAATACCCCCGGCGCATTAGTCACACCGAAAGGCATAACGGAATACTCATAGTGCCCATATCTTGTCCTAAATGTCGTCTTCTGGACATCTTCATCCTTGACCTTGATTTGATGATAACCAGACCTTAAGTCAATCTTGCTAAATACTTTAGCACCCACTAACTGATCCATCAAGTCATCAACTCTTGGCAACGGATACTTGTTCTTGATTGTAACTTTATTTAACTGCCGATAGTCTACACACAACCTCATACTACCATCTTTCTTTTTCACTAGCAACACTGGAGCTCCCCAGGGTGACACACTCGGTCTTACAAACTTCTTTTCTAATAAATCTTCAAGTTGCTTTTTCAATTCTGCCAACTCAGATGCAGACATCCTATATGGTGCCATAGACACAGGCTTAGTGCCAGGAACCAGATCAATAGCAAACTCCACCTCTCTCTCTGGTGGTACATCCGGAATCTCATCAGGGAACACCTCAGAAAACTCACGCACTACCGGCAACACATCAATCTTCGCTTGGCTCTCGGCAGACAACGACGCCAACAGAGAAAACAGCTGAACCTCTTCTCTCATCACTCTATGCAGCTGACCCGCAGATAACAAACCAGACTCCTCTTCAAGCGATTCAAAACTCACGGACCTCTCCCGACAGTTGATATGAACATGGTTATCAACTAACCAGTCCATACCCAGAATGACATCCATTCCACTCAGCGGCAAACAGATCAAATCAATTAAGAATTCTCTACCATATATAGATACAGGACATTTGGCACAAACAGCGGAGGTAGTCACCGAACCCTTAGCTGGAGTATCGATAACCATCTCCCTCAACATATCAGATAAAACAAGGTTTAATTTCTCAACACAAGCAGCAGCAATAAAACTATGGGTAGCACCCGTATCAACAATAGCAACAAGAGGAAAATTATTGATATAGCACGTACCTCGAATCTCATTCACCACATCAGACTCAGCCAGAGCGAACACTTTTCCAAAGGACTTTTCCTTCTTGGGTTTTGAGCACTGTGTACTGATGTGACCACTCTCCTCACAATTGAAGCATACTACATCTTTCTCATCACAGTTGAAAGACATGTGTCCCTCCTTCCCACACTTGTAACATCTCTTCTTCTCCTTATTTGGGCAATCTGGACTCTTATGGCCTACTTTCCCACACGTGTAACAAGTAACACTGGCTGCAGCATCTCCCCCACTTCGCTTAGGCCCACCAACAAACTTACCTTTGCCCTTACCAGCAGGCGCCTCATATGGTTTACCGCGACCCGAAAAATTCTTTTGCTTTTCCCTCATAACTCTGGAGAAGGCATTATTGTCCTCCTCAAAAATCCTGGCGCTATTAACCAACAATGGAAACACACGAATTTGCTGATACCCTATGGCTCTCTTAATGTCAGCACGCAACCCATTTTCAAACTTGATGCATTTGGAGAACTCTGCACCCTCTCCATCATAATGAGGATAAAACTTAGACAGCTCAGTAAATTTTGCAGCATACTCAGTTACACTCATGTTACCTTGCTCAAGTCTCAGAAACTCAACCTCCTTCTTCCCGCGGACATCCTCCGGATAGTACTTTCTCTTGAATTCCCTCTCAAACACAGCCCAAGTAACCCCCTCATTGGCAGCCGTCAACCCCTGACTAGTCGCCCTCCACCAGTCATAAGCCTCTTTCTTCAGCATATGTGTGCCATAGCGAACCTTCTGAGCATCGGTGCAATCCATAACGCGGAAGATCCGCTCCATCTCGCTTAGCCACTCAAGGGCACCATCAGAATTATACCCGCCTTCAAAAGCAGGAGGGTTCTCACGCTGGAACGTAGCCAAACTACGCGTCCCATCACCAATAGCATTGGGTATGTTACCCACAACCCCAGCTATAGCCTGCAAGGCAGCAGCAAGTGCAGCATCGTTCCGTCCTGCCATTCTAGCACTGCAACAAAGAACAGAATTTAGAAACGAGTAACAACTAGAATGCTACTCAACTCGACGACTCAACCACCGGCCGGACAGACCGAACTGCTCTGATACCACTAATGTAACACCCCTTTTCTACCCTTATATTACACGTCATTTATCAGAGTAATCCCTTTCAAAAATATTATTTTCATTGATAGAAAAGAAATGCTACAATTTCGTTAAAAACAAACTCATCAATTTCACTCTTCAAATTTTCGCAACAAAACATCCTTCATGGGTTCCTCCTCTTTCCTCTTTGTTTGAGTTCGGGATAAGCTTCAAGTCAGAGCCTTCTCTTCACTACGGTTAGTTATCAAAGTAATTAATATTAATATATCAATATATATATATATATATATATATATATATATATATATATATATATGGATTTTTTGTTTTTAGTGTCTACAAAAATTTTACCAACTTGTGGTAACCGTAAAATTTGTATTTTTTCTTCAAATAATTCACCATACTTTGTTTTGTTGCGAAACATCCTTCATGGGTTCCTCCTCTTTCCTCTTTGTTTGAGTTCGGGATAAGCTTCAAGTCAGAGCCTTCTCTTCACTACGGTTAGTTATCAAAGTAATTAATATTAATATATCAATATATATATATATATATGGATTTTTTGTTTTTAGTGTCTACAAAAATTTTACCAACTTGTGGTAACCGTAAAATTTGTATTTTTTCTTTTAGTCGTTGGTGATTTTTTATAACGCTTATTAGCACCACCATCAATATTTGTTTGTCCCAATAAATTATATAATATTGTTCTTTCACGATTTTTGAACAAAATTAAAATTAATAAAATATTAATTACTTCACTATTTATAGTAAAATTTTGTTACAAATTTTGTTTGCAATAATAATACAAAATAATTTATATTGAAAAAACTTATTTATTAAGTTCACTTATAAAGTAATTAATATATCAATATATATCAAAATATAAAGTAATTGATAGTTGATTTGATAGTTTATTTCATTTACGTTGTAGTGTAGTACATAGATCTTGAAATTATGGATCGTAGTTGGATGTATGATCGATTGTTTCCTAGAAGATCCGGTTTAAAGCGACGTAATGTAGAAGGAGTAGAAGAGTTTATTTTTTGTGCTAAGCATCATGAAGAATTTGCGCGACAAGGCGGAATTAGATGTTCGTGCTTGAAATGTTCGTTTCGAGTTATAAAAAATGAAGACAAAGTTAGAGTTGATTTGTACAATAATGGGTTTAGGCCAAATTATTGGATATGGAGTCGTCACGGGGAAGTAGGACCAGGGGTAGCTGCAGTTCCTGCGGTTAATGTTCCGGTTGAAGTAGTAGCTCCCACATCAAGTAGTTATCCAGCGACTACGACATCTGGAGGAGGCCAAATTATACAACCGTTAGATGTTTATCAGGGAATGATATCTGACACTGTTGGAGTAAATTTGGATTTTGAAGAACCGGAATATGATGCTGAAGAAGTTCCAAATGAGGAAGCTCAAAGGTTTTACATGTATTTGAGTCAGACAAATAAACCATTATTTGAAGGATCTAAAGACTCAAAATTATCAATGTGTGTTCGGTTGTTGGGTCTTAAGTCTCAATTTAATGTTACTGAGTTGTGCATGGAATATATGACCAAAATGATGTTGGATGCAACCCCCATTAGAGGGCTTTTGCCGCAGAGTTATTAAGAAGCTAAAAGACTGGTATCGAAGCTTGGCTTAAAATCTAAAAGAATTGATTGTTGTGTGTCTGGTTGCATGCTCTATTATAACAATGAGTTTGGCATAAATGATGGAGAGTTGTCGGAATGCAAGTTGTGTGGAGAGCCACGCTATCATGTCAGTAGGAAAGGGATGAGCAGAGGCAAACCGGTTCCACGAAAAGCAATGTTCTATCTGCCGCTTATATCAAGGCTACAGAGGATGTTTACTTCAATGGAGACCGCGGGTAAAATGACGTGGCACCATCAAAATAGAAATAATTCGGGTGAATTACGTCACCCATCTGATGGTGAAGCCTGGAAGCATTTTGATCGTGTTCATCCAGATTTTTCCAGTGATCCACGCAATGTTCGACTTGGATTATGCTCTGATGGTTTCACATCATATATTCAAGCCTCGGCAACACCGTATTCATGTTGGCCAGTTATTGTTACCCCATACAACCTTCCTCCAGAAATGTGTATGTCTAAACCATACATGTTTTTAAATTCTATTATCCCAGGGCCAAGTAATCCAACAGCTGGTATTGACATATATTTTCAACCTTTGATTGATGACCTAAAAAGGTTGTGGAATGGTGTTTTAACTTATGATGCAGCACGCAAACAAAATTTTGTGATGAGGGCTGCTTTGATGTGGACCATTAATGACTTCCCTGCCTATGGAATGTTGTCTGGATGGGGGACACATGGTAAGATGGCGTGTCCGATTTGCATGGTTGACACAAAGGCTTTTAGTCTTAAATACGGAGGAAAAACTTCATGGTTTGACTCGCACCGTAGGTTCTTGCCTATGGATCACCCATTTAGAAAGCAGAAATATGCGTTCATCAAGGGCAATGTTGAAACAGCTGGACCTCCTCGTAATCGTAAGTTGACACCAGAGGAAGTTTGGAATAGTGTTAGGGATATCCCTCCTGTGGAAGTCGTAGCGGGTGTTGTTTCTCGTCCAGATGGCTATGGACAATGGCACAATTGGACGAAAAAAAGTATTTTTTGGGAACTTCCCTATTGGAAAGATAATCTATTGAGACATAATCTCGATGTCATGCATATAGAGAAGAATTTTTTTGACAACATATTTAACACTGTCATGAACGTGAAAGGCAAAACGAAAAACAATGAGAAAGCTAGGAAGGATATAGATCATTACTGTAGACGAAAGGATTTTTTGTTGGTTGAGCAAGGTATTAGGACTCTGAAACCCAAAGCTAATTATACTTTATCTACCGAACAAGCGAAAGCAGTTTATCAGTGGATAAAAAAGTTGAATATGCCAGACGGTTATTCTTCCAATTTATCTAGATGTGCGGATGTGGATAATGGGAGGTTGTCACTGGATACAAATTTCACATCAATGAATGGACACAGAGCAGAGAGACAGTCAATAGTGGAGTGTGCATGAAGGGTGTCACTGGAGGAGGTGAAGATGATTTTTATGGTGTGGTTCAACGCATATATGAACTTTCGTAGCCTCATCTAGATTTTAGTCAGAAGGTAGTGGTTTTCTATTGTCATTGGTTTGATCCGTCTGCTTGAGGAACAAAGGTGAATCCAAATTCAAATACAGTGGACATTAAAATGAATTGTAGATATCAACTGTATGATCTGTTCGTCATTGCACAAAATGTGAGACAAGTCTATTATGTCCCTTATCCATCAACGCGGACTAATAGGCGTGGTTGGTGTGTCGCAATTAAAACAAAACCAAGAGGTCGCATTGAGACAATTTATGACACGGTGGAAGATGTGCCATATCAAATGGAAGAGATGTCTAATGTAAATGAAGTGATTGAAGTTGAACTCATTACTCGTTTATGTGATGAGCCAAACACCGGTGATGAAGTTGATGACGAAGAAGATGCTGATGAAGATGCAACAAACCACGTTGGTGTATCAAAAATTCACTCCTCTGATGATGATGATGATTTTGAGAATGAATGGGATTCCAATTAGTTATTTATGTTTCAACAATATATGTTATATAACCTATTTTTAATTAGTTTGTAATTTATGTTTGTTTAATTAGTATGTTTATATATTTTTGTTTAGTATGTTTATGTTAACCTTGTATAGTGTATGTTTGTTTGTTTAAATGTATATATGTCTAGCTAGATACAGTCATGGCATCTCACTCAGGATCTGATGACGAGACATATGTTCCTCCACCTGTCGACACGGGTGATGCCGCCAGCGCTACCAGGCAGAAGACTTCTACTCGCCTAGGGCGTCGTGTTCAGCCTGCTGGTGTTGTTGTAGCTGGTGGCAGATATTTGCCACCACCTGGGTCTGAGGGTGCTAGTACTAGTACTGCAGGGGACCCAGTGATTCCTGCTGCTACTGAGGGCTTAGCCCCGACAGATGTTGATGCTGATGGGGTGCGCACATTCACTGTTGACCGTGAGGTGGTCAGGTATACACCTGATGAGCTTATCATATTGGAGACTGCTGGTGATTCGTAAGTATATATATTATTATTTATTAATTTATTTTTGTTGCATTTTATATAACTTATATAATTTGGCGTAATAGAATTCATCTTTTTTTAATGCAGATTTCTTCCTTCGAAGGCTACAGCTACTGTCATCACGAAAACAATCAAGGAGAATTTCACTGACAGCTGGAAGAATTGGACAGCTGTTAGAAAAGATATAGAGGCAATTGGGAGGATGCTAAATTCATTTTTGGTAAGTTGTTCAACGAAATAATTAATTAATTAATTTGTGTATATCTTATTGACTTGATTAATTAATTTGTCTTATAATTAACAACATTATTGTAAATTTCTTAAATAGGAAAAATGTACATGGTTACCAGAGCAGCAAAAGGAAGTTGAGAGAATCTTCCATAAGAGATGTTCCCATCGTTATTCTGAATTACTGCGGGAGGCGCGTGGTAAGAATGCGAAGCCATTGATCAGTGTATTTTAATGAACTATTTATAGCTTTTCACTTGGTGATTTTAATTGTGCTTTGTGCCTAATATTTAAGTCTTAGCACGTTTCTAAACTTTGGGTCTTAATTGAGCAATATAACAATTTCTTGATTAATTCTTGTTTTTATTGCATAATGACCCCTATCTACTCTCCATGTCATAACATTGGCTGAGGTTATCCGATTGAGGCGTGCAAGCATGCGTTGGAAAGCTAAGGAACAGAGATACAATTCTTCTGTTGAGCTCGAAAACCAATTCTGAAGTCTTGAATGTGAAAACTGCGAAATACCGAAGCCATACTGTGTAAAACGGGTTTTGGGCCGAATTTTAGTTTGTTAACGGGCTTTTATCTAGTTACCCATTTAGGGATTTAGGTTTTCGTTTTTAGCCTTATAAGATACACTTTTCAGAGTCGACTTGGCTCTCTTACTCATTCCTACTTTCAACTTTACGTTTTGTGCCCTAACCTCCATGGAAGCTTAAATCCCTAGATCAATCTATTGGTGAAGGGTGTTGCTGTAAGGATTTTGAGGTTCAGTGCTTAATGTTTATTTTGTTTTTATGGTTTTAATTCTTTCTCTATCAATTTCATCTCCGTAATTCTTGCTGCAAATTCGGTTTGTGTTTTGCTTAATTACTCAAACTCTGTGATTTGCTTATGTGATTCGTTTTATGATTCAGTTTTGCTTAATTACTTAATCATGATTCTGTTTTGCAACTTTCGTTATACAAACTATTTTATCGCTTGTTTAATTTAGTTTGGATAGGAATTGATAGAGTCTATTGTTAGACTATCTGATAACCTTAGAGAGGGGGTGAATAAGGTTATGTGCAAAACTTGGATTCTTTTCAAAATAAATGATAAGTTTGTTTTAAATCAAATGCGGAAACTTAGATTTAAACTTTATATGGTGTAAGCAGGCAGATTTAGGCACAATGAGATGTTATACTATTTTCAATATACACAATAAGATTATTTATAAGAAGTGTAGTGATATTGAATATAGTAGAGAGTAGATCAATTGCAGTGATATGGAAGATGATAGATAAACAGATCAGAATAGGGATATGTATTATGCTGACTATGCTATGATTGGTTTTAACAATAAACAGATGTTTTATGTTTAGCGCAGTATAACAATAAACAAACAGAAATGACAAATAAAGTAAAAGAGTAGGGATAGAGATACACCAGGAATTTAGCGAGGTTCGGGATAAAAGCCCTACATCCTCGGCCTCAGGCTTTGCAACCCTTGGACTTGATGATAACCACTATATGAAGAACCAATGTTTTACAAACAATCAACTTCAAATAGCAAATCTCAATTCCCCTGAATTGAGAACCCGAGCTCCCCGCTAAGGATTTCAACTGCTTCAATCTCCTGATTGAACGACCCAAGAGCACCTCCCAGGATTTCAATACCACTTCAATCTTCCCCGATTGAACGACCCAAGATCACCTCTCAGGATTTCAAACCAACTCAATCTCCTGAATGAGAGACCCAAGAAAACTTCCCAGGATTTCAAACCAACTCAATCTCCTGATTGAGAGACCCAAGAAAACTTCCCAGGATTTCAAAGTGACCCCACTTAAAATAACGAATACAACTTTGAGATCTATGATCCAATCACTTCGGACAATATGACAATATAGTAACTTTAGAGAGATGAGTGATTTGGAAAATAGAAAATGATATGAATGTTGAAGCTCTATTTTCTCTCTTTCTCAGATCTAGAAAATGTATGTGAGAAGCAGAGAGGAGTTGTGAATTGTGGTGTGAGGTGTGTTTTGAAAATGAGAAACACACCTCCTATTTATAGGCGTAGGAAAAAATTGATTTTTGAAAACCATTTAATGCATAGGATAATCGATTAAGGCCTTTATGTTTTGACAAGCCATAATCGATTATTTGACAAACTTGGAAACATTTATTTGCTTGATAATCGATTATGTATAGAAGGAAAACAAGCATATAATCGATTATCTTGATAAAAAGGAAACATTACTTTGCTTGTTAATCGATTATGTATGAAGAGCAATAGGCAGGTAATCGATTATTTTGATGTAAAAGGAAACATTGAGAAGCTTGCTAATCGATTATTGATATTAGTTCAAATAGGCACATAATCGATTTATTGTTGTAAAAAAGGAAACAAATCTTGGCTTGATAATCGATTATTTGTTTTAGATAAAATAGGAGAGTAATCGATTATGTGCTCTGAAAACATTCAGGCACCTAATCTATTACAATAATCTATTATCTTTGTAAAAGAATAGGATTTTGATTTCAAGCCTTCAACAAAACTATTTTTAGGGTTTTAATCTTTCAACAAAAAATAGTTTTAGGGTTTTTGTTGCTACCTTATGCATGCATGCAATTTTATAAAATATTTTTCAAAACTATTTTGATGCACCATGCATGTTTTGAAAAACTCATCTCTCAGCTACTAAAAGTCATAGACCTTCAGTGATAGGACCTTACACAGTGTCCTAAAGAAAGCTTATAAACAATTTAGGTCTTGGACTTCTGAGGCTTCTTCTCCAAGCTGCTCCACTTTAATATTTCCTGCTCTTCCATTCATGTCCAGTACTTTATTTTGTCTCTGCACTTTTATACACTGCAACCATTAGTGGACTAAATGTAATTTGTTATCATACAAAACAAAGAGTGTTTGTCCTTGGTTCAACAAACTCCCCCTTTTTGATGATAACAAATTACATTATGCATAGGGAGGCCATAATAGATAAACAATGGCAGAAGCTCCCCCTAAGCATAAGCATACCCAAATGAACAGTACAACAGCAGGATAGCAGCATATTTTCTCCCCTCACATATACCATGCAAATATTCTCTCCCACATATAACATGCATAATATTCTCTCCCCGTTTGTTTTCATCAAAAAGGAGGTGGGGTGAATACAAACAACATAAGCACTTTATAAACTTGCATAATAAATAAGCAGCATTGCATAGCATATGATATATCAAAAACAGTAGTTCATGCTATGCTCCCCCTTACTTGGTGATCCCCCTTATTAATATTAGAATGCAAAGCTTAGCAAAAAGAGGGTGGATCATCATGGTTTTAAAAATATGATACCCAAGATAATCATCCTTGGTTCAACAATATAGGTATCATTTTTAACATCAAAAATATATTGCATCAAAGATCTAATATAATAGCACTTGAGAAAAAGCTTTGATGCATACAAACAATTACTTCACGTAAGTGTTTAATACTTGATAAATATAGTTGTGTTTTCCTTACCCACACAACCTTTACCTATTAAGCAGATTTATAGTTGGTATACATTACAGATTCACTAGCTTTGTTGCTCAAGTTCAAGAGTAGTGAAGCATTACCAGATTCATGAGTTTCGTGTCTCAGCTATCAAGGTACCAATCCCCTATACCTTGAAGCATACCTGCACAGAAAATCAAGTAGGAACTTTTGGTACCCATTTCTCTTTGGGTCCTTTGGGGTTAGTTATCAAGGGGTTTTTCACAATCCACCTTGGTTTCTTACAGGCAGGTATAAGGGTACCAAGCTCACATAATTTACGGATAGGGCATCTAGGTGAGTTATGGTTTCCCTTTTGACAGTAGGTGCATGAGAAAACAATGGGTTATAACTTGAAGTAGATGCAACAAAAGTTAATTTCTTGTTTAAAATGGAGGAGGTGGAATTACCTTTGTACCCAATTCCTCTCCTATCAACATATTGATGTTGAGAGTAAAGCAACTGAGTCAAGGTCTTTTCACCAACCTCAAACTTTTTAAATGTTTCTTTCAAGAGTTCGTTTTCAACTTTGGCATTTTCAAAATTTTGTTGAAGCTCACAAAACTCAAGGTTGACAGATTTATGCAGTTCATTCTTTAATTTATCTACTTCATTTTCAAGTGTCTTAATTTGAGTGAGCATGCTTTTGTTACTCTTTGCCAATTTCTTAGATTTTAACAAAAGAGTTTCATGTTCAAAATAAAGAGCTTCAAAAGCCTCACTCAAATCTTGACTACTATACATATCATCAAGTAAATCATCATGCATAGAGGAATTAGAAAGACTAGAAGAGTTAAGGCTTACCTTAGATGAGTCATTTGCCATATGACAAACACCATTTGCAATTTGCTCTTCTTCGTCTGTGTCACCATCAGTGCCAAGACAATCCCATATAGTAGCCTTAGGTGTTTCACATGCCGTGAGACAAATGGCATTTGCAACCTCTTCTTCTTCACTGTCAGTATAGTTGTTCCATGTAGCCTTCTTAGCTTTCTTGGATTTCTTTGAGTTATTTCTCTTTTCAAGTTTGTTGAATCTCATGTATTCTTCAAATAATTCAGCCATGTCTTCATCATTAGATTCTTCATCAGACTCAACCTCTTTCCTTGCTACCTTAGGTGTTTTAGCAGCAAGAGCAAGAGATTTTCTTTCTTTTACCATTCCTGCTTCTTGATCATTAGATTCTTCATCAGACTCAACCTCTTTCCTTGCTACCTTAGGTGTTTTTAATCTTTCAACAAAAAATAGTTTTAGGGTTTTTGTTGCCACCTTATGCATGCATGCAATTTTATAAAATATTTTTCAAAACTATTTTGATGCACCATGCATTTTTGAGAAACTCATCTCTCAGCTACTAAAAGTCATAGACCTTCAGTGATAGGACCTTACACAGTGTCCTAAAGAAAGCTTATAAACAATTTAGGTCTTGGACTTCTGAGGTGGCTTCTTCTCCAAGTTGCTCCACTTTAATATTTCCTGCTCTTCCATTCATGTCCAGTACTTTATTTTGTCCCTGCACTTTTATACACTGCAACCATTAGTGGACTAAATGTAATTTGTTATCATACAAAACAAAGATTGTTTGTCCTTGGTTCAACATCTATGACGCTTGTTTATAGGATTGATAGAATTCAGTTGTGATGTTAATTGTGATACTGGCACTTGTTCGCTATGACGGTTGATTGAACACACTGTTTTGACGCTTGCTTTAAAACGCTGTGAATTCGTATAAACTGACTGGCCCTTGTTCACTTAGTTTATGATCAATCAAGAATTATCAAACCTTGCACAAACCTTTATTTTAGAACCGATGAGAAATCCAAGAAACGCACCTGAAACCAATGGATTGATTGTCTATCTGTAATTGTCTTTTCTTCAAAACCCCCCTTTTTATTGTTTATTTTGGTTCCTGATTTTGGTAATTTCTGTATTTAGAGGTCCTCGAGAGACGACCAAGGTCTCTTACCTTGATATTATATTTACCTTTTTTTTTAATTATTTTGACCCGCGTACGACCGCTGATCAAATTGGCGCTGTTGCCGGGGATCTCTAATTAGGGATTTCAAACTTCAAGAACCCCACTAACCACTAACCTTTTTTTTAGCTTTGCTTCTTCGCAGGTTCTGTCGATTTCATCTTCTTTCAATTCTGGCTCAAATTAGGTGAAAAAAAATCGATTTTTCGAGTGAGCTTGTCAGATTGCTCCGAAAATCGGTCAGTAAATCCGAAAAATATCAAAGAGTAGGACTCCCTAAAGGGAACTGTGGCCGAACAATCCGAAATTACCTCTTTTAAATTTTCGTTTTATTTTTTTAAATTTTTCGCATTGTCAAAAAAATCCAAAAAAAATTGCATAATCTTCTTTTGATTTTATTAGGTTTTTAGTACAGTTTTTACTTTTTTTTAGATTAGGTTTGATTCGTTTTTAATTTTCTTCTTTAATTTTAGCATAACTTTTTATTTTATTTTATCTAATCTTGATTTTATTGACTATAACATGGGTGTTGTTTATGAACCTTCACTAGAGGATCTCATTAAACAGATGGCTATTCAAAATCTCCAATTTCAACAAACAACGGATTCCACACTTAGAAAATTGGAGATAATAGTTGGACAGTTAACCACTGTAGTTAATCCGATACAGACCCAGAGAACAAACCAACTGCCTGCCCAAACACTAATGAATCCAAATGAGCCAAATACTCTCAATGTAAATGAAATTCCTCTTGTTGAAACCTCAAGGGTGCCTGAAACGGTTGCTGTGAAAAGTAACAAAGCTATTGTTACTCCAAGAGTACCTGGACCTGTTGATAATAAACAGGACAAACCACTCCCTGAGAATTTACAATATGCATACTTTGAGGGAAGTGGAAATTTATCTTTGATTATTTGAGCTAACCTTGAATTTGAATAGGAAAAGTTGCCGCCAACTCTAAAGGAACTTAGGAGAGGTATCGAATGGACCTTGGCGGACATTCCTAATAAGAAAATGTGTCAAACACAACAACAACTCAGCCCCTTGATTCTAGATGTGTGGAAGAAGAATGTGAGCAAACATGTGTGGGGTAACCATAAAAGAGCCTTTTTTGCCAAATACCAACCACCCACAAGCTTCAAGTTCTCCACCTTCAAGAGGGAGTTTTCTTTCCTTATTCTTAAGATGTACTTGTTGGTTACATTGAGGACATTGTGTAATTTAAGTGTGAGGGTGTGTCTTTTTGTTTTTATGTTTTCAATTTTTAACTATAAAAAAAGAAAAAAAATTGTTATTTTAGCATGTTTTCCATGAGTTCTTGGTTTGTACAAGTTGTGAGTGATTTTACTATTCTAGGACCATTAGTGTTTTGACATGATTTGATTGATTTCTTGTTGCTCTTGGTATAATAAGTTGGATATGAGCACTAAATACTGCATTATCTGTGATAGTCATTGTCCCCGGTGAGAATTAAGCCTTTTATTGGATGGACTACATTTTGTCCTTTTCTCCTTTATTGTGTGTGACTCACTCATGTTTGTTAGTTACTCTAGAGCTTGACTTGATTCTTGTTGAAATACTTGTTCACATGCATGTTTGAAATGATCTAGGCAATTCTGTTTTTTTAGCTACTAGCCAAATAAGCCTACCCTAAATTTATCCCTTTGTGTAAGCCCCTTTGAGCCTTTTTATCCCATTCTTTGTTTTATAGCTCATTACAAGCCCAAAAGTGAAAAACAATGTTATTACCCAATCTTAGAGGGTGAAGGAGCTTTGAATTGAAAATTGTCAAATCCATAAGTGTGGGGGTGTCCAGATTATAGCAATTGTGGTTCTTACTTGGGTTAGTTCTTGGGTCCTTAATCGAAAGTTTGGCAAGTATATTTGTATAGAAAAATAGTCCCCCAAAAGAAAAAAAGAGAAAAAGAAGAAAAATAAATGAGAAAAAGAGAAAAAGAAAAAAAAGTGTGCATTTCTTTTAATTTTTGTTTCAAGAAGAATGAAAGTGTGTAGAGAGAGTTATGTGGAGAAGTATATCAAAATAGAGAAATTCATCATACCTTGTTGAATTTGGATCCTCTCATGCTCACTTTACAATTGATTTTCATTGATTCTTTATCCTCTTTGATTCTTTTTAATCTAGTTCCCCCTTAGGATTATCCCACATTGACCTTGGCCCCATTACAACCCTTATAAAGACCTTTTGATCTTATGTGCATGTGTTCTTAAGTGTGGATGTTAGAAGCTTGTCAAGCATATGGTAGTGCTAACTTTCATTGATGTGCTTATTATGTATATGAGAGTAAACACAAGCCTAGACACTTGAGTGATTGAGAGCATTACTAATACATATCCTGTGAGGACTCATCACTTGTGATTCGCTCTCTAGTGCTCTATCCTCTTGTTTGCCTTGATTGTAATTAAGTTCTATCTTTGATTGTCATTCTCCTTGAAGCCCAGGAAAAGAATTTCCCTTATGACTTTGCATTCTTTGGGTTCATTGGAAACTCATGCATTGTTTTCGTGTCTTGTTTTGTGTGTTTTGCTCGGAGTGCAAAAGCTTAAGTGTTGGGGAATTCTTATATGGGAGACTCAACTTGGGCTGGGTTACAAGAGTACTGGTAGACACCAGAATTTAGGAATTTTTGTGAGAAAGTCAAGAAGAACCGTGCTTCTGAAAAAGGTGGCTGCACACACACAGGGGGGAGTGTTAATACTGCAACGCATCACAGGCGTTTGGTAAATTTATTACTTTATTACTTGATTAATTAATTATTTATAATAAACTAGTCATTTTCATGTGTATTAATTAATAATATGTATATATGTATATATAGGAGGCAAGGGAACAAAGGGCAATCACTTTTCCTGAGTTGCATCGCTACCTTCATATGCGGGAGGACACTGGTGACTTTGCTACAGATCGGGCGAGGAATATTCAGGTAAAACTACTTTTACAACTATATATTAATGGTTATTATTTATAATAATCTTATATCGGGCGAGGAATATTATATTAAAACTACTTTTCCTATAGTGATTTATTTGTTGAGTTATTTTTTTCAGGAGAGCTTCCAGAATGGGCTGGCTGAGTACCATGAGTCCCAACAGAGCAGTGGGGTAGCAGATATCGATCCAGAGGAGGAGGCTAGAGTAGCTCGTGATATTTGGGAGAGAGCAGTTGGTCCCCAAAAGAGTAATCAAATGGTAGGATCAGGTGGTATGGACCGGCTGCTTTTCGAACAAGCATTATTCCGAGTCTATCAGCTTCACAATCTTCTGGATCTCCGAGTACTGCTCGCTCTTATGTTCCCAATGCTGGTGAGTTGAATGCTGTTACGGAATTGACGCGGCAACTGAGCGAGCAGCTGCGTCAGTTTGCCGAGCGGCAGAAGCAAAGTGATCGGGAAGTGGCGGCGCTTCGGGAGAAAGCCAGGATAGCTGAGGAGCGCATGGAGGAGCAAGCTAGGATAGCTGAGCAGCGCATGGAGGAGCGCTTTAAGTTTTTGCAGGATCAGCTGATGATGTCTCAGCAGTCGAGGCCATCCTAATCACATATGCCATCCTACCAACCGCAGCAGCATTACGGTGGTGCATTTCAGCAGTGGCCTCAGCTGCAGTATGCACCCCAATATTCCCAGCAGTATGCACCTCAGCCCCAGCAGCCATACCAGCCGCCATACCAGCAGCCCCAGCACCAGTCACCCCAGCAGCCATACCAACAGCCCCAGCAGCAGTCACCCCAGCAGCCATACCATCAACCTCAGCAGCAGTCACCCCAGCGGCCCAACATCGATCTTAATATTATGGATTCGCTTACTGCTTTTCTTACATCTGATACCTATTATCATGGTGATGAGTTAGACCAGCAGCCACCCCAGTAGCTTTGGATTATTTTATTTTGTTGTATGGATATTGTTTTTATTGTATGGATATTTTTTTTGTTGTATGGATATTTATTTAAATTAATCATTAATTTTCATTTCTAATTTTTATTTTTTTTATCAATTATCAAATTTTTAAATAAAATAATCAATTAAAGTTTTTAATAAAATAATATTAATTTTTTAAATAAAATGATTTTTAAAAATAATATTTATTTTTTAAAAATAATTAAATTTTAAAAAAAAACGGTTTTTCTGGCGGATTTGTGGATTTTCCGGCTGATAAACCATACGGTTTTCCGGCGGATTTGTGGACTTTCCGGCGAATAAAAAGATGCGGATTTCCCTGGGGTTTTCCGGCGGATAATCCGCCGGAAACTTCAGGCGGATTTTTCGGCGCCACAAAATCCGCCGGAAAGTTCCGACGGATAATCCGCCGGAAACCTTTTGCCACGAGCTGTCTACTGACACCAAAAATCCGCCGAAAAGCCCAACAAATCCGCCGGAAAGTCCTTATTTTCGGCGGATTTGCGAATTTTCCGGAAGATTTGGTCCGCCGAAAAGTCCAAGTTTTCTTGTAGTGTGAGCTAGAGGGATATCAGATAGAGCTAAAGTAGAGCAAGTTTCAGCTTATAGAGTGCATCGGCCACAATAGCTCGGTTAGCCTAAGTTCGATGGCTGCAGGCCGAGGACCAGGATCAGCCGAGGGGGTATGTGACCGAGGCAAAAAGCACTTGCCTGCGAGGCATGGAAGGGACGTGGATAGAACGTGGGAGCAGTTGAAGGTTAAGCGAAGGAGAGAAGCCTTGGAGAGTGGAGCGAAGCGGTTTTTTCACCTCACTAACCGTGCTAGTGGGATCGTGAGTAATGGCTCCAATTTCTTAGGGCAAGGAGCGAGATTAGGCGTTGATCTTCAATTGATCCAATGGTAGGCAAATGTTGGCTCGCGTAGTGGCCGACAAGGGGCCTACGTATATTTATAGAGAGAAGAGTAAATTGTACAAACACACAATCAATCAATACAAAACTTATTTTTCTCTCGCAGTTTATCTTCATCGCACTTTACTTTACTTTTATGCATTAGATAATAGATAATCCAATCCTCGCGTCCCCTCTACCCAACCTGACACTCTTTGGAGGAGTCAAGAAACCCACAGTTGGGGAGCAGAGTTCCCTCCTCAACACAATTGCTCGAAGAACAGAGGAATCAAAGACTGTCCAAACCCCTGGCCGAAACCACCGCTAGGACCTAAGAGTTTGACGACAACAAAAATTGGCATGCCCAGTGGGACAGGCACGAGTGAACAAATTATCATGTTTGATTCGCCTGGACTGGACTATTGTTGGCGTATGCACTTGCGCTCCGGCAGAAACCTAAGTATGGAGCCACCTTCAGCGTCAAAAAAGGGAACTGCCTCCAAGGCTAAGATCACAGAGCCAGTAAGTGTCTCAGGGAATACCACCTAAACGGTTACTGCTGATTCGAATGAACAATCCCACTACGATGAGGAGCCCGCGGTCATGATGACATCATTCATTCGGCAACAAATCGACATGGGGATACATGACATAATGTACCAAGTGTCCCAACAATTGGCTGACATAGTGAAACCTATGGTGCACAACGAGGTGCAACAAGCCAAGGAATTGGAACAGAGGCACGCTACGCAAGCTAGTAGCACCATAAACCCCTGTTTTTCCCGGCCAATCACAGAGAGGACAACCTAACTCTCTGGGAGGCACGCATCAAACCTCACCATACGCCAACCCGGTTGGACCTCAGCAGGCATTTTCCTATACTCAAACGGGGAACATGCAACAGTGTCCACCAAGTGGGAGCATATTTGGGCCTCAGCAGGCGTTCTCTCATCAGGTAAATCCCACTCTTGTACTTCCTCAGCCTGGTACTTTTCCCAGTGCCAACACTAGAGGGCAGTTTATGGGGAATGTCACTAACACGGTTTCTCTTCAGCAGGGACAAGTGCAGTTGGCCAGAAGGCCGCCCGAGGCCGTAGGCTTGATGGGTCTGCCGCAATGATCATCCTATGGATGTTATACCACGGCTAACTATCGGTCCTACGTAGGGGGCAAGCCTTCACCCCGGAATCCGGGATTGGCAGGACAGGCGGGTATTGCCCGAGTCAGCAGCCATGGGTCCAGAACCCACCTAGCTCGACAAGCCTACCTCCCAGCCAGCTATACTCCGGAGCACTCGGTACCTACCCGGTGGGTTCTTATTTACAGACACAGATGAATGGTACCCCGGTCGAGCAGTCATGGAATCAGTTTCCACCTCACCGAGGCAATCAGGAACCTGTACCAGGAACCGGCTCTGTTAACTTGGCCCAAGTGATGCCTGGGAAGCCATGGACAGATGCTCCACCTCAGGCACCATCGCAGCCAAGGGCGTAAGGTCCCCCAGATACAATGTGGCGACCAATGCCTCCACCTGAAAGACCATCGGGGCCCCAACTCCTGGACCCAAATCTAATAGTCGACACCATCAAGAAGTTCTTCGGTGTGCATTTGAAACCGGTCGACAGGCCGGTGTACAGGAAGCGTTACCCCGAGTGGGTGGACAAGTTGATACATCTGCCCAGAGGATTTAAAACACCTGACTTAGCCCATTTTCCGGGGACGATGGCAAGTCTACAATGGAACACATCGGCCGATTCACGGCCCAATGTAGAGAACGGAACCAGAATGAATATCACAAGCTACAGCTGTTCCCCTTGTCATTGACAGGGACTGCATTCTTATGGTACTCTTCACTCCCGCCTGATTCTATTTAGACATGGGAAGACACGGAAAGGTGCCTCCATGACAGATTCTATTGGCCACAGCCCGAGGTCACCGCAGCCGATCTCATGAATTTACGGTAGAAGGTAGACGAAGTTGTGACTGACTTCATTGAAAGATTCTGAAAGCGGCCGGAAATTGCTCAGTACCTTTTCCAGAATCACAACTCACTTCCACGGCCATCTCTGGAATGCAACCTCAATTGAAGGAAAAGCTTGTGGGACAAGCTTGCAGGGACCTCAGTGGCCTTGCCTCTAGGGCTATCCAAATTGAACAGTTCATACAGGAGAAAGAGAGGAAGAGGGCCGCTAAGGTTCGAGGACCTCGGCTGGTGTCAGTAGTTGACATTGAAGAAGATTCTGACTATGATGAGTCAGCTGATTACGCAGCAGACATCATGGTGGCCGAGATAGTGAAAGGCAAGGCTTACTTATGTCCTGCTCTTAAGCCTGCTAAGGGGAAAGAAAAGGATGACGCATAAAAAAATTTGAGTACTCCTTTGATATCTCTAAGGCGGACCAGATCTTCGACTACCTGTTATAGGATAAACAAATCAATCCTCGACGGCCATAATATACCTCCGCCCGAATAAATTAAAGGAAAGAAATACTGCAAGTGGCACATTTTGTTCAATCACGCCACCGCCAATTGCATTATCTTTCGCCGAGCCATTCAAGAAGCTATCAGAAAAGGGAGGTTTAAGATGGCCGATAAAGGAGTATCAGAAATGACCGTTGACACCGACCCCTTTCCCAGCATGAACATCAACATGGTCTCCTTCTCAGGGAGCGACTGGGGAATGGGAAAGAAGAAGTATGTGTGGGTCCCTAAACAAGAAGCGCCTCCTGAAAGAAGAGTCTCAGCCTTCGACCGATTGGAACCCCCTACTGAGGGATCCACCGTGGCGGAACGTGTAGCTCTCTTGCAAGACAGATTGCAGGTAAGGGAGTCAAGCTAACGTAAAGAACCCCAGAAGAGACTTCCCAAGCCAGTAAGACTGGTCCACGATCTCTGGGAGCTACAATTGTCCAAACTCAATCCTGAGAGGAAAGCACATCGACCCAAAGATCTGAGACCCCAACACATCTTGCTTGGGGGGCACGGTCGGTCAGTTGATAAATCTATCAAGCAAGCTGTTATGCCAGGTCCAGGGGAGACGCCCCACTCAAAGAGAGAAAGGAGGGTTGCACAGGTCACTACGACGCAAGACTCGACGTCCGTGGACATCACAATGTTGAATGATCGTGAGTTGAAAGCTACTAAAACTGTGAAACCTCCCTCAGAGGTACCCCGAGACCAGTGGATGACAAAAGAAGTATCAGCAGTATCACCCCTTAAGGCGGCCTCCAAATCGCTCACAGAAAAGGAGGTTGTAAAGGGCAAGGGCCTTCCACAGAATGAGGGTGATGTTGCATATTCTCACCTCATCAAGGAAGGGAAATACGTAGGCTATTCCTGCCGCCTCAGTAGCCACGACGTTAGAACAGGCTTTCCCACATCCACTGATAGTTGATCCTGCCATATCCACTGATAGGGAAGAAGAGCCGGATACCATGATAGGAGTGGTGAACGCAATTGGCAGCCCTCTCACTGAAGCAGTAAGGGAATGTCTGTATGGCCCTCACAGCCCTGGACGACCTCAACCAATAAGTACTCTCCCTGGCGAGGGGAAAATGACTGAGGAAGAAATTGCAGATGATGATCTCTTGGGCGAAGAAGAAAACCCCTTCGGCCCACTGAACTTTGATGGCGATTTCATAACAGAGTCAATCCTAGATGACATCATGGATGGAGATGACGGAGATTTCTTTGCTGGCATAGCAATGGTGGGACTCCTACAACCTGAATTTTGGGGAAATAAGGACCAACCAAAATGTGGATATCTTGTACTGCAGGTAACTTATATTGCAGGGTTAAGTTTTGATGATGAAAAAGACAAAGCCAAAGTTGATGGCCAAAGTTGATGAAAGTGATAAAGTATCTAAAGTCACAATCCAAGACAATCAAGCTCAAGAATTGAAGTCTCAAGAAATAAGGGTAGTCCTTAGGGTTTGGGGATTGTCTTAGGAAAAAGTGTAAGCTCTTTCGAGGGTCAGCTCATCTCTCAAAGTCTCACATCTTCACTAGCTTTTCAAAATGCATGCATGCACACGTAAACATAAAAAGCATTTTTAGAAAACCATAAAATCGATTCACATTATTTTTATCTAAACATCAAAATCGATTTCCTACTTCAAATTAAAGTGCATAATCGATTTTCCCTATAGTATAATAAAGCATAAAATCGATTTGCATCTTAGTCTCAAACAAGATATATTCGATTTTACTCCTACACTTTAATCAGGCAAAGAATCGATTCTTCCTTTAATATACTCAAGAATAAAATCGATTTCCTTCCTGCTCTTAAGCAATAAATCGATTGACATCTTATTTCAAACAAACACATAATCGATTTCTCATCCTAGATCTACTTAGGCATGAAATCGATTTTCACTTTTAGTTTATTCAGGCAAAAAATCGATTGTGTCATTTCCAAAATTGTTTCAACGGTAATATTTTTCTCATAGCCTATAAATGGAGGCTTCATACTCTTCATTTTTCACAACCCATTTTCACGATTCAAAGCATAATTTGGAAAAACTCTTCACACTTTCATTTCTGCTCTTCTCGTACCGTTGGTCCGTCAGATCTGATCTCTCGCAAGAGTTAGTCGGGGTTGGAATCTTCAAGTTGTAATATCTGCCTACATTAGAGGTATTTTGGTCTTTACTTTTGTAATTGTTTATTCGTTGTGATTTGTACTAGGGAGTGGGGTATCTCTCTAGGGTAGCTGTTTGTACTAGGAAGTGGGGTATCTTTCTGGGGCAGCTGGTTGTAACAGGGGTGGGGTATCTCTTGTTATTGTTGTAATAGATTTGAGGGCTCTTCGTAGGTGGGGTATCCTAGGAGAAGAGTGCCTGAGTCTGTAAAGGTTTCCAAGGCACCCGTAAGCCTTGTTGTGTTAGTGGAAAATCTCACAAGGGTGTGAGGACTGGACGTAGGTCACTGGGAGGTGACCGAACCAGGATAAATCTCTGTGTGCTTTATTGCTTTATTTTCTAATTCCTTCACTTCTACTTAACCTGTGCGAAAATTAATCTAAGTCATTGAAAAGGGGAAAAAGTTTTCAAAAGTTTTTAAATCTCAATTCACCCCCCTCTTGTGATTTGAAATAGGTCCAAGAAGAAGGAATAGACTATGATGAAACATATGCTCCCGTAGCTAGATTAGAAGCTATTCGCATGCTACTTGCTTTTGCATCAGTTATGGATTTTAAATTGTATCAAATGGATGTGAAAAGTGCATTTTTAAATGGTTTTATTCAAGAGGAAGTGTACGTTGAACAACCACCTGACTTTGAAAATTACGAAAAACCAGATCACGTTTTTAAACTCAAAAAGGCTCTATATGGTCTGAAACAAGCTCCTAGAGCTTGGTACGAAAGATTGAGCAAGTTTTTAGTCAATCATGATTTTCAAAGAGGGAAAGTTGACACTACACTTTTCATAAAAAGGACAAAAGATGACATCTTGTGGATACCTTGTGTTGCAGGTAACCTGATATTGCAGGATATGTTTTGATGATGAAAAAGACAAAGGTAAGATTGACGGTCAAAGTCAATAAAAGTGACTAAACGTCAAAGTCACAATCCAAGACAAGCAAGCCAAGAACTGAAGATTCAAGTTTAAGGGTAGTCCTTAAATATAAGGCTAGTCCTTAGGGTTTGGGTGTGTCTTAGGAAAAAGTGTAAGCTCTTTCAAAGGTCAGCTCGTATATCAAAGTCTCACACACTCACAAAGTTTTTTTTAAGTTGCATGCATATTCACGTAAACATTTCTATCACCTTTAAAATTACAAAATCGATTTCCTCATGCATGAACAAATATCAAAATCGATTTTCAGGTAAAATAGAAAAGCTATAAATCGATTTTCAGGTCATGTACTTTCAGTACATAAATCGATTTCTGAGCCAAATATTTTTTAAGGGAAGAATCGAATCCCAACCTTTTGCACACAAACTGAGAATCGATTCCCACTTGTCTCAGGCAAGCTGAAAATCGATTCCTACATATTTTCACTAAGTATAGAATCGATTCCTAGCTTTCCATGGCACTCAAGAATCGATTTCCCATATTTTCCAAACAAAGATAAATCGATTCCTCACCTAAATAAATCGATTCCTAGATCAAATACATTTTAACAAAGAATCGATTCCTACACTATTTTTAACGTAAAAATGAATTCCTCAGAGCCTATAAATAGGCAGTGCTTCACGATTCATTTTACACAACACACAACTCAACCCACTTGCATGAAACAGAAAACTTTTGAGAAAACTCTTCACGCTTATACTTTTGCTCGTCACGCACCGTCGGTCTGTCTGAGCTGATCTGTTGCTAAGAGTTAGTTGGGGTTGTATTCTTCAAGTTGTAATATCTGCCTACACTAGAGCTATTTCTGCATTTACAATTGTTTATTATTTAATTGTTGTGTTTTGTTCTAGGGAGTGGGGTATCTCTCTAGGGTAGCTGCATGTACTAGGAAGTGGGGTATCTTTCTAGGGCAGTTGATTATAACAGGGGTGGGGTATCTCTTGTTATTGTTATATTAGATCTGAGGGCTCTCTATAGGTGGGGTATCCTAGGAGGAGAGTGCCTGAGTCTGTAAAGGTTTTCCAAGGCACCTGTAAGCCTTGTTGTGTTAGTGGAAAATCTCACAAGGGTGTGAGGACTGGACGTAGGTCACTAGGAGGTGACCGAACCAGGATAAATCTCTGCGTGCTTTACTGCTTTTCTGATTTACTGTTATACAGCTTTACTGCTTTATATTCTAATTCCTTCGCTTCCACTTAACCTGCGCGGAAATTGATCTAAGTCATTGAAAAGGGGAAAAACATTTTCAAAAGATCTGAAAAGTTTTTAAATCTCAATTCACCCCCCCTCTTGAGACTGAAGCCACTTGGTAACAAGTGGTATCAAAGCTAGACTCTTGTATAAAGGGCCTAGCAGCTTCAAGAGAAATGGCTTCAGGTTGGTCTACGTAAGAGGGTGCTTCTCTTACCCGTCCTCCGGGATTCAACGGGAAAGATTACGCATATTGGAAAGAAAGAATGAGAATCTTTATTGAAGGGGTAGACTTAGATGTTTGGGATGCTGTGGAAAAAGGACCCTATGTCCCCACACACTTAGTAGATGGTATTCTTACTATTAAAAGTAGAAATGAATGGTCTGATGATGAGAAAAGAAAAGTGCAACATAATTTACGTGCCAAAAATATTATTACTTCTGCTTTAAGTCCTGATGAATTTTTTCGAGTTTCAAACTGTAAATCTGCCCAAGAAATGTGGGATAATCTTCAAGTTACTCATGAGGGTACAAATGAAGTGAAAAGGGCAAGAAAAAATACTCTTATCAGAGAGTACGAATTATTTAGAATGAATACAGGTGAAACAATACCAGAAATGCAGAAAAGGTTCACTCACATTGTGAATCAGTTAAGCTTGTTGGGTAAGTCATTTCCTGCAGAGGATCTAATCAACAAAGTTCTGAGATGTCTGAATAGAGAATGGCAACCTAAGGTTACTGCTATAGCTGAATCAAGAAATTTAGCTACCATGACTCTGGCTACTCTGTTCGGTAAACTTCAAGAGCATGAACTAGAACTCACTCGTCTAGCTGAGTACGAAAATACAGATAAGAAAAAGAAAAGCTTGGCTCTAAAAGCATCTTGTTCTAGTCAATTTGATGATAGTGACAACTCAGATGATGAAATTGATGAAAGTGAAGAGAATATGGCTCTTATGGTTCGAAAGTTCAAAAGGTTCATGAAAAGCAACAACTATCCAAAGAAGAACTTCAAATCAAAAAGGTTCTCCAGCAAAGAAAGTACATCCGGTCCTCCTACCTGTTATGAATGCGGGAAACCCGGGCACATGAAAATGGAATGTCCTAATCTACAGAAAAAGGACTCCAAATCTGAAAAGAAGGCATTCAAAAATAACAAAGGAAGAAAAGCCTACATCGCATGGGAAGACAACTGCATGGATTCATCAGATGAATCAGAAGATGAAGAAGCTCAAGTTGCATTAATGGCTGATCATGAAAGCGAGAATGAAAACGAGGTATGCTTCAAGGTACGGGGGTCAGATTGGTACCTTGACAGCGGATGCTCAAAGCACATGACTGGAGATATTACAAAGTTCCTAACTCTTACCCCCAGATCAAGCGGTCATGTGACTTATGGTGACAATAACAGAGGAAGAATCCTTGGTGAAGGTAAAGTTGGTAAAGACTTATCTACTGCTATTGATAATGTACTCTATGTTGAAGGTCTTAAACATAATCTTTTAAGCATTAGCCAACTTTGTGATAAAGGAAATAGGGTAATATTTGACTCAGGTTCTTGCATCATTGAGGATAAACAAAGTAAACAAGTTAGAATGATAGGAAATAGAGTAGAAAACATATACATGATGAGTTTAGATAGTGTTTCATCACATAATGCATGTTGCCTCATCAGTAAGGAAGAAAACTCTTGGTTATGGCACCGTAGAACAGCTCATATTCATATGGATCATCTTAACAAGCTAGTGTCTAAAGATCTAGTTAGTGGTTTGCCTAATATCAAGTTTGAAAAAGATAAATTGTGTGATGCATGCCAAAAGGGTAAACAGGTAAAAGTGTCCTTTAAATCAAAGAATATTGTGTCTACTAACAAACCTTTGCAGCTGTTACACATGGATCTATTTGGTCCCTCAAGGACAAAAAGTTATGGTGGAAATTACTATGCTCTAGTTATAGTAGATGATTATTCAAGGTATACCTGGACTCTCTTTCTGGCAAATAAGAGCGAAGCTTTTGGAGCATTCAAAAAGCTTGCTCGCAGCATTCAAAATGAGAAAGAATTGAAGATTGTCTCAATTCGATCTGATCACGGTGGAGAATTTGAAAATGAAAAATTCGAAATCCTATGTGAAGAACTTGGTATAAATCACAACTTCTCAGCACCTAGAACTCCTCAACAAAATGGAGTTGTTGAAAGGAAAAATCGATCATTGGAGGAACTTGCGAGAACAATGCTAAATGATCATGACATCCCAAAATACTTTTGGGCGGATGCTGTAAGTACTGCTTGTTATGTTATGAATAGAGTTCTAATTAGGCCAATTTTAAAGAAAACCCCCTATGAACTTTACAAGGGGAGAAAACCAAATATTTCACATCTTCACACCTTTGGTTGCAAATGTTTTGTTTTGAATAATGGAAAAGACAACCTAGGTAAATTCGATGCTAAAGCTGATGAAGGAATTTTTCTTGGTTACTCTTTATCTAGCAAAGCCTTTAGAATTTTTAATAAAAGAAATAAGGTAATTGAGGAATCTGTACATGTTACATTTGATGAAGCTAACCCCAAAAGGCTGGGAAAGGTTATTGATATTGCAGATGAACCTGAAGAGTTAGAGATAGGTGAGAAGAAGAAAGAAGAAGAAACAAAAACCACCCCTCAAGAGAAATCAGGAGAAGGATCAAGCAGTGAACTTCCCAAGGAATGGAAAATCCCAAGGGATCACTCGCTTGAAAATGTCATAGGTGATGTAACAAAAGGGGTAACTACTCGTAACTCTCTTCGAAATGCATGTAATCATATGGCCTTCGTATCTCAAATTGAACCTAGAAATATAGATGAAGCCGTAGTTGATGAACATTGGACTATTGCTATGCAAGAAGAGTTAAACCAGTTTGAAAGAAACGAAGTGTGGGATCTAGTTCCTAGACCTGATAAACACCAGATAATAGGCACAAAATGGGTGTTTAAAAACAAGCTAGACGAATCAGGTTTAATAATCAGGAACAAAGCTAGACTAGTTGCTAAAGGTTATAATCAAGAAGAAGGAATAGACTATGATGAAACGTATGCTCCTGTAGCTAGATTAGAAGCTATTCGCGTGTTACTTGCTTTTGCATCAATCATGGATTTTAAATTGTATCAAATGGATGTTAAGAGCGCTTTCTTAAATGGTTTTATCCAAGAAGAAGTATATGTCGAACAACCTCCTGGTTTTGAAAATTTCGAAAAACCAGACCATGTTTTTAAACTCAAAAAGGCTCTATATGGTCTGAAGCAAGCTCCCAGAGCTTGGTACGAAAGATTGAGCAAATTTCTACTCAATCATGATTTTCAAAGAGGCAAAGTTGACACTACACTTTTTATAAAAAGGTCAAAAGATGACATCTTACTCGTGCAAATTTATGTGGACGATATTATTTTCGGTGCTACTAATGAATTGCTTTGCAAAGAATTTTCAAGTATTATGCAGAATGAATTTGAAATGTCAATGATGGGAGAACTCAACTTCTTCCTTGGGCTTCAAATAAAACAAACAACCAACGGCATCTTCATATCTCAATCAAAGTACTGCAAAGAACTACTCAAAAGATTCGAGATGGACAAAGCAAAAGAAATGTCCACACCAATGAGCACCTCATGCTACTTAGACAAAGATGAAGAAGGTAAACCGGTAGAACTAAGCAAATATCGAGGTATGATTGGCTCTCTTCTCTACTTAACTGCTAGTAGACCGGACATCATGTTTAGTGTTTGCATGTGTGCTAGGTATCAAGCAAATCCAAAAGAGTCACATTTAGTAGCTGTCAAAAGAATAATGAGATATCTGGTAGGCACTCAAAATGTTGGTCTATGGTACCCAAAAGGCGCCACATGTAGCCTTATTGGATATTCAGATTCTGACTTTGCAGGATGTAAGTTGGACAGAAAAAGCACTAGTGGAACATGTCACATACTAGGTAGTGCATTAGTCTCATGGCACAGTAAGAAACAAGTCAGTGTCGCACTGTCAACTGCTGAAGCAGAATATGTTGCAGCAGGGAGTTGTTGTGCACAAATCCTCTGGATGAAGCAACAACTTCTTGACCATGGTATAGATCTAGATCATATCCCTATAAAATGCGACAATACCAGCGCTATCAATCTTACAAAGAACCCCATCCAACACTCTAGGACCAAGCACATAGAGATAAGACACCATTTTCTTAGAGATCATGTCCAAAAAGGGGATTGTGTAATCGAATTTGTGGAATCGGCAAAACAGCTAGCTGATATTTTTACAAAACCTTTACAAAAAGAAAACTTTTTCTTCATTCGAAGAGAACTTGGAATCATTGATTCCTCTTCATGCTGTTAGATTCGCAGTTTATTACATGTTGCCCTCTTTGATCATGACAAAAAGGGGGAGAAGAATAGAGTTTTTAATATTTAGAATAAAGTTTTAATATTCAGCATGCACTTGCATTTACTTGCATACAGTCGATAAAACAGGGGGAGCATCATGATAGGGGGAGTATCATATACATTATCTGTTTGAACTAACCTCGCACCTTGAGATGAGTTAATGTTTTGTCATCATCAAAAAGGGGGAGAATGTGGATACCTTGTGTTGCAGGTAACCTGATATTGCAGGATATGTTTTGATGATGAAAAAGACAAAGGTAAGATTGACGGTCAAAGTCAATAAAAGTGACTAAACGTCAAAGTCACAATCCAAGACAAGCAAGCCAAGAACTGAAGATTCAAGTTTAAGGGTAGTCCTTAAATATAAGGCTAGTCCTTAGGGTTTGGGTGTGTCTTAGGAAAAAGTGTAAGCTCTTTCAAAGGTCAGCTCGTATATCAAAGTCTCACACACTCACAAAGTTTTTTTTAAGTTGCATGCATATTCACGTAAACATTTCTATCACCTTTAAAATTACAAAATCGATTTCCTCATGCATGAACAAATATCAAAATCGATTTTCAGGTAAAATAGAAAAGCTATAAATCGATTTTCAGGTCATGTACTTTCAGTACATAAATCGATTTCTGAGCCAAATATTTTTTAAGGGAAGAATCGATTCCCAACCTTTTGCACACAAACTGAGAATCGATTCCCACTTGTCTCAGGCAAGTTGAAAATCGATTCCTACATATTTTCACTAAGTATAGAATCGATTCCTAGCTTTCCATGGCACTCAAGAATCGATTTCCCATATTTTCCAAACAAAGATAAATCGATTCCTCACCTAAATAAATCGATTCCTAGATCAAATACATTTTAACAAAGAATCGATTCCTACACTATTTTTAACGTAAAAATGAATTCCTCAGAGCCTATAAATAGGCAGTGCTTCACGATTCATTTTACACAACACACAACTCAACCCACTTGCATGAAACAGAAAACTTTTGAGAAAACTCTTCACGCTTATACTTTTGCTCGTCACGCACCGTCGGTCTGTCTGAGCTGATCTGTTGCTAAGAGTTAGTTGGGGTTGTATTCTTCAAGTTGTAATATCTGCCTACACTAGAGCTATTTCTGCATTTACAATTGTTTATTATTTAATTGTTGTGTTTTGTTCTAGGGAGTGGGGTATCTCTCTAGGGTAGCTGCATGTACTAGGAAGTGGGGTATCTTTCTAGGGCAGTTGATTATAACAGGGGTGGGGTATCTCTTGTTATTGTTATATTAGATCTGAGGGCTCTCTATAGGTGGGGTATCCTAGGAGGAGAGTGCCTGAGTCTGTAAAGGTTTTCCAAGGCACCTGTAAGCCTTGTTGTGTTAGTGGAAAATCTCACAAGGGTGTGAGGACACTGGACGTAGGTCACTAGGAGGTGACCGAACCAGGATAAATCTCTGCGTGCTTTACTGCTTTCCTGCTTTACTGTTATACCGCTTTACTGCTTTATATTCTAATTCCTTCGCTTCCACTTAACCTGCGCGGAAATTGATCTAAGTCATTGAAAAGGGGAAAAACATTTTCAAAAGATCTGAAAAGTTTTTAAATCTCAATTCACCCCCCCTCTTGAGACTGAAGCCACTTGGTAACACATCTTACTTGTGCAAATTTATGTGGATGACATTATTTTCGGTGCTACTAATGAATTGCTTTGCAAAGAATTTTCTAGTATTATGCAGAGTGAGTTTGAAATGTCAATGATGGGAGAACTCAACTTCTTCCTTGGGCTTCAAATAAAACAAACCAAGAATGGCATCTTCATCTCTCAATCAAAATATTGCAAAGAACTACTTAAGAGATTCGAAATGGACAAAGCAAAAGAAATGTCCACTCCAATGAGCACTTCATGCTACTTAGACAAAGATGAAGAAGGTAAACCGGTAGAACTAAGCAAATGTCGGGGTATGATTGGCTCTCTTCTCTATTTAACTGCTATTAGACCGGATATCATGTTTAGTGTTTGCATGTGTGCTAGATATCAAGCAAATCCAAAAGAGTCGCATTTAGTAGCTGTCAAAAGAATAATGAGATATCTTGTAGGCACTCAAAAGGTTGGTCTGTGGTACCCCAAAGGCGCCACATGCAGCCTTATAGGATATTCAGACTCCGATTTTGCAGGTTGTAAACTAGATAGAAAAAGCACTAGTGGAACATGTCACATACTAGGTAGTGCATTAGTCTCATGGCACAGTAAGAAACAAGTTAGTGTCGCACTGTCAACTGCTGAAGCAGAATATGTTGCAGCAGGAAGTTGCTGCGCACAAATCCTCTGGATGAAGCAACAACTTCTTGACTATGGTGTAGAATTAGATCATATCACAATAAAATGCGACAACAGCAGCACTATCAATCTTACAAAGAACCCCGTTCAGCACTCTAGGACCAAGCATATAGAAATTAGACATCACTTTCTTAGAGATCATGTCCAAAAAGGCGATTGTGTGATTGAATTTGTTGAATCGTCAAAACAGCTAGCTGATATTTTCACGAAACCTTTACAAAAAGAAAGCTTCTTTTTCATTCGAAGAGAACTTGGAATCATTGATTCCTCTTCTATTTGAATGAAACAAATGCTGTTTCGACTCGCAAACTTTATCATATGTCGACCCTTTTGATCATGACAAAAAGGGGGAGAAATATAGTGTTGCATTAAGCATATAATATTGTGTTGCATTAAGCATATAGAATAAGCATAAAATATTGTCATATTAAACATATAGGGGGAGAAATATTGTCACTTTGCATATAGTAAATGAAACAGGGGGAGCATCAAGTAAGGGGGAGTACAATCACATATATATGTATGCATTATTTTGTTTGATGAACTAACCTCCCACCTTAAGATGAGTAAAGTTTTGTCATCATCAAAAAGTGGGAGAATGTGGATATCTTGTACTGCAGGTAACTTATATTGCAGGGTTAAGTTTTGATGATGAAAAAGACAAAGCCAAAGTTGATGGCCAAAGTTGATGAAAGTGATAAAGTATTAAAGTCACAATCCAAGACAATCAAGCTCAAGAATTGAAGTCTCAAGAAATAAGGGTAGTCCTTAGGGTTTGGGGATTGTCTTAGGAAAAAGTGTAAGCTCTTCCGAGGGTCAGCTCATCTCTCAAAGTCTCACATCTTCACTAGCTTTTCAAAATTCATGCATGCACACGTAAACATAAAAAGCATTTTAAGAAAACCATAAAATCGATTCACATTATTTTTATCTAAACATTAAAATCAATTTCCTACTTCAAATTAAAGTGCATAATCGATTTTCCCTATAATATAATAAAGCATAAAATCGATTTGCATCTTAGTCTCAAACAAGATATAATCGATTTTACTCCTACACTTTAATCAGGCAAAGAATCGATTCTTCCTTTAATATACTCAAGAATAAAATCGATTTCCTTCCTGCTCTTAAGCAATAAATCGATTGACATCTTATTTCAAACACATAATCGATTTCTCATCCTAGATCTACTTAGGCATGAAATCGATTTTCACTTTTAGTTTATTCAAGCAAACAATCGATTGTGTCATTTCCAAAATTGTTTAAACGGTAATATTTTTCTCATAGCCTATAAATAGAGGCTTCATACTCTTCATTTCTCACAACCCATTTTCACGATTCAAAGCATAATTTAGAAAAACTCTTCACACTTTCATTTCTGCTCTTCCCGCACCGTTGGTCCGTCAGAGCTGATCTCTCGCAAGAGTTAGTTGGGGTTGGAATCTTCAAGTTGTAATATCTGCCTACATTAGAGGTATTTTGGTCTTTACTTTTGTAATTTTTTATTCGTTGTGATTTGTACTAGGGAGTGGGGTCTCTCTCTAGGGTAGCTGTTTGTACTAGGAAGTGAGGTATCTTTCTGGGGCAGCTGGTTGTAACAGGGGTGGGGTATCTCTTGTTATTGTTGTAATAGATTTGAGGGCTCTTCTTAGGTGGGGTATCCTAGGAGAAGAGTGCCAGAGTCTGTAAAGGTTTCCGATGCACCCGTAAGCCTTGTTGTGTTAGTGGAAAATCTCACAAGGGTGTGAGGACTGGACGTAGGTCACTGGGAGGTGGCCGAACCAGGATAAATCTATGTGTGCTTTATTGCTTTATTTTCTAATTCCTTCGCTTCCACTTAACCTGCACGAAAATTAATCTAAGTCATTGAAAAGGGGAAAAAGTTTTCAAAAGTTTTTAAATCTCAATTCACCCCCCCCCCCCTCTTGAGACTGAAGCCACTTGGCAACACAAAAGCCCTCGAATGGGATGTTTTTGCTGAAGAGGCCGAATGGGCTGCCTTGACAGAGCCCGAGGGACCAGTGAAGGAAGGAGTGTTGTTTGAGAAGCCCACAGCAGACATCACCAGACACTTGAAGCCCCTCTATATTAAAGCCCACCTGAATGGGAAACTATTTAACCGGGTTTTTGTGGATGGCGAAGCTATTTTGAACATTATGCTGCTGACAACAATGAAGAAACTAGGTAAGAATGCTGAAGATCTCATCCCTACGACCATGACCATGACAAGTTTCATGGGCCACCCATCTCATGCCTTGGGGGTTCTGGTAGCCGTTGTAACAATTGGGTCGAAGGTGACTCGTTCGACTTTCTTTGTCATCGAGGGGAAACCCTCCTATGCTGTAATTCTGGGCAGAGACTGGATCCACACTAGTGAATGCGTTTCTTCCACTCTACATCAGAAATTGATGATATGGATAAGTGATAAGGTGGAAATAGTCGAGGTTGATCCCAATTCATTCCCTGTCGAGGTGAAGATGTTCGAGGCTAGTTTTTATTCCCCTTACTTGCGCCCTATATCTATTCCTGGAAACTATGATGAAGGGGGTATAGAGTCGTGTGATTGGACAAAGAAGGGCTTTGAACTCAAAAAGTTGGCCGACCCACGGCCTAACACCGAGAGTAATGATTAGTCTCCCACCAGAAGTACAAAGCCTGTTGGATCGATTGCACCTGTTTCAGGTTGAATCCAGCATTGAGGTGGCTATGTTTGGTGCAACACACGAAAAGGATGGGCCCCCAGAACGCCCATGTCAGAGGATTTCGGATAACACTGAGGATGGGATGTTGGCCGAACCCCATCACATAGAGCCCATCCAAAGAAGAATACCAACGTTTGAAGCTTAAGACCCTCTAGTGGAAGTAAATCTAGGAGACGAAGACAAACCAAGAATGACCAAGGTCAGTGGAAAGTTGCAACCAAAGCAACAAGGCCAGATGGTGGCTTTGATTAAGGGGTACCGCGACTACTTTGCGTGGGATTACCATGAAGTGTCGGGTCTTGAGAGGACACTGATAGAACATTGGCTGCCCATTAAGGAAGGTTGAAAGCCCCATAAGCAACCACCGAGGAGATTCAACCCCCAGATCATCAAAGCAGAGGTGGAGAGATTGCTGAAAGCGGGGTTCATAAGAACTTCCAAGAAATTTTCTGGGCTTTTTAATGCACAATCAAGGCATTGAAGTAGACAAAAACAAGGCTCGAGTTTATCATGATCTTCCAACTTGAGAGTGAAGGACACAAGAACTGCAATTCCAGATCTCTGAGCATACTCTTCCAAACTGCAATGCCATATCTTTGAGCATACTCTTCCATCCAAACGTGAGCTAAAGCAAATTGGAAAAACATCCTCAAAGTAGGAAGCAATTATTGTCTCAAAGTGTCTCTAATTTTTCTAGGGCACTGCATTCATGGTAGTATTCAAAGCTAAAACATAAAACGAAAAGAATCTAACTTATATAGCAATTGTCGTATATACAGATCCATAATCATAAAACATTTATAGCTACTATCATATATACATATCCATAAATCATAAAACATATATAGATCCATAAATCATGAATTATTACATATCCATAAATCATAAAACACATACAGATCCATAAATCATAAAACATATATAGATCCATAAAGCATAAAACATATACATGCATATCCATAAATCATAAATCTATACAAATTCATAAGGAGAATGTGAATTAAAAGAGCTAACTTTGCAAAGAAGAATGCAACACAAATTGACAAAAAACAAGACTTCCACAATAAAATAAGAAAAAGAACAAATAGAGTAAAAGCCAGAAAACAAATAGGATAAAGTATAGAAATCATTAAAAAAAATGGTAAAACAGGGATCAGGCAGGGGGAGAAGAAGAATATTGGTGAGAGTTTGGGAACATTCGTTGTCTCCCTCATAAACCATATGTGGATGCGAGGGAGACGACATCCACTGAGGTACCACTAGAGAAGGAGAGAGCTCGAAAGAGCTCGAGAGTGGCGCACGAGAACAAGAGAAACAACGACGAGAACGATGAAACGCGACAACAATAACGATGAGCTTGAGGGAGACAAGGAGAATGAGAGCTAGGGTTTGAGTGTTGTGGGAAGAAGAGTGAGAGAATGGACTAAATAAAAGGTGGACTGGAGTTTATATCTGTGTAAAAACTATATCACGCCAGTTGTTAATATACAATCGGCGTAGAAGTGTCATTGTATTAAGTTTTCTGAAGACATTAACACCAATTATTATTAAATATCCAGCGTGGAATTCTCAGTGTTTATATGTTTAAATATGCTGAACGATTTCATGCTGGGTATTAGTGAACAACCAACATGGAAATGTAAGCGTTTTAAATCTTTTAAATATGTAATATATCGACGCCGAGCATTTACTAACATTTGGCATTGTATTTGATACTCGTAATGCGCTAAAATGAGATATTATATTTTATTTACAAAATTATCAGCACATTTATATTTAACATCGGTTACTTCATAAAAATTGATATTAAATCACAAAACATTAGTTATTTCGTGTACTAGTGGTCATGAGTAACTATTGCATCTTATACATGCATTTGTCTTTGAATCTAAGTTGAACATGTGAGAAATCTTTTCCTACATAAAAACATGTGAGAAATCTTTCTCATCTAACCTCTCACATGAGAGTCATAAGTGTTTTATCTTCCCAACAACTATTTTTAAATGATTTTTATGGAAACCACCAACTCTTTTCTGAAAATAGTCACATCCCATTTAATATGATGTTTCAAATTATTGTGTTGCAACGACATGGTTTCATTAAAAACCTTCTCTATAACACCCCCAACTTTTTGATACGTATTTTTACATGCATGAATGTAGTCCTAATTTTGTGATATGTTTTGTCTGTATTTTCAATTATAACTTATAATTGGTGTATTTTAGTTAATTTTATTAGTTCATTAATATAATGGATTGATTATTTATTTTACATTTCAGTAAAATGTTAGTCTTAAAATATATTACCATTTTAGAAATAATATTTTTTCTTAATAGTGTGAAAAATGAATTATTAAAAACGAATAAACATATATAGTTTTGGTATTTTTTATTTGACAAAGCTTATTTTTTAATTACTCGTGACTAGCCAAGTTCTCCAACATATATTAATCATCGACGAAGCCAATAAATATTGTGCAACAATGACACGATAACAAAAAACCTATTTTTTAATGGTACGAGCATTTTTTTTCTATACTTGCACCGCTACAAGCTATGAATTAATTCAAGGAGAATGATATTCAAACAGTTACATGAGCACCAATTTTTAGTTCACCCAGGACATCCAAAACCTCAACGCCAACCCTACTTTTAGATACAAATTTTGTCATGTTTCACGAAACCAACCCCCTTGAGATTGTAACTTTTCTTTTATTAGTGACTCATGATGTACCCCACTTACTACTTAACATCGACCCAATGTTTTTGGGTATATATATATATATATATATATATATATATATATATATATATATATATATATATAACTTGATTTAAATGATATTAATTAATTTTAAAATTCAACTACATGACCCTCATCACCTCAACTCAACAACCGTACCACCTAACCAAAATAATTGCACCCCGTCCATTTAACCCCACATTCAGTCTAATCTCATAAACTCATAAATCATCCTCATTTAAATAATCAATTTCTTCTTGGACCAAAAAAAAATTAATCAATTTCTTCCCCAACATTATCCAATAGTGGGTACATGTATTTATCATCTCCATCCACAACTTTATTGTTTGGACACAGAGATACAACTCATCAGACAAGTTACGTGAACCGTGGTGCTTATAAATGTTTGGCTAAATTATAGTTTTGGTCCTCTTATTTTTAAAAATTCAGATATTTGGTCCTCCTATTTTAAAACTTAGACATTTGGTCCCCCAAGTTTAAAAAATCAAATACATTTAGTCCAAAGAGGGACCAAATGTCTTTGATTTTTTAAAATTGAGGGACCAAATGTCTTTGATTATTAGCCATAAAAAACTGAAAATTCATCATGGGACTAAATGTCTTTGATTTTTTAAAATTGGGGGACCAAATATCTGAGTTTTAAAATAGGGGGACCAAATATCTGAATTTTTGAAAATAGGGGGACTAAAACTATAATTTAGCCTAAATTTTTCTACTTATCCAATAAGCTTTTAGTCTTTTTTTATCTCTTAAAGTATCTTCATTCTTTCTCTCTCTTACTTTTATTTAGTCTAAATGTAGGACCTGCAGTTAATTTCCGTGTGTGGCTTGCAAGGAATGGTGCTATTTTTAACAACGATGAACCAAATGCCCAATTCGTGGTGAACCGCATCAAATGCTTAACTTGGAGTTGGTGTGTTCATAGATTGAAGTTACGCTCCTCTATTTCAATTTCAATTTCAATGGGTGGTCTAATCCACTTCAATGCTTAGAAGGGGGAGAAACAGTGGGTTGACATTCACATTGTTAGCAACCTTATTCCGTTTTGAGGTACTCTTTTTCCTGCCAGAGTCTTTTTCCTACTAGGTTTTGGCTCAGGAAGGTTTTTAGGAGGCTCTCCCCCTTTCATTAATGTATATGGGATTGGTGCACCCCTGGTGCCCCAATAAATACAATTCTTGCTTATCTAAAAAAAATATCCCCATTTTATTTGATTTTTTTTAATTTGTACGGTTAGTATGATTCCAACAATTGTAATTGAATTTCCATTTTTTAATAATAAACAAGAGTTTGTTTCAAAATAATAATAATAATAATAATAATAGTAATAATAATAATAATAAACAGTTCTCACTTGATATTCTTCTTCTTAAATATAAAACGACTCAAGCGAGAAGAATGGTTATCGTAAAAATTATAATGATTTTATTAATATTAATTATTCAAATGATGTCACTAATTGCAAATCTTATATCGGCTGTCTTTTAACTATTTTTTTTAAAACAAAAAGGAAAGGAGCCTCGTTAAAACCTTCTTATGCAAAACCCTCCTTAGGGATAAAAACATCTAGAAGGAAAGAGTATTCCCCCCTATTTCATTAAAGAAAAACAAAATCAGAAATACAAGAAACATGGGGGGACATAGACCAAAACCCATGCAAACAAATCATTACAGTCTGAAACGAAAATAAGGAAGGTCAATCCTATTACGGATAAAGTCATATTTAATAAAGTCGTGAATAGAATTCCGCCATTGGAAACCAGACAGGTTGATCCCATGAGATGCAAGCTTATCAGCGCAATGATTCCCTTCTCGAAAAACATGAGTGCAAGTGACAGTCATTGATTTGATCAGATCCATGCAATTAAGCCAACGATTCCGGAGATTCCAAGGCACAACTGAGTGAGACGAGAAAGCCCTGATGGCAAGCTGAGAGTCAGCTCAGCATGAAGAGCGTAATTTGTACCTAGAGGAAGTATAAAACATCCAAGAGACTCAGCATTACTGTCTCGAAAGATACCCCCACAGGCGGCTAAACCAGGAGAGCCCCTCGCAGCTCCATCAGTATTACACTTAACCCAAAAGCAAGGAGGAGACTTCCAGATAACCTCTATATTAGTAGGAGCCTTACGAGGTTTGCAATCAACCGAAAAACCCTTAAGAATCACAAAGTCCTGCATGGAATTAGATATGGAGCCCTTGCTGAGATTACCCAAAATGTTCACATTTGCCATGATCAAGTTTTTCAGGTAGGTGGGCAAGATCTTCTTGTTGTCAAAACGAATCTGATTCCGAGAGAACCAAATAGCCCAAAAGACGTTAATAACCGCAGCGGAAACAACATCCTGCACCTGGTCCGACCAAGGGCGCAGACAGACATCAAAAATCGTCTCCGGCGAGGAGACATCAATATTAATAGCTAGCTTACTACTAAGCCAATCCCAAAGCTGCTTAGCGAAAGAACACTCACAGAAAAGGTGCACGGATGACTCATAATCCGCTTCACAGAGACTACACATGGAAACAGTACCACATCCACGGATTCTGAGCTGCTCATCAGTTGGCATACGGTGATGGAGGATACGCCACATAAGAAGAGACTTGGATGGAGGGATAACACTTCGCCAAATATTCTTGAACCACCTATTAGGATGCCCAACAGGCCTGAAATAAAGATAAGCAGTTTTAAAAGTAAGCATACCATCAGTAGAGTTTTTCCAGATCAGCTGATCTTGAGAGTCAAATGAAGGCAGAATTTTTTCATGAAGGTGCGAAGCCAGCTAAGGGAAGGTATTGGAAAGAGAAGAAGGAATACACCAATGACCATCCTGAATGAAGTCACAAACCCGGGCCTTGAGATAGAGGTGACGATGCTCAAGGACATTAAGAAGATTTACCAGAGGGGCCGACATCCAAGGATCAATCCAAAAGTTGATGCAGTCCCCTTTACCAATTTGCCAAATGCAATTTTCTTGGATGATGGAGAGATGATCACGCAAAGGGCCCCACCAAGAAGAACTGATATGATAAGAGATTGCAGTATTATTTCTGAAGACCCTAGATCTTAACAGAACGGCCCAGCTGTTCTGGGAGATGCTGAGCTCCTAGCTAAGCTTAAGACAAGCTGCCTTATTAGTGTCTTTGAGGGACCTAATCCCAAGACCCCCCTCAGCGGTTGGTCTACAAACCTTATGCCACGCCACAGTAACCACTTTACGATGATTGACGTCACCAGCCAAATGAAATTTCTTATCCAAGAATCCACGGTATTCAACAGAGAGGAAGGCCATTTGTAAATCAGAAAGCTGTAAATTAACATACCTTGAACAACCGACTTGACTAGCTGCGCTCTTCCGGCAATAGAGAGGAGGGAAGCTTTCCACGCTGATAGCTTGGCTTTAATCTTGTCAGCAATGGGCATTAAATACACAGCTTTAGGCTTACCTTTGAAAATTGGAATACCCAAGTAGGTGAACGGCAACTGCCCAATAGAGAAGCCCAGGAGATCGGCAATGCGACGCTGCCGGGTAATGGGAATGGCGCCCAAATGAACTGTAGATTTACTAGAGTTAACAATCTGACCAGACGCTTCACCATACTTTGTAAAGAAGTTGAGGAGATTATGAAGATTTCTCTGCGAAGCTCTGCAAAAAATCATGATGTCATCAGCATAAAGGGTATGAGAAGGAACCTGAGTACCTTTAGGACCATTGATCAGCTGGAGGTCCCCATCTTGCGCCAGCTTGGAGATGTCTCTGCTCAATACCTCTCACAAGGGCTTTTAAAATTTCATGTGATAATTGGCTTTCTTTTAACTAATTATCACATGAAATTTTAAAAGACCTTGTGAGATTTGGTAATGGATGACATAATTTGAATCATTAATTTAATATAAAATATTCTAATTCTAATTGCATACAATAACTAAGTGTGGTTATAATTACAAAATCTTTCTTATTTAATTAAAAATCACATTAGATCTTATAATTAATGACATAATATTAATGGCTAATTTTAATATAACGTTTAGTTCCCATTTCTCGCAATAAACGAGAGTTCTCACCAATACACTCACTATATTTGGAGCGTATCTTGTGAGAACTCTTGTTTATTATAATAAATGAGAACTTTTAATTACTAAATCTTTTCTTTTTAATTAAAGATACGATATCTTATAATTAATGATGTTATCTTAACCGTTAATTTTAATCTATCGGATACGCCCTTTATATATGTATATGGTTATTTAAACTAACTTGGTGATCGACTCGGTCAGGGAACCGAGTCACTGGGTCAATGATTGGGCCGTTGGGTCACTAGTCGGCATGTATGAATCGTGACACTACTAAAAACTAATAAAAATAAGCATGATATGTATAAATTCATACATCACAAAGCTATGAATTTTTTTTACCATGCCTTAAAAATGTCTAAAAAACTCAAACAATATTGAGATAACTAACAAACTCATTCTTCAAATCCAAATCCATTACACTAACATAAGTACCTAATTAAATGAGTCTTCTAGTAAGTTATCTCAGAATGATTTGGAATATTTTAGATGGTACGAAATTCTAGAATTTTTGGCCACTAGAACATATTTTGGGACATCTTTTAAATACTAAACATATGGTGTTGAATGTCTTCTTCCAGAATGTGTTATGAAATATGTGGTACTGTTGAATAATGTGTTATGCCTTTTTGAAGAAGTACATTTTGTTCCAGAATGTTGAAAATCGAAATATGTTGAGTACTTCTTCCAAAATATTGAAGGACTTAGACCCTCTCTTTCCAATTACCCTACATCTCCCTCCATCCTTTTTATCTCTCTCTTAACGCTATTCTCTCTCATTATTAAAAAATAATAAATAAATGATGAGAGAGTAAGACTAAGAAAGAGATAGAGATGATGGAGGGATGTGTAGGGAGAGTGAAAGAAGATGATCCAAAGTCAACATGAAAAACGAAATATGCCTTTAAGTCTTAGTTCTTACGGTTACAGTATAATGTCGTTAAAAGCTCGCAGCCCACATAGGTTGGGCTTGGGTCGTTAAGGGTGAACCCGAACTTCAACTCGGGCTTTTTAACCCGAGTCTTAATAGCCCGAGCCCGATGTGAGCTGGGTAGCCCATTTTGCCAGCTCTAAATACAATGACTAGTTTTGAAATCAAATAGAGTACACAACTAGAGTTGTCCAGTCCAGTTCGTTGTTTTTTAGCAAATAAAACGCACTTGTTGTATTTGGATTCATTGCTAAGGGTTTTGAGTATCCTAAATAATCAAATAATATAAACTGTTTTTTCTTCTTTAAAAAATACAGCTATAAATAAAGAAAGACACACACTATTAAATCATAACGATTTGCATATTGAGTAGCACTTTCCTTCTTCACAATGAACTTCGAAACGATACCAAACTTTTTTAAAGGAAAGAGCATTCTAGTGATTGGCACAACAGGTTTTTTAGCAAAAGGTACTTACTACACACACACACAGATATATATATATATATATATATATATATATATATATATATATATATATATATATATATATATATATATATATATATATATATATACTAATTTATCATGTAGCTATATTTTGTCAAATTAGTATAATGAATAGCTTAGAAACAACTTTTTGCACCTTTAAATTTGTTTTATATGCAGTTTTTGTGGAAAAGATACTCAGAATCCAACCAGAACTAAAAAAAGTGTATCTTCTCGTGAGAGCTTCAAACACTGATTTGGCCACACATTGCTTGCAAAATGAGGTGCTCTTCATTTCGGTTTAAAAGGATGTAAATACCATTTGCATTTACTTTATGAATATTTATGACTTACATACTTTAATTTAATTGTGTGAATGTTCACATGATAGGTCTTTCAAACAGATTTATTTCGAATACTACGAGAAAAGTGGGGTGATAATTTTGATTCATTCATATTAGAGAAAGTTATGGCCATAGCAGGAGATGTTGCTGTTGAAAACTTGGGATTAAGAAATGAACATATTAAAAATGTGTTGTTTGGAGAGATAGATATTATTGTCAATTTCGCTGCAACCACCAAATTCGATGAAAGGTATATAGGTCTCACATCTGTTAGAAATGAGCTAAATGAATGATATATAAGAGAAGGGAGTTGCTCCATCGGTGCTCCATCAGACTCCCCAACAAGTGTTGGTGGATGAGCAGAAAGTGGATCCTAGTTTGGATCAATTGCCTCCGGGGCAGCACCGGGATCAACAATGAGCTAGTCAATGAACTGGGCCACGAAGAGACTTGACGCCACATCTCCACCCGAAAACCTTATAGCAATAGGTATATAGGTCTTCTCTCTTATATCCTTCTTATAACTCATACCACTATTTTGGTCTTTGATAATTTGTGGCCACGCTCTTATATATAACCTTATACCGTTTGCCCTTTTGATCTTTAATAATTTGTTGCCACTATTTTTATTTGATGATTTTAGGTCTCCAATTTTCTCAATATAGAAATTTTGGTTCCTATACATTTTAAGTGCAATCCTCGATTTTGGTCCTTCCATCAAAATTGAGGATTGCATTTCCAGTCCTCAATAATCTTGGATTATTCGAAAGTGGATAAATAATTCACAATCCGCATTTTTTGAAAAGTATTACTTTAAATCATACAGATCAGTATCGTCAAATTAAGAAAATTGATGAACCAAAATTGCAAAATTGCAAAATTGAAAAAGTTTGACAGCAAAAAAATATAATTAGGCCTAATAAATTGTTGCATCAACATTCAATTATATTAGATAATTAATATAGTATATATATATATATATATATATATATATATATATTAGAAAATGTAATAATACAATTATACTAGTACTTCCAAAATTATCTCTTTCAACAAGTATGTTTAATAATACAATGCTAAATTAGTTTTGGTCCCCCTATTTTCAAAAATTCAGATATTTGATCCCCCTATTTTAAAACTCTGACATTTAGTCCTCCTATTTTAATAAACTCGGAACATTTAGTCCAAAGGGGGGTTTTTCTTTTTTTTTTTGCTGAATTGGCCCTCTAACAAAAAAAATTGCTGATGTGGCTCTCATTAAATGACGTGGCAGCTGACTCAGCTTGCACACATCATTTAATGAAGCCACATCAGCAAGCCACCCCGGAAGTGTTGTTAATTTTATTAATAATAATAATAATAAATAATATAGTTATTTAATTATTTTAATAATTATAAATAATTATTATTATTTTAATTATTTTAAAATAATAATAATTATTTTAATAATTATGTTGGGCCTGAGCCTGGCCTGTGGCATGTGATAGGCCGACTTTTGAGGCCTGACCTGGCCTTTTGGAAAGCCTGACGAGGCCTGCAAGTCTGTTTAAAAGCCTATTTTACCACCAAAAAAAATTACGAAAGTCTACAACCTTTGAGTAGTGTAGACTTTGTAATTAGACAAACAAGCTAATCGATCAATGAAATTAAGATCTAATTCAAGATCTAACAAAATCTTTTAGAGAATTATCTTTATAGGATATTTTATTTAAATTTTATTTTAAAATAATACTTTTAAGTATGTTAAAAATTGATGTAGGTCATCATTTGAATAAACATAAAATGTAAGCAAGCTTATAAGTTAAAAACAAAGTAGAAAATTTAATATAATAATAATAATAATAAATATTATTAATATTTATTTAAATAGGCCGACCTGGTAGGCCTAAAAGGCTTTTTTCGATGGCCTGTAGCGTGGCCTTTTTACCTAAATAGACTTTTAAAAAAGTCTTGGCCTTATCTATTTAGAAAAAAGTCTGACCTGACCTGGGACTGATGTAGGCTAGGCTGTAGGCTGTAGGCCGGCCTGACCTAATCTCACCCCTAGTTGGCGCCGCCTCTGCTATACGAGATACTTTTTAATAATTAGGATATCAAATCAACCAACCACATAAGCCACTTTCTTTTTATTTTTAATAATGAATATTTGAATTTAAATAAAATTTAAACTAAAATTGAAATAGCATTAAAATTAAATTTAAAATACAAGCTAGAAATAAAAGAAAGAAATTGGCTTATGTGGTAGGTGATTTGACATCCTAAACACTAACAAGTATAATGTGTTAGGTGCTAGTGTGACGGTCTCTTAGCCGACTCGTCACCAAATAACCTAATGTCAGGGACAAAAATTGCAGGCAATGATATAATTGTCGAGGAAAAGTTGAACAACAAATTTTACAGTGACTAATAATATATTCAATTGGATTGAGTTTTAATTATTGTTTCCTTTTTATTTGTGTGGCATATTTGGCGCAATGGGAAGCCTGCTTAAACTAACATTAATTTTCTTTTGTGATGCAATTTGAACTAATGAAAAATTAGAGCAAATTTGCATGGTTGGGCAAACACACATGTATTTACAAAAGCAATGGGAGAGATGCTTGTGGTTACATCATAAAGATAATATACCATTGATCATTATACACCCCACAATAGTAACTGGTACAAACAAGGATCCATTTCCAGGTTGGATTGAAGCCTTGAAGGTGTAAGGTATATCATATTCATCATTCACTAATTTCTAGAATTCATATCTCGTTGCTTTGACTGAATTTCCAAAAAACAAGGAAACACGTATTTTATTAGCGATACTTCAAGTTAAACTAAAATAAAATTATTTTTGACTTAAGAATGTATTTCATCCTTGCAAATAAAGAGGTATTTTGTTTTTTGTCCCTGCAAAACAATTTACTCTTTTTCATCCCTATAATATAACCTTTTTTTTACTTTTAATCGTTGTTGTTTTTTGTCTCTGATGTTGGCACCGGTGTTTTAAAAACCGGCTCGGCCCGCCCGGTCGGACCGGTCGAACCGGGAACCGGGGGGTAACCGAGCCAGGCAAGGTTTTGGATCGGCCATGCAGCAAACCGGTGGGAACCGGTGTGACTCGGCCGGTTTTTGGAAAAAACGGTGACCCGGTGACCCGGCTCGAACCGGACCGGGTTGTGCATTTTTTTTTATCAAATCTTTGAACTGTAATTGGGAGGGGCCGCGCGAACGCAGGCCCCCACTAGTGATTGCCATCTAGGTAAGTATGTTTCCCATTGACATATGTCTTGCTTTTATATCTCATTCTCCTCACTGTTATGACCTGTTGAAAGCAAATGTTGAGTGCTACCATGAGGCTACCAATCTTATTGATTATATTATTCATTGCAAATATATATAATTGGTACCTCTTTTCCAAAAAGTCAAGTACGCTCATCCTCATGGCATTAGCTTGTAATATTAATATTATGTTTCAACAAACTTATTTAATATTAAGTATTTTCTTAAAGATTTATTTAATATTAAGTTGTTAACTTATGAAATTTGTTCTAAATATTTATTGAAACATGATATGAACTTTTAAAATTTATTTAATATATACCAAGCAAATAAAAACAAAATAGGCATGGTGTGTAATTTTAGCAAATTAAGTTTTACAAGTATGAAATATATAGGTCCTGAAAATTTGGGAATTTTTTATATTTTAGTAGATATAAAATAAACATAGTTATTAATTTTACAGGGACGAAATTTATATTATATACTATATAGGTATTGAAAATTCTCGAAATAGAGACCGGGTCCGAGTCATCCGGTCCCGGTTTTGGCCATGCGGTTGTTTGCTGGTGTTTTTAGCAAACAATCACTGGTTTTATTAGAAATGTTTGTGAGATTAAACCAGAAATCTCTAAAGCAATTGCCTTTAAACACCACAGTTTGTCAACAAATATATTTTAAAAGGGAGACAATTCACCATGAAAGTGGAAATCAAAGTAAAAGAAGTGATAAAATGGAACGCAGAAATGTAAAATGACTTGTATTGAAACCAATAAATTGCATTGAATGTAAAGAGAATGGTGTACAAATTCACATACGTTGTACAAGAATTCTTTTGCTCTGTTTTCGCTGTGACTTGGAAGTTAGAGTTTCAGAATTGTGTGTTTGGTATAATAATTTGCCACCACCGATTTCTACGTAGAAACCCTTATTTATACAGAAAATAATGACTGAAATGTAAACTGCTATGGACACGTGGCCATGTCTCATTAACCAATGATGGACTTCGTGCCACGTTCGGCGCCACATATTGCCCACGTTGAATTAACCGTAGTCTTGAAATTCGACACAACTGTCTGCTAATAACTGCTTGACGAAATCTTGAATATACTGTCCTGTCGAAAACTCTTCTCTGTCGAAATGGTGAAGACCTCTTCTGTCGAAAACATGCTGAGATGACATAAATGTCACTTATTCTTTCTGAAGGCATTATGAATGTTCTTTAATGAAAAGTCAAACCCTATTAAATAACCACTCAAAAGCCTTGTCGAAATTCTAGGCTAACAAATTGCCCCCCAAAAATATCTTTTTCGACAACACAAGTGTTAAGGAAGAAAAAGAATATTTTTGAAGATTTCGAAACGTCACCTCCAACAACTTTGCATTAAATGGTGAGAGAAAAATGCCATCATGATTTGCCCAGATAAAGTGGCGCAGCTAAAATGGCACGAATAACATAAACTGCCTAATTGGGCCACGTGGCGTAGTTGGTGGGCCATCACGTCCTTGAAAGGTCACAAACGTGTGCGTTGTGATAATCGTGGGAACCACTGTACACGCCAACATATAAAAGCAAATGAGTCTTTTCATTTTCCTCTTCACTCGCTTGAAACCTTAGAACCATTTCTGAAAAACAAGAACTTTTGTATTCTCCATTTCTTTTCTTGAACTCATGGCTTCCTCTTCCAGCGCTGCTCCGAAACTCATCAACGACCCGAAAGAAACTGACAAACTCAAAAATGTTCAACCAATTGAAGAATTTGTTGATGAACCCGCCCTTACTGACGGAAGAGTACTCGATTGGCAAAAGCAGGTACTAATTCCTCCTCCTGAACCTTATACCCATGCGTTTTTAGTCCCTCTTCCTAACATCTTGCTAGAAAATGAAGAAATTGAAGAAATTTTCCCTAGCCTTCGTCAACTTCAGCCTAGAATCTTCTTTGAAAAAAGAAGGACCGAGGGTATCCGCTTAGCCCAGTTGAAGTCAAGAGAAACAGGCATTACTGTAGAAGAATCTTTCTGTATTTACTTCGAGATTTTTCTAAATTGCACCCAATTCAAAGATTCTATGGCCCCTTTTTTGGATCGACCTCATGGACCTGCTTGGTTTAGAAGGGCATTTCCCTCTACTTCTACTGAACATGTCGAAGAAAACAACAGAATTTGGCAAGCATACCTTTCTCCAGCCATCCTTTCGACCAGACTCACTCCCAACAGGAAGAAAGAGAACTTCGGAATTAGTAGATATTTCCCAAGTTATTTTGCAAGGCAATTTGGCCTCTGCCAAATCCGACCTGCGCCTATGCATCTTCACAGGCGAGAGTTCATGACTCCAGAAACCGAGAGGGACTATGAACGGTCTTTCAAAGAGTTTCATTACAAAACTCTGGATTTCGAGCCTCTCAACTTCAATCCCAAATTTTCCTGTACTAGACAGTTCCATGGCTGGTGGCTTGAGTATTACACTAACGCTGCTGGCGGAAACATCGATACTTTTGATGAAAAGCTCTTGAATAAACTGAGGTCTGCTTTCCCTTCCCGACACAAAGGTATGTATCTTTCGATATTTGTATGTCTTTTAACATTTCACTATTTGTAGTCGAGCTCAATTATTGCTTGCTTTCCAATATTTCCGACATCAGAAAAAACTATAGCCAAGTCGAAGGGCAAAGGGAGCAAGAAAACAACAAAGAATCCCTCTCCGAAAATCAAGAAGAAAATTGAAGTACCCAAAGCACCAAGCCCTCTTCAGAAGACGAAAGTTCGAGGAAAACTAGTTGTCCCTGCTAGTTCTGAGGTAACATTTATAAACCTCTTCTTTGATTCGAAAACTCTTTCAAGTTCATCACTTACTCTACGATGTTACCTGCATTGTAAACTGACTTCTTTCTTCAGGACACCGACAGTGAGGACGATATTCCTCTTAAACAGAGGTCGAGGAAGAGACCTTTACTTGACCCTCACAGGGCAACAAAAGGCATTATCATCAAAGAGCCTTCCGAATTTCAAACTTCCCCTTTAGGCAAGAAGCGTAAAGTAAGCATTTGTTTGAATTTTATCTTAAACTTCATTTGTTTTACAACTATGTTAATTTCGACACTAATAGCGTAACTTAATGTAAACAGGTAGAAAAACCTGTCCAAACTCTTGCTGTCGAATCCTTAACTGAAGTTGCAACACGAGAGCTTTCTTTCGCTAAGCCTCCTTCGCCCACACTACCACTTGATATAACTGTCGAAGAAATTCTCCCAAGTCTTTCAATAGACAATGTGGCCCAAGAACTCGGTTTAACGGAAACCCCGTCGACAACAAACGTGGAAGCCACTTTTGTGGAGGCCATTAACCCACTTATCGAAGGACAACTCTCAATTGTTGATCTTGACACTTCCAATGCTGGCAATTCTGAACCTAAAATCTTTGCTATGGCTGATGCAGGAGAAAAAGATCTTGGTCAGGCTGAATCTAACACTCCGACTAACTCTGCTAAAGCGTCGACTAGTGGTGCTGTTAGTGAACAAGAACTTTCTGAGATGAAGAAAAAGAGCCCTTTGGCTGCTTTAAAAATTATGTTGAGTCTTCAAAGTACGTCAACACACTTGACTAACAGCTCTTCGACCACTTCCTTGGCCTCTATTAACCAAGAATCGACAGAAGACCTGATCCAACAATTGAAGGCTAAGACATTGAATGGGGATCTTGTGACAAGGCTTTCTCAAAACCCTGCTGAGTATCTTGAGATTAAGACCCTCATTCAGAAGATAAATAGGTCAGGTCCTTCTCAAGAATTTCTCCTTTTCTCAATCGAATTTGGTTCTCTTTTCGAGCAGCTTTCTCTTCTACTTAAACAGCAATCTAGTACTCTCAAGAAGAAAGAACAAGAAGTTCAACTCCGTGAGAAGGAGCTTGCCTCTCTTAATGTTGCTCAGAGTAACATTGAAGCTCTTGAGGCGCAAGCAGAAGAGGCTAAAAAAGAGATTACCGAATGGGATCTAAAAATCCAACGCTACGATGAGGAGATGAGAATTCTTCAAACAAAGATGTCGAATGCTAAGTACCAGAGAGGTTTGGTCGAAGAAAGGATGAGAAACTCTTCCTCTTCGCAACAAGAAACTGAAGCATTGATAGCCATAGAGCACTTGGAAAACGCCAATCAACGTCAAGTTGCTATTGCTGAACTCGACAAAAACTTGGACTTTCTCGAGACTTCTATCTCTTTGAGTGCAAGCATTCTTGAAAGGTGCAAGGCCTCTTTGAAGAATTTTTAAAATTCTGTAATAGTTTTAGAGATTTGATAATGGTTATGTAATTTTCTTTCGTACTTTACATTACCATTTCTGAACAACTTTTCCTTTATCTACTTTTTGTTCAAATTTTTATTTCATTCAGTGTTGGCTTATACTGTTTCAAGTACTTGCCATTTATTCTAAATATCCTGTTTTCGTCACCTAGTTCTTCGACTTCATAAGCGCCATTCGAAAAACACTGCAACACGCGAAATGGGCCCTCCCAACTGGGTGACCATTTACCCAAGACTCTATCTTTTTTATCCATAGGTAACAACACTTTCCAAACTAAATCACCTGAATTAAAGGTTTTTAACTTAACCTTTTTATTATAAGCTTTAGCTACTCTTTCCTTCTGTCGAATAAGCATTTCCAAAGCTAATAACCTTTCTTCGTCTAAATCAACTAACTCATCAAGCATCATATTCCAATAATGATCAAAAGGAATTTCATACTGTCTTTGAATTCTTGTTGATTGTAAACAGATTTCGACAGGTAATACTGCATCGTGTCCAAAGGTTAACCTGTATGGAGTAGCATTGATAGATTCTTTGGGTGAATTTCTACAAGCCCATAAAACTTGATCCAAAGTATTATGCCAATTTTTGGGTTTTTTCCCAACATGCTTTTTAATCAAGTTAATAATGATCTTATTGGCAGCTTCTACTTGACCATTGGCTTGTGCATAATATGGTGTCGAAGTTAATAACTTAAAACCAATTTCAGAAGCAAATTCCACCATTTTTCGACCGGTGAAAACAGAACCTTGATCTGTAGTTATGGTTTCTGGAATTCCATACCTGTAAATAATATGATTTTGGATAAACCGTATTACTGCTTCTTGGTCAACATTGGTTAAAGGTACTGCCTCAACCCATTTGGTAAAATAATCAATTCCTACTAATATATACCTATGACCTTTTGATGATGTTGGTTTTATTTCTCCAATTATATCCAGAGCCCAGCCTCTGAATGGCCAAGGTTTCACTATGGCATGCAGTTCATTTGCAGGCACATGTTGTATTCCAGCATGCTTTTGACACTCTTGGCATCCTTTGGCAAACTCTATACAATTTTTCAAAATTGATGGCCAATATATTCCTTGTCGAAATAATAGCCATTTCATTTTATGGCCTACTTGGTGTGAACCACAAGCTCCACTGTGTGTTTCAGAAACTGCTAAATATGCCTCATTTTCATTAAGACATTTCAATAATATCCCTTCAGGAGTTTTCTTAAACAATTCATTTCCAATTATCACATAGCTTAAAGCTCTGTACTTTACTTTTTTATTGGTATTTCCTGTGGGATTTTGCAAGTATTCTACAATAGGCTTTCGCCAATCATCATTGGCCATATTGTCAATAGCAAAAACTTCTGCTAAAACAACTTCATCAACAATGTGATGTTGTTCAATACATTCCTCATCTGTATTTGTTGCCCCCCCAGTTTTTGGTGTTGACAATAATGAGGAAGAAATATCATCAGACACGAGTTTCTCTTTTATTTCGATTAATTCTTCAAGACTTTGTTTTGAAACCCTATAACCTGATGCAATTTGGGCCAAATCATTCGCCACTTGATTATCAACTCGTGGTAAATGTTCTAAATGAACAGAGTCAAATCTTTTTAACAAGGAATTGGCCATAATAAAGTATTTAATAATGTCTTCTTTAATACATTTATATTCTTTGGTCATTTGTTTGATAACCAATTCTGAATCACCTTTTATTTCAATACATCTTGCCCCCAGCTCAAGTAAAATTTCAAGGCCTATAATTAAAGCCTCATACTCAGCTTCATTATTTGAGCAATGATTTCGAATCTTACACTTGTATTTCGTTGGAATGTTATTTGGTGAAATAATTAAAACACCAATCCCAACTCCTTTTTTATGACTTGAACCATCAAAATACAACCTCCAAGGATATGTGTCTACGAAATGTAATGTTTCTTCGACAACAGAGTGGTCCACTATAAAATCAGCAACCACTTGTCCTTTAATTGATTTTAAAGGTTGATAAGTTAAGTCATATTCAGACAAAGCTAAAGCCCACTTACCAATTCTACTATGCATTATTGGTTTCGACAGCATATGCTTAATAATATCAGAATGCGAATAAACACAAACATTAGCTGGCTTTATATATTGCTTTAACTTTGTACAAGAAAAATACAAGCAAAGGCACAATTTTTCTATAGAACTGTACCTAGTTTCAGCATCTATTAAGACTCTACTAAGGTAATATATGGCCCTTTCGACACCATTATCATCCTCTTGAGCTAACATGCTACCTATTGTTTTTTCAGATGCTGCTATATACAATTTGAGCACTTTGTTTCTAATAATAGGCATTAGAATTGGTGGTTTCATCAAATAAGACTTAATTTCTTCAAAGGCTGCTTGATGAACTGATTCCCATTTGAAAACTTCTTCTTTCTTCAGTCTCAATAATGGCGAAAACGCTTGAGTTTTGCCACTTAGATTTGATATGAATCTTCGTAGGAAATTGATTTTTCCCAACAATGACTGAAGTTCTTTTTTGGTTGAAGGAGCCTTCGTTTCAATTATAGCTTTAGTCTTATTCTGATTGATTTCAATGCCTTTTTTGTGCACCACAAAACCCAAGAAATCTCCTGCACGCACACAGAAGGCACATTTTAATGGATTCATTTTCAATCCATATTTCCTCATTCTTTCAAAAGATTGTCGAAGATGGTCTAAATGGCCATTTTCTGAGGAAGATTTAACTACCACATCATCTATATATATTTGCATAAAGTTTTCAATAAAATCATGAAACATACAATTCATTGCCCTCTGATATGTAGCACCAGCATTTTTTAAACCAAATGGCATTACTACCCATTCATAAATACCTAATGCCCCTGGACAACGAAATGCAGTTTTCGATACATCTTCTTCAGCAATAAAGATTTGATTATACCCAGAATAACCATCAAGCATGCTGAGGTATTCAAATCCTGCTGCTGAATCTATTAACATTTCTGCCACAGGCATTGCGTATTCATCTTTGGGAGTTGCATTATTCAAGTCTCTAAAATCTATGCAAACTCTAAGAGTGCCATTTTTCTTAATTACAGGAACTATATTAGCTAACCATTCGACATACCTGGCAGTTCTGATGAATTTGTTCTTGAACAACCTTTCGATCTCCTCCTTAATTTTAGTTAATATTTGAGGAGCAAACCTTCTTGGCATCTGCTTCACGGGCTTCTTCTCTGGTCGAATTGGCAATTGTAATTCCACAATGTCTCGACTCAATCCAGGCATTTCGTCATAGTCCCAAGCAAAGCAATCTTTGAACTCCCTCAGTAATGTTATAACTTGGGTTTTCAGTGCAACATCCAGGTATGCACTAACAAAAGTTGGCCTCTTCTTTGAGCCATCTCCCAAATCTACTTCCTCCAAAGGATCTTGAGCTTGCATTCGCTTTGTTGAATCTTTAGGATCTTTTTCAAAACCTAATGGCTCATTATCATAAATGCAATCAAGTTTTTCATTCATAATAATGCCATTTTCGTCTACAGGACCTTTGGCTTCGACAGCCATTGTTTGATGAATTAATTAGGCTTCCATAGCCGCTTTTAACTTATTTTCGGCCATATAAGCCGTAATCTTATTCCATGCATTAGGAACTGACATAGGAAACATTTTAAGAATCAGAATACCACCCTTCAGGTTGGGCAGTAGCATCTCCTATTATTTGCCTTTCCCAAACAAAACCATAGTTTGGATGCAAATTAACTGAAGCAAATACATTATCAGCAGGAATGTATGCCTCATTAGAAGATGGACATGGCGCAATGTTCGCCAATTTTTTCTCAAAATTTTCCTTGGTGATGTGATTTACATCAGCACGAAAATAACTTTGGTCTGCTTCAATGTATTCGACAAGACCGTCTTCTTTCCACATCACTAGTCTCTGATGTACTGTTGAAGGCACAGCACCGACTCCATGTATCCACTCCCTCCCAAGTAACATATTAAAGTTTGCTTTGGAAGCAATTACTAAGAACAGAGTGGTCCTCTTGATAGTTCCAACGATCAATTCCACTTCGATGGCTCCAAGAGAGTAGCCAGTTTTGCCTTCGTAATTACTTAAGACAATATTGTGTGGCTTGAGGTCGGTGATGGATATGCCTATCTTCTTCATAAGCACTTCAGGCATAAGATTCACAGCAGCACCTCCATCAACTAACACTTTGTTGATGCCAATACCATTAACCTTAGCCTGAATATATAAAGGCTTCAAGTGATTCTGCATACTTGTATCTGGCCTCTCGAAAGTAGCCACCTGCTCTTCGACACAGCCATCATTCATCACATAGTAACACATGGGTTTGTGACAAGCCATATCTTCAGTAAAATCTTCCTCACTATTAGGCACAGTTGTGACATCATATTCCAGTGGCAATATTGACACCACATTACAGACGACATCGAAGTCATCATCAGAATCATCAAAACCAGAACCTATGTCCTCATCAAAGTCAGACTGAACTTCTTTCCCTTTAGATGTCGAAGATGGAGGACAGATTCTTTCAAGTGCAGGCCTTCTAGGTTTTTCCATCAAAACATCCTTACTTTTTGCCTTATTTACCCCACTTGTAGGCTTAGCAACATCAGCACTGGTATTTGCTTCAACCTTAGAAGCCACCTTCTTATCACCCACCTGGACTTTGATTCCAAAGTGACTAGGAACCTTGTTCACGTCTAAAGAAGCTTTTTTCTTCTGGTTTCTCTGAAAACGACGCCACTGGGTTTTAGTCATGGGATTCTTACCTTTATAATTATTCCAATAATTATACTTGCTGGAATCACCTTGATGAACAACTTGAGCGTGTGCATTGTTGTGAACCCATTTTCCAACAGGGGAATTCATTTGTGGAACGAAAGATTTACCAAACAGTCTTATGGATCCTTTCTTTCCTGGCTCTTGGCTTGTCGAAGGCTTAGTCGAAACATTAGCCTTGCTAGATGAAGGCTTAGTCGTAACATTAGCCTTGTAACCAGGAAGCTCAGTGCTACCAAAATCAAAAGATGGCCTATTGTCAAGCCATTTCCTCTTACGTTGTTCCTGATCCTGGTACCCTTCAACAGCTTTAGCTGCTTCTTTGTCGAAAACAGCACTGCACCTAGGACATAACATAACTTCAGAATTGTTCCACTTACATCTGTTGAGGAAATCTATCAATTCCTCTTCAGCTTTTGGGAACACAGCATGTAACTTCCCATCATATTCTTTCAAGGTTATTTCTTGTTTCTTCCCTTCAGCATATATAAAACCTTCCAATTTCTTGGTGGAGGATTTAAGTTTCTTTGGAGGATCTTTCATTTCAGCATCTACCATGTTTATATTCATTTCGAAAGGTTCTGTATACATGGCTTCAGCTTTGGGTAAAGGGTCATCTACAACTTGAATTTGAGTTTTCATCTTTCTATCTTCAAATTTTAGTCTCCCTTCTTCGATTGCTTTTTGCACAAGATCCCTGAAAAGCACACAACGGTCAGTGTTATGTCCCAAAAAATTATGGAACTTACAATAACCCTTTTTCTTTCTCTGGTCAAGAGTTGGTACTTTTAAACCACTAGGTACCAATATCTGACCATCTTTTACTAACAGCTCAAATATTTCATCACATTTAGTAACATCAAAAGTATATGTCTTAGGCACAAATCTGTCATTTTTTGGCTCAACGGGATTTTTCCCATTAGCAGGCCTTAGTAATTTACAAGTATAAGGAGGACCAGGCTTGAGTTCAGCCACGTCTATCTCCTCTCTTTCGACATCACTAAGTGTGGTGTCGAATTCTTCTTCGACATAAGCTACTTTTTCTTTTTTATGAAACCTATTTGACGTAGACTTTTCTTCTTTAAGCCTTTCTACCTGTCGAACTCTGTCAGCTAATTAGGCCATATCCCTTAGATGAGATGTGTCCAATTTCTTCCTGATCGAATAATCAAGGCCACCAGCAGCCATTTCGACGAGTTCATGTTCAGGCACTTGTGTGAAACAACGAGCCTTCAGTAGCCTAAACCTATTCAAATAGTCGTCAACAGTTTCGGGTATTTTGCGCTGAACACTGGCCAATTCTTTGAGACTAATCTTAGATTGGCCCATGTAAAATTGCGCATGAAATGCTTTTTCTAATTGCCCCCATGTGAAAATGGAACCAGGGGGTAATGTAGTAAACCAAGTAAAAGCATTTTTTGTTAAAGAATTTGGGAAATATTTCATTTTCAAATTCTCATTTTGGGCTATATCCCCAGACTCAGTCAAATAACGAGCAATATGTTCGACAGTAGACTCTTTTGTGTCACCACCAAACTTAGTATATTTAGGAACTTTCCAGCCCCTTGGTAACTTAGTTTGCAACACATATTCACACAATGGTGATATGAAATTTGGCCTATGCAAACCTATGTTAAGACCATTTTGTGCCATTATAGTTTCTACTAAAGTGGCTATATTATCATGAACGTCAGCATTATTTCGTTGTACTTGTCGAACAACCTCGTCAGCGTTCTGGTTTCGGTTTACCAAAACTACTTCAGGGATATGATTTGCTAACCCTTGTTGTTCGCCTACAACTGCCTGGGCTTCGACCGTAACCGCTCTTTGAGGGTTACCAGGCATATTACCCACCACATCGGGAATTTGCCTATTATTAACCGTTGGGGTCCCAAAGAAATCTGCAATTCGACCCATTTGATTGGCTAACATTTGGTAACTAGTGTTAGTATTCTGAATCAATGGATTAAAAACTGTACCAATTTGTTGGGTTAACATATTAACCATATCATGATTGCTTTCATCAACTTGTTGTCGTAAGGCAAACAAAGATTCATTGGTTAATGCAGTAGGATTTCGACCCATTACACTTTCAGAAGAAACATGTATGGGAGACATGGTCGAAATATGTGGCATTCCAGTAGGCATGCCATAAGACCCAGAAGGAAATGCAGGAAAACTTACATTATGAAAATGTGGATTTAAACCGCTTCCTATTGCCATATAAGGATTATGAAGTCCCATATGTGACGGCAAAGGCATAGGTATAGATGCCATGTTTGACTGCGTTAATCCAACATTAGTCATTGATACTGAAGGAACAGTTGTTGATGATGATGGGGATATTGTTCCCACAACCAACCCTGCATTTATGTTTGCAGAGTCTACTATTGTTCCCTGTTCTTGTGAAATTACAGGAGTAGAACTAGACGCATTATTAGTAGGACGAACCATTTTTCCACTTCTTAAGTGCATGCAAATACGAACACATACAAGAACATAGAAAAATTACGTATTAAAGGCAAACGGTCCCACTGGGCGTGCCAATTTGTTTGCTGGTGTTTTTAGCAAACAATCACTGGTTTTATTAAAAATGTTTGTGAGATTAAACCAGAAATCTCTAAAGCAATTGCCTTTAAACACCACAGTTTGTCAACAAATATATTTTAAAAGGGAGACAATTCACCATGAAAGTGGAAATCAAAGTAAAAGAAGTGATAAAATGGAACGCAGAAATGTAAAATGACTTGTATTGAAACCAATAAATTGCATTGAATGTAAAGAGAATGGTGTACAAATTCACATACGTTGTACAAGAATTCTTTTGCTCTGTTTTCGCTGTGACTTGGAAGTTAGAGTTTCAGAATTGTGTGTTTGGTATAATAATTTGCCACCACCGATTTCTACGTAGAAACCCTTATTTATACAGAAAATAATGACTGAAATGTAAACTGCTATGGACACGTGGCCATGTCTCATTAACCAATGATGGACTTCGTGCCACGTTCGGCGCCACATATTGCCCACGTTGAATTAACCGTAGTCTTGAAATTCGACACAACTGTCTGCTAATAACTGCTTGACGAAATCTTGAATATACTGTCCTGTCGAAAACTCTTCTCTGTCGAAATGGTGAAGACCTCTTCTGTCGAAAACATGCTGAGATGACATAAATGTCACTTATTCTTTCTGAAGGCATTATGAATGTTCTTTAATGAAAAGTCAAACCCTATTAAATAACCACTCAAAAGCCTTGTCGAAATTCTAGGCTAACAGCGGTTCAACTGTCGACCCCTCGGTCCGACCATTGACCCAGTGACCCGGTACCTTCACCGAGTCGGTCACCGGTCCGAGTTTTAAAACATTGGTTGGCACAAATACACTAAACACGTAGAGAAAGAAATGTATGGAGAATCTAAAAAAGCTATTGGATAATACTCTATTGTTATTATACATTGAATCACTTATTTTATACACAATTAGCTAATCACACATGGACCAACAAAGGTTACTCCGAGTGGTAACTGGGCTAAGTTCCCATCTCAAGGTTTTGGGTTTTGTGACACCCTCTACCCCGTCATGGCATAAATAAGAAATATAACCAGAGACAAGATTTTGTCCGAAATAAAACTTTAATCCAGTGAGTTAAAGTTGTCACATTCACAAACTTGCAGAAAAATAATAATAAAAAAACATAAATGCACCAACATCTAATTAAAGCAAATAATCCATATCCCCGATGTCACAACGATTCAGAGCTGGCCCTTACAAAAGAACATCGGAAAATAAACTTGCATAACATAAACCAGCTAATCCTAACTACGGATAACTCCGAGAGCAAAATCACTCCTCGGCTCCATCAACGTCAACATCTGTAAGTACATCCTCTATACATACACAATGGTGTATGCATAGCCACAACAAAGGGGTTAGTCATCATACACTCAAGTAGCATTTATCGTAAGAGAGATGGACAAACAATGCACTTTATAACAACAACTTTGACAGAATAACAAAGCATCACATACAGTGTTCATGAGAACATATAATATTAACATCAACCAAACGTACTACCATGTAAAGACGTATTTACTAAGACCATAACTACATGCAAGTGGACCAATCTACAACGAGGCCGGGATACCTTGCCCGTTTCGGAATACCTTGTCTGTAATACCTCAATAACAACAGGACTGGGATACCATGCCCGAACGGGATACCTTGCCCGATAATGCCCTACTAACAACAACGACAATGTGAGGACCGGAAAACCATGCCCGAACGGGATACTTGCCCGATAATGGCCTACTAACAACGACAACGACCATGTGAGGACCGGGAAACCATGCCCGAACGGGATACCATGCCCGAACGGGATACCTTGCCCGATAATGCCCTACTAACACAACAGCAACGACAACTATAGTAACAACAAGGACAACAGTAACAACGACAACCATGTGGACGCATAAACCTATTCAAATGTAGTGTCTAGCAACAATAACGACAGCTTAAGCACTTTATTAAAAGTACCATTTAACAACAACAACGACCATTTGACAGCTTAGGCATAAAGTTTAATACTATTTAGCAATGACTTAACAATTTTATTATTTGGTGGAATACCACTTAACAACAACAACTTAACAACAACAATCATCACAATTATTACTCGACAATTTTAATATAAGAGGTAACACTAATTAGCAACAACAACCATATCAACTTAACCACTTTAGTATATAATTGAATATTACTTAACAACATCAACCACGACAATCTTAGCATATGTACCATTTTAACAACAACAGCAGCAGCAACAATATCAGGATGTTTAATTAGCAACGCAATAAATATCTCATTTAAACAACTATAAAGTCACACAACCAGAATTAATGGGGATCAATTATTAATTTAGTCAAGACTAACCAACCTCATTTGACACAAGAACTCACGACATAGAATTTGACTATTAACATACACTAAATTCACTATTTCTATTCAATCAACACTACTACATTACCAAGTCATATTCCAACAATCAGACACATTTATAAATATCACTAAATAATCTTCCCATCGCAATGGCAATGGTACTAATTCGCTTAAGGCTGCGCGAAGTTTAGGGATCATGGGACATCCTTATTGATCGTCTCACCTACTCACTACTAAAGAGTCAAACTACCTCCTTACCTCGATAAAAAATAATCTGTGGTATCAACAAGAGCAAGAAAGTATGCTGGTAGCGACAACACTCAACGGGCACGAAGAAAAATCCACAGGTTGTATAGAGAGTGAAATATGGCTGGACAAAAACAATAGTAATTATAAACTGATTATTTTGGAATTTCTAAAACTAAAACGAAGTCTAACGGAACAAAAAATTGAATTACGGTAACTGTCTCACCGAAAAAGTGGTCCGACGTCAACTTCACTGAAACGAAAAAGAGACTAGTGCTTCCCGGAGATTTCGACGCGTAGAATCCGAAAACGACGTCCGTTTTTCCAACCGGAAACTGTGGTGGCCGGAAAGTGCGAAAAACAGTCAGCCCAGAGTTAAAATACGTGACAAACGGTGCTTCTTTTGATGAAACGGAGGTTGGAAACAGATTCAGAAGACAATTTCGAGTTGGGTAGTGAAATTTGGGACAAAAGGGTTACCTAGGGAGAGAGAACGAAAGCAAGGAAGTTGAAGTTTGGAGATATACGGTTATGGCTGGCTGCTGCTGGTGTTTGCGTATACGGAGGGAAAGTGATGTTGTTGAACAAAAAGGAATTGGGCTCTAATTCTTTTCCTTTAACTAAAAAGAAAAACCCAAAAAAAGGCAACAAGCCCAACTCACGGTGGTGCTTCAAAAGCACTAATTCGATATATACATATATTTTCTAAACACTTGAATACTAACACACTCATTCATAGATACACAAATGATAAATAATTATCATCCAATAATAATCTAATAATTTAAAACTACTATTTGATACAAATAAAAGACTTATATATATTAATAATATATATACTAATAGCCAAATAGGCACACACAAAATTATCACACAATTACTAATATATGCACGTAAATTAAATAATAAAACAGAGTGTTACAGGTTTGATTCTAGGCTGTGGCAAAAATTCTTTTGGGAGGGAAAACAACACGGACTGGCAAAGCAGGGTATAAACCTGGCTAGCTAGGTTCTCCAGTGTAGATTAGTCATTGACAAAGTTAGTGAATATTGCGTACCAATAACACTGTAACCAAAAAAGGTAACCACACATGTGTTACACATCACTAACAGAATTGAGCAACAAATGCTAACTATAGTTCTGTTTTCACTTTTAACTACCAACTAGGTGTTCATATTTGATTTTAGTCTCTGAAATTAAAGATTATTTTGGTTTTAGTTCATGAAAAATAGACTAATTGAGGGCTAATTCCTAAAATATATATTTATTACAAGAAATAAATAAATAAATAAGAATTTTGCGATGATGAAAAACGAAATAAAAATTACAAGGAAAAACAACAAATATATATTCCAGGGACGAAAATTAAAAACTTCTACTTTTACATGGACGAAAAGCATAATTAAACCTTAACAATTCTTTTATGTTCACGCTTTAACCTATGTTATTGACAAATTACACATGATCATTAGTTGCAAATTGTTTCATTTGGTATTTACAGAACTCTTGACGCTGTTATTCGTGATTATGGTCTCGGTAAAATAGATCGTTTTGTAAGTGATCCAAAGACAACTTTAGACATGGTAAGTTACCTAAGTTCGAGTTTGGTAATATTTTTATCTGATACTTTCTTCGGATTCGTTTTTAAGCAAAAAAATCACTTTTTGGATTCATTTAATAACTAATGTATCTGGACTATATATATTATAAGTCATATACATAATTTATTCCATGAATCTAAAAAAGTGGTTTTTTTTGCTTAAAAACGAGTTTGGAGGAGAGTACTTAATTATTAGTATAAATTTAATCCATTGGTCAAGGAAATATCAAAAACTTAAACTACCTGTACCTTTTAGTTTTTTTGTTATTTATACTCTTTTCATAGACAAATATTGTTCAATTAATGGGGACTAATAACGTGTAGGGCAACCTATTACAAAACAGAGTACAACTTTAACAAGATTGAACCATCTCCACGAGGCCATTTTTACGTAGGTTATCACTTTTCCCACGTCCCTCCCTATTCACCACATATCCTCTAACTCTAAATATTTCAAAACTATCTTTAATGAGAGGACGTGTTTACGTATGATTCGGTTGAGGCCAACCAAATATATTCGGCTAGGCCCAACCGAACGTCTATTTTTTTAAGACACACCCTTTTTTTACCTCTTTTACACTATTCGGTTGAGGTCAACTGAATAGTGTAAAAGAGGTAAAAATGAGCGTGTCTCAAAAAAATACATGTTTGGTTGGGCCTAACCGAAAGTTTTCGGTTGACCCTAACCGAATCGGTAAAAACAATGCGCCTCATTAATAGTATTTTGGTCATTTCGCAGGGTTTGGGGGTGTGGGGTGAGTAGGGAGGGATGTGGGAAAAGCATGGGCCTTTTATTTATGTTATCAACCCACTACATTTTTTTTATGAGCAAAAGATTTATTAAGGCCCATTCTTATTACATTTCCTCTCTTACTCACTAAACACCCTTGATCTTGTGAAAAGATAAAAATACCCTTAATGAACAATATCTTTCCAAGTGCGTCTCTTTTTTTTTCTGGCTTTCAATGCGTACAGTATTTTAGTACTGAACCCAGATACGGTACCTTGATACCGTGTCGTATAATTTTTTGCACACCCCAATTACGGTACCAATGTACCAAATCGGTTCAGTACTAAAGTGGTTTTTGGTGTTTAAGTGTTAGAGGGAGGTGGTGGTGGTGGTGAGAGAGAAGGATGTGGTGGGCCTTTATGAAGGGAGAGTACAAAGGATATTCCAACCCAAACAAAAACAAGTACAATGGGTCTCGTTAAAACTTCACACGGCCAAAACCCAGAGGGAGTTACTAACTTTCCTTGAAAGATGATGTCATTCCGATGCAACCACAACGACCAAACTGTTATAAGCCCCGCTATAAGTCAAACCGCAAACCATTCGGATATGATATTTGGTGTTTAAGTGGTTTGAGGGAATGTTTGTGGGTACAACTTCCCTACTTTATTATCAATACTCTATTGGGCAACCTGGAATAGGAGTAACTTGATTATGGTTTGACATGATGTTCTCTAGAAATAAGAGAAAGTCTCAATCAGATAAATAAAGCCCATTAAGAGAAAGTTATTCAATGAACTTACAAAGTATTTTTTTGCTTATGAATAGGTCAAGAGTAGCATTTTTTTAAAGAAAAATAAACTCTTACAATTACTATTTTTTCTTAAAAATATTAGCTTTTCAATATTTTGAATTAATTTTACTTCAACTTTCAAAATTCAGGTTATTAATTTTACATGTTTTTCACTGTTATATGTGTGTATTTATTATTTCTACGGGCAAAAAAGTAATATAATGTAACTTTGGACAATAATATGCAGGTACCTGCAGACTTTGCCATCAATTGTATGATCACAACCATTTTTGTTCATTCAAATCAAGCTCCTACAAATTTCATCTACCATGTTTCTTCTTCGTTGAGAAACCCTATCAAACTTTCGGATATTCAAAACATTACTTATCAATATTTCATGAAAATCCCTTGCATAAATGAAAATGGAAAGCCAATAGTCATTTCTACTAAACTTTGGCTCACAAGTTTGGCTACTTTCAACAATTATCTGATGATCCGACATGTTCTTCCATTAAAGGTTTGTTCTTACCAGTTCTCCTTGTCATCAACTGTCACAATCCGAAGAAAATATTATGACCTGAGAATTCAAAACAACTGAGGAGAAATTCGCCGACTTCGATGTCCTTTCCCAATAAGACCGGGTGGTTATTCGATCGAGCCAACTTCACAACTGGAACGGCCATTTTAGCTCTTAACATCATGAGCAATTTAGCTATCAAGCCAAAATCATTCTCCTCGAAGTAACTCTGGTTTGTGGGGTTTATGTTCCGGACTGGATCTCGGCCCAATTTAGTTATGCGCCGACCGCAAGACCCAATTCCACTGAATGCATGACATTCACGCACCCATCAGCGAGCAACGACTGAGATATACCCAGGTGTTGTACCCTAATTTTGTTCGACCAATTCAAGATTTATTAGAAAAAATCAAAAAATATTAGTTGTGCATTTTGGGGTTTTAATCGTTGACACGTGTCATTTGGTGCTCGTTAACGGTTTTGCATCATTTCTATTATTATTAGTAGAACCTATTTACTTTTTATTGCATGAAAAAACAATTAAAAAATATATTATTTATATTTAATTTTAACTATTATTATTGCTTTAAATCAGAATTAAAAAAAGTACAAAATAATTTGTAAATCAAACAAAATAAAAGAAATGAAATCATAAAAGTCATTAGCTTGCTTGTATTTTGATATTTAGAGTGAAGAGCCTTCTACAAGTTTACTGTTTTCTACACTCTTTCCATTTTAGGCAAATAAAGCTTTTTCACATCTCAAAGTCTCCAACACAGCAGAGAGGCATGCCTCTTCCATGTCACACGCCAAGCCATTGCTGGCAGTGTACTTTCTCCAATCCTTTACACAAGCACAGAATACATATCAGTATGTGGATTCCCTCTAAACCCAGCAACACTTGTATACAAACAGTGGCCGACCCAGGACCTCGGAGTCAGGAGTGTCAAATTGTTTAAAGTCAGTATCAAATGGGTGCAAAATTTGGTCTAATAGTGCAATTTAAAATTTTCAAAGGGTTCAAAATAAAAATTTCAGAAGATTTGGGCTATATATATTGCGGTAAGTGCGATTTTTTTTTAGAGGGTTCAACTGAATCCGCTAGGTACAAGGTAGGTCCGCCACTGTACACAAAAGTTTGTCTGCTTCCCTCTACATAAACCTCTCTCTGTCCACAAAGCACACATCTGCACAAAGAATCACTAAATAGACATCAGAGTTTCTGCTTCCCTCTCAACACACCACCATCTATAAAATGCACAAACCATGGACAAAGTAAAGGAGGAGGATTCTGGGAAAGAAAATCAGTAGAAAATTAGAAGCAAATAGAGAGAAAAGTTAGACAAAGGAAAAGAATACATAAATCAAAAGAGAGAAGATGAGTGTGAATGACCAAACCCCCTCCACTCACACCGTTGCCGCCGCGGTGACCTCTGGCAAGCACCACCACCATCACAACCACTCCCTCAGCTTGTGCCCTCCACCTCCTCCATGAACAACAGCTTCATCTCTCTCTCTCCCCCATAGATTTCTCTTTCTAAACATTCCACTCCCTCTCTTTGTTGACGGCGATTTGCCGTTTTTTTGCCTCTCTTTTGTTTTTTTTGATAGGCATGGTTAATGGAGTGGGGGCCTCTCTTTTGTTTATCAATATCTCACTTAGGAATGATTAGTAGCATATACTAACCACACAAACACTAAATTGTGGTTAGTATGTACTAACCATTGGAGTGTTGTATAATGGTTATCGAAAAATTTAATAATTAGAATTCGTTAGTATCATAAGTCTTTGCCCCACTAAATGCCTTTTCTTTTTATTTTAGTTTTTATTAGTTAACTCTCACCCTTCCTTTTAACTTATCGAACCCACTACTCCGCAGCCTTTTGATTTGTTTAATATTTATTTTATTTTTCCTTATCTATATCAACTTTTAAAACGTATAAACACTGCACGCTACTTATGTTATGACCTTATGTTTTTTTTTATATATCTAAAGCTGTCACCACTTTGGGCTTTACTATTTGCACCACGGTTTTCTTTTTGTGTTTTTAATCAATACAAATTTTCGATTTTAGTCCTCTTTTTTTTTTTTTATGTTACTAGTCAATGAGTCCAACTCATTTTCACCAAATCTTTACTCATTTTCACACAATTTTAACTCATTTATAAAATTATGTTTCCAAGCAAACATAATCAAACACTCAATCAAAATCGGTTATTTGCAATGGACACTATGAGTTTAACTCGTTTGATTATTGTGAATAACTTTATTTTTCAAATGGGCTATTAGTGATAACTACTCTAGATTTATCTGTTTGCTCACTGCGAACGCCCTCCAAATTTCAAAACCATTCAAAGAATAAAAAACACCGACACACAACTTTTTCTACCAAAAACTACGTAACATTTGATTCTCCATTGCATACGGAGATACGTAGGAGCGGGGGCGCACCCCGTCAATTCAATTCATTGCATATTTCATATTAAAAGGGAAATAAATATTTTCAAAGTTAATATAGTTTTGCACAACTAATCTAAGGTAATCGATTCCCGAACCCAAAATCTGGTTTTCAAGACCATTTTTGTTTTCAAAGGGACTTTTCAATGTTTTCCCTAATAATTAAATATTGGTAGCGACTTCATTGAACGCAAGGAATCCTCTCGATTTTTCGGATGCAACGACTAGCTGACGACTTCACTGGGGACTTATTAAGAGAGTCAAGTCTAACCTGGTTAGTTGTGCCAAACCTTTAACTTTTTCGGTTTTTATTTCCCTTCAATATTTTATAGTTATTTATTTTATTTGTTGTAAATATTGGAGCTATGCTTAAACCTTAGGTTAGAAAATCATGTTTCATTTTGCAAATATTGTATATATTTGGTTTGTTTTAGGGTTTCAGCAATCTTATGTCTTGCTTTCATCATTCATCAACCAATAAATCAAAAAAAATGAGAGTTTGCATACATGTTGCATTGCTTCTTGAAAAATAAAAATTAGAATAATTGCATTAGGATTAAGTAATTACTTCTTCATGCATCCCATGCATTTGCATTTTCATCATGCATGTGTTCCTTCGTGCATTTTTTTGAAGAAAAGGTTAAAAACAAACTCATGAGAATATTTTTGGACACCCTTTTTTTGATGAGAAACGATGCTTATTTGAGAAAAAATTTGAGTTGATCAATCTTCCTTGAAAAAACTCGGTTCTGAATCACAAGCATGCTTAAATGTATTTGCAAACTCAAGTCTTGTTAAGGCACTTAATGTCCAAAAAAAGGAATTATTACTGTTAGCAACTCGCTCAGAATTTTGTTAAAGCAAATCATGATAGAGCCCAAATGGTCTCTTTTGTTAACTTGTGTGGTTGTACTTGTTACCAAGTGGCTTCACTCTCAAGAGGAATTGAGATTTTAAATTTTTTCCTTTTTAACGACTTAGATCAACTTTTCGCGCGGGTTTATGGAACGAACGAAATTGAAATAAAAACAGTAAAGAATACAATAGATTTTATACTGGTTCAGTCACCTCCCAGTGACCTACGTCCAGTCCTCACAACCCTGTGAGATTTTCCACTAACAAAAACAAAGCTTAACCGGGTGCTTTAAAACCCTTACAGACTCGGGCACTCTTCACCTAGGATACCCCACCTATTGCAAGAGCCCTCAAGATCTATAACCAACAAGAGATACACCACCCTTGTTACAACCACAAACCCTAGAGAGATACCTCACTCTCTAGTACAAACAACAACCCAAGAGAGATACCTCACTCTCTAGTATAAACCAAATACTACGATTAAAATAGATTACAAACGAATAACAAAATACCTCTATGAAGGTGGATACAACAACTTGAAGATTCCCAACCCAATCTAACCCTTGAGAGAGATCAGCTCAAAAATATGAAGAACTTGAAGAACTTGAAGAACGAAAGTGTAATAGGGTTTTGCGACTTTCTCTGTGAATTCTGGGTTGTGTTGTTTGTGAAGCCCTAGGTCCCTATTTATAGACTTCGTAAAAATATGACCGTTGGGACAATTTCTAATACTGTCTCAGCAAGTGAAAAATCGATTGTTTGCTTGAAAACACTTAGCATGACAATCGATTTTGTGCTTTGAATAAAAACAACTTCATAAGTGAATGATCGATTGTTTGCTTCTAAAACTGAGTTTGACAATCGATTGTTTGCTTTAGAAACCATAGTGTGACAATCGATTGCTTGCTTTAATAAAAGAATACCTTTAAGAAATTAATCGATTGTGTGCTTCCAAAATGAAGCTCATAATCGATTTTGTGCTTTACAAAACAAGTCAAGAATCAATTGTTTTCTTCCAAAAACATGTTCTTTTAAAAACATAAGTGCATAATCGATTTCTTGCTTCCTTTCTCTTTAAAACCAAGTGCATAATCGATTTTATGCTTGTAAACAAAGTGCATAATCGATTTTATGCTTGTAAACATTTGTGCCTAACCTATTTAGCATGCTTTTATCAATATGGGCATAAGTTAGGTTAATTGTGTGAGTGCTAGTGTGTATAGTGATTTGAGTCGATCCTCAAAAGCCGTTTACACTTCATTCCTAAGAAACGACCCAACTTCCTAGTGACTACCCTTGACACGGACTTACTTCTTGAGTCTGTTGTGTCTTGGAGTTCCATTTGTCACTTTGTCTTAGATTACCCCATCATCAAAACTTAACCTGCAACACAAGATATCCACAGTTGTGAAATAGAAATTTTTCTGTCATATCTTTAACTTATGTTAACTCTCTATGAAGTATTTGTATAACGAACTTGCATTGCATTTGTATTTACTCTCATTTGAGTCGGTTAGTAACCTCATCTTTGCATCTAGCCATTATTCTCCATCTATTTCAAGTCCCTATCCCAACCGCCCATAGAGTGTCTAGTCCCCACCTACACTATTAGTTGTTCTTGTTATCCCAAAATAGGGGCAAACTAGTCATTTCCCACCATCTGGCGTATGAACTTGGGCAGTCAGACATTTCCTAGACTGGGGCATGTTTATCTTTTATGGGCTTAGACAATAACTATATCCATTACTTCACTCACATGCCATATTCACCCACCAAACAGCCATATATCCTTAACCTCAATTCAACCGTCTCATTCATTTGTATTTGCACAATTATGCATGTTAGTTAAACAATGCTTCAAAGAGAGAGAACACAAGTTAATAACGTGATACCGACAATTTCTCAGTTAACTTCTTAGACCTAAAGAGCTTAGCCATCATGGATAATCACAACCGAATAGAAGAATAACATGAACGAGTTTGCAAATGCGGTCAAATATTTCATGTCATGGTCTAGAAAGACGACAAGCATGAGTTTGCAAAATTTTGAGTTCAAATCGAAACTTGTTTTAAAGGAATGATCAATATTCACCTCTCTGCTTCTCACATCGAAAGTCTCGTATCTCATCTCTACAAAAAAACGCAAAAACACATCTTTCTACATCCCAATAAATCATGTCATAAAGCATTGCACCATGAACTTTATTCCAACATCAAACCATGCATCTACCATAGCACTTGCATCTAAGCATTACAATTGCATTCATATCTTATTCGCATCCGCATACACAGTTTATTAACTTTCATATTCCATCAGCTTTAGCATCCATCATCCACCACATTTCATTCATTACCCAAATGAAAATCAATCATTGCATGTTCATACATTACATGCATACATTCATAGAACATTTTCTTCGATCAGCGTGTCAAGCGTTGATCCTATACCACACACCAGATCGCAATGTTAGTATTGAGTCTAGCATAGATCCTTCAGACCAAATCGATCCTTCAGTTCAGTTCGGGTCAACACGTCAAACGCCGACTCCGAGCTGCACCTTCAGATCATACGTCGCCACTGAGCCCGACGGATCCTTCAAACTCTAGATTAGCTGGGTCTGCCTAAGACATAGTGTAAATCCTTTGTGGTCAACATATCAGTTCTAGATCTGATATTGACCCTCACGACCGCTCGACGTAGGTCACCCTCAGACCGATGTACTAGTACCATAGCTAGTTGCGGTCCATCAGACCATTTTTGGTCCATCAGGCCTAGGCATCCCTTCAGGCCAACCGGTTATTCAGTTTAATTCAAATCCATGCGCCAAACATCGATTTCGAATTAGAATTAAAGAGGGGCAGATGTTGTACCCTAATTTTGTTCAGCTAATTCAAAATTTATTAGAAAAAATCAAAAAATATTACTTGTGCATTTTGAGGTTTTAATCGTTGACACGTGTCATTTGGTGTTCGTTAAAGATTTGGCATCATTTCTATTATTATTAGTAGAACCTATTTACTTTTTATTGCATGAAAAAAAGAATTAAAAAATATATTATTTATATTTAATTTTAACTATTATTATTGCTTTAAATCAGAATTAAAAAAAAAAGTACAAAATAATTTGTAAATCAGAACTAAATAAAAGAAAAGAAATCATAAAAGTCATTAGCTTGCTTGTATTTTGAGATTTAGAGTGAAGAGCCTTCTACAAGCTAGTTTAGTGTTATCTACACTCTTTCCATTTTAGGCAAATAAAGCTTTTTCACATCTCAAAGTCTCCAACACGGCAGAGAGGCATGCCTCTTCCATGTCACACGCCAAGCCATTGCTGGCAGTGTACTTTCTCCAATCCTTTACACAAGAACAGAATACATATCCGTATGTGGAGGGGCGGATCCAGGATTTTAGAATAGGGTGTTCCTCAGTGGCGGATCTAGGACCCCAGAGTCGGGGGTGTCAAATTTTTTAAATACACAATTTGCTAAAAATATAATTAAAAACAACTATAATATATTTAAGAAATAAATTATACATTTCATAATGACAGTAATCCCCCACCGCTGGTTGCATTAACAAATTCAGCAATATGGGGACACCGACTTTCGGGTTCAAACCCAGATGTAACCGTGCGATAGTGTGTCTGTAGTGTTTATTTGCCAAATTGTCTAAGATGATAAAAAAAAAACTAAGTAACAGGAAGATGCAGGATGTGATTTACTAGGATCCACTGAAATAGCAGATATTAAAGGTCCATAAACTCCTCTTGTTGGTATGCCAGTGGTTCCTTTTCCAGCCCGGTAGAAGTGAATTTTCAAAGTATGTTCTGTGACAGTAGCATTAAAGGTCTTCACAATTGTGTGGTGTTTTTTTTTATAAAAAAAGTGTGTGGGGTTTGGGTAAGTGAAATTTGGGTCTTTAGTGTAAATTGATGCAAAATTTGAATGTTCATTTTTCTTTAGGAGTAAATAGGGTGTTCCTTCAATGACACTAAGGTAAGATGTATTACCACCAAGACAATATATTTGGGGTGTATTACCATTAAAAGAGGATATTTGGGGTGTTCCCGGGAACACAGGGAACACCCCCTGAATCCGCCTCTGAATGTGGATTCCCTCTAAACCCAGCAACACTCAGTACACAATAGTTTGTCAGCTTCCCTCTACATAAACCTCTCTCTGTCCACAAAGCAAACATCTGCACAAAGAATCACTAAATATACATCTGAGTTTCTGCTTCCCTCTCAACACACACCACCATCTATAAAATGCACAAACCATGGACAAAGTAAAGGAGGAGGATTCTGGGAAAGAAAATCAGTAGAAAATTAGAAGCAAATAGAGAGAAAAGTTAGAGAAAGCAAAAGATTACATAAATCAAAAGAGAGAAGATGAGTGTGAATGACCAAACCTCCTCCGCTCACACCGTCGTCGCCGCTGTGACCTCTGGCGAGCACCACCACCATCACAACCACTCCCTCAGCTTGTGCCCTCCACCTCCTCCATGAACAACAACTTCATCTCTCTCTCTCTCCCCATAGATTTCTCTTTCTAAACATTCCACTCCCTCTCTTTGTTGACGGCCGATTTGCCGTTTTTTTTGCCTCTCTTTTGTTTTTTTTGATAGGCAAGGTTAGTGGAGTGGGGGCAATGATAGTTTCCGGGTATCGAACTCGTGAGTTCTTTCTTGCACTCTATTAGTGCACTCTTTTGCCTCTCTTATGTTTATCAATATCTCACTTAGGAAACTAGGTTTTCCTTCCACCCCACTTTAGCCAAATCCCACCAAATGAGTCATTTAGTGTATTAAGGAATTCTTTAGTAATTGTTAATAAATGGGCATAATAGTCATTTTTCCATCAATGAAAAAATTCGGTAATCTCACAAACACTAAATTGTGGTTAGTATGTACTAACCATTGGATTGTTGTATAATGGTTAGTAGCATATACTAACCCCGCAAACACTAAATTGTAGTTAATATGTACTAACTATTGAAGTATTGTATAATGGTTATCGAAAAATTTAGTAATTGGAATTTCTTAGTATTATAAGTCTTTCTCCACCAAATGCCTTTCTTTTTCTTTTAGTTTTTATTAATTAACTCTCACGCTTCCTTTTAACTTGTCGAACCCACTCCCCAGCCTTTATCTATCTTTTTTAATTGATTTGTTTAATATTTATTTTATTATTCTTCTCTACATCAATTTTTTAAAAGGTATAAACACTGCACGCTACTTACACCCATTTTTATTATCCTACGTTCCCCTTATGGGTTGTTTTATATATCTAAAGCTGTCACACTTTGGGCTTTACTATTTGCACCACGGTTTTGTTTTTGTGTTTTTAACCAATACAAATTTTGGGTTTTAGTTCTCTTTTTTTTACGTTACTAGTCGATGAGTTCAACTCATTTCCACACAATTTTTACTCTTTTTTACACAATTTTAACTAGTTTTTAAAATCATATTTCCAAGCAAACATAATCAAACACTCAATCACAAATCGGTTATTTGCATTGGACACTCTGAGTTTAACTCGTTTGATCATTGTGAATAACTTTATTTTTCAAATGGGCTATTAATGATGACCACTTTAGATTTATCTGTTTGCTCACTGCGAACGCCATCCAAATTTCAAAAACATTCAAATAATAAAAAAACACCAACGCACAAAACTTTTTCTATCAAGAACTACGTAACATTTGATTCTCCATTGCATACGGAGATACGTAGGAGCGGGGGCACACTCCGTCAAGCGCAAAAATAAATAATTTTTATTAAGTTTTTTCAATTCATTTCATATTTCATAATAAAAGGGAAATACATATTTTCAAAGTTAATATAATTTTGCACAATTAATCTGAGGTAACATTTTTCAAAAGGATGTCGTAGGGTGCTAATACCTTCCCTGCGCATAATCGACTACCGAACCCAAAATCTGGTTTTCAAGACCATTTTTGTTTTCAAATGGATTTTTCAATGTTTTCCCTAATAATTAAATATTGGTTGCGACTTCATTGAATGCAAGGAATCCTCTGGATTTTTTGGATGCAAGAGCTGGCGACTTCACCGGGGACTTATTAAGAGAATCAAGCCTAACCTGGTTAGTTGTGCCAAACCTTTAACTTTTTCGGTATTTATTTCCCTTCAATATTTTATAGTTATTTATTTTATTTGTTGTAAATATTGGATCTATGCTTAAACCTTAGGTTAGACAATCATGTTTCATTTTGCAAATATTGTATATATTTGGTTTGTTTTAGGGTTTCAGCAATCTTATGTCTTGCTTTCATCACACACATCACGTACACATTTGTACACACTTTTGAGTGGGGCCCTATACCTGGGCCTGTATGAAACTTTAGACGAGTGGAGATTGTTAGTGGTAGTTATTCTGGATCTCTGTCTAACTATCACGAGAATCTTATTCAGAGTGTGCTCGTTTGTAATATCTCACACCTGATAGCTACCTATTGTTGTGGGTAATATTACAAAGAGACTTTAGCTCTTGAGACCTTTGGTGAGGAATTATTAGAGCCACCCGAAAGAATTCTCACAATGTGACCTTTAAATCACTAGGATTTAGGTATAGCCCATTTAGGACACAAGGGAGCATCTTCTTTGTTTTTATTTAATTTTTCATTATTCTTATTCGAAAGAAAAGCAAAAAAGATCTTGAAGTTATCTCATTGTACCCAATAACATTGCAATCATTGCATGTATTATTATTCTATGTCAAATGCATCATTTTCTAGATGATAAGAAAAAAAACAAAAAAAAACATGACATTATTCATTTATATTGCATGGTTCATGCGAGTGTGCATCATCTTCATATTGCATGGCCTCTTAAATAAAAAAAAAATATTTAAAATAATTGTTTCTTTGCACATCTCACATAAGGATCAAACAATTGCTTCGTGCATATTTACACATTCGCACACACATGAGTGCGGTCTTATACCCAGAGCTGAGTGCAGCTTAAGATTAGTACGAGATTGCGTAGTGGTGGCCTTCTGGACGTACATCCTGTTTGGTGGTCGCGAAAATCTCACCTAGAGTTTGATTGCTTTTGAGGATACTATCACTTCCAATAGTTTACCTATTGTTGGGATCATTATTCTTAAATGGGATCCTTGGCTCTAGGGACCATATTTAGAACTGTATAGAGCCACCCTTGGAGAGGTTCACATAATAAAAACACTTTGATTTTTATGTAGAGCACTAGGAGCATGTTCTATAATTTTTGTCTTATTTCTTTCATGTAGCAAAAAGGTAAATAACATCGTCGTGCTACACCAAAATAATCATAGCCTTCATGCATCATTTAGCTCTTATTATCATACTCATTCAAATGTATCATTTCTATTAAAAAATCAATAACAATAACATTATTCTTTCGTCATTCACATCCAATAAATCAAAAAAAAAATGAGAGTTTGCATACTTGTTGCATTGCCTCTTGAAAAATAAAAATTAGAATAATTGCATTAGGATTAAGTAATTACTTCTTCATGCATCCCATGCATTTGCATTTTCAACATGCATGTGTTCCTTCATGCATTTTTTTGAAGAAAAGGTTAAAAACAAACTCATGAGAATATTTTTGGACACCCTTTTTTTGATGAGAAACGATGCTTATTTGAGAAAAAAATTGAGTTGATCAATCTTCCTTGGAAAAACTCGGTTCTAAATCACAAGCATGCTTAAATGTATTTGCAAACTCAAGTCTTGTTAAGGCACTTAGTGTCCAAAAAAAGGAATGATTACTGTTAGCAACTCGCTCAGAATTTTCTTAAAGCAAATCATGACAGAGCCCAAATGGTCTCTTTTGTTAACTTGTGTGGTTGTACTTGTTACCAAGTGGCTTCACTCTCAATAGGAATTGAGATTTTAAAATTTTTTCCTTTTTAATGACTTAGATCAATTTTTCGCTCAGGTTTATGGAACGAACGAAATTGAAATAAAAACAGTAAAGAATACAATAGATTTTATACTGGTTCAGTCACCTCCCAGTGACCTACGTCCAGTCCTCACAACCCTGTGAGAATTTCCACAAACAAAAACAAAGCTTAACCGGGTGCTTTAAAACCCTTACAGACTCGGGCACTCTTCACCTAGGATACCCCACCTATTGCAAGATCCCTCAAGATCTATAACCAACAAGAGATACCCCACCCTTGTTACAACCACAAACCCTAGAGAGATACCCCACTCTCTAGTACAAACAAGAACCCTAGAGAGATACCCCCACTCTCTAGTATAAATCAAATACTACGATTAAAATATATTACAAACGAATAACAAAATACCTCTATGAAGGTGGATACAACAACTTGAAGATTCCCAGCCCAATCTAACCATTGAGAGAGATCAGCTCAAAAATATGAAGAACTTGAAGAACTTGAAGAACGAAAGTGTAATAGGGTTTTGCGACTTTTCTCTGTGAATTCTGGGTTGTGTTGTTTGTGAAGCCCTAGGTCCCTATTTATAGACTTCGTAAAAATATGACCGTTGGGACAATTTCTAATACTGTCTCAGCAAGTGAAAAATCGATTGTTTGCTTGAAAACACTTAGCATGACAATCAATTTTGTGCTTTGAATAAAAACAACTTCATAAGTGAATGATTGATTGTTTGCTTCTAAAACTGAGTTTGACAATCGATTGTTTGCTTTAGAAACCATAGTGTGACAATCGATTGCTTGCTTTAATAAAAGAATACCTTTAAGAAATTAATCGATTGTGTGCTTCCAAAATGAAGCTCATAATCAATTTTGTGCTTTACAAAACAAGTCAAGAATCAATTGTTTTCTTCCAAAAACATGTTCTTTTAAAAACATAAGTGCATAATCGATTTCTTGCTTCCTTTCTCTTTAAATCCAAGTGCATAATCGATTTTATGCTTGTAAACAAAGTGCATAATCGATTTTATGCTTGTAAACATTTGTGCCTAACCTATTTATCATGTTTTTATCAATATGGGTATAAGTTAGGTTAATTGTGTGAGTGCTAGTGTGTATAGTGATTTGAGCCGATCCTCAAAAGCCGTTTACACTTCATTCCTAAGACACGTCCCAACTTCCTAGTGACTACCCTTGACACGGACTTACTTCTTCAGTCTGTTGTGTCTTGGAGTTCCATTTGTCACTTTGTCTTAGATTACCCCATCATCAAAACTTAACCTGCAACACAAGATATCCACAGTTGTGAAATAGAAATTTTTCTGTCATATCTTTAACTTATGTTAACTCTCTATGAAGTATTTGTATAACGAACTTGCATTGCATTTGTATTTACTCTCATTTGAGTCGGTTAGTAACCTCATCTTTGCATCTAGCCATTATTCTCCATCTATTTCAAGTCCCATCCCAACCGCCCATAGAGTGTCTAGTCCCCACATTAGCCCTTAATTGACTATTTGGTTAATTCTCAATGATGAAATTTCACAAAAATAACACTTTGGATGCTCCTCCATATTGGGGCAAATTAATTTGTGATCACTAGAATATCATAAACACTTGGTGCAAGTCCTTTGGGTAAAAAAAAGAAAAGGCCGTTAAGTTTAAAACCCGTAAGGGTAACAAGCAAAAATTAGGGCATAAAAGAAAATAAAGAGAGAAAAAATATACAAAACAAAGTTTTGTCATATAGTTAAAATTTTGAGAAAATAAGCAATCATGATTTGAAATGAAGTTTGGCCATTTTTCTCATACCCTCAAAAATCCAAATATCCTTTCCTACTTAGAACCAAAAAAGCAAAATTTCTTTCAAACCCTCTAGACGAGCAAAATTCTTTTAAACCACCTAAACAATGATCAATTCCACACCTAATGGTGCACTACTCTCTCCAGTTTATTAAGCTCAAAAGAAGAGAACGTCAAAATGAGAAAAAAAAAAGAAGAATCAGAATTCCCAACAAAAAAAAAGAAAAAAGTCTGGAATAAATCTTTGTGCTGATATATCATGTCATGAAATGAACCACCGGATAAAAAGACCATTTGTCTCATCAACCCTCAAATACTTCTTTGAGCCAAATCATCCGTTCTTTCATAAACCATTAACCACTAACCACATTACGCCACTGAATTAAAAGATCATTTGCCTCGATCGTCCCTCAAACACTTCATTGAGCCTTATTATCCATTCTTTCATAAACCATTAAACAATAGCCCCGTTACAACCCTAAAAGTCCATTCTGATTAATGATTTGCTTTCATTTTCTTAAAGTTTTAATTCTAGGACAAAATAATTGTATTTATTATTTGCTCAGAAAAAAAAAAGAAAAAAAGAGAGAAGAAAAACACTCAAAAGGCTTGCACCCAAGGTTCATTAAGAACGAAGTTTAGTGATCACTAACAAAGTGGAACATAGATAGACATCCAATATATTCACAACAATAACTACATTTTTCTATCATACGCTTAATGGTTTACAACTCATCCCACCTATTTCTCTCTATAATAGTAAGTAGAGCATTGCTATATAACACGATAGTTTTTCCTGAAATCCTCCGAAAACAATGTTATTAGCGTTGAACAATGTTATAGCGGGAAATATTCCTAAACAAGAGATGGGTTATAAAGAGGTCCAATTATAATATTCCTAAACAGGTTGCACCTTTTCAGGGAGTAGTGTTACTCAAAAAACAAGATCTAATTGCGGATTTAAAATAAAAATAAGGCTTAATTACAGTTTTGGTCCCCCTGTTTTCACCAATTCTCGATTTTGGTCCCTGAAGTTTTAATTTGACGATTTTGGTCCCCCTATTTTTCCAATTTGAAAAATCATAGCCCCCCTGTTCAATTTTTACTGACTTATCCTACGTGGCAGCCCACGTGGACTGCCACGTAGGCGCACCCCCACCCCACCCCTCCACTGTTCGTCTTCCCCACCGATCCCCCCCACCCCATCCCACCCCACCACCGACCCCACCCCATCCCATCCCACCCCACCCCACCCCACCCCACCACCGACTGAGATCTGCGATCTGCGAGAGCGAGAGCGAGAGAACGGGGAGACGAGAGCGACGAGCGACGAGCGACGCGACGAGCGAGAGCGAGGGAGAGCGACGGTGGTGAGAGGGAAAGGGAGAGCGACGGTGGTGAGATGCGAAGGAGAGAGAGGGGGGAGGTGCAAAGGGGAGGAGGTGCGAAGGGGAGGGGGTCACGGTGGGGGTGCGAAGGGGAGGGGGGTCACAGTGGGGGGAGGGGGTCACGGTGGAGCGATGAACAGTGGGGGGGGAGGGGTTCACGGGGAAGAAGAAGGGGGGTGGGGGCGTGGGGGTGGGGGTGGGGGTGCGCCTACGTGGCAGTCCACGTGGGCTGCTGTTAGCCTAGAATTTCGACAAGGCTTTTGAGTGGTTAGTTAATAGGGTTTGACTCTTCATTAAAGATCATTCATAATGCCTTCGGAAAGAAAAAGTGACATTTAAGTCATCTCAACATGTTTTCGACAGAAGAAGTCTTCACCAATTCGACAGGGAAGAGTTTTTCGACAGGACAGTGTATTCAGGACTTCGTCAAGCAGTTATTGGCAAACAGTTGTGTCGAATTTCAAGACTACGGTTAATACAACGTAGGCAGTATGTGGCATCGAGCGTGGCACGAAGTCCATCACTGGTTAATGAGACGTAGCCACGTGTCTATAGCAGTTTACATTTCAGTCATTATTCGTAGCCACGTGTCCATAGCAGTTTACATTTCAGTCATTATTTTCTGTATAAATAGGAGTTTCTACGTAGAAATCAAGGGTGGCAAATTATTATACCAAACACACAGTTCTGAAACTCTAACTTCCAAGTCACAGCGAAAACAGAGTAAAAGAATTATTGTACAACGTATGTGAATTTGTGCACCATTTTCTTTACATTTAATGCAATTTATTACTTTCAATACAAGTCATTTTACATTTCTGCGTTCCATTTTATTACTTCTTTTTCTTTGACTTCCATTTTCAAGGTGAATTGTCTCCCTTTTAAAATATATTTGTTGACAAACTGCGGTGTTTAAAGGCAATGGCTTTGGAGATTTCTGGTTTAATCTCACAAACATTTCTAATAAAACCAGTGATTGTTTGCTAAAAACACCAGCGAACAAATTGGCACGCCCGGTGGGACAGTTTGCCTTTAATACATAATTTTTCTATGTTCTTGTATGTGTTTGTATTTGCATGTACTTAAGAAGTGGAAAAATGGTTCGTCCTACTAATAATGCGTCTAGTTCTAATCCTGTGATTTCACAAGAACAGGGAACAATAGTAGACTCTGCAAACGTAAATGCAGGGGTGGTTGTGGGAACAATATCCCCATCATCATCAACAACCGTTCCTTCAGTATCAATGACTAACGTTGGATCAACACAGTCAAACATGGCATCTATGCCTATGCCTTTGCCGTCACATATGGGACTTCATAGTCCTTATATGGCAATAGGAAGCGGTTTAAATCCACATTTTCATAATGTAAGTTTTCCTGCATTTCCTTCTGGATCGTATGGCATGCCTACTGGAATGCCACATATTTCAACCATGTCTCCTGTACATGTTTCTTCTGAAAGTGTAATGGGTCGAAATCCCACAGCATTAACCAATGAATCTTTGTTTGCCTTACGACAACAAGTTGATGAGAGCAATCATGATATGGTTAATATGTTAACCCAACAAATCGGTACGGTTTTTAATCCATTGATTCAAAATACTAATACTAGTTACCAAAGGTTAGCCAATCAAATGGGTCGAATTGCAGATTTCTTTGGGGCTCCAAATATTAGTAATAGGCAGATGCCCAACACAGTAAATAATGGATTGCCTGTTAATACCCAAAGAACAATTCCAGTCGAAGTCCCAGTGAATGTAGGTGAGGGTCAGGGAACTGCAAATCATGTTCCTGAAGTTGTTCTGGTAAATCGAAATCAGAACGCTGATGAAGTTGTTCGACAAGTGCAACAAAATAATGTTGGCGCTCAAGATAATATAGCTACTTTAGTAGAAACTATATTGACACAAAATGGCGTTAATGTAGGCTTACATAGGCAAAATTTCATATCACCATTGTGTGAATATGTGTTGCAAACTGAGTTACCAAGGGGCTGGAAAGTTCCTAAATATACTAAGTTTGGTGGTGACACAAAAGAGTCTACTGTCGAACATATTGCTCGTTATTTGACTGAGTCTGGGGATATAGCCCAAAATGAGAATTTGAAGATGAAATATTTCCCAAATTCTTTAACAAAAATGCTTTTACTTGGTTTACTACATTACCCCCTGGTTCTATTTTCACATGGGGGCAATTAGAAAAAGCATTTCATGCGCAGTTTTACATGGGCCAATCTAAGATTAGTCTCAAAGAATTGGCCAGTGTTCAGCGCAAAATGCCTGAAACTGTTGATGACTATTTGAATAGGTTTAGTGTAACACCCCCTTTCTACCCCATGTTTTACACGTCACTTATCAGAGTAAAAATTTTTCGCAAAATTTAATTTGACTGATAGAGAGGAAATGCCACGTCATTATTAACAAAAGGAACGTCCACCTGTATAAATTAAGTTTGCGTAATCATCCTCATAAAAAAAAAATTTCAACCATCACCCGTCATAAAATTAAACTTCAAGAGATTACGTCGCAGCGGAATTAAACAACACTCACTAAATACCACTCAAATGCGCCTCACACCATCAAATACAAATATTAAACAATTTATTCATTAAATAACAATGTAAATCACGCCCCCTAGGTGCCACGGTATCATAGAGCGACTCGACAGACATCCCAAATAGCTATAAAGGAAGGCAGCGTGTCCTTCACTCGCAGTTACCTGCAGCGTTGCCACAATGGAGCAACATTCCAAGCAGAAGGGGTGAGAATTTTCAACAAAATATAATTAAGCATACAGTAGAGTAATATGAGCAAACTATCACACAACATCATCATTAACATCAACTTCATCGTCATTACACACAAAACCAAAATTTACAATTCACATCACCCGTCATAAAAAAAAATGTATGCGCATGAAAATGCAACCCACACCTGGGCATATGCATGATGGTACCATACTCGTCATAAATAGCCACTTGGGCACATCGTCACTGGTTTTCGTCAATAAGAGGCCGAAGCCTATTCGTCATAATATGCACATGCTATGAGACTCTATGGACACATGTGCAATCACCAATTCACTCACCCGGAGTACTCGTCATCATCACCATAAGACACTCATAGAGTGTATTCATCATAGTCACCATATTAATATCACAACTCTTCTTAAACATCACATTCAAAAATTTGAGTAACAACGTCTTTGAATCTTAGGTAACAATGCTCCTAAATTTTCAAGTAACAACACATAAAAAAAATTTAGGGGACATCCATTTAAATGTAAATAACTACACATAAAAATTTAAGGGACCACCGATTTAAATTCTCGAATAACAACATATTTAAAATTTTGGATAAACATTTCATTTTCATGCTTAGGAAACATCACAATTAAACTTGAGAAGAACATCCCATTTTCCAAGTGGAAGAAACCTCACGTTTTTAACCGGAGAAATAGTAATAGAATAAGAGTCACATTTACACGCTCTTTTCTTTTACCAAATGCAGAAAATTCGGTTAGTAAACGGCAACAAATCGAAGATGGAAAACAGTGGCCCTTTAGCGTAAAACAGTAGCATTTTCTCGTCCAAAAACAGCAACTAAACAGTGGCCTTTTATGCGCAAAACAGTAGCATTTTCTCATCCAAAAACAGCAACCAAAACAGGGGCCTTTTATGCGCAAAACAGTAGCATTTTCTCGTCCAAAAACAGCAACCAAAACAGTGGCCTTTTATGCGCAAAACAGTAGCATTTTCTCGTCCAAAAACAGCAACCAAAACAGTGGCCTTTTATGCGCAAAACAGTAGCATTTTCTCGTCCAAAAACAGCAACCAAAACAGTGGCCTTTTATGCGCAAAACAGTGGCATTTTTTTTTTGACAAACAGCAGTATTATAATTGACATACAGCAACATTATAATTCTGCAAACAGCAACAATAATATTTGACAACAGCAGCATAAAAATTCTGCAAACAGCGACATCAATAATTGACCAACAGCAACATAAAAAAATTCTGCAAACAACAACATGAATATTTGACAAACAGCAGCATAAAAATTCTGCAAACAGCAACATGAATATTTGACAAACAGCAGCATAAAAATTCTGCAAACAGCAACATCAATAGTTGACAAACAGCAACATAAAATTCTGCAAACAGCAACATGAATAATTGACAAAACAGCAGCACTTTATTATGGGGACAGCAACATAGTGAAATTTCAATTTCTTGGTATCATTCAAAGAATCATACTCATATCACTCAATTTATCAAAGTTGCCTTTCAACACCAACAATTCACCAAACATCAAATTTATCCACACCCCATTCACTAAAAAAAAATCGCAATTCATCTCTTCATCCCCTAGGGCAATTCGCATATCAATAATAATATTTCAATCCATCATTCCTCTTAACATATCAATTTCGAATTCAACCACCACCAAAAACCCACAAACCCACCATATACCCAATTACGTTAAATTGAAAACTCTCACCCTTACCTCGAATTCGTATGACCCGAAACAACGATGAAGGAGTCACGTACAAATCCCCGCAACACAACGAGCCAAAGTCACCAAAAATCGCAGCAGCTCCCTCCTCTCCTCTTATGCAAACCGTGGCTTCCTAAAGCCATGGAGAAGACAACAACAATAGATAATGAGGGATTCAAACTACAACACTTGCAAGAGAAGGAAAAATCGAAGAGAAGGATCAAAGAAGCACATTACCTAAAGCCAAGATGAACAATTCTCCTTCTTTCTTTCCTTGCAAGCCGTCGCGACTTCCTTCCTCTCTCCCTCTCTGATTCGTTTCTTTTCTTTCTTCTGTGGAATGCGCAATGAGACCCCTCCATAGGGTTTTGGGGTTTTAGGAATGGGCTTGGGTCACTAATTGACTTGGGCCCATTTTACACCACCCTTCTTAATTCCTTTCACCTCCTAAAATAAAACAATAATACTTTAATTATTCCACTTAAATAAATATTGTAATCCCTCAAATAACTTAATTAATTAATCAATTAAATTATTTTAGGGCGTTACAACTCTCCCCCACTTAGAGAATTTCGTCCTCGAAATTACCTGATTCAAATAACTCTGGATAGGCTTCTTTCATCTTACTTTCCAATTCCCACGTCATGCTCTCGCCCACGGCTCCCAACCAAACCACTTTCACTAAATTAATCTCTTTGCCTCTTAACACTTTTACCTCACGGTCGTCAATTCTAACTGGCATAGTCTCCACAGTGAGATTGTCCCGCACCTCTACATCATCTAGTTGAATCACATGAGACGGCTCCGCAACATACTTCCGAAGCTGCGACACGTGAAACACGTCGTGCAAGTTCGAAAGGTTAGGTGGTAAGGCCACCCGATATGCAACATTTCCAACTCTCTCCGTAATCTGATACGGCCCGATGAATCGAGGAGTCAACTTCTTAGATTTCAGTGCTCGTCCAACACCAGTCATAGGTGTGACCCTCAAGAATACGTGGTCACCGGCTTCAAATTCTAAATCTTTCCTTCTCTTATCATGGTAACTCTTCTGTCTACTCTGCGACGCTTTCATTTTCTCCCGGATCATCTTTACCTTCTCAGTAGTCTCTCTGACTAGCTCAGGTCCAAGTACTAAACTTTCCCCAGTCTCGTACCAACACACTGGAGTCCTACACCTCCGGCCATACAACGCCTCAAACGGCGCCATTCCGATACTGGAATGATAGCTGTTGTTGTAGGTGAACTCAATTAACGGAAGATGAGTATCCCACGCACCTCCTTGCTCTAGCACACATGATCTCAACAGGTCCTCCAACGATTGAATCGTCCTCTCTGTCTGCCCATCAGTCTGAGGATGATAAGCTGAACTCAACCTCAATTTCGAACCCAACTCCTTCTGTAAACTACTCCAAAATTCCGAAGTGAACCTTGGGTCCCTATCAGACACAATGCACAAAGGAACCCCATGCAGCTTCACAATCACCTGAATGTAGATTTCAGCCAATCTCGACACTGGATACTTAATACCGATAGGAATAAAATGAGCCGACTTCGTCAATCTATCCACAACCACCCAAATTGAATCATGCCCTCTCACCGTATTGGGTAACCCCGTCACAAAATCCATGGAGATACTATCCCACTTCCACTCTGGAACATTCAACGGTTGCATCATTCCCGCAGGCTTCTGATGCTCGACCTTCGATTTCTGACAGATCAAACACGAATACACAAACTGCGCCACATCGCGCTTCAACCCAGGCCACCAGAATACCTTCTTCAGATCTTGGTACATCTTCGTCGCTCCAGGGTGGATACTCAACTTACTCTTATGCCCTTCCTCAAGAATTGCCTTTCTCATTTCCTCATCTTCGGGAACACAAATTCTTCCACGATACCTCAGTACACTTTGCGCATCTATCTCGAAGTCCTCATTCTCAGACTGACCAATCCCACTCATCAGATCAACTAATTTCACATCTAATTTCTGCGCCTCTCGGATACCAGCCATAAAATCATTGCCGATTTTCAACATACCCAACCTGACACTCTGAGGCGTAACTTCACACACTAAACTCATGTCCCTGAATTGCTCAATTAACTCAAGCTCTCTAGCCATCAATGCCGACATGTGCAAGGTCTTCCGACTCAGCGCATCCGCAACCACATTCGCTTTTCCCGGGTGATAACTCAGTTCAAAATCATAATCTTTCAATAGTTCTAACCACCGGTGCTGCCTCATATTCAATTCTTTCTGGTCGAACAGATACCGTAGACTCTTGTGATCACTGAACACCTCAAATCTCGATCCATACAAGTAATGCCTCCAAATTTTCAATGCGAATACCACAGCAGCAAGTTCTAAGTCGTGAGTAGGGTAATTCTTTTCATGAATCCTCAATTGCCTCGACGCATAAGCGATCACCTTCCCATTCTGCATAAGCACACCACCCAAACCCATCTTAGACGCATCACAATAAACCACAAACGGTTCAACCGGATTAGGCAGGGTCAACACTGGAGACGTAGTCAACCTCCTCTTCAGCTCATTGAAACTTTCTTCACATCGGTCATCCCAAACAAAGGCCCTACCCTTGCAAGTCAATTGAGTCAATGGCAGAGCCAACTTCGAGAACCCCTCAATGAATCTTCTATAATAACCTGCCAACCCCAGAAAACTCCTTATCTCTGTAACTGACTTTGGAGACTCCCATTGCAACACCGCATCAACCTTAGAAGGATCCACTGCAATCCCCTCCCTAGAAATCACATGACCGAGAAAACTGACTTCTTTTAACCAAAACTCACACTTGGACAACTTCGCATACAACTTTCGATCCCTTAGAATTCCTAACACCAACCTCAGATGTTCCGCATGTTCCTCTTCTGACTTAGAGTAAATCAGAATGTCATCAATGAAGACTACCACAAACTTATCCAAGTACTCACGGAAGATTTGGTTCATGTATCCCATGAATACCCCCGGCACATTAGTCACACCGAAAGGCATAACGGAATACTCATAGTGCCCATACCTTGTTCTAAATGCCGTCTTCTGGACATCTTCATCCTTGACCTTGATCTGATGATAACCAGACCTTAAGTCAATCTTGCTAAATACTTTAGCACCCACTAACTGATCCATCAAGTCATCAATTCTTGGCAACGGATATTTGTTCTTAATTGTAACTTTATTTAACTGCCGATAGTCTACACACAACCTCATACTACCGTCTTTCTTTTTCACTAGCAACACTGGAGCTCCCCAAGGTGACACACTCGGTCTTACAAACTTCTTTTCTAATAAATCTTCAAGTTGCTTTTTCAATTCTGTCAACTCCGATGCAGACATTCTATATGGCGCCATAGACACAGGCTTAGTGCCGGGGACCAGATCAATAGCAAACTCCACCTCTCTCTCTGGTGGTACATCCAGAATCTCGTCAGGGAACACCTCAGAAAACTCACGCACTACCGGCAACACATCAATCTTCGCTTGGCTCTCAGCAGACAACGACGCCAACAGAGAAAACAGCTGAACCTCTTCTCTCATCACTCTATGCAGTTGACCCGCAGATAACAGACCAGACTCCTCTTCAAGCGACTCAAAACTCACGGACCTTTCCCGACAGTTGATATGGACATGGTTATCAACTAACCAGTCCATACCCAAAATGACATCCATTCCACTCAGCGGCAAACAGATCAAATCAATTAAGAATTCTCTACCATATACAGATACAGGACATTTGGCACAAATAGCGGAGGTAGTCACCGAACCCTTAGCTGGAGTATCGATAACCATCTCCCTCAACATATCAGATAAAACAAGGCTTAATTTCTCAACACATGCAGCAGCAATAAAACTATGGGTAGCACCAGTATCAACAATAACAACTAGAGGAAAATTATTGATATAGCACGTACCTCGAATCTCATTCACTACATCAGACTCAGCCAGAGCGAACACTTTTCCAAAAGACTTCTCCTTCTTGGGTTTTGAACACTGCGTACTAATATGACCACTCTCCCCGCAGTTAAACCGTACCACCTCTTTCTTATCACAGCCGGAAGATATATGCCCCTCTTTCCCACACCGATAACATCTCTTCTTATCCCCGCTTGGGCAATCTGGACTTTTATGACCCACTTTCCCACACGTGTAACAAGTAACACTGGCTGCAGCATCTCCCCCACTTCGCTTAGGCCCACCAACAAACTTACCTTTGCCCTTACCAGCAGGCGCCTCATATGGCTTACCACGACTTGAGAAATTCTTTTGCTTTTCTTTCATAACTCTGGAGAAGGCATTATTATCCTCCTCAAAAATTCTGGCGCTATTAACCAACAATGGAAACACACGAATTTGCTGGTACCCTATGGCCCTCTTAATGCCAGCATGCAACCCATTTTCAAATTTGATGCATTTGGAGAACTCCGCACCCTCTCTATCATAATGAGGATAAAACTTAGACAGCTCAGTAAATTTTGCAGCATATTCAGTCACAGTCATGCTACCTTGCTCAAGTCTCAGAAACTCAACCTCCTTCTTCCCGCGGACATCCTCCGGATAGTACTTTCTCTTGAATTCCCTCTCAAACACAGCCCAGGTAACCTCCTCATTGGCAGCCGTCAACCCCTGACTAGTCGTCCTCCACCAATCATAAGCCTCTTTCTTCAACATATGTGTGCCATAGCGAACCTTCTGAGCATCGGTGCAATCCATGACGCGGAAGATCCGCTCCATCTCACTTAGCCACTCAAGGGCACCATCAGGATTATACCCGCCTTCAAAAGCAGGAGGGTTCTCACGCTGGAATGTAGCCAAACTACGCGTCCCATCACCAATAGCATTGGGTATGTTACCCACAACCCCAGCTATAGCCTGCAAAGCAGCAGCAAGTGCAGCATCGTTCCGTCCTGCCATTCTAGCACTGCAACAGAAAACAAAATTTAGATACGAGTAACAAACTCAAATGCTACTCAACTTGACAACTCGACCACCGGCCGGACAGACCGAACTGCTCTGATACCACTAATGTAACACCCCCTTTCTACCCCATGTTTTACACGTCACTTATCAGAGTAAAAATTTTTCGCAAAATTTAATTTGACTGATAGAGAGGAAATGCCACGTCATTATTAACAAAAGGAACGTCCACCTGTATAAATTAAGTTTGCGTAATCATCCTCATAAACAAAAATTTCAACCATCACCCGTCATAAAATTAAACTTCAAGAGATTACGTCGCAGCGGAATTAAACAACACTCACTAAATACCACTCAAACGCGCCTCACACCATCAAATACAAATATTAAACAATTTATTCATTAAATAACAATTTAAATCACGCCCCCTAGGTGCCACGGTATCATAGAGCGACTCGACAGACATCCCAAATAGCTATAAAGGAAGGCAGCGTGTCCTTCACTCGCAGTTACCTGCAGCGTTGCCACAATGGAGCAACATTCCAAGCAGAAGGGGTGAGAATTTTCAACAAAATATAATTAAGCATACAGTAGAGTAATATGAGCAAACTATCACACAACATCATCATTAACATCAACTTCATCGTCATTACACACAAAACCAAAATTTACAATTCACATCACCCGTCATAAAAAAAAAATGTATGCGCATGAAAATGCAACCCACACCTGGGCATATGCATGATGGTACCATACTCGTCATAAATAGCCACTTGGGCACATCGTCACTGGTTTTCGTCAATAAGAGGCCGAAGCCTATTCGTCATAATATACACATGCTATGAGACTCTATGGACACATGTGCAATCACCAATTCACTCACCCGGAGTACTCGTCATCATCACCATAAGACACTCATAGAGTGTATTCATCATAGTCACCATATTAATATCACAACTCTTCTTAAACATCACATTCAAAAATTTGAGTAACAACATCTTTGAATCTTAGGTAACAATGCTCCTAAATTTTCAAGTAACAACACATAAAAAAAATTTAGGGGACATCCATTTAAATGTAAATAACTACACATAAAAATTTAAGGGACCACCGATTTAAATTCTCGAATAACAACATATTTAAAATTTTGGATAAACATTTCATTTTCATGCTTAGGAAACATCACAATTAAACTTGAGAAGAACATCCCATTTTCCAAGTGGAAGAAACCTCACGTTTTTAACCGGAGAAATAGTAATAGAATAAGAGTCACATTTACACGCTCTTTTCTTTTACCAAATGCAGAAAATTCGGTTAGTAAACGGCAACAAATCGAAGATGGAAAACAGTGGCCCTTTAGCGTAAAACAGTAGCATTTTCTCGTCCAAAAACAGCAACTAAACAGTGGCCTTTTATGCGCAAAACAGTAGCATTTTCTCATCCAAAAACAGCAACCAAAACAGGGGCCTTTTATGCGCAAAACAGTAGCATTTTCTCGTCCAAAAACAGCAACCAAAACAGTGGCCTTTTATGCGCAAAACAGTAGCATTTTCTCGTCCAAAAACAGCAACCAAAACAGTGGCCTTTTATGCGCAAAACAGTAGCATTTTCTCGTCCAAAAACAGCAACCAAAACAGTGGCCTTTTATGCGCAAAACAGTGGCATTTTTTTTTTTGACAAACAGCAGTATTATAATTGACATACAGCAACATTATAATTCTGCAAACAGCAACAATAATATTTGACAACAGCAGCATAAAAATTCTGCAAACAGCGACATCAATAATTGACCAACAGCAACATAAAAAAATTCTGCAAACAACAACATGAATATTTGACAAACAGCAGCATAAAAATTCTGCAAACAGCAACATGAATATTTGACAAACAGCAGCATAAAAATTCTGCAAACAGCAACATCAATAGTTGACAAACAGCAACATAAAATTCTGCAAACAGCAACATGAATAATTGACAAAACAGCAGCACTTTATTATGGGGACAGCAACATAGTGAAATTTCAATTTCTTGGTATCATTCAAAGAATCATACTCATATCACTCAATTTATCAAAGTTGCCTTTCAACACCAACAATTCACCAAACATCAAATTTATCCACACCCCATTCACTAAAAAAAAATCGCAATTCATCTCTTCATCCCCTAGGGCAATTCGCATATCAATAATAATATTTCAATCCATCATTCCTCTTAACATATCAATTTCGAATTCAACCACCACCAAAAACCCACAAACCCACCATATACCCAATTACGTTAAATTGAAAACTCTCACCCTTACCTCGAATTCGTATGACCCGAAACAACGATGAAGGAGTCACGTACAAATCCCCGCAACACAACGAGCCAAAGTCACCAAAAATCGCAGCAGCTCCCTCCTCTCCTCTTATGCAAACCGTGGCTTCCTAAAGCCATGGAGAAGACAACAACAATAGATAATGAGGGATTCAAACTACAACACTTGCAAGAGAAGGAAAAATCGAAGAGAAGGATCAAAGAAGCACATTACCTAAAGCCAAGATGAACAATTCTCCTTCTTTCTTTCCTTGCAAGCCGTCGCGACTTCCTTCCTCTCTCCCTCTCTGATTCGTTTCTTTTCTTTCTTCTGTGGAATGCGCAATGAGACCCCTCCATAGGGTTTTGGGGTTTTAGGAATGGGCTTGGGTCACTAATTGACTTGGGCCCATTTTACACCACCCTTCTTAATTCCTTTCACCTCCTAAAATAAAACAATAATACTTTAATTATTCCACTTAAATAAATATTGTAATCCCTCAAATAACTTAATTAATTAATCAATTAAATTATTTTAGGGCGTTACAACTCTCCCCTACTTAGAGAATTTCGTCCTCGAAATTACCTGATTCAAATAACTCTGGATAGGCTTCTTTCATCTTACTTTCCAATTCCCACGTCATGCTCTCGCCCACGGCTCCCAACCAAACCACTTTCACTAAATTAATCTCTTTGCCTCTTAACACTTTTACCTCACGGTCGTCAATTCTAACTGGCATAGTCTCCACAGTGAGATTGTCCCGCACCTCTACATCATCTAGTTGAATCACATGAGACGGCTCCGCAACATACTTCCGAAGCTGCGACACGTGAAACACGTCGTGCAAGTTCGAAAGGTTAGGTGGTAAGGCCACCCGATATGCAACATTTCCAACTCTCTCCGTAATCTGATACGGCCCGATGAATCGAGGAGTCAACTTCTTAGATTTCAGTGCTCGTCCAACACCAGTCATAGGTGTGACCCTCAAGAATACGTGGTCACCGGCTTCAAATTCTAAATCTTTCCTTCTCTTATCATGGTAACTCTTCTGTCTACTCTGCGACGCTTTCATTTTCTCCCGGATCATCTTTACCTTCTCAGTAGTCTCTCTGACTAGCTCAGGTCCAAGTACTAAACTTTCCCCAGTCTCGTACCAACACACTGGAGTCCTACACCTCCGGCCATACAACGCCTCAAACGGCGCCATTCCGATACTGGAATGATAGCTGTTGTTGTAGGTGAACTCAATTAACGGAAGATGAGTATCCCACGCACCTCCTTGCTCTAGCACACATGATCTCAACAGGTCCTCCAACGATTGAATCGTCCTCTCTGTCTGCCCATCAGTCTGAGGATGATAAGCTGAACTCAACCTCAATTTCGAACCCAACTCCTTCTGTAAACTACTCCAAAATTCCGAAGTGAACCTTGGGTCCCTATCAGACACAATGCACAAAGGAACCCCATGCAGCTTCACAATCACCTGAATGTAGATTTCAGCCAATCTCGACACTGGATACTTAATACCGATAGGAATAAAATGAGCCGACTTCGTCAATCTATCCACAACCACCCAAATTGAATCATGCCCTCTCACCGTATTGGGTAACCCCGTCACAAAATCCATGGAGATACTATCCCACTTCCACTCTGGAACATTCAACGGTTGCATCATTCCCGCAGGCTTCTGATGCTCGACCTTCGATTTCTGACAGATCAAACACGAATACACAAACTGCGCCACATCGCGCTTCAACCCAGGCCACCAGAATACCTTCTTCAGATCTTGGTACATCTTCGTCGCTCCAGGGTGGATACTCAACTTACTCTTATGCCCTTCCTCAAGAATTGCCTTTCTCATTTCCTCATCTTCGGGAACACAAATTCTTCCACGATACCTCAGTACACTTTGCGCATCTATCTCGAAGTCCTCATTCTCAGACTGACCAATCCCACTCATCAGATCAACTAATTTCACATCTAATTTCTGCGCCTCTCGGATACCAGCCATAAAATCATTGCCGATTTTCAACATACCCAACCTGACACTCTGAGGCGTAACTTCACACACTAAACTCATGTCCCTGAATTGCTCAATTAACTCAAGCTCTCTAGCCATCAATGCCGACATGTGCAAGGTCTTCCGACTCAGCGCATCCGCAACCACATTCGCTTTTCCCGGGTGATAACTCAGTTCAAAATCATAATCTTTCAATAGTTCTAACCACCGGTGCTGCCTCATATTCAATTCTTTCTGGTCGAACAGATACCGTAGACTCTTGTGATCACTGAACACCTCAAATCTCGATCCATACAAGTAATGCCTCCAAATTTTCAATGCGAATACCACAGCAGCAAGTTCTAAGTCGTGAGTAGGGTAATTCTTTTCATGAATCCTCAATTGCCTCGACGCATAAGCGATCACCTTCCCATTCTGCATAAGCACACCACCCAAACCCATCTTAGACGCATCACAATAAACCACAAACGGTTCAACCGGATTAGGCAGGGTCAACACTGGAGACGTAGTCAACCTCCTCTTCAGCTCATTGAAACTTTCTTCACATCGGTCATCCCAAACAAAGGCCCTACCCTTGCAAGTCAATTGAGTCAATGGCAGAGCCAACTTCGAGAACACCTCAATGAATCTTCTATAATAACCTGCCAACCCCAGAAAACTCCTTATCTCTGTAACTGACTTTGGAGACTCCCATTGCAACACCGCATCAACCTTAGAAGGATCCACTGCAATCCCCTCCCTAGAAATCACATGACCGAGAAAACTGACTTCTTTTAACCAAAACTCACACTTGGACAACTTCGCATACAACTTTCGATCCCTTAGAATTCCTAACACCAACCTCAGATGTTCCGCATGTTCCTCTTCTGACTTAGAGTAAATCAGAATGTCATCAATGAAGACTACCACAAACTTATCCAAGTACTCACGGAAGATTTGGTTCATGTATCCCATGAATACCCCCGGCACATTAGTCACACCGAAAGGCATAACGGAATACTCATAGTGCCCATACCTTGTTCTAAATGCCGTCTTCTGGACATCTTCATCCTTGACCTTGATCTGATGATAACCAGACCTTAAGTCAATCTTGCTAAATACTTTAGCACCCACTAACTGATCCATCAAGTCATCAATTCTTGGCAACGGATATTTGTTCTTAATTGTAACTTTATTTAACTGCCGATAGTCTTCACACAACCTCATACTACCGTCTTTCTTTTTCACTAGCAACACTGGAGCTCCCCAAGGTGACACACTCGGTCTTACAAACTTCTTTTCTAATAAATCTTCAAGTTGCTTTTTCAATTCTGTCAACTCCGATGCAGACATTCTATATGGCGCCATAGACACAGGCTTAGTGCCGGGGACCAGATCAATAGCAAACTCCACCTCTCTCTCTGGTGGTACATCCGGAATCTCGTCAGGGAACACCTCAGAAAACTCACGCACTACCGGCAACACATCAATCTTCGCTTGGCTCTCAGCAGACAACGACGCCAACAGAGAAAACAGCTGAACCTCTTCTCTCATCACTCTATGCAGTTGACCCGCAGATAACAGACCAGACTCCTCTTCAAGCGACTCAAAACTCACGGACCTTTCCCGACAGTTGATATGGACATGGTTATCAACTAACCAGTCCATACCCAAAATGACATCCATTCCACTCAGCGGCAAACAGATCAAATCAATTAAGAATTCTCTACCATATACAGATACAGGACATTTGGCACAAATAGCGGAGGTAGTCACCGAACCCTTAGCTGGAGTATCGATAACCATCTCCCTCAACATATCAGATAAAACAAGGCTTAATTTCTCAACACATGCAGCAGCAATAAAACTATGGGTAGCACCAGTATCAACAATAACAACTAGAGGAAAATTATTGATATAGCACGTACCTCGAATCTCATTCACTACATCAGACTCAGCCAGAGCGAACACTTTTCCAAAAGACTTCTCCTTCTTGGGTTTTGAACACTGCGTACTAATATGACCACTCTCCCCGCAGTTAAACCGTACCACCTCTTTCTTATCACAGCCGGAAGATATATGCCCCTCTTTCCCACACCGATAATATCTCTTCTTATCCCCGCTTGGGCAATCTGGACTTTTATGACCCACTTTCCCACACGTGTAACAAGTAACACTGGCTGCAGCATCTCCCCCACTTCGCTTAGGCCCACCAACAAACTTACCTTTGCCCTTACCAGCAGGCGCCTCATATGGCTTACCACGACTTGAGAAATTCTTTTGCTTTTCTTTCATAACTCTGGAGAAGGCATTATTATCCTCCTCAAAAATTCTGGCGCTATTAACCAACAATGGAAACACACGAATTTGCTGGTACCCTATGGCCCTCTTAATGCCAGCATGCAACCCATTTTCAAATTTGATGCATTTGGAGAACTCCGCACCCTCTCTATCATAATGAGGATAAAACTTAGACAGCTCAGTAAATTTTGCAGCATATTCAGTCACAGTCATGCTACCTTGCTCAAGTCTCAGAAACTCAACCTCCTTCTTCCCGCGGACATCCTCCGGATAGTACTTTCTCTTGAATTCCCTCTCAAACACAGCCCAGGTAACCTCCTCATTGGCAGCCGTCAACCCCTGACTAGTCGTCCTCCACCAATCATAAGCCTCTTTCTTCAACATATGTGTGCCATAGCGAACCTTCTGAGCATCGGTGCAATCCATGACGCGGAAGATCCGCTCCATCTCACTTAGCCACTCAAGGGCACCATCAGGATTATACCCGCCTTCAAAAGCAGGAGGGTTCTCACGCTGGAATGTAGCCAAACTACGCGTCCCATCACCAATAGCATTGGGTATGTTACCCACAACCCCAGCTATAGCCTGCAAAGCAGCAGCAAGTGCAGCATCGTTCCGTCCTGCCATTCTAGCACTGCAACAGAAAACAAAATTTAGATACGAGTAACAAACTCAAATGCTACTCAACTTGACAACTCGACCACCGGCCGGACAGACCGAACTGCTCTGATACCACTAATGTAACACCCCCTTTCTACCCCATGTTTTACACGTCACTTATCAGAGTAAAAATTTTTCGCAAAATTTAATTTGACTGATAGAGAGGAAATGCCACGTCATTATTAACAAAAGGAACGTCCACCTGTATAAATTAAGTTTGCGTAATCATCCTCATAAAAAAAAATTTCAACCATCACCCGTCATAAAATTAAACTTCAAGAGATTACGTCGCAGCGGAATTAAACAACACTCACTAAATACCACTCAAACGCGCCTCACACCATCAAATACAAATATTAAACAATTTATTCATTAAATAACAATTTAAATCACGCCCCCTAGGTGCCACGGTATCATAGAGCGACTCGACAGACATCCCAAATAGCTATAAAGGAAGGCAGCGTGTCCTTCACTCGCAGTTACCTGCAGCGTTGCCACAATGGAGCAACATTCCAAGCAGAAGGGGTGAGAATTTTCAACAAAATATAATTAAGCATACAGTAGAGTAATATGAGCAAACTATCACACAACATCATCATTAACATCAACTTCATCGTCATTACACACAAAACCAAAATTTACAATTCACATCACCCGTCATAAAAAAAAAATGTATGCGCATGAAAATGCAACCCACACCTGGGCATATGCATGATGGTACCATACTCGTCATAAATAGCCACTTGGGCACATCGTCACTGGTTTTCGTCAATAAGAGGCCGAAGCCTATTCGTCATAATATACACATGCTATGAGACTCTATGGACACATGTGCAATCACCAATTCACTCACCCGGAGTACTCGTCATCATCACCATAAGACACTCATAGAGTGTATTCATCATAGTCACCATATTAATATCACAACTCTTCTTAAACATCACATTCAAAAATTTGAGTAACAACATCTTTGAATCTTAGGTAACAATGCTCCTAAATTTTCAAGTAACAACACATAAAAAAAATTTAGGGGACATCCATTTAAATGTAAATAACTACACATAAAAATTTAAGGGACCACCGATTTAAATTCTCGAATAACAACATATTTAAAATTTTGGATAAACATTTCATTTTCATGCTTAGGAAACATCACAATTAAACTTGAGAAGAACATCCCATTTTCCAAGTGGAAGAAACCTCACGTTTTTAACCGGAGAAATAGTAATAGAATAACAGTCACATTTACACGCTCTTTTCTTTTACCAAATGCAGAAAATTCGGTTAGTAAACGGCAACAAATCGAAGATGGAAAACAGTGGCCCTTTAGCGTAAAACAGTAGCATTTTCTCGTCAAAAAACAGCAACTAAACAGTGGCCTTTTATGCGCAAAACAGTAGCATTTTCTCATCCAAAAACAGCAACCAAAACAGTGGCCTTTTATGCGCAAAACAGTAGCATTTTCTCGTCCAAAAACAGCAACCAAAACAGTGGCCTTTTATGCGCAAAACAGTAGCATTTTCTCGTCCAAAAACAGCAACCAAAACAGTGGCCTTTTATGCGCAAAACAGTGGCATTTTTTTTTGACAAACAGCAGTATTATAATTGACATACAGCAACATTATAATTCTGCAAACAGCAACAATAATATTTGACAACAGCAGCATAAAAATTCTGCAAACAGCGACATCAATAATTGACCAACAGCAACATAAAAAAATTCTGCAAACAGCAACATGAATATTTGACAAACAGCAACATAAAAATTCTGCAAACAGCAACATCAATAGTTGACAAACAGCAACATAAAATTCTGCAAACAGCAACATGAATAATTGACAAAACAGCAGCACTTTATTATGGGGACAGCAACATAGTGAAATTTCAATTTCTTGGTATCATTCAAAGAATCATACTCATATCACTCAATTTATCAAAGTTGCCTTTCAACACCAACAATTCACCAAACATAAAATTTATCCACACCCCATTCACTAAAAAAAATCGCAATTCATCTCTTCATCCCCTAGGGCAATTCGCATATCAATAATAATATTTCAATCCATCATTCCTCTTAACATATCAATTTCGAATTCAACCACCACCAAAAACCCACAAACCCACCATATACCCAATTACGTTAAATTGAAAACTCTCACCCTTACCTCGAATTCGTATGACCCGAAACAACGATGAAGGAGTCACGTACAAATCCCCGCAACACAACGAGCCAAAGTCACCAAAAATCGCAGCAGCTCCCTCCTCTCCTCTTATGCAAACCGTGGCTTCCTAAAGCCATGGAGAAGACAACAACAATAGATAATGAGGGATTCAAACTACAACACATGCAAGAGAAGGAAAAATCGAAGAGAAGGATCAAAGAAGCACATTACCTAAAGCCAAGATGAACAATTCTCCTTCTTTCTTTCCTTGCTAGCCGTCGCGACTTCCTTCCTCTCTCCCTCTCTGATTCGTTTCTTTTCTTTCTTCTGTGGAATGCGCAATGAGACCCCTCCATAGGGTTTTGGGGTTTTAGGAATGGGCTTGGGTCACTAATTGACTTGGGCCCATTTTACACCACCCTTCTTAATTCTTTTCACCTCCTAAAATAAAACAATAATACTTTAATTATTCCACTTAAATAAATATTGTAATCCCTCAAATAACTTAATTAATTAATCAATTAAATTATTTTAGGGCGTTACATTTAGGCTACTGAAGGCTTGTTGTTTCACACAAGTGCCTGAACATGAACTCGTCGAAATGGCTGGTGGTGGTCTTGATTATTCAATCAGAAAGAAATTGGACACATCTTATCTAAAAGACACGGCCCAATTGGCTGATAGAGTTCGACAAGTTGAAAGGTTAAAAGAGGAGAAATCTAGGTCAACTAGGTTTCCTAAAAAAGAAAAAATTGCATATGTCAAAGAAGAATTTGACGTCGCATTCGGTGATGTCGAAGAAGAGGAGATAGACGTGGCTGAACTCAAGCCTGGTCCTCCTTATACTTGTAAATTACTAAGGCCTGCTAATGGGAAAAATCCTGTTGAGCCAAAAAATGACAGATTTGTGGCTAAGACATATACTTTTGATGTTACTAAATGTGATGAAATATTTGATCTGTTAGTAAAAGATGGTCAGATATTGGTACCTAGTGGTTTAAAAGTACCAACTCTTGACCAGAGAAAGAAAAAGGGTTATTGTAAGTTCCATAATTTTTTGGGACATAACACTGACCGTTGTGTGCTTTTCAGGGATCTTGTGCAAAAAGCGATCGAAGAAGGTAGATTAAAATTTGAGGATAGAAAGATGAAAGCTCCAATGCAAGTTGTGGATGACCCTTTACCTAAAGCTGAAGCCATGTATTCAGAGCCTTTCGAAGCGAATGTAAACATGGTAGACGCTGAAATGGAAAATTCCCCAAAAACTCTCAAATATTCTACCAAACAATTCGAAGGTTTTATTTATGCTGAAGGAGAAAAACAACAGGTAACTGTGAAAGAGTACGATGGAAAGAAGCATGTGGTGTACCCAAAAGCTGAAGAGGAATTGATAGATTTCCTCAACAGATGTAAGTGGAACAATGCTGAGGTTATGCTATGTCCAAGGTGCAGTGCTGTTTTCGACAAAGAGGCAGCTAAAGCTGTTGAAGGGTACCAGGATCAGGAACAACGTAAGAGGAAATGGCTTGACAATAGGCCATCCTTTGATTTTGGTAGCACTGAGCTTCCTGGTTACAAGGCCAATGTTACGACTAAGCCTTCATCTAGCAAGGCTAGTGTTTCGACTAAACCTTCGACAAGCCAAAAGCCAGGAAAGAAAGGATCCATAAAACTGTTTGGTAAAACCTTCGTTCCACAGACGAATTCCCCTGTTGGAAAATGGGTTCACAACAATGCACCTGCTCAAGTTGTCCATCAAGATGAGTATTATTCCAACAAGTATAATTATCGGAATAATTATAAAGGTAAGAATCCTATGACTAAAACCCAGTGGCGTCGTTTTCAGAGAAAACAGAAGGAGAAAGCTTCTTTAGACGTAAACAAAGTTCCTAGTCACTTTGGAATCAAAGTCCGGTTGGATGATAAGAAGGTGGCTTCTAAGGTTGAGGCAAGTACCAGTGCTGATGTTGCTAAGCCTACAAATGTGGTAAATAAGGCAAAAGGCAAGGATGTTTCGATGGAAAAACCTAGAAGGCCTGCACTTGAAAGAATCTGTCCTCCATCTTCGACATTTAAAGGGAAAGAATCTCAGTCCGACTCTGATGAGGACATAGGTTCTGGTTTTGATGATTCTGATGATGACTTCGATGTCGTCTGTAATGTGGTGTCAATATTGCCACTGGAGTATGATGTCATAACTATGCCTAACAGTGAGGAAGAAGATTTCACTGAAGATATGGCTTGTCACAAACGCATGTGTTACTATGTGATGAATGATGGCTGTGTCGAAGAGCAGATGGCTACTTTCGAGAGGCCAGATACGAGTATGCAGAATCACCTGAAGCCTTTATATATTCAGGCTAAGGTTAATGGTATTGGCATCAACAAAGTGTTAGTAGATGGAGGTGCTGCTGTGAATCTTATGCCTGAAGTGCTTATGAAGAAGATAGGCATATCCATCACTGACCTCAAGCCACACAATATTGTCTTAAGTAATTACGAAGGCAAAACTGGTTATTCTCTTGGAGCCATTGAAGTGGAATTGATTGTTGGAACTATCAAGAGGACCACTCTGTTCTTAGTGATTGCTTCCAAAGCAAACTTCAATATGTTACTTGGAAGGGAGTGGATACATGGAGTCGGTGCTGTGCCTTCAACATTACATCAAAGACTAGTGATGTGGAAGGAAGATGGTCTTGTCGAATACATTGAAGCAGACCAAAGTTATTTTCGTGCTGACGTGAATCACATCACCAAGGAAAATTTTGAGAAAAGATTGGCGAACATTGCGCCATGTCCATCTTCTAATGAGGCATACATTCCTGCTGATAATGTATTTGCTTCAGTTAATTTGCATCCAAACTATGGTTTTGTTTGGGAAAGGCAAATAATAGGAGATGCTACTGCCCAACCTGAGGGGTGGTATTCTGATTCTTAAAATGTTTCCTATGTCAGTTCCTAATGCATGGAACAAGATTACGGCTTATATGGCCGAAAATAAGTTAAAAACGGCTATGGAAGCCGAATTAAATCATCAAACAATGGCTGTTGAAGCCAAAGGTTCTGAAGACGAAAATGGCATTATTATGAATGGAAAGCTTGATTGCATTTATGATAATGAGCCATTAGGGTTTGAAAAGGATCCTAGAGATTCAACAAAGCGAATGCAAGCTCAAGATCCATTGGAGGAAGTAGATTTGGGAGATGGCTCAAAGAAGAGGCCAACTTATGTTAGTGCATACTTGGATGTTGCATTAAAAGCCCAAGTTATAACATTACTAAGGGAGTTCAAAGATTGCTTTGCTTGGGACTATGATGAAATGCCTGGATTGAGTCGAGACGTTGTGGAATTGCAATTGCCAATTCGACCAGAGAAGAAGCCAGTGAAGCAGATACCAAGAAGGTTTGCTCCTCAAATATTAACTAAAATTAAAGAGGAGATCGAAAGGTTGTTCAAGAACAAATTCATCAGAACTGCCAGGTATGTCGAATGGTTAGCTAATATAGTTCCTGTAATTAAGAAAAATGGCACTCTTAGAGTTTGCATAGATTTTAGAGACTTGAATAATGCAACTCCCAAAGATGAATACGCAATGCCTGTGGCAGAAATGTTAATAGATTCAGCAGCAGGATTTAAATACCTCAGCATGCTTGATGGTTATTCTAGGTATAATCAAATCTTTATTGCTGAAGAAGATGTATCGAAAAGTGCATTTCGTTGTCCAGGGGCGTTAGGTATTTATGAATGGGTAGTAATGCCATTTGGTTTAAAAAATGCTGGTGCTACATATCAGAGGGCAATGAATTGTATGTTTCATGATTTTATTGAAAACTTTATGCAAGTATACATAGATGATGTGGTAGTTAAATCTTCCTCAGAAAATGGTCATTTAGACCATCTTCGACAATCTTTTGAAAGAATGAGGAAATATGGATTGAAAATGAATCCATTAAAATGTGCCTTCTGTGTGCGTGCAGGCGATTTTTTGGGTTTTGTGGTGCACAAAAAAGGCATTGAAATCAATCAGAATAAGACTAAAGCTATAATTGAAACGAAAGCTCCTTCAACCAAAAAAGAACTTCAGTCATTGTTGGGAAAAATCAATTTCCTACGAAGATTCATATCAAATCTAAGTGGCAAAACTCAAGCATTTTCGCCATTGTTGAGACTGAAGAAAGAAGAAGTTTTCAAATGGGAATCAGTTCATCAAGCAGCCTTTGAAGAAATTAAGTCTTATTTGATGAAACCACCAATTCTAATGCCTATTATTAGAAACAAAGTGCTCAAATTGTATATAGCAGCATCTGAAAAAACAATAGGTAGCATGTTAGCTCAAGAGGATGATAATGGTGTCGAAAGAGCCATATATTACCTTAGTAGAGTCTTAATAGATGCTGAAACTAGGTACAGTTCTATAGAAAAGTTGTGCCTTTGCTTGTATTTTTCTTGCACAAAGTTAAAGCAATATATAAAGCCAGCTAATGTTTGTGTTTATTCGCATTCTGATATTATTAAGCATATGCTGTCGAAACCAATAATGCATAGTAGAATTGGTAAGTGGGCTTTAGCTTTGTCTGAATATGACTTAACTTATCAACCTTTAAAATCTATTAAAGGACAAGTGGTTGCTGATTTTATAGCGGACCACTCTGTTGTCGAAGAAACATTACATTTCGTAGACACATATCCTTGGAGGTTGTATTTTGATGGTTCGAGTCATAAAAAAGGAGTTGGGATTGGTGTTTTAATTATTTCACCAAATAACATTCCAACGAAGTACAAGTGTAAGATTCGAAATCATTGCTCAAATAATGAAGCTGAGTATGAGGCTCTAATTATAGGCCTTGAAATTTTACTTGAGCTGGGGGCAAGATGTATCGAAATAAAAGGTGATTCAGAATTGGTTATCAAACAAATGACCAAAGAATATAAATGTATTAAAGAGCACCTTATTAAATACTTTATTATGGCCAATTCCTGGTTAAAGAGATTTGACTCTTTTCATTTAGAACATTTACCACGAGTTGATAATCAAGTGGCGAATGATTTGGCCCAAATTGCATCAGGTTATAGAGTTTCAAAACAAAGCCTTGAAGAATTAATCGAAATAAAAGAGAAACTCGTATCTGATGATATTTCTTCATCATTATTGTCAACACCAAAAACTGGGGGGGTAACAAATACAGATGAGGAATGTATTGAACAACGCCACATTGTTGATGAAGTTGTTTTAGCAGAAGTTTTTGCCATTGACAATATGTCCAATGATGATTGGCGAAGGCCTATTGTAGAATACTTGCAAAATCCCACAGGAAATACCAATAAAAAGATAAAGTACAGAGCTTTAAGCTATGTGATAATTGGAAATGAATTGTTTAAGAAAACTCCTGAAGGAGTATTATTGAAATGTCTTAGTGAAAATGAGGCATATTTAGCAGTTTCTGAAACACACAGTGGAGCTTGTGGTTCGCACCAAGTAGGCCATAAAATGAAATGGCTATTATTTCGACAAGGAATATATTGGCCATCAATGTTGAAAGATTGTATAGAGTTTGCCAAAGGATGCCAAGAGTGTCAAAAGCATGCTGGAATACAACATGTGCCTGCAAATGAATTGCATGCCATAGTGAAACCTTGGCCATTCAGAGGTTGGGCTCTAGATATAATTGGAGAAATAAAACCAACATCATCAAAAGGTCATAAGTATATATTAGTAGGAATTGATTATTTTACCAAATGGGTTGAAGCAATACCTTTAACCAATGTTGATCAAGAAGCAGTAATACGGTTTATCCGAAATCATATTATTTATAGGTATGGAATTCCAGAAACCATAACTACAGATCAGGGTTCTGTTTTCACTGGTCGAAAAATGGTGGAATTTGCTTCTGAAATTGGTTTTAAGTTATTAACTTCGACACCATATTATGCACAAGCCAATGGTCAAGTGGAAGCTGCCAATAAGATCATTATTAACATGATTAAAAAGCATGTTGGGCAAAAACCCAGAAATTGGCATAACACTTTGGATCATGTTTTATGGGCTTGTAGAAATTCACCCAAAGAATCTATCAATGCTACTCCATACAGGTTAACCTTTGGACACGATGCAGTATTGCCTGTTGAAATCTGTTTACAATCAACAAGAATTGAAAGACAGTATGAAATTCCTTTTGATCATTATTGGAATATGATGCTTGATGAGTTAGTTGATTTAGACGAAGAAAGGTTGTTAGCCTTGGAAATGCTTATTCGACAGAAGGAAAGAGTAGCTAAAACTTATAACAAAAAGGTTAAGTTAAAAACCTTTAATTCAGGTGATTTAGTTTGGAAAGTGTTGTTGCCTATGGATAAAAAAGATAGAGTTTTGGGTAAATGGTCACCTAGTTGGGAAGGTCCACTTCGCATATTGCAATGTTTTTCTAATGGGGCATACGAAGTCGAAGAATTGGGTGACGAAAACAGAATCTTCAAAATAAATGGCAAGTATTTAAAACAGTATAAGCCAACATTAAACGAAGTTAGAATCGAGCAAAGATAAAACCGTAAATTGGTTCAAAATGGTAATGTATTCAATCAAAATAATTACATAGCCATTAAAAGAAATTCTACACTATTACAAGTTACTAAAGGCTTTGAAGAGAATGCTTGAACCTGTAGAGGATCTTAGTGCTCACAGCAATTGAAGACTCCAGAAAGCTTAACTCTTTGTCCAGTCGAGCAATAGTGGCTTGGTGTTTTTGAGCATCATCAAAATGTTGAAGAGTCTCAGTAGTTGCCTTTTCAATCTCCGACTTAGGGGTCTCCATCCTTTGTTGCACTAAACTTTTTTGGTGTTTAGCATTTGCCAGTTTTGTTTGGAGAATTCTTATCTCTTCATCATAGTGCTGAATTTCTGAATCCCAGTTAGCAAGTTCTTGCTCATCTTCCGTTATTTGAACTTCCAATTCATCAATGGGGGTTTGAGAAACCTTGAAGGCATTAATTTTTTCTTGATGAAGTACAGCCTCTTGGTCTTTCAACATGGAAATTTCAGAACGTTTGCTGATGTGAAGTGCAAAAGTTTCAAAGACTGGCAAAAATTCGATCAGGAAAGCGAAAAGTTTTGCATTAGCCTCTGATTTTAGCAATTTTTGAACGATGTCCTTAATTGCAAGGCTTTCTGATGGGTTCTCTCCAATCCTAGTAAAGAGATTGCCTTCCAAGACCTTAGCTTTTAATTGTTGAAGCAATTCTTCAGTAGATTCTTGAGTAACAGAGGTCAAAGAAGTAGTCGAAGCACTGGAGACCATGGCAGGGGAAGAGGAAGAAAGGCTCAGCAAGTGTTTAAGAGCACCCAAAGGATTTGTCGTCTTCATCAGCGAAAACTCCTGGTCACTCATAGCGCTACTAGTTGATTCCTTGGTAGAAGCTTGTTCTTGAGCCTCAATTTCAGTCGTCTCTTTGCTTGAATCCTTAGCGCCTGCTACATCTGGTGTTTGCTCGTTGGTTTGCTTAAGTTCCATTTCAACATTCGCGTTAGTAGCAATGTTTGTTCCTTCGACGTCAACAACCATAGGAGAATTTTGGGTAGTTTGAGGTACTATGGAGATTTCCACAGGTGTTGATGGTGCAGGCAAAATTTGTTCAGTCGAAGGAACATTTGGAGCAGCTACAGATTCGACAACAGGAACTTCGACTGATGTGTGAAGTCTCTTAGGGGGAGGTCCGTGAGATTGCTCTTGTGGTTCTTTGATCACAATCCCTTTAGCCCTTGCTTGGGATTCGGGTTGCATTCGTTTCCTTGACCGGTGAATAAGAGGCATGTTATCATTATCACTATCAGTATCCTGCGAAAGAGAAACATGAGTTTAAAACATAATCAAGTGTTAAAAGAGTCGAAGAAAAGGTCTAGTCAATTAACAAAGATATACCTCTATTTGGAGTAAGCTGGAAGTGGATTTGATCACAAGTTTCTTCTTTGTTTTGGGTGGTGTTCTTGCTGTTGGCTTGTTTTGCTTTGGTGCTGCTTTAGTGGGCTTTTTCTGTGAAACAGCAGATGTTCATAACGCAAAGATTTTATCAGGTAAATGGTTTTAAATTTTAACTAATGAGGAAAAAAGGGCCATACCTGGGGATTTGTTCTTCTCAGCAATTTGAGAAGGAAAAGCTGAATACAAAATTTTCGAAATTTCTGCATCAGTTTTTCCTTTAGAAGCTTTAGTATAGTATCCACCCCACCAATCTTGGAATGTCTTCGTACAAGAAAAGCGTGGTTGAAATTTAGCAGGTTCAAAGAGCAAATCTTTGAAACGAAAATTCTTGAAGATTTGGTGATAAGCTTGCTCTGTCTCTGGAGTGTTGAACTCTCTCCTATGCAAGCAGACCGGAGCCGGCCGAAGTTGGCATAGCCCAAATTGCCTTGAAAAGTAGCTGGGAAAATACTTGCTAATGCCAAGATTGTTTTTGTTGTTGCTTGGGGATAGCCTTATCGAAAGAAGAGAGGGCGAAAGATAGGCTTGCCAGATTTGGTTTATCTCTTCGGCATTTTCTGTTGAGTTAGAGGGAAATTCGTTGATGAACCAAGATGGTCCATAAGTGCATTTGACAAAAGGCGCCATAGCATCAACGAAAGTAGTGCACTTGTTGAAGATGTCGAAGTACGTGGAAAACGTCTCTTCATAAGACAAGTTTTTCTCCCTATTCCTTAATTGTGCTAGTCGAACTCCTTCTGTTCTTCTAGTTGGTAAGGTTGGTCGAATGTCCTTAGGAATAAACAAGTTCAGCCTTGATTCAAAAGTGGCTAAGAGCCAAAGTTGCATAAGCCACATAGGACCAGCAATGAGCAGTTTGTCAGTTGGTTCGCTTTCTTTCAATTCGAGGGCAGCACCATCAAGATGCTGATAGAGATTTCCTAAAACCAATTTCGCTAAATTGATATTCTTGGCTTTATGGAGTTGAGTGGCCAAAGAAACGAAAACTTTTGCTACTTGGAGAGAACGGGAGCAAAAGACAAAGCATGACAACCATAGGGTAAGAAAAGCTATATGTTCTGAATCAGACACTTCAGCATTCTCAGTATCATGATGATCAGCAATATAAGCACTAAAGGTAGGGTTGTTAAATGAAAAGCCATAGTCGTTGGTGGCCAGTTTAGGGTCAAAGGTTTCACCCAGTGGTTTCAGACCAGTAATGGTAGCCACATCCAACAGAGTGGGAGATAACATGCCACACTTCAGATGGAGACTATGAGTGGATATATCCCAGAACTGCAATGCTGCTAGAATCATAGTGCTGTCGTATCTGGGTCCATATTTCGACAGTTGGATAATGTCAAAAATCCCCTGTTCTTGCCAAATGGCTTCCTTTTGGTTTTGAACCTTGTCAAGCCATGCGATGTAATCACCTTGTTCTACCTTAGGAGCGGATCTAAATACTCTATTGGGGTTTTTCAGAAATTCCAAATGAAAAGGAGTTTCTTCAAAAATTCTGGGTTGAAGTTTACGGTGACTAGGAAAAATTGCTTTAACTTCTTCGCTTTCTATGGGGTCAGGAAGAGGACCTAAATAAGCATGGGTAAAAGGTTTACCAGCTGGAATAAGTATCTGTTTAAACCAAGTTGGTGAAGGTTCTTCAACGAAGCCTTCAAAGCCATGCACAGCAACTGTTTGTTCTTGAGGTTGAGCGCTGGAAGAAGCCGTCTGTGTAAATAACGAACAAAGAGGGTTGTGTTCTTAGTGGAGATGTCGAAACGATGAAAAAGTTTGAAGCTTTCGTGAAGAGGCAAGGTTAGCTGAGAAATTTTCAGAGTTTAAGGTTCAAAGGGAGCGTGAGAATGAAGAAGATGAAGAGAAGCGTATTTATACGTTAGAGGTGCAACGGTTGCACAGTTACGACGCTTCGCACGTTTGAGATTCTGAAAAGACGTGGTCTACCAACCAAATGTCGTGGCCCAATGAAACGGTTCGCTTTATCTGCGTAAGGTCATGATCATTTTTGCCTATCACCATTTAATGCAAAGTTGTTGGAGGTGACGTTTCGAAATCTTCAAAAATATCCTTTTTCTTCCTTAACACTTGTGCTGTCGAAAAAGATATTTTTGGGGGGCAATTTTTTAGCCTAGAATTTCGACAAGGCTTTTGAGTGGTTAGTTAATAGGGTTTGACTCTTCATTAAAGATCATTCATAATGCCTTTGGAAAGAAAAAGTGACATTTAAGTCATCTCAACATGTTTTCGACAGAAGAAGTCTTCACCAATTCGACAGGGAAGAGTTTTTCGACAGGACAGTGTATTCAGGACTTCGTCAAGCAGTTATTGGCAAACAGTTGTGTCGAATTTCAAGACTACGGTTAATACAACGTAGGCAGTATGTGGCATCGAGCGTGGCACGAAGTCCATCACTGGTTAATGAGACGTAGCCACGTGTCTATAGCAGTTTACATTTCAGTCATTATTCGTAGCCACGTGTCCATAGCAGTTTACATTTCAGTCATTATTTTCTGTATAAATAGGAGTTTCTACGTAGAAATCAAGGGTGGCAAATTATTATACCAAACACACAGTTCTGAAACTCTAACTTCCAAGTCACAGCGAAAACAGAGTAAAAGAATTATTGTACAACGTATGTGAATTTGTGCACCATTTTCTTTACATTTAATGCAATTTATTACTTTCAATACAAGTCATTTTACATTTCTGCGTTCCATTTTATTACTTCTTTTTCTTTGACTTCCATTTTCATGGTGAATTGTCTCCCTTTTAAAATATATTTGTTGACAAACTGCGGTGTTTAAAGGCAATTGCTTTGGAGATTTCTGGTTTAATCTCACAAACATTTCTAATAAAACCAGTGATTGTTTGCTAAAAACACCAGCGAACAGCTGCCACGTAGGATAAGTCAGTCTCAATTTTGACCAATTAATAGGGGGACTATGATTTTTCAAATTGGAAAAATAGGGGGACCAAATTCGTCAAATTAAAACTTCAGGGACCAAAATCGAGAATTGGTCATAATAGGGGGACCAAAAGTGTAATTAAGCCTAAAAATAAAAGACATGTTGGAGAAGTTTTTTTATAAGCAATATTAGTGGGGGAGGAGGAAATATTAGTTCTTGGGTTGAACCTGAGACCTCTTTAAACTCATTTGGTGCACTCATTCAGTATCTCTTAACTCGCCTACTGAGCTACGTACTTGGGATATATTTGGGATACTATCTCTCCTGTGGTTCAGCATTCTCCTAATAAGTAAAGGGAAAATTATGAAACATGTAATTAATGTAACTTAAAACTATCAAAATGAAAAATAAAAATGAACAAATTTCTTTTAAAAAGATGAGCATTAAAAAGTAATAGAAAGACATGTATCACCCACTCAATTATCACCACCAACCCAATTTAAATGCACATTAAATTTTAAGTTCACCACACCACATGATCGTCACCTCCTCAACAAGTGCAACACCTAACTAAAGTAAGGTTTAGAATGGTGCTAAATAAAGGAAGAACCCACAAAGGAAAGCAACCACCCATGGATGCTCTTAACCTAAGTGTAATGTGGAAGACAAAATCATACAGATTGTTCATGAGAATATTAATTACTGTTTTTATTCCCATTATGTGTACTGTTTGGTATACTTTTTGAAATAGTGTTTGGTATTTGATGATTAAGATAGTTGTTGTATTTTAAATTAAATTTTACTTAATTTGAATTAAATTATATCAATAATTTCAGAATTTATTTATTTATTTATTTGTATCACTAACGCACCCAGTTCAATTATATTTCGAATCTACAAAAATCTCACATCATTAAACCAACATCACCATACTTCTCTTTAACTAGTACTACCTTCATTCCTTTTTATATGTCTTTAAGTTTGTTTTCAACTATAGATTTCATTGTTTTTGATAAAATTATAACTCCTTTGTCTATCATACACATAATTGTTTATTAATCATCAGGCCTCTCTCTCTCTCTCTCCCTCTCCCTCTCCCTCTCCCCCTCCCTCTCCCCCTCCATAATCATAAGTGTTATGTACCGTACTTACGAGCTTTATGATAAGATCGAAGTAATTAGTAGGTGTTTTATCCTTGATAATGTGGCGATCTTAAAGTGACGGCCTTGTTCGATTTTGGGATAGTGGTCTTTGTTCGATCTTGATATTGTGGTCTTTGTTCGATCTTGACGTGGCGGTGTTGTACCTACAATAACACTCTGAAGCTCAAGTCAGTGTTTGAGTAAATACGTGGTGGTTGGAGAAAAATTACATACATTTATGAGTATTGAATGTGGCATTTAGAGAGTTTGTGTGATGTATGTTCTAACGATCTTGAGCCGTCAGATCTCGCCGAGTTATCTAAGCCGTTGGTCGATTGGGCTAGATTTTTTGGCTATGGGCCGGTTTGTTATTGGGCCTTGCAGGGGTGTAAATATTGCTGAGGCTTTTTACTTATTACCATAATAGTGGCCCCCCAAGCCTGGTCGCTTGAGGGGCGATCTTGGCTTGATGAGTTGGTGTCACCTTACGTTGTCGATCATAGGACGCACCGAGCTTTCTTTTTTGAGGGGCGATCTTGGATTGAGATGTACCGAGCTTTCTTTACCGAGCTTCCCTTTGAGCAGTTGGATCAGTGCCTTGGAGTCAGTGTCATGCATTAAATGTTTTTGACATGGCGTGCATTACGATGGCGGCTAATGATGGTGACGTTTTGTTTTTAGTGCCTGACCTTTGGGCTTTGATTGGACGCGCCGATTCGACTTTCAGGCCCAGCCCATGATATTTGATCCACTATAAATAAAGGGTCACTTGCTCTTGTTTTGTTCGCTGCATAACATCTTCTGCTCTGACTACCGGTCTTGATTAACTTCTTCTGCTCTGACTTCCGATCTTCAGGTCGACAAAAAGAGATCTTTCAGATCCGATCTCCGTATCCGCTTTATTTCGAGGTTAGTTTTTAATGTTTTCTATTTGTATTTTGTGTTTTGGACCCCTCTTAGTTTTTCATTTGTTCGCTCAGAGTGGGGGTCGTCAGGTCGGGTTCCGACTTGTTCGCGGACCCATTTGCGATTTTTTGTCCTACCACTTCGTCCCCCATTTCTGCAGCTTCTTAGATCTAACGAGGACCAAACAAACCCGTAGGGACATAACCGAATATCGAAACGAGTTTGTGAAGATCATGGCTTCTGGTGGTGACATCCCTGAAAGTCGAGAGAATCAGCCAATGCTGGTACTTCTGACGATGTTGAGAGTTTTTCTCTAGTAGACGATGTTAATGAGTCTGCTCCGGAAGTTGTGGGAGCTATGGAGGAAGACCGGAGGATCGATGTTGTGGCTCTCTCTTCTGATTCTGATGAGGAGGTTCGACCGGAGGAAAGACAGGGGAGGTCGGATACTGTTGAGTCGGAGAGCTCTGATGCTGATTCCGGAACGAGCTCAATGCTTGCAGATGACTATGATCGGGTCGATGCCGATGGCATGCATCAACCAAGCACGAGTCGTGCTTCTCATGTTTCAGTCAATGGTTATTCCAGTACTGGTCCTGGGGCCCATGACGTGCCGGTGCGGGAGGTTCGTCCTTACGATTGGGTTTCCGCGAAGGTTTTGGAGATCGAATCGTTGTACCATTCGGGTCATAACCTAGAGTCGGTAGGTCGAAAAATTGTTGGGCGCTCTGAGAGGAATATTTGGAGGGTCGAAGGCTTGAAAGATGGAGAGCACGTGGCTTCCTGGGCAGGTGATCTTAAATTTACAATGTACCACGTGACGATAAATGATATGAACATCCGGCCTCCTTTTACTTCTCTCAAACAGACAGTTCTGGCGGAGCTGGACGTAGCACCCTCCCAATTACATCCAAATGCATGGGCTTTCCTCCGGGCCTTTGAGTTGATGTGTATTCACCTGGAGAGACCGGTGTCGTCCCCACTTTTCTTCCATTTGTTAGAGCTTAATCGGAATAGTGGGGAGGACAAGTCCGGCCGTGAGCATGTCAGTTTTCGCTCGAGGCGAGGAGCGAAGATCTTCAAAGCTTACGCGGACTCACTGAGGGGAAGCTGGAAGCAGGTTTTTTATTGGGTCGAACCGGTTAATGATAAGGCCATAGACTGTGTGGGGAAGTTCGGAGCTGATGGTCGGACCTTGGTGTCCACCAAGTTCCCTATTGGCTGGAGTAATGGTCATTTTAATCGGTCTTCACATTCCTACTCCGTCAGTGAGGATCGGTTGAGCGCGAAAGATCGTCTCACGAAGGCGATTCTGATCTTTATTTCCCAGAGGGTCCCCTTCTCAAAACATAAATACCGGGGTATCCCTACGGATCGTTTAGTCCAGGCTGGGAAGCAATCGCGGGTGCAAAGGGTTTTAGGTAGATCGTCTTTCTGCTGTGGATTTTGGTGTATTCGAATTTTTTATAAGTTATATAACTCGTATTTTTCTTGTTTTTCAGACACGATGGTGCCTAAGAAGCTCGCGTTTTTGAAGAAGCTGGCGATGCAATCGGCTGGTGTTGAGCAAGCAGGGGTACTGCTGCAAATACCTTCTCAACCTAGACCTGTTGTTGAGGCTGAAGAGGTCGCCATCGCTGCCGAACCGGTGACCACCGTTACTCAAAAGGATCAGGCACGTGCCGAGGCTGAGAAGGGGAAGAGGATCGATGTGGGGACCTCTGCAAAAAGGGGGCGAGCTGGTGTCGAAGAGGAGTCTGGGTCGGCCAAAAGAACAAAGACTGGTATGAGGTCCAAGCATAAATGCAAGGCCGTTCCCCTGGATGACAAATTTTTAGAACAAAATTACGAGCAGTGGCGGGAGGATCCCATTGCAGCGTCGGCCTAGATCTTCCTAAATTTTGTCGAGGTTCATAAAATCGCAAAAACGAAGTATGAGCGGCGAGCTGAAGGTGGGCTTTTGTTTTAGCTTTTGTTTTATTGATTTATTCATGACTTTCCTCTTTGTTTTGATATCTTTTTTGACACGTTTGTAGAGTTGCTGGAGACCGAGAAGACAAAACATTTTAAAGTCTTGGAGGAATTGACTGCGAGGACCACTGAGCTGGGTCAAGCCAAGTCCGAGCTTCGGGCTCTGAAGGAAGGCGCAGAGATCCTTACAGCGTTGAAGGTGGCTGTCCCTAATCGTGTAGAGACTGCCGAAGCTCGTGTGAAGCAGCTCGAAGGTCAGCTCAAGGTCCTACAGGAGTCTGAGGCCGAGGTAAAGAGAAAGGCAATGGTCTTGGAAGAACGAATAGTCGAGCTTGAGGAAAGCTTGAAGAAAAGCTTCGAGGTGAGGGCGGAATCTAGTACCGACCTAGAAGCTCGTATTGCCGATCTTCAGGCTGCCCTCAAACAAAGTAAGAGGGACGCAAAGGAGGCTGCCGAGGCGGCAATTGAGATGTACAAAGAAGGTTTGCAAGGTGCCCTTTTGCATGTTATTTTACTTCATCCTTCTCTTCCGCTAGACCCAATGATTGTCGATGCCGATCATGAGGTCGATGGGAGACGTATTGTCAAGGTCGACCCTGTGACGGAGGAGAAGATCGTCGTCTTTCCGACCTCAGACGTTTAATCGGTTTCCAGCATTTTTGCAGAAATTCTGGGTGTATGCTTTTCTGATCAAGTTTTGTATAGACTTAGAACTTCTTTTATGTAATTTTGGAATTTTGAAGGTTCGGCCCATCCGTGGTGCTTTGTAATTGAAAATACATTTAATCGATCTTGATTTTTGGGTCTCATTTACGAGGTTTATGAATGCTTTTTTAATTTTGCAAGTCATATACGTCGTTTTTAGAAATCGTTTGGCACCTAAGGGGCTCGAAGTGGTTTATAAGCGTCGGCCTATAGAGCATTTTACCAGGACTCGGCCCAGATTTAACTCGCCCTGTAGGGGTATTAGCAGCTGTGGCCAATGGTCGTTCTGAGGATATTTTGATCCTAGAAGACCTGGTCCCTTTGAAACAGTTTACCAAGACTCGGCTCGGGTTTAACTGGTAACAAAGGGTTGCGACCTTAGTTGGTCGCTTGGGGAAATCTTTTATGATCGGTCCCAGTCACTTATGGAGAAGGAATTTGGTTCCTATATTCTCTTTGATTTGATAAATCAAGGATGTCTGGAACGTAGTGTGGATACCTGTGTTGCAGGTTATCTAATATTGCAGGATTAGTTTTGATGATGAAAAAGACAAAGCCAAGTTGATGGCCAAAGGAATGAGAGTGTCAAAGCAAAGCTGATAAAAAGTATCATATATTCAAAAGTCAATCCAAAACAATCAAGCCCAAGAATTGAAGATTCAAGTTTAAGGGTAGTCCTTAAATATAAGGGTAGTCCTTAGGGTTTGGGTGAGTCTTAGGAATTGTGTAAGCTCTTTTCGAAGGTCAGCTCGTATCTCAAGTCTCACACACTCACACGTTTTTCTAAAGATGCATGCATACTTACGTAAACATTTTTATCATCTTTTTAAAATAACAAAATCGATTTCCTCATGCATAAACAAATATCAAAATCGATTTTCAGATAAAATAGAAAAGATAGAATCGATTGTCAGGCCATGTATTTTCAATACACAAATCGATTTCTGAGCCAAATAAATTTTAAGGGAAGAATCGATTCCCAACCTTTTGCACATAACTGAGAATCGATTCCCACATGTCTCAGGCAAGCTGAGAATCGATTCACACAAGTTTTAACTTAGTGAAGAATCGATTCCTAGCCTCCCGGAGATCCTAAGAATCGATTACATCCATTTTACAAACAAATCAGAATCGATTCCTAGATCAGATCAAGCAAATGAATCGATTCCTAGACCCATTCCAATTAACAAAGAATCGATTCCTTTAAACATTTTTAACGTGAGATCTGGATTTTCAAAATCTATAAATAGAGGCTTCACCACCTCCATTTGACAACCAACCCATTCTCACGATCTATCACTTCTGAAAAACTCTTATATTTTATTTGTGTTCTTCTCGCACCGCTGGTCCGTCAAGAGCTGATCCTACGTTAAGAGTTAGTTGGGGTTGTGTCCTTCAAGTTGTAATATCTGCCTACACTAAGAGGTATTTCTGTATTTACATTACTGTTATATTGTTGTTATAATTTGTACTAGAGAGTGGGGTATCTCTCTAGGGGTAGCTGCATGTACTAGGAAGTGGGGTATCTTTCTAGGGCAGTTGTTGTAACAAGGGTGGGGTATCTCTTGTTGTTGTGCTGTTAGATTTTAGGGCTCTTTATAGGTGGGGTATCCTAGTAGAAGAGTGCCTGAGTCTGTAAAGGTTTTCCAAGGCACCTGTAAGCCTTGTTGTTTTGGTTAGTGGAAAATCTCACAAGGGTGTGAGGACTGGACGTAGGTCACTAGGAGGTGACCGAACCAGGATAAATCTCTACGTGCTTTACTGCTTTCCTACTTTACTGTTATTCTACTTTACTGCTTTATATTCTAATTCCTTCGCTTCCACTTAACCTGCGCGAAAATTGATCTAAGTCATTGAAAAGGGGAAAAACGTTTTCGAAAGATCTGAAAAGTTTTAAATCTCAATTCACCCCCCCTCTTGAGACTGAAGCCACTTGGTAACAAGTGGTATCACAGCTAGACTCTTGTATAAAGGGCCTAGCAGCTTCAAGAGAAATGGCTTCAGGTTGGTCTACGCAAGAGGGTGCATCTCTTTTCCGTCCTCCGGGATTCAACGGAGAAGACTATGCATATTGGAAAGAAAGAATGAGAATTTTTATTGAAGGGGTAGACTTAGATGTTTGGGATGCTGTGGAAAAAGGACCTTTCGTTCCCACACACATAGTAGATGGTATTCTTACAATTAAAAGTAGAAATGAATGGTCTGGTGATGAGAAAAGAAAAGTGCAACTTAATTTTCGTGCTAAAAATATTATTACTTCTGCTTTGAGTGCTGATGAATTTTTTCGAGTTTCAAACTGTAAAACTGCCCAAGAAATGTGGGATAATCTTCAAGTTACTCATGAGGGTACAAGTGAAGTGAAAAGGGCAAGAACAAATACTCTTACCAGAGAATACGAATTGTTCAGAATGAATACAGGTGAAACAATATCAGAGATGCAGAAAAGGTTCACTCATATAGTGAACAAATTGGGTTCATTAGGAAAATCATTTCCTCCCGAAGACTTGATCAACAAAGTGCTAAGATGCCTAAACAGAGAATGGCAACCAAAGGTGACTGCAATAACTGAGTCAAGAAACTTGACTAGCATGACTCTCGCCACCCTGTTTGGGAAATTACTAGAGCACGAGTTAGAGCTCACTCGTCTAGCAGAGCATGAAGGAAAAGACAAGAAGAACAAAAACTTAGCTCTCAAAGCTTCCAGTTCAAGCTCATCCGACGATAGTGGTGATTCGGAAGATGAAGATGAAGACGAGGAGAAAATGGAACTAATGGTTAGTAAATTCAAAAAGTTCATGAGAAGGGAAAGATCTCTCAAAAAGAATTCTCCAACCAAAAGAGGCTCAAGCAAAGAAAACTTCTCAACTTGCTACGAATGTGGTAAATCCGGACACCTGACGATGAAGTGCCCGAACTTAGAAAGAAAATTGTCAAAGTTCAAGAAAAAGGGGTCCAAAGGAAACAATGGTAGAAAAGCCTACATAGCTTGGGAAGACAATGACATGAACTCATCAGATAATTCAGAAAATGAAAAAGCTCAAGTTGCTCTCATGGCCGACCACGACAGCGAAAGTGAAACTGAGGTATATTCTAACTCTGAATCTTTACAAGATGCCTATGATGAATTATATGAAGCATTTACTGAATTGCATGATAAATCCTTAAAACTAGCTAAAGCATTAGATAAATCTAAGAAAGTTATCACTCATCTTGAAAATACTGTTACTGCTTTAACTAAAGAAAAGTCAGAGCTTAGAAAAGAAAATGATAGCCTTGCATGCTTTAAAGAAAATTATACTTGTGATAAATGTGTTGAATCTGAAAAGAAAATTCATGAACTGGAATGGACTGTTGGGAAATTGTCTAGTTTACAAAATGTGCATCATAGATTCCCTAGAAACAAACCCATAGAAAGGCATGTTCATTATAAACCAAAATTTTCCACTAGACCTTATATTAGATGTTATTATTGTGGTAAACCTGGACATACAGCTTCTGTTTGCAGGGCAAGAGGTAAACAAAATATGAAAAAGGTGTGGGTTCCCAAAGGAACCATACCAAACACTAACCCACAAGGACCCAAAGAAATTTGGGTACCGAGAACCTTGTTTTAGATCTTTGCAGGTATGCTTCAAGGTATGGGGGCAGATTGATATCTTGACAGCAAAGCCTCGAAGCGCATGACCGGAGACGCAATAAAGTTCATAACACTCACCCCCGGAAAAATCCGTCATGTGACTTGTGATAAATAGAGGAAGAATCACCGGTAAAGGTCAGATTGGTTAAAATTTTTATTCACCTCTATTTTGAAAATATGCTTAAAAATAGTTTATTAAGTCAAATATGTGACTAGTGAAACAGAGACTAATTTCATGCATCATTAAGAACAATATCTATAAGGCATGATTAGAATAACAGGAATCAACAAAAGTATTCTGGTCAAACCCTCTAGGACTGATCATATAGAAATTATACATCACCTTCTTAGAGGTTATGGTTAGAAAGGCAATAGTGTGATTGAGTTAGTTGAATCGTCAAAATCAGCTAGTTGATATTTTCACAAATCCATTGCAAAAGAAAACCTGGTTCTCCACTTATTCAAATGAGGTTTCAATTAAATGTTTTTCAAAGTGATTTTTTAAAGAAATGTGAATTTAAGTGAAATTGTGACTTGTGAATCTCTGCAGTTAAAGTGCTATTTTTTTCCTGAAATCTATTTTACAATCAACTGCTAGCACTGGTATTTTTCGAAAAATACATGCTCACAATCGTTGTTTACCTAAAATAATTTTTCTCCCATATTCAGGCTACCATCACCAACTTTCAAACTAAGCAGCATGAAATGTATAAAGTTTAAAACAACTACTTCACAGATTTTTGAGACTCATAACTAGCTTTTTACCTGTGTTTGATAAAATATTCTCTTCATGGTCTCAAATATGTTTTTCTTCAAGTTTTGATGATCACTTACAAATCAGCAATGGTTCTTTTACCTTGTCAAATAGCCGTGACATTCGGTTCTCAAACTCTATCTTACGTTGACTCTCTTTGATCATGACAAAAAGGGGGATAGAAATATAGGGTTGCATATGAGCATATAGAACTTGCATACTATGCATCTAGTCAGGGGGAGCATCATGATAGGGGGAGTATCATATACATTATCTGTTTAAACTAACCTCCCACCTTGAGATGAGTTAATGTTTTGTCATCATCAAAAAGGGGGAGAATGTGGATACCTGTGTTGCAGGTTATCTAATATTGCAGGATTAGTTTTGATGATGAAAAAGACAAAGCCAAGTTGATGGCCAAAGGAATGAGAGTGTCAAAGCAAAGCTGATAAAAAGTATCATATATTCAAAAGTCAATCCAAGACAATCAAGCCCAAGAATTGAAGATTCAAGTTTAAGGGTAGTCCTTAAATATAAGGTTAGTCCTTAGGGTTTGGGTGAGTCTTAGGAATTGTGTAAGCTCTTTTCGAAGGTCAGCTCGTATCTCAAGTCTCACACACTCACACGTTTTTCTAAAGATGAATGCATACTTACGTAAACATTTTTATCATCTTTTTAAAATAACAAAATCGATTTCCTCATGCATAAACAAATATCAAAATCGATTTTCAGGTAAAATAGAAAAGATAGAATCGATTGTCAGGCCATGTATTTTCAATACACAAATCGATTTCTGAGCCAAATAAATTTTAAGGGAAGAATCGATTCCCAACCTTTTGCACATAACTGAGAATCGATTCCCACATGTCTCAGGCAAGCTGAGAATCGATTCACACAAGTTTTAACTTAGTGAAGAATCGATTCCTAGCCTCCCGGAGATCCTAAGAATCGATTACATCCATTTTACAAACAAATCAGAATCGATTCCTAGATCAGATCAAGCAAATGAATCGATTCCTAGACCCATTCCAATTAACAAAGAATCGATTCCTTTAAACATTTTTAACGTGAGATCTGGATTTTCAAAATCTATAAATAGAGGCTTCACCACCTCCATTTGACAACCAACCCATTCTCACGATCTATCACTTCTGAAAAACTCTTATATTTTATTTGTGTTCTTCTCGCACCGCTGGTCCGTCAAGAGCTGATCCTACGTTAAGAGTTAGTTGGGGTTGTGTCCTTCAAGTTGTAATATCTGCCTACACTAAGGTATTTCTGTATTTACATTACTGTTATATTGTTGTTATAATTTGTACTAGAGAGTGGGGTATCTCTCTAGGGGTAGCTGCATGTACTAGGAAGTGGGGTATCTTTCTAGGGCAGTTGTTGTAACAAGGGTGGGGTATCTCTTGTTGTTGTGCTGTTAGATTTTAGGGCTCTTTATAGGTGGGGTATCCTAGTAGAAGAGTGCCTGAGTCTAAAGGTTTTCCAAGGCACCTGTAAGCCTTGTTGTTTTGGTTAGTGGAAAATCTCACAAGGGTGTGAGGACTGGACGTAGGTCACTAGGAGGTGACCGAACCAGGATAAATCTCTGCGTGCTTTACTGCTTTCCTACTTTACTGTTATTCTACTTTACTGCTTTATATTCTAATTCATTCGCTTCCACTTAACCTGCGCGAAAATTGATCTAAGTCATTGAAAAGGGGAAAAACGTTTTCGAAAGATCTGAAAAGTTTTAAATCTCAATTCACCCCCCCTCTTGAGACTGAAGCCACTTGGTAACACGTAGTTGATCGCTTGGGGAGATCTTTTAAGATCGGTCACAGTCACTTCTGGAGAAGGAATTTGGTTCCTACATTCTGTTTGATTTGATAAATCAAGAATGTGTGGAACGTCGGTAAGATCACCGCAAGAATTCGAGGATTATCGGTAAGGTTACCGTTCTTTATTAAAAATGAGCAGCTCGTTTTTACAAGAGATTGGCGCACCCTATGGTGCCCTTTGTGAGAGATTTGCCCAATTTATGCCTCTAAAGGTAATAACTTTTTAGCTTTGTTGCGTTCCAAGTTCTATCGATCTTTTTTCCTTAGAGGGTCTCCAATTTAAAAGATCCCTTACCAGTTTTAAATGTAACGCGGTAAGGTCCTTCCCAATTTGGTGCGAGTTTTCCCTGGGAGGCGTTTTTATGTCCAACATCAGCTCTTCGGAGTACCAGATCGCCAAGATCGAAGTCCCGATGAACGACTTTAGCATTGTACCTGGTTGCTACACTTCGCTTGATGATTGCTTCTCGAAGTGAGGCTCGACCCCAGACTTCATCGATGAGGTTGAGCTCCTCTCTTAGGGCTTGGCTATTGTCGTTTTGAGATTTGGGGTTTGTCGTTCTCCAACTAAATTCGCCAATCTCGACGGGAATGACCGCCTCGCTGCCGTAGGAGAGCCTGAAAGGTGTCTCTCCTGTGGAGCTTTGAGGGGTAGTCCTATATCCCTAGAGGACATAAGGTAATTCTTCTACCCAGTTTCCTTTAGCATCGCCAAGACTTCGTTTTAATCCGTTTAATATTACTTTGTTCGCCTCCTCTACTTGTCTGTTGGTTTGAGGGTGTTCTACCGAGGTAAAGCGGTGTTTGATTTTTAGGTCGGACATCAGCTTCCTGAAACCTGTGTCAGTGAATTGAGTTCCATTATCTGTTACCACTACTTCTGGGATTCCGAACCTGCTCATGATGTTTTTTCTAAAGAATTTTGTGCAGTTCCTTACAGTGATGGTAGCCAGAGGTTCTGCTTCTATCCATTTGCTCAAGTAGTCGATGGCGACGATTAGAAATTTGATTCGACCTGGAACTTTTAAGAATGGTCCCAGGACGTCTATCCCCCACCATGCGAAGGGCCATGTGGAAGACAAACTTGTTAGATCGGTCGGAGGAGCTATGTGAACGTTGGCGTGAATTTGACATTTTTTTCATCTCTTGACGTGGGTGCTAGCATCGCCTGCCATGGTCGGCTAGTAGTTTCCGGCGCGGAGAGCCTTCCGAGCCAAAGAACGAGCTCCCATGTGCTGACCGCAGATTCCTTCATGAATTTCTGTTAGGATATAGGCTGCTTCCTCCCCTTCAATGCATTTTAACAATGGGGAGGAGAGACTTCTTTTGTATAGTGTTCCATTAATGACGAAAAAGGCAGAGGCTCTTCTTCGGATGATTTTAGCGTCGTTTGCGTCTCGGGGCTCTGTTCCTGCAACGATGTACTCTAAGATCGGAGTGATCCAACAGTGAGTTTCTTCTATGACGTAGATGGTCGAGTTAAGATCAAGGTCGAGGGACACACTGGGTTTATGGAGCATTTCTTGGATGATCGTTCTCTAATTCCCAGGAGCCTTGATACTTGCGAGTTTGGCGAGGACGTCAGCTCGTTGGTTTTCCGCTCTTGGCACGTGTTTTACCTCATTTGCTTCAAACTGAGCTAACAAAGCCCGTACCCGTAATAGGTATTTTTGTAAGATCGGCTCTTTGGTCCCGTATGTAACACCCCTTTCTACCCGTCAATTTGTTTATAAAAATCAGAGTTTGAAAAGAAATCTCGTTCACAGGAAATGTTACACGTACTCAAATCAAACGTTTAACTCAAATTAATACGTCCACGTAGCACATCACAATATCAAAAACTCAAACCTCATGGTTAACGTCGCTTATAAAACTTCTCATAACACAAACAACTACGCAGCGGAAATTTGTAAAACATAACCAAATAGTCCACATGGACAAAATAAACAAAAATCATTAATAAAGGCCGAGTTCATTATCCCCCCTGAGTGCTACGTATCAGAGCATGACGACTCGACTCGAAAAGTGAAGCTAATACCTTCACTGGGAATCACCTGCACGTTACCAACACGAGGGCAACATTCAAACAGGAAAGGGTGAGCATCATTTCAGTCTATATAATAGAAAACATGATAAGCACTAATCATAGGCTACGCACTAGAATAATCAGCATCCAAGACACAGAACATCCACAACACAGTCATCATTCACACCATGTACAAACTCATCTCATGTCATATAGATTTATGAAATGCAACCCACTCGCGGGTATATGCATGAAGGTACCTTTTCACAAAACGTCGCTTAGCCACTCAGGCCTCATCATCACTTAGCCACTCAGGCCTCAAAACATCACTGGGTTTTATGCATATGGGCATGAGACTCTATGACATGCACCACTCACTTCACAAAATCACACAATTACTCAGATCATAGTCAACAATGTGACCCATCACTTACCTGTTTGCTCGCACGGAGCACAGCACCTGCCAAACTCATAATCATCACACAACATCACTAGGCCACTTAGACCTTAACCTCACTTAGCCACTCAGGCCCCATTTGACACTTACACATAAACACCATCTAACTCAAACATTAGCCACTGAGGGCAAAAACGTCATTTGACTAGCCACCAAGGGCATCCTCGTCATTTACACATCATTATCATTAACTTTGGCCACTAGGGGCAAAACAGTCATTTGACTAGCCACCGAGGGCATCCTCGTCATTTACACATCATTATCATTAACTTTGGCCACTAGGGGCAAAACAGTCATTTGACACTACCGTGTTTAAAACTGTTGTTTATACACCAAAAGGGATTTTAAAAGAGTTCCACGTCATTTTCCAATGTCACTGGGACGGTCACCGGGGACAGCCACTTGGGCGCCCACAAACAGTCAGAAATTAATAATTTTCCATTTTAAAAATTGAACACAAAAATGGACAGCGGAAAAAGCTTCACGACACTTTTTGAATCGTTCGAAACGGACGTCGGAGTCAAAAGTTATAATAAAAAGAAGTTTGGGAAAAATTAGACGTCGTTCTGAAAATTGGCGCCTTAGGCGCCCAGGCAACACAGGCACCCGGCGCCCAGGCGCGCACAACACAAAGCAACACAGCGCCACAGGCGCCCAGCGCCCAGGCGCGCGCCACACTCACACACGCACGCAACAGCGCCACAGGCGCTCAGCGCCCAGGCGCGCACAACGCACACACAACACGCAACACGGGCGCCAGCGCCCAGGCGCGCCCCCACGCGCAACAACAACACAGAACAGGCGCCCAGCGCCCAGCATAGGCGCCCAGCGCCCAGAAACCAGCAACAACGCCCAGAATTTTTCCAAAACACCTTTCAACACCAAAAATTGTTTTCTCCGCAATTCCAAATCATGAACACTCAACATTTTTCCAGCCACTAAAATATACACTTAATTTAATTAATTTCTCCAAAAAAATTCAATTGATCAATGTCTTACCTATCCCCTTGGCGCCCTAGGCGCCTATACACCATCATCCCACTTTGCGAACAACACAAGCAACAATTCAACACAATTTCAGTTTCAAGCCCATAATTCGAATGTCACCATTCACTAACACAACGCATACATGTCAAGGATTTCAATCTCATGATCACTCCCACTTCGCATACACACATACATATGATGGCCATTACCAACAAGCATCAAGAAAGCATCAAGAAAGCATCAAGAATCATGCATACATTAGTTTCGCATACATCTACATATGAAATCCAATATCAACAATGCATCAAGAACTCTATTCTAATCCTAGATCTAGGACCCATCATATAAACTATTAGATAGAGTGATAGAGCTCCCCTAACCTCGAAATTGAAGAACGGAGGCTCCGGAGATAATCACGTACAGGATCACAGCAACAAGGTCACGTTCTTGCTCGTTCTTGGTTGCAACCTCTCTCCTCTTCCTCTTCTCTCCTACGGCGCTTCTCCTAGCTCTCTCTCTAACTCACGCTCTTCTTTCTTTCTTTTGGTTTTTTCGCAAAAAGCCACAAACCCTAGCCCCCTACGACAAAACCCCCTTCGCATATGATAAGAATGGTGGGCTTGGGCTTCTCACTTAGGCCCAAGTCCATTAGGGTTGGCACCTCCATTTCCTAATGCTTCCTACGCAAATTAGCACAAATTCTAATTAACTGAGTTACATCAAACAATTTAATTTAAATCCCCAATTATTTAATTAAATAAATTAATTAAATAATTTTAGGGTGTTACAACTCTCCCCCACTTAGAATATTTCGTCCTCGAAATTTACCTGGTCAAACAACTCTGGGTAGGACTCTCGCATCTTGCTCTCTAGCTCCCAAGTCATACTCTCACCGGCAGCTCCTAGCCAGACCACTTTCACTAATGCAATCTCTTTGCCTCTAAGCGCCTTCACTTCACGATCCTCAATCCTTACGGGCATCGTCTCCACAGTGAGATTATCCCGCACCTCTACATCGTCCACTTGGATCACATGAGATGGATCCGAAACATACTTCCGAAGTTGCGACACGTGAAACACGTCGTGCAAGTTCGAAAGATTTGGCGGTAAAGCCACTCTATAAGCCACATTTCCAATTCTCTCGGATATCTGATAAGGACCAACAAATCGAGGAGTGAGCTTCTTCGATTTCAACGCCCGACCAACACCGGTAATAGGAGAAACCCTCAGGAACACATGCTCACCCTCCTGAAACTCTAAATCCTTCCTCCGCTTGTCATGATAACTCTTCTGACGACTCTGCGAAGCCTTCATCTTCTCACGGATCATCTTGATCTTCTCCGTAGTCTCCCGGACAATCTCTGGTCCCAAAACTACACTCTCTCCCGAATCATACCAACATAATGGCGTTCTACACTTTCGACCATACAATGCTTCAAACGGTGCCATCCCGATACTGGAATGGTGACTGTTGTTATAGGTAAACTCAATCAACGCAAGATATGAATCCCATGAACCCCGCTGTTCCAACACACAAGCCCTCAACAAATCCTCTAACGACTGAATTGTTCTCTCTGACTGACCATCGGTCTGGGGATGATACGCCGAACTCATTTTTAACTTAGAACCCAATTCTTTCTGCAAACTCTTCCAAAACTCGGAAGTGAACCTCGGATCCCTATCTGACACCATACTCTTCGGAACACCGTGCAGCCTCACAATCTCTTTGACATATACCTCTGCCAACCTCGACACCGGATAAGTGATATTAATAGGAATAAAGTGAGCAGACTTCGTTAACCTATCAATGATCACCCAAATAGCGTCATGACCCTTAGCTGTATTCGGTAACCCCGTCACAAAATCCATTGCTATGCTATCCCATTTCCACTCTGGTATTTCCAACGGTTGCATTAGCCCTGCAGGCTTCTGATGCTCTACCTTAGATTTCTGACAGGTCAAACAGGCATACACAAATTGCGCCACATCTCTCTTCATACCATACCACCAAAACATCTTTTTCAGATCTTGATACATCTTCGTTGCTCCAGGATGGATACTCAACTTGCTACGATGACCTTCCTCTAAAATTGCCTTTTTCATCTCTCCATCGTCAGGAACACAGATCCTACCCCGGAACCTCAACACACCACTGGAATCCAATTTGAATTCTTCATCTTCAGATTGACCAACCCCATTAATTAAATCCACTAACTTAACATCTGACTTCTGAGCCTCTCTGATGCTGCCCAGGAATTCATTGTCGATCTTTAGCATTCCCAGCTTGACACTGCGAGGTGTCATCTTACAAACCAAACTCAAATCCCTGAATTCTTCAATTAACTCTAATTCCTTCACCATCATAGCCGACATATGCAAGGACTTTCTGCTTAAAGCATCAGCCACGACGTTAGCCTTGCCGGGATGATAATTCAAACCAAAGTCATAATCCTTCAAGAGTTCCAACCACCGACGCTGTCTCATATTCAACTCTTTTTGATCGAACAGATACTTTAGACTCTTATGATCACTGAACACTTCGAACCTTGAACCATAAAGGTAGTGCCTCCAAATCTTGAGCACAAAAACCACAGCAGCCAACTCTAAATCGTGCGTAGGGTAATTTTTCTCATGAATCCGCAATTGCCTCGACGCATACGCAACGACCTTCCCATCCTGCATCAACACACCACCGAGACCCATCTTCGATGCGTCACAATACACAACGAACGGTTCCTCTGGATTAGGCAACGTCAAAACAGGCGACGTCGTCAATCTCTTTTTCAGTTCCATAAAACTTTCCTCGCATCGAGCATCCCAAACAAAAACTTTACCCTTGCAAGTCAACTGAGTCAATGGGAGGGCCAACTTGGAAAAACCCTCGATGAACCTCCTGTAGTACCCAGCCAAACCCAAAAAGCTTCTAATCTCTGTTACGGACTTCGGAGACTCCCACTCCAACACTGCTTCTACTTTTGCCGGATCAACCGCAATACCATTACCAGAAATCACGTGCCCAAGGAAACTCACCTCTTTCAGCCAGAACTCACACTTCGATAACTTGGCGTACAACTTTTTCTCTTTTAAAATTTCCAACACTGACTTCAGATGCTCAGCATGCTCTTCATCTGACTTAGAATAAACTAGAATATCATCTATGAAGATTACCACAAACCGATCTAGGTAATCATGGAAAATACGGTTCATATATTCCATAAATACACCAGGAGCATTGGTCACACCGAACGGCATCACTGAATACTCATAATGCCCATACCTCGTTCTGAACGCCGTTTTCTGAACATCCTCATCCTTTACTTTAATCTGATGATATCCGGACCTCAAATCAATTTTGCTGAAAACACGAGCACCTACTAATTGATCCATCAGATCGTCGATCCTCGGAAGCGGATACTTATTCTTGATAGTTACCTTATTTAACTGACGATAGTCCACACATAACCTCATGCTCCCATCTTTCTTCTTCACTAACAATACCGGAGCTCCCCACGGTGATACACTTGGTCTCACAAACTTTTTCTCAAGCAATTCTTCAAGTTGCGTCTTCAACTCAGACAATTCCGACGCCGACATTCTGTACGGTGCCATAGACACAGGCCTCGTACCAGGTACAAGATCAATCGAAAACTCAACTTCTCTTTCCGGTGGCACACCCGGGATTTCATCAGGAAATACTTCAGGAAATTCGCGTACTACCTTCAGCTCTTCAATAACAGCCTGACTCTCAGCAGACAACGAAGCCATCAACGCAAATAACTGAACTCCTTCTTTCTTCAATTTCTTCAACTGATCAGCAGACACCAAAACCGAACTTTCTTCACCGAAACTAACCGACTTGCTACGACAGTTGATATGAACGTGATTATTCTCTAACCAGTCCATGCCTAAGATTACATCCAGACCTCTCAACGGCAAACAGACAAAATTCACAATAAAGTCCCTGCCGAAGATCGACACGGGACACTGAGAACACACCTGGGACGTAATCACCGACCCCTTCGCAGGAGTATCGACAACCATATCCCCACACATAGCAGATAAAACAAGACCCAATCTTTTACAGCAATCAACAGAAATAAAACAATGGGTAGCACCAGTATCAATAAGAGATTTCAGAGAAGTACCATTAATAAAACACGTACCTCTGATCAGACCATCATCATCCTCAGGCTCCTCTCCTGCCAATGCAAATACCATCCCAGTAGACCTTTCCTTTTTCGGCTTTGTACACTTCGTACTGATATGCCCAGACTCACCACAGTTGAAACACACCACATCCTTGACCTTACAATCGGCTGCCATATGACCCTTTTTACCGCAACAGTAGCAATTCCTATCATCCGACCTGCACGTAGTACTCTTGTGGCCAGGCTTGCCACACTTATAACAGACAATGCTAGCAGGGGCATCTCCCCCACTAGGACCCTTACCTCCAGCAGCCTTCTGATAACTCTTACCCGCAGGAACCTCATACGGCTTGCTTCGACTCTGAAACTTGCCCTTTCTCTCAGATGTAGCTTTGTAGCGAGCAGTACTGTCTTCCTCGAAAATTCTGCAACTGTCAACCAGATCTGCGAACACACGAATCTTCTGATAACCAATGGCCTGTTTAATATCAGGCCTCAACCCATTCTCAAATTTGATGCATTTAGAAAATTCAGCTGTAGCCTCACTGTAATGTGGATAAAATTTGGCTAGCTCCACAAATTTTGCCGCATAGGCAGTCACAGACATACCACCCTGCTTCAGCTCCAAAAACTCTATCTCTTTCTTCCCGCGGACGTCTTCAGGAAAATACTTTCTCAGAAATTCCCTGCTGAAAACCTCCCAAGTAATCTCTTCCTGCACAGCCTCTAACCTCTGCCTAGTAGCCAACCACCAGTCGTCGGCCTCCTCGGCTAACATGTGGGTACCAAAGCGGACCTTCTGCTCAACAGTACAGTCCATCACCCTGAAAATCCTCTCGATCTCCTTCAGCCAAGCCATAGCACCATCTGGATCATATTTGCCCTTAAAGGTGGGCGGATTCTCCCTCTGGAAGGTAGTCAGACTCCTAAAACCAGCATTATCACCAACATTTTGCTGACCCTGCACAGCCTGAGCCATAGCTTGCAATGCAGCCGCAAGAGCAGCGTCGTTTCTTCCAGCCATTACGAACTATCACTGCAGCACAAACTAAAGATTTAGAACTAATCTAATGTCATAAGACACTATGACAGGACAACATTGGCCGGACAGACCGAACTGCTCTGATACCACTAATGTAACACCCCTTTCTACCCGTCAATTTGTTTATAAAAATCAGAGTTTGAAAAGAAATCTCGTTCACAGGAAATGTTACACGTACTCAAATCAAACGTTTAACTCAAATTAATACGTCCACGTAGCACATCACAATATCAAAAACTCAAACCTCATGGTTAACGTCGCTTATAAAACTTCTCATAACACAAACAACTACGCAGCGGAAATTTGTAAAACATAACCAAATAGTCCACATGGACAAAATAAACAAAAATCATTAATAAAGGCCGAGTTCATTATCCCCCCTGAGTGCTACGTATCAGAGCATGACGACTCGACTCGAAAAGTGAAGCTAATACCTTCACTGGGAATCACCTGCACGTTACCAACACGAGGGCAACATTCAAACAGGAAAGGGTGAGCATCATTTCAGTCTATATAATAGAAAACATGATAAGCACTAATCATAGGCTACGCACTAGAATAATCAGCATCCAAGACACAGAACATCCACAACACAGTCATCATTCACACCATGTACAAACTCATCTCATGTCATATAGATTTATGAAATGCAACCCACTCGCGGGTATATGCATGAAGGTACCTTTTCACAAAACGTCGCTTAGCCACTCAGGCCTCATCATCACTTAGCCACTCAGGCCTCAAAACATCACTGGGTTTTATGCATATGGGCATGAGACTCTATGACATGCACCACTCACTTCACAAAATCACACAATTACTCAGATCATAGTCAACAATGTGACCCATCACTTACCTGTTTGCTCGCACGGAGCACAGCACCTGCCAAACTCATAATCATCACACAACATCACTAGGCCACTTAGACCTTAACCTCACTTAGCCACTCAGGCCCCATTTGACACTTACACATAAACACCATCTAACTCAAACATTAGCCACTGAGGGCAAAAACGTCATTTGACTAGCCACCAAGGGCATCCTCGTCATTTACACATCATTATCATTAACTTTGGCCACTAGGGGCAAAACAGTCATTTGACTAGCCACCGAGGGCATCCTCGTCATTTACACATCATTATCATTAACTTTGGCCACTAGGGGCAAAACAGTCATTTGACACTACCGTGTTTAAAACTGTTGTTTATACACCAAAAGGGATTTTAAAAGAGTTCCACGTCATTTTCCAATGTCACTGGGACGGTCACCGGGGACAGCCACTTGGGCGCCCACAAACAGTCAGAAATTAATAATTTTCCATTTTAAAAATTGAACACAAAAATGGACAGCGGAAAAAGCTTCACGACACTTTTTGAATCGTTCGAAACGGACGTCGGAGTCAAAAGTTATAATAAAAAGAAGTTTGGGAAAAATTAGACGTCGTTCTGAAAATTGGCGCCTTAGGCGCCCAGGCAACACAGGCACCCGGCGCCCAGGCGCGCACAACACAAAGCAACACAGCGCCACAGGCGCCCAGCGCCCAGGCGCGCGCCACACTCACACACGCACGCAACAGCGCCACAGGCGCTCAGCGCCCAGGCGCGCACAACGCACACACAACACGCAACACGGGCGCCAGCGCCCAGGCGCGCCCCCACGCGCAACAACAACACAGAACAGGCGCCCAGCGCCCAGCATAGGCGCCCAGCGCCCAGAAACCAGCAACAACGCCCAGAATTTTTCCAAAACACCTTTCAACACCAAAAATTGTTTTCTCCGCAATTCCAAATCATGAACACTCAACATTTTTCCAGCCACTAAAATATACACTTAATTTAATTAATTTCTCCAAAAAAATTCAATTGATCAATGTCTTACCTATCCCCTTGGCGCCCTAGGCGCCTATACACCATCATCCCACTTTGCGAACAACACAAGCAACAATTCAACACAATTTCAGTTTCAAGCCCATAATTCGAATGTCACCATTCACTAACACAACGCATACATGTCAAGGATTTCAATCTCATGATCACTCCCACTTCGCATACACACATACATATGATGGCCATTACCAACAAGCATCAAGAAAGCATCAAGAAAGCATCAAGAATCATGCATACATTAGTTTCGCATACATCTACATATGAAATCCAATATCAACAATGCATCAAGAACTCTATTCTAATCCTAGATCTAGGACCCATCATATAAACTATTAGATAGAGTGATAGAGCTCCCCTAACCTCGAAATTGAAGAACGGAGGCTCCGGAGATAATCACGTACAGGATCACAGCAACAAGGTCACGTTCTTGCTCGTTCTTGGTTGCAACCTCTCTCCTCTTCCTCTTCTCTCCTACGGCGCTTCTCCTAGCTCTCTCTCTAACTCACGCTCTTCTTTCTTTCTTTTGGTTTTTTCGCAAAAAGCCACAAACCCTAGCCCCCTACGACAAAACCCCCTTCGCATATGATAAGAATGGTGGGCTTGGGCTTCTCACTTAGGCCCAAGTCCATTAGGGTTGGCACCTCCATTTCCTAATGCTTCCTACGCAAATTAGCACAAATTCTAATTAACTGAGTTACATCAAACAATTTAATTTAAATCCCCAATTATTTAATTAAATAAATTAATTAAATAATTTTAGGGTGTTACACCGTACCCGTGCAGTGTTATCCGAGGTACTCGGAATTCCATTGCTAAGCGTAAGCCAGCGATGCAAGCCTCGTATTCTGCCTGGTTGTTCGAGATTGGGAAGCTGAAAGTCAGAGAAACTTCAATGATGATGCCGCTTGGGCTTTCTAACATAATACCAGCGTCACTTCCCTTTGGATTGGAAGATCCGTCGACGTGCAGGATCCAAGTATCTATTTCCACGTTTGCTGGTGTCATTTCTGCTACGAAGTCTGCAAGGACCTGTGCTTTCAGAGCTGTTCGAGCTTCGTATTTTATTCCGAATTCCGATATTTCTACTGCCCACTTGATCATTCTCCCTGCAAGGTCGGGTCTGTGGAGAATTTGTCTAATGGGGTAGTTAGTCCAAACGACTATCTGGTGAGCGTCGAGCTGCGATGATGAGAGCCAGAGTGATCTTCTCGATCTTCTGATAGCGACTTTCCGATCCGTGGAGGGCTTTACTCGCGAAGTAGATTGGGCTCTGTCCGGTTTTTAACTCACGCACAAGAACGGATCCTATGGCTTCTTCCGAGATTGCTAGATATAGAAAGAGGGTTTCACCTTCGTTTGGTTTGGTCAAGATCGGAGGTTCGGAAAGGGCCTTTTTGAGCTGGTTTAAGGCATCATCTTGTTCGGAGGTCCATTCGAAGTCTTTCTTTTCTTTCTTAAGCAGTTTGAAAAGGGGGAGAGACTTGAATGCTGTATTTGCTATAAACCGAGATAAGGCGGCGATCATGCCGTTAAGTTTTTGGATCTCTTTTTTTGACGTTGGGGTTCGCATTTCAGTTATGGAGCGACATTTATCAGGATTAGCTTCGATCCCCTTTTCAGTTAGGTAAAAACCCAAGAATTTTCCAGCTCGAACTCCGAACGTGCACTTATATGGGTTTAACCTCATAGAATTCTTCCCGACCTCAGAGAATATCTCTTTAAGGTCGCTTATATGTTTGTTGTCGTCCTTGTAATACCCCAATTTTGTCCGCCCAAGTCAAAAAAAAACATTTTTCAGAAAAATGGAAGCAATAAGGTAATTCTTAATCTGTGGAAAACAGTGGATTGGTGCATTTATGTATGTTCGTCCCCTATTTCGCATTTTTATTTGAATTACGCGCGCGAGCCAGTAGTAACTGCGTGAGCTGCCCTGTGCCCCCGTCATTTGGCACGTGTCTATTTTCATAAAAAAAAGGCCATTTATTGATCATTATTAATTTTTGGCACCCAAAAACATTTTTCTTAATTTTTAGGAATTTTAGGAAATAAAATAGTGCATATTTTTGCATTTTTGGGCATTTAAATAAAAGCGAATTAATTATTTTTGGACCAAGACCAGGTCAAGGACGTGGCATACATGTTACTCTACCAAGGGTAATTTTTGTATAATTTTTGGAAAGAAAGTCCTAGTCCAAAATAATTAAAAATGCATTTTCCCCATTTTTAGTGCATAAAAAACCCAAAAAAGACCATTAAATATTCCCCAATTACTAAATGACAATTTTTATTGCCTAGAATATTAGAGGGAATATTTTATGGTGCTCAAATATATATGACACTTTTTAATAGGTGCACCTTCACTTCCATGCCCAAAATTCAAAACTCAAAAAGAAAGAAGTGTCCTCAATAAGACAAAAGACCAAAAACAAGTTTTTATTCTCTCTCTCTCCACAATTTCGAATTCACTCTCTCTCTCTCTCTCCCTCTCTCCACAATTTCTTCCACACTCTTCTATTCCTTATTCCTTAAGAATATGCTTTGTACTATCCTTAACTTTTCCCTTTTTGGTGACCATCACTCACTCCCACATAGATTTATGCCCTCTTTTGTAAATTACCCCACCCATTTATACTCACCTCTTCACAAGAAAATACAAAATTACTTCTTTGGTAACATTCCATCTCAATTATACCCTTAACCCTATTTTTACCTCACATCACATATGAGCCTCCATTCCCAAAATAGGACAAGTTTTTTTTCACACCCTCTCCACTCCCCTCATGAGATGCGCAAATCACACCCATTCACTCCCTCATTTGTGCTTTCTCAATGTCCTCAATCCATGTGATCATCAATCCTAGCCCTTCATTCAAATTTAAAACCCAATCCTAGAGCACCTAGTAAAGAACCATGACCTAATTACCCCTAGACCTAAAAGTACAACTCTATAAATACCCTCTCATTTCCACACATGAGCAATCTTTTGGCTTCTCATTTTTCCTACACTAAAACCCCAACACACAAAAATCTCTCCCTCTTTCCTCTCAAGGCCGTAGCCTCCTCTCCCTCTCCTCCATCCATCTTTTTCATTTCCTTCCACCCAAACACCACCACCCCACCTCATTTGCATCCCTCTTTCACATACTCCCTCCATTTCTCATTCAAAGTTCAAGCATCATCACCAAGTGGGTTGATCATCATATTTGCGTGGGTATTTCTTTGAAAAACCTTGGAGTTTTTTTGATTTGTGTCTAGTTTCATCTTCTCATCTCACTTTCTAACTTGGAGTTAAGGTAAAATCCTTAAAACCTTGCATCATATTTGAGTTCTTGCCTCAAAAATGTAAAATCATTCATCATATCATCTTCATGTCCTCATATTGTTGATTGTTGTTGGTGAGAAGTGTCATAAGAACTTTGACAAGCACTTAGGGAGGCTTGGGTGCTTATGGTGCTTCTCACCCTTGAATGATTGATGATTTGTGTTGATTTGGATCTTGACCCTTGCATTTCATGAAATAAAATGTTGTTTTATGGCATATTATGTTTCGCATACTTGTAGAAAAATAAGGGTTTATGTTAGTTTTGTGCATTTCTTTGCCTAATCACATGAACCTTTACCAAAAATTGTAATCTAGCTTGTTTTCTCATATTATCTCACTTGCTTTCAAAAATAAATGGGTTCTTGGTTATGTATTTGGGTCGCATATTGTGAATAAATAGGGTTTTTATATGTTTGCTTGTCATTTTAAGTTGATGATAGGCAATATGACTCTCACTTGTGCCTAGGGCACCTTGCTTAAAGTGATGAGGATTGTTCTATATGATTAAACCCTTTTAGTTTAGGTGTTGTTTAAATTGATGATAGACAAAGAGATTCTCACTTGTGCCTAGTGCACCTTGTTCTAAGTGATGAAGATTGTTCTACATGATTCAACCCTTTTAATTTAGGTGTTGTTTAAATTGATGATAGGCAAAGAGATTCTCACTTGTGCCTAGTGCACCTTGTTCTAAGTGATGAAGATTTCTCTAGGTGATTCAACCCTCCTTTTAGCGTATGAGATTGCTTATTCTTATGAATTACTTCATAATTTGTCTTAGGTTGATGATTGGTAAAGTGACTCTCACTTGCGCCTAGTGCACCTCGATCTAAGTGAGGAGGATTACCTAGAAATGATTCAATCTCTCTTTTATAATTCTTAATGAGTAGGAAGATGCAAATTTAGGTTTCCTTTTATGATAGTTAAATAATTCGTGAATGCTTGAAGGCCAATTTGGCCTATGATGGCATTCACCTTGAAAGGTTTGTGTAAATGTAAATTAGGGTTCATGTAGGTTTTGTAAAGGATAGGTTGTCCTAATCTTGATGCATCCTCACTTGCAATTGTGGTGTTGGTTCTTGGAGTTTGTGTAGGTTTTGGCAAGGGATGGACTAACTCTAGTCTTGATGCATTCTCACTTGTTAATGTAAGTAACTGCAAAGGATAGGCTAGCCCCCTAGTCTTGATGCACATGTGTTCTTATTCATTTATACTTGTTTTTGTGCTTGTTATGTGATTAAGTATTGAATTGGTGTTCACGATTTGCTTGCTTGTTTTGATGATCGCATTGACTTTATAATCCGACTTCAAAGTTCAAAACCTTTGTTACTCGTTAGTAACACCTCAAAACCATGTCGCATTCAAATTATACTACAATTTGTTACTCGTTAGTAACGTTTACAATTTCAAATCTTTTTCATAACCAAGAACACTTTCAAACATCAAAAAGCCATCTCACAAACCAAAAATCATTTCGATTGCGAAAACCCTTTTGATTACCTAAAGTAAGAACCAATTATCATTAATGATCACTCGCGCCGTTGCCGTTTGGTTGTTAACGATAATTTCATTTTCAAAGGAATTAGTAGTGTGACCACTCTAAACCGTTGTTGTTTGGTCTTCATGAACACTCCAACTTAAATAAAACCAATTGTCATCGATGATCATTCGCGCCGTTGCCGTTTGTTGTTAATGACGATTGCATTCTCAAAAGGGTTAGTAGCGTGGCCACTCTAAACCGTTGTTGTTTGGTCATCGCGAACACTCGAATCAAAAGCAAAACCGATTATCATTAATGATCACTCGCGCCGTTGCCGTTTGGTTGTTAATGATGATTTCATTTTCAAAAGAGCTAGTAGTGTGACCACTCTAAACCGTTGTTGCTTGGTCATTGCGAATCCTCATTCCTATTGCGAAAACTCACCTAAACAAGATAAAAGACAAAAACCTTTTTCAGGACAAACAAGAACTACGTAGCTTTGAATTCTCCATCGCACCGGGCGATACGTAGGAGCGAGCGGCTAACTCTCGTCAAGCGCAAAAAATAAAAATTTTCATTAAGTCTTCTCATTCCCTTTGAGGCAAATTTAAGTATTTTCCAAATCAACACTTAAAACCACACGTTTAATTAAAGGTTCCCTTTCAGTAGAAAGGAGGTGTGGGGTGCTAATACCTTCCCCATGCCTAACCGACCCCCGAACCCAAATCCTTCGGTTTTCCAAAAGGCCACCTGCTTTCCAAAATGGTTTTTCTTCAATATTTTCCTTATAAAAAATATTGGTGGCGACTTCATTGTTTTAAAAAGTTGTAAACGAAGAAAAATCCCCTCAGGGACCTTTTCAGGTGCATCAGTCCTTACTTTTGACGATCATGTCGTCGAGATATACCTCGACACTCTTACCGATTTGTTTTCGAAACAGTTTGTTCATCATCCTCTGGTAGGTGTCTCCGGCGTCTTTTAACCCAAAAGGCATGACCCGGTAAGCGAAGTTACCTTGATCGGTCATGAAAGCAGTTTTCTCTTGATCGGGTGGGAACATGGCGATTTGATTATAGCCGGAATATGCGTCCATAAAAGATAACAAACGAAAACCTGAAGCATTGTCGACGAGTCGATCAATGCTGGGGACAGGAAAAGCATCTTTTGGGCAAGCTTTATTGAGATCGGTGTAGTCTACGCACATGCGCCATTTCCCGCTGCTCTTCTTTACCAGTACCGGGTTCGATAGCCAAATCGTATATTTGACCTCGGAAATGAAGTTCGCCTTGATGAGATCGTCAACCGCTCTTGAAGCAGCGATGGCTTTCTCACTGCTTTGAGTATGCTTCCTTTGGGAGACCTACTTGGCTCCTGGGTTGATCGAGAGCCGGTGGCAGGCGATCTCCGGTGGAATCCCGGGAATGTCCTCTGCCGACCAGGCGAAGATGTCCGCATAGTCTTTAAGACATTGGGTTAAGTCGATCTTAACCTCTTCTGGTAGATTTACCCCGATTTTAATTGTTCTGCGGGGGGTCTTTGCTGAGTTGTATTTCGATGAATTCCCCATCAGGTTGAGGTCTTATCATTTTTCGTTTGAGCTCTTTTGTAAGCCCGTCGTCGTCTTCATCCTCAGTACTTTCTGGATCGTACCGAACATCCAAGTCCATTGCGTTAACTTCGGTAGATCGAATTTTAACTTGCTTGGGGGTAGCGATTTCTGGAGGGGGAACCCCTTCTTGTTCTAACGCTTTTTGCTCTGTTTTGGACCATAAGAAGAAGCATCTGGAAGCAGATTCCAAATCGGAGTTTAATGTGATCACTTTATTGCAGAGAGAGTGGAATTTCATTTTTAAGTGCGTGGTAGACGTCACTGCTCCGAGCCTGCCCAAGGTCGGTCTTCCAATGATAGCATTGTAGATGGACTCGCAAGGTAGGATCAGGAATTTTGTCTTGATAGTTCTTACCATATGGCTCGGTTCCATAGGAGACCATGAGTTCCAAATGGCCGAGTGGTTTGGTCCGGGACCCGTTGAATCCGGATAGGTCCGTTCCTCTATATGGAGTGAGATCTTCCCTGTCGATCCCCATTTTATTGATAAGATCGACAAAAAGGATGTCATACGAGCTCCCTTGGTCTACCAAGATTCTCCTTACTTCTTTGTTGGCTATGATCGCCGAGACTATGAGGGGGACGTGTTTGTTGGGTTTCCCGTCCATAAGATTTTCGTCACCGAAAGATAATGGAGGTCGATGTGAAGTGGATGGGAGTGCTGATGTTGAAGGTACGTTCAATAAGTCTTTCCACTTTCGTTTCATTGATTTTCCGGATCCTTCATGCTCAAATCCTCCTGTGATCATCATTATGACTGAGTGAGCTTTCGACCTTCTATAATCTTGCTCTTCATCATTGAAATTGGCTTTCTGCTTACCCCTTTTTCTTTGCACCTCATCTTCTCGCTCTTCTTTAACTTCGCCGGTGGGTGCTCCGGGATTTTTGACATAACCGGACAATTTTCCTCATTTGATCAAGTCTTCAATGTCATCCTTTAAAGCATTGCAGTGGTTCGTGTCATGATCATTGCTTCTGTGGTATCTGCAGTATTTGTTAGTCTTTTGCCCAGGTTGGTGAGGCAGAGGTTTGGGTGTTCTGACGTATTTGAACTCGACGTTCCAACATTCCCCCAACAATTGGGCGCTGGAAACGTTGAGTTCTGTGTATACCTGGTGACGATTCCGAGGAGGTCAGAGATCCCTGTTTCATCGGTTATCGTTTCCTCTGTTGTCTTTTTCTTGGCGAGGTCTTGATGGTTCAGGTTGTAGTGACATTTTCCCGATCTTGGCGTTCTCCTCTTCGTTGAAAAAACACTAGGATAGCTGGAGGAACTCCTGCAGGGTGCTTGGTTTCCAAGTGTTGATATGTTTTTTGAAAGGACTTCTAGGAAGTAGGCCCTGCGCCATGAAGAAAATTCAGAAAGCGTCGTCTGTAACACCCAAAATCTACCCGGCAATTTATAAATAAATCAGAGTTTCAACAATCATTTTGAGTGCTACAGTTTTCTACTGAAATTCGCCAACGAAAATCATACTTCAAAAATAACTAACTTTCATTTAACATGCATGCAGCGGAAAATCAAGGGTTCAGCTTAACGATAAAATTCCAAAAGGTTCACAACATGAATAGTCATAACGGCCATAAACTTAAGTTCAACAAATGTAACGACATAAGGAATATAAATGAGCGTTCATCCCCGCGAGTGCTACGTATCAGAGCGACGACACCGACCCGACTATATGAAGGTACTCCGCCTTCATTCGCTATTACCTGCACGTTACCAACATAGGGGTAACATTCAAACAGAAGGGGTGAGATATCACACTATCTAATAAATCGTATGAAAAGCAATATGCATTCGGTCAGGTCATCACATTCATCTCGTCACAATAGTAACATAATTTCACTAGTCAATCATGCAGTATGGAATGCACATGCATGCGGTACCAAGTCACAACACTGGCCATAGGCCTAAATCACAACGCTGGCCGAAGCCTAATCCACAACGCTGGCCGAAGCCTAATCCACAACGCTGGTCGAAGCCTAATCCACATGATATGCATGCGACGCAACGGGTATGCACAACATGTCAACACAATCACATATCGGCACAACAACAACGTAAATCACCACACTGGCCATAGGCCTACGACATAAAATCATGACAATGACGCAATACACAACACTGGCCATAGGCCTACGACACCAAATCACAACAACGACGTAAGACGGGACGCCAACAGCAACAACAACATTTAACAACATCAACGGCAACGACATAATCCATGCTCATATATATATATATATGGGCAATCCAACGTATGTAACAATCGACTAACATGATTAACATCAATATCATTAACAACAACATCATTAACAACAACATACAACGACCACAACGAAGCGACATGATAGAGGCGCAAAGGGCGCCAACGCCCATTCACAAAAATAGATCGTTTTGCCTTAAAAATAGAATATTCAGTTAGGCCTCTGAATAAGCTTTCCAAAACATTTTAGAACGTCCAAATCGGATTCCCGGATCAAAAGATATTGCAAAAACAAAATTGTTTACAGTGACAGCAAACATGACCTAGCTTGTGTCACCTCTAGAATTATCAAACCTCAGTCAAATGACATGGGACTTGAGCCTAACCCGAAAAAAATTGAGTGTAGTTTTCAATGAATCAAGAATCATTCAAAACGGAGTTCAAACGAAAACGTTATACACGAAATACCGAACCTATATCCAGATTGTTTCCAGAATTTTAACATAACTTGTGACACCTATAACTCGAGCTATACAACTCCAAATGCAACCAAACTAGTGCCAAATTAACGTTCATTAAGTCTAGTTTCTAAAAAGGTAAACTAGATAATTTTCGGACCACTAGATTGTTCACAGTTACTGTATAACCGAACCTATACTCAGATCGTTTCCAGAATTTTAACCTAACTTGCAACACCTTTAACTCGAGCTATACAACTCCAAATGCAACCAAACTAGCGCCAAATTAACAAGAATTAAGTCTAGTTTCTAAAAAGGTAAACCACATAATTTTCGGACTGCTAGATTGTTTCCAGAATACACGCAGAATGCGCCCTATGCGCTCTACAACCAGAAATTTTGTTTAAAATCAACAACACACAACACCAAACACCAACAATCACATCCAAATCATCATCAAACATGTTAATCATCACCAATCATGTCTAAACACCATTAATCACATTTAATCACCGTCAAAACACATTTAATCATCACCAATCACATACAATCATCATCAATCATGCTTGGACATCGTCAATTCATGTTTAAACACTTTTAAGCACATATATTCATCATCAAACATAATCAATCCTTAAAACTAAGGTTCACTAATCTTAATCACCTAGGGTTCCATTAACCACCCCACATAGAGACATTCATATAACCCATTAGATAGATAGAACCCCACCCTTACCTTAGCCTTAGATGATCACGAAAATCCTTGCCCTAGAGCTCTCTCTCCTTGCGCTCCTTCTCTCTCTTTCTCTTGCTTGGAAGTCACGCCTTCTCTCTTCTTTTTCCTCCCTAGCCGTCGCACTCCTCTCCTCTACTAGTTCTCCAAATTTCGCTAATCTCTAAGGTATGCACAACCCTAGACCTAATCCCTCCTTATATACTCACTTACTCATCATGGACTTGGTCTAATGCAACTACCCAAGCCCCTTTTCTCCTTACACCTCCCTTATCACTAATACTAACCCCCTCATAAAAAACAAATATTATAGCATAAAATAATATATATATATATATATATATATATATATATATATATATATATATATATAATTATGCTAATATTTTACTAACACCAATCCCCACACACAATTAACAACACATAATCATATAACACATATAATATGACATAAATTATATTATAACACACAACAAAAATGTACTATTATATTACTATCACTTAATAACTAAAATAATTAATTAAATAAATTAATCAATTATTTTGGGGCGTTACAACTCTCCCCCACTTAAAAGAATTTCGTCCTCGAAATTTTACCTGATTCGAACAACTCTCCCATTAACAAACTAAAACCAAAAATAAGAGGCACCGAGGTCACACACAGAAAACATACCTTTTCCAGCAGGAGCATCACTACAATACAAACAATGGTTAGTAATAAAAGACAACACTCGACCGTCATACGACACAACGACTCGACAACTTGGCCGGACTAACCATTGCTCTGATACCACTAATGTAACACCCAAAATCTACCCGGCAATTTCTAAATAAATCCGAGTTTCAAAAATCATTTTGAGTGCTACAGTTTTCAACTGAAATTCGCCAACGAAAATCATACTTCAAAAATAACTGACTTTCATTTAACATGCAGCGGAAAATCAAGGGTTCAACTTAACGATAAAATTCCAAAAGGTTCACAACATGAATGGTCATAACGGCCATAAACTTAAGTTCAACAAATGTAACGACATAAGGAATATAAATGAGCGTTCATCCCCGTGAGTCCTACGTATCAGAGCGACGACACCGACCCGACTATATGAAGGTACTCCGCCTTCATTCGCTATTACCTGCACGTTACCAACATAGGGGTAACATTCAAACAGAAGGGGTGAGATATCACACTATCTAATAAATCGTATGAAAAGCAATATGCATTCGGTCAGGTCATCACATTCATCTCGTCACAATAGTAACATAATTTCACTAGTCAATCATGCAGTATGGAATGCACATGCATGCGGTACCAAGTCACAACACTGGCCATAGGCCTAAATCACAACGCTGGCCGAAGCCTAATCCACAACGCTGGCCGAAGCCTAATCCACAACGCTGGCCGAAGCCTAATCCACAACGCTGGTCGAAGCCTAATCCACATGATATGCATGCGACGCAACGGGTATGCACAACATGTCAACACAATCACATATCGGCACAACAACAACGTAAATCACCACACTGGCCATAGGCCTAGGACATAAAATCATGACAACGACGCAATACACAACACTGGCCATAGGCCTACGACACCAAATCACAACAACGACGTAAGACGGGATGCCAACAGCAACAACAACATTTAACAACATCAACGGCAACGACATAATCCATGCTCATATATATATGGGCAATCCAACGTATGTAACAATCGACTAACATGATTAACATCAATATCATTAACAACAACATCATTAACAACAACATACAACGACCACAACGAAGCGACATGATAGAGGCGCAAAGGGCGCCAACGCCCATTCACAAAAATAGATCGTTTTGCCTTAAAAATAGAATATTCAGTTAGGCCTCTGAATAAGCTTTCCAAAACATTTTAGAACGTCCAAATCGGATTCCCGGATCAAAAGATATTGCAAAAACAAAATTGTTTACAGTGACAGCAAACATGACCTAGCTTGTGTCACCTCTAGAATTATCAAAACTCAGTCAAATGACATGGGACTTGAGCCTAACCCGAAAAAAATTGAGTGTAGTTTTCAATGAATCAAGAATCATTCAAAACGGAGTTCAAACGAAAACGTTATACACGAAATACCGAACCTATATCCAGATTGTTTCCAGAATTTTAACATAACTTGTGACACCTGTAACTCGAGCTATACAACTCCAAATGCAACCAAACTAGTGCCAAACTAACGATAATTAAGTCTAGTATCTAAAAAGGTAAACCACATAATTTTCGGACCACTATATTGTTCCCAGTTACTGTATAACCGAACCTATAGTCAGATCGTTTCCAGAATTTTAACCTAACTTGCAACACCTTTAACTCGAGCTATACAACTCCAAATGCAACCAAACTAGCGCCAAATTAACAAGAATTAAGTCTAGTTTCTAAAAAGGTAAACCACATAATTTTCGGACTGCTAGATTGTTTCCAGAATACACGCAGAATGCGCCCTATGCGCCCTACAACCAGAAATTTTGTTTAAAATCAACAACACACAACACCAAACACCAACAATCACATCCAAATCATCATCAAACATGTTAATCATCACCAATCATGTCTAAACACCATTAATCATATTTAATCACCGTCAAAACACATTTAATCATCACCAATCACATACAATCATCATCAATCATGCTTAGACATCGTCAATTCATGTTTAAACACTTTTAAGCACATATATTCATCATCAAACATAATCAATCCTTAAAACTAAGGTTCTCTAATCTTAATCACCTAGGGTTCCATTAACCACCCCACATAGAGACATTCATTTAACCCATTAGATAGATAGAGCCCCACCCTTACCTTAGCCTTAGATGATCATGAAAATCCTTGCCCTAGAGCTCTCTCTCCTTGCGCGCCTTCCTTCTCTCTCTTTCTCTTGCTTGGAAGTCACGCCTTCTCTCTTCTTTTTCCTCCCTAGCCGTCGCACTCCTCTCCTCTCCTAGTTCTCCAAATTTCGCTAATCTCTAAGGTATGCACAACCCTAGACCTAATCCCTCCTTATATACTCACTTACTCATCATGGACTTGGTCTAATGCAACTACCCAAGCCCCTTTTCTCCTTACACCTCCCTTCTCACTAATACTAACCCCCTCATAAAATACACATAATATAACATAAAATAATATATATAATTATGCTAATATTTTACTAACACCAATCCCCACACACAATTAACAACACATAATCATATAACACATATAATATGACATAAATTATATTATAACACACAACAAAAATGTACTATTATATTACTATCACTTAATAACTAAAATAATTAATTAAATAAATTAATCAATTATTTTGGGGCGTTACATCGTCCAGTTCTCGAACTTGGAGAGCTTCAGAGTTGAATCTTTCTACGTATTCTCTGAGGGGCTCGTTCTCCCTCTGTACTACGGACATTAATACGTTTTTGTTTTTGGGTTTACTTTTGGAATGAGCAAAGTGTATTGAAAAGAGCTTTGCTAATTGGTCCCAAGAGGAGATAGCGTTTGATCTTAAAATCCCTGAACCATTCTGATGCCACTTTGTCGAGCGTTAATGGAAAGATTTGACACTTCATCTCCATTGGTACATTTCTGTATTGCATGCTTGTGTCGAATTGGTCAAGGTGCCTATTAGGGTCGCCCGTTCCATCATATATTTTCAGACCTCCAGGAGGTTTTTCGAGATACCTCGGAACTCTGTAGTTGTCGATGCTCATTGTGAACGGGTCTTTGCGCTTGGTTAGCGATGGCTGTGGTTTAGCCTGAGTCAGGTGATGATGATCGGGATAGTCGTTTTCCCGGCTTCTTGACCGTCGATGTGGTGACATAGAAGCCAAAAATGAACGAGGGCAGTGATAATTTGCTGGATCTTCCAGATCGTTATACTGTCGAGCCGGAGGAGAACGGGAACCATTCCCTCGCTGATGGCGAGGATAATTATGTGGATCTTCGAGATCGTCTAATTTTCGAGCCGGAGGAGAACGGGAACCATTCCCTCGGTGATGGCGAGAATAATTATGAGGATCTTCGAGATCGTCGAATTGTGGAGCCGGAGGAGAACGAGAACCATTCCCTCGATGACGGCGGGGGGAGACCGATGATAGAGCCTTCTCCTTGGTGGAGATCGATGTCTCTTTAGAATCGGATTTCTTCTTAAAAGGGAGTTCGGTTCTGGTGATTCCTGGTCCGGAATATCTCGTGCCTGGAGCCTTGCTACCTTGGCCTCAAGGCCAGTGAAGCAGGTGCTTCTTTCTTGGTTTACTACCTCCTGTCTGGCCAGCAATTGGACGAGCTGTTGAACAGCATCGGTTAGGGCCGGAATTAACGGAGGGGGAGGTGGCAAATCGGTCCCGCCGGGGCTCACTTGTAATTGGGCAAGGTTTGGATTGGGGCATTGAAGACGTGCTTGGGTGGAATTGGTCAAGTTTTGAACATGGCCTTCAGGAGTTTGTTGAGGCTGAAGCTCGGGTACGACCGGTTCCAAAATGGGTCTGACAACAAAACTGGCCGGTTTTGAACGGAGTTTAGGTGCCATTGAGTATCAAGGAAATGAGAGAGGAACTAGAGTGTTTGGACCTCCCAGTGTGGTCGCCAATGTTCTGTACTGTACTTACGAGCTTTATGATAAGATCGAACTAGTTAGTAGGTGTTTTATCCTTGATAATGTGGCGATCTTAAAGTGACGGCCTTGTTCGATTTTGGGATAGTGGTCTTTGTTCCATCTTGTGATGGTGGTCTTTGTTCGATCTTGACGTGGCGGTGTTGTACCTGCAATAACACTCCGAAGCTCAAGTCAGTGTTTGAGTAAATACGTGCTGGTTGGAGAAAAATTACTTATATTTATGAGTATTGAAGGTGGTATTTATAGAGTTTGTGTGATGTATGTTCTGACGATCTCGAGCCGTCAGATCTCGCCGAGTTATCTGAGCCGTTGGTCGATTGGGCTAGATTTTCTAGCTATGGGCCGGTTTGTTATTGGGCCTTGCAGGGGACTGTAAATATTGCTGAGGCCTTTTACTTATTACAATATCAATAAGTATTGGTATAATTGTAAAATATGTAATTAACGTAATATAGAACTATTAAAATGACAAATAAAGATGAACAAATTTCTATTAAAAAATGAACATAAAAAGAGTAAGGCATGATGTACCCATTCAATTAATATCGCAAACCCAATTTAAATGTACATTAAATTTTAAATTCACTACACCACACGGTGGTTGCCTTATTGTCGGTGAATAACCCCCAACAAAGACATGACATGACACATATTTTAAACGTGGTACTCCATCCGGTCCCTATTATAAGAAGATTTTTGGAGTTAATTTTGGTCCCAAATATAAGAAACTATTCCGGTTTTTAGTGAATATTTATTGCTTAAATACCAATTTTACCCTCATTGAATGCTTTGTCTTTTCAGTTTCAAGGTGAGTGGGAGTAGTACACATAAATGGAGAGTTATTTCACATGTGAAGTTGAGTGGAAGGTATTTTGGAGACTTAACTTAAAAAAGATAAGAATTAAATGAGCTTTTTAGTAGTAATGATTTTTGTATTTTCTTCTTATAATAGGGACCGGAGAGAGTATAACTTAATGAAAGGAGAGATATAAAAATCTTCCGGGCAAATGAAAAAAATGGAAGAATAAAAAAACAAAAAAAGAGAGATGATGAATTGTTCTTTGTTTTTTTTATAAGCAAAATATATATATTAATAAGAGAGGAGTACTAGGGGTACTCCAAACCTTACAAATACAAGGGGCCTCATTAAAATCTTCCTGGGCCAAAACCCCAAGAGAAAAAGACCGAAGGAGGAAAAAGAGTATCCTGGGAAGAAAACGAGACAAGTAGCCAAATTACATCGAATTCATACAAACAAGAGGATTTCCCCACCACAAAAATCTTTAAATATGAATTGCAGCCTTCAATGCTAATGAACCAGCTCCAGAATATAGTTTTAATATGATTGACGACCGCTTGAGAGTTAAGGACTTGATCCCTAAAGAGAATATGGTTTTGATGGACCCAAATACACCACGTAACTGCCATCCAAAGCAAATACTTCAATCTCCTAGCCTTCTTGGAATCCAACCTGAGACCATGGGCCCTAAGATGCACAACTTCAACCAGATAATCCATAACCGTAATGCCCATCCAATTATGAATAGAAGTCCAAACTGATCGAGAGCACCTGCACAGAAAAATAAGTGGAAAATAGACTCATCCTGCTCAAAACAAAAAAGACAACGCGACCTGTGAGGGTCCTTAATAATACCCTTAGAAATAAGAGCATCACGAGTTGGGAGCTTTCCCAACAACAATCTCCATACGAAAACCCCCAACTTAGTGGGAATCGAAAGCTGCTACATATCATCTAAACTCGTTTTTTGTCATACACATTGCACTCGGCGCAAGAGCATCCACTGGTGGGTGCTTTACTTTGTCGGTTCTTTCTTTATTTAGCCCGATGCTAAAATTTACTATGGTTAAGTGCTGCACTTGTTGAGGAGGTGAAGAATTTAGGGGTGGGAAAAGGCCAGGCCGGCCTACGGCCCAGCCTACATCAGGCCCAGGCCCAGGCCAGTCTTTTTTCTAAATAGATAAGGCCAAGGCTTTTTTAAAAGCCTATTTAGGTAAAAAGGGCCAGACTACAGACTATCGAAAAAGCCTTTTAGGCCTACCAGGCCGGCCTATTTAAATAAATATTAATAATATTTTTTATTACTACTATTATTATATTAAATTTTCTACTTTGTTTAACTTATAAATTTACTTACATTTTATGTTTATTCAAAATGATGACCTACATCAATTTTTAACATATTTTAAAGTATTATTATAAAAGAAAATTTAAATAAAATTTCCTATAAAGATAATTCTCTAAATGATTTTGTAAGATCTTGAATTAGATCTTAATTTCATTGATCGATTAGCTTGTTCATCTATTTACAAAGTCTACACTACTCAAAGGTTGTAGACTTTCGTATTTTTTTTTGTGAAATACTTTTAAACAGGCTTTCCAAAAGGCCACGTCATGCCTCAAAATTCGACCTATCACAGGCCACAGGCCAGGCCCAGGCCATGCAAAGCCTAGCTCGGCCCAGCCTATTCCCATCCCTAGTGAGGATCATGTGGTGTGGTGAATTTAAAATTTAATGTGCATTTAAATTGGGTTAGTATTGTTGTTGTGCAAAAAACGTGTGCAAGTATACACAGTCAAACAAGTAATAAAGTGATAAGAAAGATCGTCCCACGAGGATTAATGTTTAATTACGAACTCGATTTGATAGCACTTGAATTACTGAGTAAAACGTAAAAGTAAAAGCATGGTAAAAATTCATTGTTGTGCAAAGGTAATTGGATGAGGACAGGAAAACTGTAAAATAAAGCGGTAGAATCAGAGAGATGAGTATAGCCAAGACAAGGATCCGTAATTAATCACTATTAATGCAATGCTGTGATTGATGCTATGACAGCACTCAGTGTGCAGAATGAATATGGATATTCCAATCTCTGTGAAACGAAATGTTGTCAAGGTTTCCTTGTTCCTAAGCTCCCATGAGGTTCATTCCGTAGGTTGAAAAGCATGTTTCAGTTCACACCATAGCCCTAGCTTCATATTCCTATTCTTCACTAGGAAATGGTAATATTCCTATTACTCTTCAAACTATGTTAATTTGCGAATTCAGCACTTAAATTTCTTTCCAAAAATAAAAGCACGTTATCCAAATTAAAGTGATCAGGTTTAAAACGGATTTATGGCATTTACTCACGCAAATTAATGAAGTGTCAAGCACTAATCACATTATACATCAATAGATCCTAATTACATCACCATAGTCTTGACTATAAAGAGATTTAGCTCATATCGAGCTTAGACATGACAAAATAGCACCTAACTACCATTAAAGGAGCCATCAAAACAGTCACAGCACTGAAAACAGAGTGTACAGAAGAATGCAGAATTATACAAACAAAATGAAGCTTAAGACAAGCATCAGATGCTGTAGATCTGCTCCAGAGCTTCTGTGCTGCGAGAATGAAGATCTGTGCTGCTGATTCTGAGTTTCCAGCTTCAACAATGGAGTTTCAGCACTGAAAATGTGGAGAGATGGTTGGGGAAGACGAAGTACAGTGATGGAAACAATGGAACAGTACTCTCTGACCTAGGGAATTGTGGAGGCTGCTGCTGTGTGCAATCGGTCATACCCTTTCTAGGTTAAAGTGCCTTTTTATAGGATATTCTCTCACTTGAAGTATCAATTGGGCCAATGCAAATCGGGTACAGTGCTGCCAACCCAAAAATCAAGGACTGTTTGTCTTTTAGTGGCCCATTAATGCGCTGTCATTCCAATGCGCACGCTCACAAGAGACAAAACACCCTTTTCTTGCTTGTACCACCTGAGATGCCTTTAATTTTGTTTCTATCACCAGCTGTTTGCCACGCTGCTACCACAGCACTCACCCCAGCACTAGTTCACTAAAGATTCTGCACGCTAGCACACAAGTTAAATCCCACAAACTGGCACTTGCGTGCCCAAACTTATAATTTTCACAACTAAATATACTCGTGGCTATTTCTGTATAATTTCCGTATTTATTCGCCTAAATTACTCTTGGATCAAGATAATTCTCATTTGATTGGGCATAAATAACTCATATTTCTGTGAGTTATCAATTGTTAATTAAGTGGGTTCATCAGGCACTACTCTTTCTCTTAGTTTTTAATGTTCAGTTTTTTAAAAGAAAATTTTTTATTTTTATTTATCATTTTGATAGTTCTAAATTATATTAATTACATGTTTCTTAATGATACATTTAGTTATTATTATAATGAGAGAAACAGGTGTAATGCGTAAGAAACAATTTTGTGTATGATAGAAAAATGAGTTATAACTTTATCAAAATAAAATAAAATGAAATTCATTCGTTTCACTACTCTGTGAGAACGCCTTAAAAGACATATAAAAGGGAATAAAGATAGTACTAATTAAAGAGAATGTATGGGTGATGTTGGTTGAATGATGCGTGATTCTGGTGGACATCTTTTTGTGACGTACACTGTTTGGTGAATAATGGACAACACAAGTAAAAAAATTGTAAAATTGATTAGTATTCCTTTTATGATGTGTAACATGATTTTATATGACATATATTATAGTATAATTACCTAAAAAAATATTAGAATATAATTAGAAAGTTATAATGAAAAAAATGAGAGAAAGAAGAGATGGAGAGAGATGAGGGGAAGAGAGGCTAGGAGATGAGAGATAGGAGAGAGAGAGAGAGAGAGAGAGAGAGAGAGAGAGAGAGAGAGAGAGAGAAGAGAGAAGAATACACTACAAGAATAAATAGATAAGGCGACGACTTTTTTCTCGGTAATAACATAGATGTTGGCAAAAATTTGCATATGTCAACAACATTTACTAATTGTTGGGATAAGAAAATCTGTTCTTAACAATATTGTTATCGTTGACAAAAACATATTTATCTCAACGGTGATCGAAGTTGTTGGGAATAACATAGTTTTTTGCCAACAACAAATGAGTTGCTGGAAAATATATATTTGTCAACAACATATTATGTTTCCCACAAAACGTTATATATATATATATATGGCTAAAGTGCTCCCGGGATCCCTTATCTTTATTTAAAGTAATGAATTAGTCCTTTATGTTTTTTTTGTCCCAAATAAGTCCTTTATCTTTCAAATTTTTGACACATAAATCCTTTTCCGTTAACAGTGCTGATTTACGTGTCACAAAAAAGGATTTATGTGTTAAAAATTTGAAACATAAAGGACTGATTTGGGACAGAAAAAGATTTATGTGTCAAAAATTTAAAACATAAAGGACTGATTTGGGACAAAAAAAAAATAAAGGACCAAATCGTTACTTTAAATACAGATAAGGGACCCCGGAAGCACTTTAGCCTATATATATATATATATATATATATATATATATATATATATATATATATATATATAAACCAAACTTTTTATTTGATGTTGGGATAAATAGTATACATCCATATGCCAACAACTACAAGAAATTAACCTATTTCTAATCTTATCACTAGCTAAAATATTTCTTATAATGATGTCAAAATATATATATTTCTTATAATGAATCAGAGTAGTTTTTTTAATAAATAGAAGGTCTCTAATTCTGCATTACAACGATAAAAAAAAGTGTAACCAAGTATTATCTGTTTCTTATTGCTAAGTTTTAGGTAATTTAATATTTTTTTTGACAGAAAGTAATTTGATTCTTTTGGTAAGCTTTTACATAATTTAATTTGATTTGATAAAAAAAACGTTTTAAATATAAATTTTATGAAATAAATATATATTAGATATATCAGTGATTCTATTTATGTTTTTAACTTCGTTGAAGTTTTAGATAATATTATATATTAATAACTTTAACATTATAAATGAAATTGATTTAAATTTTAATTTTAATATGATAATATTGGGTAGTAAATTTATGAGTGAACTCAATAAATAAATATTTATCATTATGATAATTATTTAGTATTATTCCAAATATAATTTTCAACATTTTTTTATATGAAACAACATTTTACTATATATAACTAGTTTTATTAATTTTAGTTATTTCTTTAATCTATTTTAAATTAAATTTAAGTAGCAGTGTTAAATCTCTTGAAGGAGTTTTACCACCCATATGTGGTTCTACCCGACTCGAGTGATTAGTCTCTGCAATTACGCGTAGAGGATATCCGATTTATAAAAAAAGTTTCTTTTTTTATTTACTTTTAGTGATCATTATAATCCAAAGCCATATGAACTATGGTTTTAGCAGCTTTTAAATAGTAGTAAATTGTCAATTTATCTTTTTTTTATACAAAAATTGTCAATCTATCTATTATATTAAGAAGCAGCTTTTAAAGAGTAGTAAACTTTTTACTGCTATTTATTATAACCTATCTATTAAAACTACTAAAATAAATTAATCTAACTACTAACAATGGTCAAAAACAAAATTTAACCACTATCCAATATTCCAAAACAGTTTTTTTAATCATTTAATAATTTAATTAAAATGATTAAATTATTAAATAATCTAAAATTTATTATTTACTATAATCTTTCTATCAAAACTACTAAAATCATTCAATTTTTTTGATAAAAAAATGCCAACAGGAGTGCCAACGGGAGTGGCAACTAGAGCGCCAACTGGAGTGCCAACGGGAGTACCGACTTAAATACTAAAAAGGAGTAAAAAGCCAACGTGAGTGCCAATGGCAGTGCCAACGAGAGCGCCAATGGGAGTGGCAACGAGAGCGGCAACGAGAGCGCCAATGGGAGTGGCAACGAGAGTGGGAGTGCCAACGGGACTGCCAACATGAGTGGCAACGGGAGTGGCAACGAGAGCGCCAACGGGAGTGCCAACGGGAAGCCCAACGAGGATGCAAACGGGAGGGTCAACGGGGATGCATATTTTACCTCTAATGTCCAAAAACATTATTGTGGATCAATGTAATTCTGATTGTCAATCTCCTTTAATTTCTTTGACTCAATATAATTTTCATTTGTATGTTATATGACATAATACCTATCTCTTTCCACTTTGAATTTAAAATCATACATTTTGGACATCTTTTGACAACTTATGATTATCTTCCAAATTACTATTATGATTTCATGGCAATACACCGACCATACAGTATCACCCGTGCGTATGCACGGGTAAAAAACTAGTATATTTTAAAGTTCTGTTTTTTTATATTTTTTTTCTTCTTTCCTATATTAAATTTTTATTTTTTATCTTTTTTATATTTTTGCTTTTACTATAAAGAGTACAACTTTTGACAAAAAAAAAAACAGAATACAACTAGAGTTGCCCTGCCCAGTTCCTTATTTTTTAGCAAATCAAATACACTCATTGTATTTGGGTTCATTGCTAAGGGTTTTGAGTACCCTAAATACTCAAATAATATATACTAATTTTTCTTCTTAGAAAAATACAGCTATAAATTAAGAGGGACAAGCACTATTAAATCATAACGATTTGCATATTGAATGGCACTTTCCTTCTTCAAAATGAACTTCGAAATGATACCAAACTTTTTTAGAGGAAAGAGCATTCTAGTGATTGGCACAACAGGTTTTTTAGCAAAAGGTACTTACTACATATATATTTTTTTGACAAACTCTTACTATATATATATACACACACATACCATGTAGCTATATTTTGTCAAATCAGTATAATGAATAGCTTAGAAACAACTTTTTGCAACCGTTAAATTTGTTTTATGTGCAGTTTTTGTGGAATAAAAGTAATGAGTAATGGAGAGGATTTTTACACTAAGGGGATGTGGATTTGCATTTACTTTATGAATATTTATGACTTTTTTGGCATAAGAATATTTATGACTTACATACTTTAATTTAATTGTTTGAATGTTCACATGATAGGTCTTTCAAACAGATTTATTTCGATTACTACGAGAAAAGTGGGGTGATAATTTTGATTCCTTCATATTAGAGAAAGTTATGGCCATAGCAGGAGATGTTGCTGTTGAAAACATGGGATTAAGAGATGAACATATTAAAAATTTGTTGTTTGGAGAGATAGATATTATTGTCAATTTTGCTGCAACCACCAAATTTGATGAAAGGTGATAACAAAAACTATTTGATTAAAAAAAAATTTGACAAAGTATTTGATGAATTTTTTAAAAACAACTATTTGTTTTTAAGAAATTTAAAAAGAACAAATTTTGTTCTTTTTTTTGTTCAGATAAATCTGATCATTTAAGAAAATTCTTACAGGTTTGACATCTCAATGGGTGTTAATACAATGGGAGCTTTAAATGTCTTAAACTTTGCAAAGAATTGTCAGAGAATAAAGGTTTTTATTCATACATCAACTGGTAAATTTCTAGACCAAAAAGCTAGAGATAATCTAATCTAATAAGCATATATATATTTCTTAACTTCCAAAAGTTGTCTATTATATTGAAAATAAGTTCATCTACTATTCATTGGATAGCTTATGTATGCGGAGAAGCTAACGATGAAGGAGCAATTATACAAGAGAAACCATTTGAGATGGGTCAAGCTCTAAATGGAACCTCAAAATTAGACATACATGCAGAAAAGTATTTGTTGGAGAAAAAAATAGATGAACTCCGAGCAATGAATGCTGATGAAAACACAATCAAATTTGCACTAAAAGACTATGGAATTAAAAGGTTCTATTATATTTTAGTGGATTAAATATCTTTTTCATCCCTATATAAAGTATAGGATTTTTGTGTTTAGTCACTAATAATTTTTTCTTCAACTGTTGGTCTTTATTTATATATATCTCTGTTTGCACTTTTGGTCTCTAATGTTAAATTGTTCAACTAGGTAACTGACTGCCAGAGTGTCACTTGCTACTTCAACTATTGTTCACACGTTTAATGACTAAGATATCAAACCACCTAACACATAAGCCACTTTCTTTCTCTTTTATTTTTTTATTAATGGATATTAGAATTTGAATAAAAATTAAACTAAAATCAAAATAGAATTCAAAATAAAATTAAAACAAGAAAGAAACAAACAAAAGAAAAAAGGTGACTTATGTGGTAGATGATTTAAGATCTTAGTCATTAAAAATCAGGACACACTAGGTGCCAACATGATAGTTCATTGGCCAACTGAACCTCAATTTAATTTCGAAGACCAGAAGCGCAAATAGAGATATAAGTATGGAACAATAGTTGAAGTCAACTTTATTAAGAACGAAAAATAAAAACCTTGTTTTTACAGGAACTAAAAACATATTTAATCCAATATTAATTTATTGTTTCATTTTATTTTGTGTAGCATACTTGGTGCAATTATGTACAATAATCTTAAACTAACATTTTCCTTTTGTGTTGAACTAATAAAATATTAGAGCAAATTTGCATGGTTGGCCAAACACATATGTATTTACAAAAGCAATGGGAGAGATGCTTGTGGTACATCATAAAGATAATATACCATTGATCATTATACGCCCTACAATGGTAACCAGTACACATAAGGACCCATTTCCAGGCTGGATTGAAGGTGTAAGGTATATCATATCCATCATTCAAAAGTATTTAAAATTAATATCTTGTTGCTGTGATTGAATTTTCCAAACGTGGAAAATATATAGTATTTTATTTTCTTAACGATATACTTCAAATTAAACTAATAGAATTAGTTCTTGGATTAAATATGTGTTTCATCCCAGTAAATATATATAGAGGTATTTGTTTCTGGTCCTTGCATAAAAAAGTTTATTTTTTTTGTCCCTATAATAAGAACTGTTTTTGCTTTTAATCCTTGTTGTTTTTTTATCTCTGTAATATTGTTCATTTTTTATTCTTGTCATTGAAATTAAAGATAATTTTTGTTTTAGCCCCAGAAATATAGATTAAATGAGAATTAATTTCAAAAATATTTATTTATTTCAGAGAGGAAAGCAAAAACAAGAATTTTGCAGAGATGAAAAATAAAATTAAGAAAGTAACATGGTTGATAAACAAAAAAATATTTTCTAGAGAGACGAAAAATAAATACATCTATATATATTTCCATAGACAAAAAGTATAATTAAATATTAATTCTTATATGTTCAGGTTTTCATCTATGTTATTGACAAATGATCATTAGTTTCAATTTAATCTATATTTCTGGGGCTAAATATAGATGTTATTCTTCTAAAAAAAAGGTTTTCATCTATGTTATTGACAAATGATCATTAGTTTCAATTTGTATTTACAGAACACTTGACACTCTAATATGTGGTTATGGTCTCGGGAAAATAGCATGTTTTGTATGTGATCCCAAGACAATTTTGGACACAGTAAGTCATCTAATTTTGGTTTTGATTATATCTTTATGTGATACTTATTAGTAAAAGTTGAATCAACTGCTTTGAATTATTTAAGATTGAGATTTAAGATTTTCAAGTAGAAAAAAAAAATCATGAAAAGATCGTATTTTCAGAATTTCAAGAATGTGGAGAATTGTTTAACTAAAAGAACTTGAGTGGCTTGTAAAAAAAAGAACTTTTTTTTTGACAAAAAAAAAGAAAAAAAAAAGTAGAGCTGTCGAGATGGATTAAAAAAAAGAACTTGAGCCAAACGTAAAACTGGGCTGGGTTAGGTCCACCCAATTGTCGACAGAGCCGTGTTTTGTGTAGCCCAGCCCAGCCCAAAACACTGGGTTGATGGGCCGGTCTGCGGCCAATCTAACTTTAACAAATGAAATCATAAAAATTGCTAAAAAAACATAAAAAAGTTGGCCCAGTTTCGTCAATGGGCCAACTGGACTGGGTCAAAATGGCCCAATTTGTTCTTGGGCATCTATTTAACGAGCCCAGCCCAAAACACTGGGCCTTGGGCTGACCCGTTAGGTTGGGCCAAAATTGACGGATCTAATTAAAAGTAAGAGTGTATTTCTTTTAGATAAACAAACTCTTGCAATTACTATTTATTTTTTACCATAAAATTACTACATTTGTTTCACAATACATGTCATTTTTTAAGAATAATTTTATTTCACTTTACTTGCCATTTGCAAAGTCCAATGCAATATTAAATATTGTTTTGTCAATAATAGTCTTAATTATTTATCGCAAAGAGAGAATATATGCACAGTAAAATCATAAATAGTTAAGGGTATTTTAGGAAAGAGATAAATATTTACTTCAAAAATAATAAAATTTATTAGTCTTCTTTCTTTTTTTTGACCAAAATTTATTAGTATTCTTATTATGTGCAAATAACCTCAAAACGACGTGTACTTGAAATAGAGGGAATACCTTTTTAGCATTTTAAAGTTAATTTTACTCCGACTTCCATAATTCAGGTTATTTATTTCATATGTTTTTCAATGTGTTATATGTGCGTATTGATTATTTTTACAAACAAAAAATAATATAATATTACTTTGGACAATGATATGCAGGTACCTGCCGACATTGTCATCAATTGCATGATCACAACCATCTTTGTTCATTCAAATCAAGCTCCTAAATATTTCATCTACCATGTTTCTTCCTCATTGAGAAACCCTCTCAAAGTTTCTGATCTTCAAAATATTGGTTTTCAATATTTTGTTAAAACCCCTTGCATGGATGAAAATGGAAAACCAATAGTCATTTCCAAGAAATTTCGGTCCACAAGTTTTGCTACTTTCAACAAATATATAATGATCCGATATGTTCTACCACTAAAGGTTTGTTTAATGTTTAAGCCCTACAACCTGGTTCAGATTCTTACCGGAGGATTTCAGTAAGAGAGAGAGAAAGAGACACTAAATAAAATATTATTATTTTATTTAATGTGTCTTTCTCTCTCCTACTCAATGTTTTTAAAACTGAACTGGAGATTGAATCGGGAGACCTCCGGGTCTTAGTTCAATTGGTTCACTCTCGGTTCAATCATATTTGAACTGGATGAGTAATAATTAAAAAAATAAGAAAAGAATTAAATTTTAGAAAAAAAGTAAATTAAAAAATAAAGATATGCATTTCGGGCGGTTCAATGTGGTTGAACCGTAGTTCAATCCGGTCCAACCCGGTTTGGATTTGTTCAATTGACCTGCGATTCAAATGGGGTTGAACCATCCGGTTCTTACAACGCTGCTCCCACTAGAACTATTCAATAACTGGAGAGGATCCCATTTCAACCTAATCAAAGCAAACAATTATTCCATCTGGTCTCAGTTATAAGAGAAAAATTAAAGCACCGTCAAATTCAATGAAATTATTTGTTGTTTTAACTCTTTGAGTTCCGAGTGTTAGGAGTCCCATATTGAGTATACCAGCAATATACCCATGCCTACGCACGGGTGTTGTCGTTTTATTTTTATGTATGAAATCAGACAAAATTTAATCAGTCTGAACATTGCCCCGTAAAAATCTTGACAAATTTAAAATAGACAAACTTAATTAGTCCGAACATTTCCCCGTATAAAAACCAAAATATTAAAATTTTATCAAAATTTCGATAGTTTTTAAAATAGTAAAAAGGAAAAATGAAGGAGACATGTAGATGAAATCAAAGTAGATATATCGTGAAAAATAGAGAAATGAGAGAGTTAGCGGAAGAAAGAAGAGAAGATAGTGAAAAAGATTGAAAAAGTGTGTGAGACTGAAAAAGTTTGAAAAAGTGAAAAAATGAAATTACCTAATAAACTTCAATTGCTTAGTTGGAAAAATGATAATATTGGTATTTTGGTAGTAGGTAATGTATGAACTCAGACAAAATTTAATTAGTCCAAACATTATCCCGTCAAAATCAAGACAATTTTAAAGTTGATAGATTTAATTAGCCAAAATATTACCCCGTGTAAAAAGGTGGATTAGATTTTTGCCAAAATTTGAAACTTTTTAAAATAGTAAAGAGAATAAATGAAGCTGATATATGTAGATGAAATTAAAGTAGGTATATTGTGAAAAATAGAGAAATGGGAATATTAGAGGAAGAAAGAGGAGAAGAGAGTGAAGAAGTGTGTGAGAGAGTGAAAAAGTGAAAAAGTTTGAAAAAGTATGAAAAATAGATAAATGGGAGAATTAGAAGAAGAAAGAGGAGAAGATAGTGAAAAAGTGTGAGAGAGAGAGGGTGAAAAAGTGAAAAAGTTTAAAAAATTGTCTGAGAGGGTGAAAAAGTTTGAAAAAGTGAAATTACCTAAATATCTTCCAATTATTTAGTTGAAAAAATGATAAAATTGATATTTTGGTAGTGGATAAATGGTATAGATAGATACTAGATAGACATTAGATAAGAAGGCTAGGCTCTCCCACCTAGTAATATTTTAACGGATCTACCTTTGATAAAAAAATTATTTAACAGATCTCCCACCTAGTAATATTTTGGATCTGCAATTTTTTTTTCTTATAATTAATAACGAAGGGAGTAATCTTTTAACTCATCCTTTATGTATTAATTTCTACTAATCCAATATTGTACTTGTTTTGGGATGTCTTGAAGGTCTCAAAATTTATGAACAGGATGATATTCAATTCTTCCAAGGATGGTTATGATGACAAGGCTAGGAAAATTAGAATGATTAAACGATTGGCAAAACTATACAAACCGTATGTGGTTTTTAAGGCCATGTACGTAATTTTACGTAGATGTTATTTTTTTATTTGATATCTGACTTGATTGATATCTGACTTGATTTAATTGTTTTCATTCTCATGAAATATGAATTATTTTTTGTTTCAGCTTTGATGATACAAATACAGAAAATTTAAGAATGGTGGCAAAAAATCATCTTAACATGGAGAGTGCAGAATTAGACTTCGACCCCACTAGCATTGATTGGACAAATTACTTGATGAATACACACATTCCTGGCCTCTTCAAGTATGCAGTCAAATAATCTCAAAATAATACTATTGCTTCTAAATCGCTTCAAACTACTCTGATTTAGAAGTGTAAGAATAAAATAAATAAATATTTTGTGGAAGCTGCTGGCATTATGCGTTTTTATCAGTTAAGCTGTTGTCATAGTGACATATATAGTGTGAATCCCATTTTGGCGGTTGGAGTTGTATTTGTAATACCTTTGTGGACTTTAATATTATCTAGTACTATCTTACTTATATGGTTTTAGTTGGGTACTCTTTTTATTTTTTGAGTCTTTTTTTTCATTGTGTTTTAGTCCAAGGAGGCCCTCTGTACGGGTTGGAGTACCTATACGGGTTGGAGTACGTATTGTACTCTCCTTAATAAAATCTTTTGCATATAAAAAAACTATTTCTAGCATGTAATAAAATTGATTTTTTTGAGTTCTATTTTTTATTTCACTAGAGTACATGGTGAATTTGGTAAAACTTAGATAATGGCATTGGTTTGGAGCTCATAAACTTTGCGGAAAATATAGATGAAAAGAAATAAAACAAAGTCATTGAACTAAAAATTATCACTAGTGGAAAATTGACATTAAAAAGCACCATTTACCATCGGTTGTTTAAACACCCGATGTTAAATATAGACGCGGTGGCAATTTTGCAATTAAAGTGAAGTTTTCAGTTTTCGCGCCTACATTTAATGTCCTTCTCTAATACATTTAGCGTCGGTTATTCAAATAGCCGATGCTAAATGTCATTTTCAGGACATTTAGCATCGGTTATTTAGCATCGGTCATACAGCAAAAATAGTGATGAAAGGGACTTTTAGCATCGGTTATATGAACACCCAATGTTTAAAGTGATATTTAGCGTCGGTTATTTAATCGACGCTAAATGTCTCACTTTTAACATCGCGGGAGTTAGCATCGGGCGATAACCGACGCTAAATGTCCAAAATAACCGACGCTAAATGTCTTTTCTGCACTAGTGTATAAGAAAACAAATATGATCAATGTATATGCGATTTCATTAATAACCTTATTGAATATATATAAGCAAGCTATATATATAGGAAAAGTAAGAGTATAACTTAGGCTATACGACAGCTCTATACACTAGATAAAAGAGAAATGAATCTGTCAGCTATCAAATCTAGCTCATAACCACATTCTCTCACTCAAATCCAAGCACATGGGAATTGTGAGGGAATAGAAAGTTCTAGGGTGTCGTCAACTAATCATTAGTATCCAAGAGAATATACCCATCCAAAATATCTGCAGTCTACTTTGTTAGTTTCTGGAGAAGCCCTGAGCTTCGTGCTCATTTGAGAAACCAACGAAGGGCAACACCCAGTCTAGTTTGTTAGTAAATCTCTCCAAGGCTCTGAGCTGAGGTATCATCAAAAGGTCAAGAAGGTTGCCCTAGCTCTGGTACTTGCAACACGGTAGTTAGGACCTTATTTTGCAGCTCAGCCCGACCGTCGTGACCCTAAGAAGCAGTAATCACATTGTCACAAAAACCAAAGCAGTGTAGGCATCTCCATAACGACATGACGTTACGGTTGGCCGAGGCAAAACCGAACGTCCACAACACTATCAACGGATAACAACTAATCGTCGTGAAGATCAATGATCAGGATTCCAAATAGGACAATCATGACCTCGACACGTAGGTGGCCGAGGACGAAGTGGCCGACTTCGTTTACCCGTCCCAGCATGACTGAAGGCAACTCGATCAAGCCGACTTCACATCTCAGTGCTATCATACTAGTTCTCGTTGTCATCAACTGTCACGATCCGAAGGAAAAATTATTACCTCAGAATTCAAACAACTGAGTAAAAGTTGGCTGACTTCGATGTCCTGTCCCAGCAAGACCGGGTGGTTATTCGATCGAGCCAACTTCACAACTGGCATGGCCATTTTAGCTCTTAACGTGATGAGCAATTTAGCTATCAAGCCGAAATCATTCTCCTCAAAGTAACTCTGGCTTGTGGGGTTTATGTTCCGGACCGGATCTCGGCCCAGTCTAGTTATGCGCCGGCCGCAAGGCCCAATTCCACTGAAAGCACGACATTCACGCTCCCTATCCGCGAGCAACGGCTGAGATCAACCCAAGTCTCATCTAACGATTGGGAAATGACCTCGATGACGAAGACCGAAACAAAACAACACAGGTAATCACATGCGCTCGCACGATTTCCTAGAAATTTGCTTGCCAATCAATGCATCAGATACGTATTTATTCCTGTCTCATTCTCATTCCTCTTTATTGACTTATGCATTGCAGTGTGTACAGGTACAATTCCGATCAACTATCTCGACACTCTGATCAGCTCGGTTTCCTGGATCAAACATGGTCTCCTCTTTTATACATGAATAAGCAAATAGATAAGTAGGATATAATGTATCTTCCTCAACCATTTGCAATTTAGGGCTATTTTGGATTATCTTATGCAAATTTTTTCATACATAAACATGAAAAAATTTAAAACAGATGGCTAAAAATAGCTACATTTTCAGACAAATTAAATTATTTGAACTAGCATATACCTAGACTTTGTATAAAGTTTATCAGAAGTTCATGTCGCCATTGAGACGAGCCCTAACCGATTTTCTGCACATTAAAGTAAGTAAATTCATATTTACCAATTGAATTATCAAACACAAGATATCAGAATAAAGATAATACAAAGAATATGCAACTTCTTTCGGGGATGTAGGATGTAACACGGACCACACATTTTTTGCTGACAAGCTATAATCCATCATTAGTATTCAATTGCAATCCTCCAACTGCTGCCCATACTTCAGGCATCTAACACCAATCCAATAACCTATGCTAGCCAACTCCAACTCAACATCATTAGCTCATGTTTGTTGCTTCTGTTTCTGCGATGAAACGAACTTGATCGCACGTTGAAGCCAAAGCTAGAAATTCCTACTTCTCAGAAACAAAGCCTTAGAACGCAAGCCCAATAATTTGAACATGTATCCGAACACATTATTAGTATGCTTCAAATGATGAAAACCCATACTTGCCCAACACTTGCTTTCATGGAGAGATTCCACAAGCCATATCTCAAGCACAAAAAGTGGTAAAATAAGTTATGATACAGAAAGAAATTACTTTACAATCAAACCACTACAGCTTGACCACTAATTCCATCATGAAGCTGAAGTGAACCATCCTTCATCAAATTTACACTTAAACTCTTGAATCTCTCCCTTGAATATTGCCTAGATGCTTTTCTCCAGTCAGTTCCGGTTTTCATCATTGCCACAAACTCCTCAAAACTAATGCGACCATCCTGTGAAGCGAAAAGAGAAAAATTGAAAAATTTGGAAAGATCAATAGAGAACATGTGGGTTGTGTATGTATGAGATTGTTATGTGACATAAGTAGCGGTAATTAATTGTAATTCACCAAAAAAAATTGGCAATTTTGTATTATAGTAATTGGAGAAGTGTTAGTTAGCAACACACTTTCTAACACGTTTCTCAACACTCTCAATTATCTTTTGAAATTCATGTGGGCCCATTAAATTATGTGGGGTCCCAATTCCTATATGGTGGAACTCATTCTCAAATTGGTGGGATTGACATGAAATTTGACCAATAATAGAGTTTATGGAAAGAAAGTTGTTGCTACTTGCTAGCACTGTATGGTAGTGCATCTAACACAGCTGAAAGCAAGAAATTGAAGAAAAGAAAACTAGAAATATGTAAACAATAAGGAATGAGCACGTAGATCAAACCTTGTCAGTGTCAACTTCACGCATGATGTCATTCAATACATTAACATCAGTTTCTCCCGACTCATCTGTTAGTGCTTCCTTTAGCTCACCTAACTCAATATACCCACTCCCATCTTTGTCAAAAAACTTGAATGCTTTGTGGAAATGTTCATCATTCTCCATTTTTTGTAAGTGAATTGTTACAGCTACAAACTCTCCATAGTCGAGTACTCCATTCCGATCAACATCGGCCTAAGTAATACAAAGCAAAGAATACCAATCTTCTATCACAAATTTGTTTTATGAATACACTTGACAAAATAAGGAGTAGGCCTGGTTGGCAATTCAGTTTATTCTCCTGTTAGAGAGAGTTTAACTTTTACATTTTTAATCCATTTCTAATGGATTGCTAACGGACTAATGGATTATTTATATCCATCCAATATAATCCGGCTCAGGTTTTATCAAACCTGTCCGTTTGGACCAGATAATCTAGAAATATTAAGATAATACAAACATATTTTAAGTTATTTTCATATCTTCTAATACTTAAAATTGTTACCACTTTCCTCAAGCAATGCCCAAAACAATAACCACAAAAAAGGTAATATTCATAGTTTAACCTCTTAACATTATTTTTGAATATTAAATATTACCATAAAACAAAGTCCCTATAAGGAGATGTTATGAACCACAAGGTCCAAAGTGGTCAGGCAAGTCACATTCCTCATGCAGGTGACAAATAAGTATGCGATGAAGAAAACAGGGAAGAAAAAGTTTTCTTTGAAGCAGAGCCCTGCCCTACTCATTCTGTAAGTGTGTAATTTTTTAAGAAATCATGCAGCAGAAGTCCAGAAAAAAATGGTTTCAAAGTGATCAACCAGATTGACATGATTAATAATCACTGTAATGATCAAAGAACTCACTATATGAAGCAATTTCATCATATATGATATATAAGTATAGAAGTTTACCACTTCCATTAGCATCTTTATCTCTGGCTCAGCCAACTGTGAACCAACCTTTCTTAACCCAGCCTTCAGTTCGTCATATGTTATTTTGCCATCTTTGTCAGTATCCATCAACGTAAACATATCTTTGATTATTTCTACCTCTTCAACAGACAAATGCTCTGCAATTACCTGTGGCATTCATTCAAAGGAACCCAAATCACCAATGTTTCAACCTGCTTGTCATTTCAATCATACAGAGACTTGAGTAAACTATCAAGCATAAACAAAATAGATGCTAACCCGCAGTGCTTTCTTTTTGAATCTATTCATCATAGAAAACTGCTTAAGCCTTGACCTCACAATATCTCCTAATGGAACATTTGGAGCTTTCTTTGCATTTTGTAGCCAGGGATGTTCTGTAATCATAGTTAAGGACATTAGTTGCTCACATGGCTATTTTAATCAGACAGATTTGATGAACAGTTCAGCTCCCAATCCAAGTCATATGGATTTTAAGGATTCAAATATGTTAACTTTCTTTTTGTTTTAAGGGGGCGAGGAGAATGAGGCAATGGATCCCACTGAAAGTTACAATAACCCTCTGAAAAGAAAGAAGTTACATGGCATGCATAGCTATTTCAAACTGCTTAAATATTTCAATTTTGAGGCCGATAAACACCGAATTTAAGCACAAGGTAAACCACAAGTACCATTGTTTTATCCGAAAAAGAAAAATCCCAAGGTCCAACTTCAGGGAAATAAAGTTTCCACCCTCTCCAATCCACACTAATCTTATTCAGACAAACTGCATGAACACTGTTACAATTTAAACCCACAAACACAAAACGAAACCATCTTAGTGGAAATCTATCTGATGCAAGGTTATAGTTTGCTAGCCACCACAAGAGAAGCGACAAGTAGCAACTTCTTCAATATAAATTACAAATGAAGAGTGAACTTGGTTGAGTAGGTGGAAAGTGGGAATGTAGAAAATAGACGAGAGGGTGAACTTATATTCAACGAAAGTCATGACTTGGAAAAATGGACATCATACTTTTCCACCTTCACTTTTTGTTGTCATACCAAGAAAAACGAAATGATTTCATTCTAAATTTTCCACCTTCCCACATTCCACTTAGTCAACTAACAGTACCTAACACTATCTTAATCTCACACTTACCTTATTTTAGCATTTAAATCCTAATTCTAATGAAACCACAACACGTTACCTTCAAAGTTCTACACATTCTAAAGTTTAAAACCTTAACTTAGTCCTCTAGGATGATAAGTCAAAAGGAGAAACTGCTGAAACAACAAAATTCCAGTAGTTACAAAACCCATCTTTGTTTGCTACTTAGTCCCTAAAAAAGTAGAGAAAACTGTATTCAGAATGACTTACCAAGCACCTGCTCAGCTGTTAAGCGCTTTTTAGGATCCGGTTCCAACATCCCCCGCACAAGGTTCTTGGCACTCTCAGATATCTGAGGCCAAGGCTCCCTCTTGAAGTCAACAACACTCCTTAAAATTGCCAAAGCCACACCTTGCTCGGTCTCTGCCACACACAAAAACCATGCAATGCAAACCTCACTTAAAAACTAAAAACTTTCATCACAAGCACACTAAAAATCATAAGAGAAAACACACACACAAAAGAATAGCCATACTACCTGCCCAAAATGGAGGAACCCCACACAACAAAATATAAATAATCACCCCAGCACTCCACACATCAACCTCTGGCCCATAATTCCTTTTCAAGACCTCTGGCGCCATATAGTAAGGACTCCCAACAATCTCTGAAAACTTCTCTCCTAATAAAACCAATGAAAACAACAACAAATTAACAATACCAAAAAAAAAAAGAAATTCGCATATTAATGTCATTCATCTATGTTACTATCCAAATTGGAAGCTATTTAGGATTTAGGAATGCCTAATCTCATTGAATCAAAATGAAACTAGACCACCAACATCTGGTTGGTTGGGGTGGTAAGTGGCCATGATCACCTAGTAAGAAGAACATGATTCGAATCTTAGGAGTAACCAGTTTGGGAGGCTAAGTAACCAAGGGTTAATTCTCTAGCTCCAGTGACCAAACCTAGGATTAATCTCATAGTCGGTCCAAAAGACTGAAGCTGGTGGGATTGGGAATACCTTGAAGTACTACCAGACAGCTAAAAGCCCTCATTACAGTGGTTTACACACAAAATTTAACCTAGAGAATCTAATTTTTCCATCAAATACAAAAAAAATCTTAACCAAAAACTGTTATAACATACAAAAATTAAACTTTACCATCTAATACTTCCACCAAAGACAACAACAAAAATCTTAACTGAAAACTGTCATAAGCAGTGTTCTAAAATACGGTCAGTGACCATAGCAGCCGCCACAGAGCAGATTTTGATGTCTCCATAATCACAACACAACATGACTCTCTTTGAGTCTACAATACAGTAGTCTCATCAAAATCAAAGGTCACAAATATACACCATGACTAAAACTTGGTTATAAAGCTAACAGTTAATACTCTCAATACTAACATTAGAGCAACAAGATTAAAAATTTAAAGAATCAAAAGAAAATTATAACATACCAGGCTTAAAAAACACAGAGAGACCAAAATCAATAGCTTTAAGAGGAGAATTCTCTTTCTTATTAGCAAAAAGGAAATTCTCAGGTTTAAGATCTCTATGCATAACACCATTAGAATGACACATCTTAACAACTTCAGCAATAGTTCTAGCAACATCAGCAGCAGCACGTTCACTATAATGACCACGAGCAACAATTCGATCAAAAAGTTCACCACCTTCACAAAGTTCCATAACAATATGAACATTTTCATTATCTTCATAAGTAGCTTTAAGTTTCACAATGTTAGGATGTTCTGGAAGATTTGACATAATTGCTACTTCACGACGAACGTCTTCGATGTCTATTGCTGTTCTTAGCTTTCGCTTTGAAATTGATTTGCAAGCTAATGGTTCGTTTGTTTCTCGGTTTGTGCAGAGATAAGTGATTCCGAATTCTCCTCGGCCCAATTCTCGGCCCAATATGTATTTTTCGCTTATTCTTGTTCGATGACTGTTTGGAATTACGTCTCGTAGTACTCTGATTGGGGTTGCTGTTGTTGATCGGACCGGTTCGTCGGAGTAGGGGTTTTGTTTTTTGTGGTTTGGTTCGTTTTTTTGGCGCCGGTTTGGGTTTTTTGTTGTGCTCGGTTGTCGTGGTTGTGTTGTCTTCTACTATATCAGCTTTCCCACACGCGTTGCAGTTTCCCATTTTGAGTTCTCTGAGTTATTTTTTAGCTTCACTGCATAGAATTGAGAGAGTGAGAGAGAGAGAGAGCTGTGGCTTTTGGAAGTGTCCCGCCGGTGGGTGGTTTTATTAACCGGCGGAACGGAAAGAGGGAAAGGGAGAACTAGAAGAGAGAGAGAGAGAGAAGTGTAGAGTTTAGTAGAGATGAAAAAATGTCCTTTTGGAAATTAAGTATTAAATAATAATAATAATAATAATAATAATAATAATAATATAATAATAATGATAATTTTGTTGGTATACACGGTCCATTATATCATCGACCAATCTAAAACTATATTACAGATGATTTTTAAGATAATTGAGATAAAATTAAATATTTTTATAATGTGTTATTTTATAATTAGTTGATGTTGTAAAAAATCTTGTACACCGGACGGTGTATACAAATTAAATCTTAATAATAATACTTTATTTTATGGAAATGGGTTCAAAAATTTTATAGTATTAATAATATACTTGTCAATGTATGTAGAATATATGAATGATCAATGTCTTTCCATGCACCTCAAACTTTGTATATAAAATATACTTTTTTTTTGTTGGTAGATTCGTATCTTCAATCTTAAGTTATTTTTTCCTTACAAAGAAAAAGAATAAAAAATAAAAGAGAGAGAAAATTAAGGTAATGCTTGATTGTTTGGTGCTAAAAATTTAAAGTAGTTTTGTTTACCTACTCACACGTGACAAGTGGCAAAGAAGCTAGGTTTCCTTTTTTATTAATGAACATTTTTGCATAACTTTATATTAGAAATTAATGTGTGAATTTAATTATGAAATACATCATAATAAGTATGATTTGATATGCATAAAATTTATGATGCATTTATAGTATAAAAAATTTACACATAATTCCAACCATATCACATTAGTTAAATGTCTGTACGTACACTACTATTATGGAAAAATCGAAAAACATTGAAATCAAAAAATACCTTTATTACATTTAATTTTTATATGGATTTGCAAATATACTCTCATAGGAAATACTTTATTCTCTCCGTGTTATCATAATAGCTTCGAAAACATAAAAAACTTTTTTTGGGTTATGATGTCATTAGTGCGCGGTATTTACCAATTTTGTCGATAACTAATTTGTGCCGGAGAAAAACATAAAAGACTCTAATTAGGAATTAGCATACAAATGACATTTGTGCAATAAATGCACATTAAAAAAGTACATTTTCTTGTATTTGGGACCCCAAAAAACCTCTAAAAATTCGTTTATAAAAAAGGATCATGGGGAGTAATTTTTTTTTGGTCTACTAGATAAAATCGCAAATAAACACCGTGCACACACTACAATTGATCACACCTAGGTTCGAACCTAGGAGCCGACATCCCATGTCGCTAAAATTGTCAAGGCAACCAATAGTGAGAGACGGGTCAAGGGAGTATATGAACCTAATTTTTATGTATGACTATTAAATTTTTATTATATATATTTTTTTACTGTTAAGATACTAAGAAGTGTTTTTTTACAAAGAAGATACTAAGAAGTGTTATTCTAACTGACACTGTTGGCCTAGTGGCTTAATCTACCTTAGGACACGGGGGGTCGACCCGGTGCTCCCGGGTTCGATTCCTGCAGTGGACAAACTCGGTGTTGGCCAGTGCAAAATTTGATCTTAAGCACAAGCGGAGATTAGTCTTTCATTGAAAGCGTTGGGACACTCTGTAGGTAGCTAGCGATGGTCCGAACCAAAAAAAAAGTTTTATTCTCTTTTAAAAGGCACATTTATTATCCCTTTTACACATTTTTATGTACGATTCATGGATTTCAGAGATTAAATTGTTCGACTCCTAAAACTTTAAGTACAAAATCTGCAATTAATTGCTAATGAATGTTGCCTCATTTGGTAATGAGTTTGCTCATTCCCCGAAAGGGATGAGTTCAACTCCCGCCTCCGACATGAGGATCTCTATAGTGGGTAATCCGTAAATCTACCTCTGTAAGCTCTCAAAGAACTGAGGCCTGCCCTGACCTTGGTGAGCCCCCGGAGCCCAACACACCTAAATTTTCTTTTATCAAAAAAAATCTGCAATTAATTTATTTTCAAAATCATCTTAATCTTATAATTGACCCTATGTTTGTTACAAGGGACATTGGGTAGTAAGAGAAAATTGTTTTCAAAAATTAACTCAAACGAGCTCTAGTTTTTTTCCCTTACACTATTGACTAAAAGATGTTTTTCTCGCATGAACATTTCCATGTCTACAATAACATTTGTTACGGATGGGGCCAATCCACTTGAGGCCCAACAATAAAAGGCCAAATCCACCAGCCAAGGGAGGAGATCTAAGACCTAGATCCAATGGTCCTCCTTCACTCCGAAAACCTATAAATAAGCATTCAATGCTAGCATTAAAGGTACTCACTTTTTCCAATCCTCTCACTTGTAATTGACTCACTCACTGACTTGAGTGTCGGAGTGTCATTGCAGGTACCACCCCACCTCGGATCGGAGCATCAACCCGGATTGACCAAGAACATAAATACCAACTATCTAGGATCGGACCTGGTATTTAAGATCGGATACCAAGTCAGGGATACGGTATCGAACATTGGCGACCACAGTGGGAGCATCTTATACTCTAGTCCCTCCCCCATCTCTTTGGTCAGCAATGGCTCCAGAACTACGACGGAGGAACGTCTCCAGTGTCGTAATTAGGCCCGATCAACAGCAAGAAACGCCCGAGGGGGTAGCGGTCACTCTCCCTCGCAGCTCGGCCCCCGGCCACAACTCGTCCAGAGCAATGGTTCCCATAAGCTCCGCCTGGAACCAACTTCCACCTCCTGTCCAGACCGTCCAGGTACCGGTCGACGCTGTCCAACAGCTGAGAAGGCAAGCCGAGGCTGACCAGCAAAGGAGTCAGCGCTACTCCCAGTTGGAGACCGAGATTGCCGAGATCCGGGCCCGAGATATCCCGGATCGGTCCTCTCCTCAAAACGACTCTCCCAGCAGAAGAACGTCCAGCAAAAGGCGTCACCGGTCTCCTGCTTGGAGGAGACACCTCAAAATGGTTGCTGCGCTATCCCGGTTCATTTCCAACGTCGCTTTCAAATCACTCCCCCTGTTTAAATTGCTTAAAAAGGAAGCAAAATTCGAATGGACCCCAGAGCGGGACGAGGCCCTCTCCCAGCTTAAAAAAGCGTTGACCGAGCCACCAATCTTAACTCGGCCAAACCCAGGGGAAGACTTATACCTGTACCTAGCCATCTCGGAAGAGGCCATTGGTGCCGTACTCATCAGGGAGACAGAGACGGGCCAGAGTCCGGTATACTTCGTGAGCAAAGCTTTACAGGGATCAGAAGTTAGATATCAGAAAATAGAAAAAGTCGCCTTTGCTCTGCTCGTCTCGGCACGCCGTCTCCGACCTTACTTCGTCGCTCATCAAGTCGTGGTACGGACAAACTATCCAATCCGGCAGATCCTGCACCGACCTGACTTAGCAGGACGAATGATCAAATGGGCAATGGAACTCTCTGAGTTCGGAATCAAATACGAAACAAGACCGGCCATGAAGGCTCAGATATTGGCCGACTTTATCGCGAAAATGGCCCCCGCCGACCCTGAAGACGAGTTGTGGACGCTCCATGTAGATGGATCCTCAAATCCAAAAGGGAGTGGTGCAGGGTTAATGCTCGAAAGCCCGGCAGGCGTTGTAATCGAAGTATCACTCACGTTTGATTTCCCTACCTCAAACAACCAGGCAGAATACGAGGCATGCATAGCAAGACTCCGACTTGCCATCGACCTCCGAGTTACTCGTCTTTCTTTAAACACGGACTCGTTGTTGGTAGTCTCTCAAATCGGGAAACAATATGATGCAAAAGACCCGACATTGCAGAAGTATTTAACCCGCGTGCGGGAACTGCTTTCCTATTTCGTGTTTACGGAGGTTAAACACGTTCCCAGGACAGAAAATATTAGGGCGGACATTCTTTCCAAGCTCGCCAGCACCAAAATTCCAGGGAATCACCGATCAATAATACAGGAGACGCTGAGTGTAACAGCCCGAAAATAGTAGATTAATTTTCTAGTTAATTAAATGAGGTTTAGGTGGTAGGAGATAATTAATTAATCGATTTAATTAATTATTTAGGGTTTTGAGTGTTAAATAAATAGAATTATTTATTTGGATAATTGGACCTAGGGTTGGGTTTAGATGGTGGTGGCGAGTTGAAGTGGATTAGGAGAAGCCCATGATTAGGTCATTAAGTGGAAGCCCATGTCCATTAAGCTAGGCGCCTATAAGATGCCAATCTTAGGGTTTGGTGATTCATTCCAACACTTTAGAAAAAATAGAGAGAGTGGGACGGCTTGGAGAGAGGAGAGGCGTGAAACCATAAGAGAGAGAAGAAAGGAGAAGGGCGCAAAAACCCTAGAGGAGAGAGAGAGAGGAAGATTTCGCATGCACCAATGAGGGAGAGGAGGATCTTAGTTGCTGAATTTTGATGGTAGCTTGCTCACCAAGAGATAGGTGTTCTTCGATTATGAGGTAAGGGGGGCTCTCGTTCATAGTTAATAATTTATAAACCACGAAATCATGGGGACTAGGTGTTAGGAGTAGTTGTTTAAATTGCTGTTGATGTTTATAATATCTATATGTGGCTGAAGTGTGATGGTTGTTTGTGTTGTTGAATTCACTGTTTTGAGATGTTCTGACATAGGTTTAGTATTTCAGTGACTGAGAACGTTTTACTAATTGAAAAATTATGTGGTTTGTCATTTCGAAAACTTGATTGAATGCTTGTTAATTTGGCGTTGATTTGGTTGCATTTGGAGTTGTAAAACTTAATTTATAGGTGAAACAAGTTAGGTTAAAATTCTGGAAACGATGTGGGTAGAGGTTCAGTATTTCGGTAACTGGGAACGTTGTGTTGACTGAAAAATTATGTGGTTTACTGTTCTGGAAAATAGACTTGATGCTTGTTAATTTGACACTGGTTTGGTTTTGTTTAGAGTTGTGTAGCTCGAGATATGAATTTCGCAAGTTAGGGTAAGATTCTGGAAACAATCTGGATATAGGTTCAGTAAATCTGTGGTCGTGAGTGTTCTATTCGTCTAAAAATTATGGGGTTTGTTTTGTTGGAAAGTAGACTTAATTTCCTACTGAATAGGCACTGATTTCGCTAAATTTCATTGAGAAATGAGGGAGAAGATTTGATTTGAAAATGACTAATAATTCTGTCCGAATTTTGTGGGATTTGTTGCTCCGAATTTTGTGGGATTTGTTGCTCCGAATTTTGTGGGATTTGTTGCTCCGAATTTTGTGGGATTTTATGCTGCTGTTTATATTGCTGTGATGCTACAATACGAGATAGTTGTTAATGTGGTATAGTATTTGTTACGTGCTTTGTTGTGGTTATGTGACGAGGTAGCTGTGATGCTACAACACGTGGTATTTATATGAAATGATTTATAACGAGATATGGTGATATAGTATTTATTAATTGAATGCTTTGAGTTGGTGTAATTGGTGCATGAGTCATGAGTCACATTGTCATATGCATTCTTACGAGGTAGCTGTGATGCTACAACACGAGGTTTATTACGAGTTGCGCCCGTCGTGGCCTTTACGAGATCGGTACCGCATGCATATGCCCGGAGGGGTTGCATTTCATACATTGCATACACGTCCTGTGTTTGATTTCGTCTTCTTGAACTAATGGTGTAACTGTATTCGGGGTGTAACTGCATTTGGTGTGACGGTACTCAGTGTAATAGTATTCAGCGTAACTGGATTTGGTGTAACTGTATTATTGGTGTAGTAGATTGATGGTATCCCTGGTGTGCCTATTATACTGTGTTTCTTGTTTTATCTATTATTATCTATGTAGTGAGACTCACCCTACTGCGTCGTGTTGCCTCGTATGTCGGCAACCTGCAGGTGACGGTGACTGAAGGTGGCTAGAGATTCTTCTTCTAGTATGGTCGAGTCGGCTCTGATACGTAGCACTCGGGAGGGTTGTCCTTGTGTCTTTCCTTATGTGTTATGTATATGCCTTTCTAAGTTGTAAACCCTTTGAAGTATGATAGCCAAGTTAAACCTTTTTATTTCCGCTGCATGTTTTTGAAAAGAAGTTAGTTATAATTAAAGTACTCTGTTTGCGAAGTGGTTTTCCGGTTCGAAAAATGTGACACTCTTTTGGTGCGAAAAACTCTGATATTTATTTAATAAACCGTTGGGTAGAAAAAGGGGTGTTACACTGAGCAAGCCAAGCGTCCTCCCAAACCCGGAAGCCAACTTTTCTGTCAATGTGGTTGAGGAAAGCAAATGTTGGATCTCGCCGTTAATTGAGTACATCAATTCGAGGGACGAGCCTCCGGACTCAAGCGAAGCCAAGATCCTCAGGAGGAAGGCCTCATCTTTTTGCATAATCGATGGAAACCTCTACAGAAGAAGCTTATCCGCACCACTGCTAAAATGCGTTGAAGGAGGGGAGGCGGATTACGTCTTGGCCGAGATCCACGAGGGAATCTGTGGGCAACACCTTGGAGGTCGGTCTCTAGCTCGGAAGGCCCTAAGAGCAGGATATTTCTGGCCAGCCATGGAGACTGATGCAAGGAACTATGTAAAAAAATGCAGTAAGTGTCAGATCCACGCCAAGGTCCACATAGCACCTCCTACGGATCTCACCAGCCTCACCTCGCCATGGCCCTTCGCATGGTGGGGAATAGATCTCCTAGGACCATTCCCAACTGCACCCGGTCAGGTAAAGTACCTGATAGTGGCAGTAGATTACTCCACAAAATGGACTGAAGCCGAGCCTCTAGCCATCATCAGCGCAAGGAACTGCATCAAGTTCTTCAAAAAGAATATCGTGACTAGGTTCGGGATTCCCGAGGTGGTAATCACTTGCAACGGAACTCAGTTCACCGACAAAGGCTTCAAGAAACTCATGTCCGATCTTCGAATTAAACACCGGTTCACCTCAGTAGAACACCCGCAAACGAACGGACAGGCAGAAGCCGCCAACAAAATTCTCCTCAATGGATTGAGAAAGCGGCTCGATGAAGCGAAGGGAAATTGGGTTGAAGAACTACCTTATGTGTTGTGGGCCTACAGAACCACCCCGCAGAGCTCAACGGGGGAGACCCCTTTCCGGCTTTCGTACGGGACGGAGGCGGTAATCCTGGTAGAGATCGGAGAGCTGAGCTGGAGGACCCTCCACCCAAAGTCACCAGAGGACGGCCATCACTTGGGACCTAGAGCCCGCCCCGACCAACCGAGCTACATCAATCCCGAACTTCTTGGGATCTCGATAGAGCATCAGGTCAGCAAAGTGGGTCAGGATCGCCAAAGAGTCTTTATCTTCTGGAGCTAACCGGCTAAAACTGACAGTATACGCGTGGGGCCGCCTATTGAAATGAGAGAGGGACCACCCCAAGTGAAACTTAGTGGACTCCAGAGACTCCCCATTCGCAGCATACTTACCGACATGCCTCACGGCCTCCTCATTCACGGGTTCGACGAAGAAGTATTTGTTTTTCCAATTTTTCAAAGAATCGGAAAAAGGCATGAAAATTTTAATACCCCTCCTGGCCCGGAAGCTCACATGTTCCCACCGATCATTTGTCCCATCTTCGTGCCTCCGGTTAACCTCGAAAAGGTAAAAGAACAGATAAGAGGAGACTGGCCTTTCCAAGTGAATACACATTAGCTTGAAAGCCCGCAGAAACGCCCATGAATTGGGGTGAAGCTGGGAGGGGGCGAGATTCAGAATCCCCAAGGCCTCTTGCTGGAAGGCGGTGAAAGGGGGGCTAATATGCATGTCAAAAATCGTCACCCCATACATGACAAACTTCAGAGCCTTTGGCCAAACGGCTACATGTTGACCTTCGGCCATTCCCTTCACGTTCCAGACCTGACCCTTCCGAGAAACACGATCGACGAAATGGCTCAAGTCATCCCCGGACCGGTAGATAGACTGAATCCCCCTCAACGTCTCTGACACCCAAGAATACTCCCGAGGGACATTCAGAGGTTGAGACAAGAGAACATCAACTGGCCCAACCCCGGTGTAACACCCCATTTTCTACCCGGTATTTAAATAAAAATTATCAGAGTTCAAAAATTATTTTTCAACACATCCAAAGGGATGCTACATTTTCTTCGCACAAAACAACAACATTATAGTAACAAGGTTCTCTTAAAAAAAAATTAATACAATTACGCAACACACAGCGATGGGAATGTAATTCTCCAAAAATATATTATTGTCTCAGTTCGCATAAACGGGAACTTTTCATGTCTCGCAGCGGAATACAAATAATACCTTATGAAACAACTACAGTCTCAACAATAATGTAAACATCTCTATAAAATTATTCAACAAAATAATTAAACAAAACAAAGTGCAGCTAACGCCCCATCCCCTGAGTGTTACGTATCAGAGCATTTAGGCCGACTCAGGAGTGAAGAAATAACAGCCTTCACTCATGGTTACCTGTAATAATAACAACAAAGGGGTGAGTCTAAACCGCATAATAAGGCTTATAATAAGCTGTATGCTAGAATATAGAACTACACCCATCACAGCAACATTTTTATATTTTTAATTATATATCTATATGTATGTATAGCAACTTCCATAGTATATATATATATATATATATATATATATATATATATATATATATATATATATATATTTATATGTATATAAGTATACATTATACTTATAACAACATCCAGAAACTTATACATATATATATATATAACAACACTCAGCAACTTGTACATATATATAATGACATTCAGTAACTTATATATATATATATATATATATATATATATATATATATATATATATTACATTCAGCAACTTGCTTATACATATACCTGTACATTATACACCTACCACTTCCACAATTTATACACAGGAACACCCACAGCGTATAAACATATATATATATATATATATATATATATATATATATATATATATATATATATATATACACATATATATATATATCAACATTCACAATATAAATATAAAACTACTCACAGTTTATATACATGTATTGTCACGCAGTCATATCACACACCAACAAAATTATTAATGATGAGCATGCATGTATGAGGTGCAGAATTCATGTGGTACCATTATCACTTCTCATTAGCCAATTGGGCACGTCGCGACCGCAGCCGAAAAAATAACGTCAAGACCGCGGCCTAAAAATGCATCGTCAAGACCGCAGCCTATTGTATGCATGTGACTCCATGAACAATCAACAAGCATAATTTTTCACAACCACAACTCACACACATCATCATTATAAATCACAACGTCAAGACCGCAGCCTAAAATCATCACCAAAAATTCGGTCCATAGACCCATCAACACTCAACAACAAAATTGGCACATACAAGTGTGCCAGCACCACTCACAGCACCAAAACAGCACCTAAACACAAACAGGCAGCATACACAGATAGAGGACTGAACAAGCTTCGAAACGCCCTTTGAAGCACTCAAAACGGACACCCGAGTCAAAAGATACATCAAAAACAATTTAGGAACAAAACTGAGACACGTGCTGAAAATGGCTCCCAGGCGCTGGGCGCCTAGCAGGGAACAGCAGCACACAAAACTGGCGCAGGCAAACTGACGCAGGAAACTGGCACAACTTAGACAGGAACAGCAACAGGAAACACAAAAACTGGCGCAGGCAAACTGACGCAGGAAACTGGCACAACTTAGACAGGAACAGCAACAGGAAACACAAAAACTGGCGCAGGAGGGATCCTGGCGCCCAGACACAGAAACTGGCACAGGGAACAGAATTGGCAACACAGTGCAGGATTTGGCGCCCAGGGACAGGGAACCCACCAAAATGTCACAACAGTGCACAAAGTGCTCAGGAGCAAGGTTCGATTCCCACGGAAGGCAAAAATTCTACAAGGGGGGTAGAGAAGACCGTGATGTAATAGTGCCGGGGTGGCCAATGCGTTGGACCTGGGCTGTTACACCCGGCGCTGGGATACTGATCGGAGTCACCTTCTTCATATACGGGATCCCCGTTGTGTCTGAGCTCTTCCTCGTTGTTACGACTTTCCACAACCTCGGCTCTGCTATCATCAGAACTCCAGCTAGTGCTCCCTTGTTCTTCATTGTTTGGCTCGACATCGTATTCCTCTGAATCGAGAACCAATATCTCGGGATGGTCTTCCTCCTGCAGCTCATTGTTGGGAATCCCGGGAGAACGATCTTCGACGTGAAGGCTGATAGGAGCGGAACCCAGACCGTCTTGAACTTCGAGTTCAGTCGACCCGAGGGCACCGGTACGAAGTTCCACCAAGTCTCGAGCATCTGAAGCCATTGCTTTTGCAACGAACGGGCGGTCTACGTTAGCAACACGGCGAGTCTGTCTTGTCCTCGCCAGATCGGACCTGCAGAAATGGGGGCTTGGCGAGTCAGGTTGATACGTAAACAGTGGGTCCACAACCAAGTCGGAACCCGACCTGACGACCCCCACTCTGTATCAATAAATGCGGGCTCCAAGTGGACCCGACCATAGACTAAAGCTAGAAACAACAAATAAAAGAAGGGGACTAACCTTGTAGAATAGGAAGCTCGCCGATGTTTGAATGGGATCACGTACTTCAACGGTCTCCCTGAGACTCACCGAGGAACTCTGAAAGACGAGGTTTGCTAAAAAACGAGTTTAAGATCGGAAGCCAGAGCAATTCTCAGAAAGCAATGCAAAGTGAGGGAGGTCCCCTCTCCTATTTATAGGAAACTAACGGCCTCTAATGGGCCTAGGCTACCCGATCCATCGCTAGCCCCTAGACAGGCGCGTCGTTTCAAGCGTCATCATTGCCCCAATCACCCTCGAACGACGCGTCCCATCAATGACCTCACTGGCAGGCGTGGAAGTCGAGGCATAGCTATAAACGGAATGCCTCGAGTCACTCGGCACGACCTGAGTCCCTCGGTCCGGTCCTCTGACCTCGGCACGACCTGAGTCTCTCACATACGGAACGCCTCGAGTCACTCGGTTCGTCCCTGTCCCCTAACCTCGGCACGACATGAGTCTCTCACGCCCGGAGGTTGGGGGCAGGACACAAACAAAAGCGGAATCCCGGTTTTGAAAGTTGATTACGGGTTCTCCAAAAGCAACAAGTCTAGCCCGCCCTAAGGCGACCCGACTTGGGGGACAACTGTTACGGATTGGGCCACTATGGCCAATCCACCTGAGGCCCAACAATAAAAGGCCAAATCCACCAGCCAAGGGAGGAGATCTAAGACCTAGATCCAATGGTCCTCATTCACTCCAAAAACCTATAAATAAGCATTCAATGCTAGCAATAAAGTTACTCACTTTTTCCAATCCTCTCACTTGTAATTGTCTCACTCACTGACTTGAGCGTCGGAGTGTCATTGCAGGTACCACCCCACCTCGGATCGGAGCACCAACCCGGATTGACCAAGAACATAAATACCAACTATCTCGGATCGGACCTGGTATTTAAGATCGGATACCAAGTCAGGGATACGGTATCGAACAACATTCATTTCCAGGAATTTCTAGGAATGACACAAAACATTATTTTTTGACAAACTAGTGTCTACAACAACATGATCATCTATTTTCATGTTTGCATATATTGATATTTATATTTATATTAAATTTAAAGAAGGCACCAGAGATATATATTCTCAAGTTAATATATTATTAAAAAATTATAAATTATATTAAAAATTAAAAACAATTAATAATAAATTTAATTGTGTTTTCAAATATATTATATTAAATATTAAAAACAGCTAATTATGTTTTCAAATAATTAATTTAATTACTATATAAATCAAATCTAATAATTTAGACAATTATTTATGTTAATATTTTAACTAATAAAGTTTTAGATAAGTTATAATTTAATAGAAGATAAAATTAAAATAATTAATAAAATTGTGTATTTGTTTTTTAAAGTGAAAGGTACATTTACAAGTTAAACATTTCTCTCTTTTCTCTTTTAACCTAAACAATAATCCAAATCTCTTTTATTTCTTAATTTTTCCTTTCTAGTTATACTCTTTTAACCTTAATTTATGTTTTCCATTTATACTAGCAACGGGATTAAAAATGTTTTTGGTCCCTATAAAATTTGAGTTTTTAGTCCCTCAAAAAAATTTCACCAACTTTTGATCCCTATAAAATTTGGGCTTTTTGCTTTTTATCCTCATGACTTTTAATAACACTTCATAACTTTTAATGACGTTTTTGACATTTTACAACGAAAATTGATAATTGAGAATGTGAAGACGGAACAGATAGTTTACTTCTTTTCATTTTTTACACTTTTCTGGTAATATTCTTTTTTTTTTTGTAATCACTTGTCTGGTAATATTTTTAACGGTCGGGGTATAATTTTTGTCAATAATTAAGATTTTTCTAACTGGCCAACTAGTTTGAAAATTGAAGTAAAATTGGTGTATGTTTCTATTCCACACGCGGAAGGTCTTCGACTGGAAGCAGCTATAAAACGACAGCGCCTCAAAGCCCCACAATAATATTGAATTTTTTATTTATTAATGTGCATATATCTTTTTGAAAGATAAAGAAGAATATGCACCTAAAAGAAGAAAACTGATATTGAAAACAAGTGGGAAATGGAATGCTCTTTCAGACATTAGTCGTTGAAGTTGTTCAAATGGCGGAGGGGTTACGTTAGGAATATTTTTGACTTAATAGTCTGACCATATTATATAAATATTATATAAAGAATAGAATTGTGTTACATGCTACCCTATAGCCAGACCATATATTTTGACTCAACCACCTCACCAAATTCCAAACTGATCCAAGCAAGCGTTCCCCTGGGGTGAGTTTCCAAGAAATCTTTCAGCTGTGGCGTAGAAACATACTCCATACTAATAGAATATAATTAAATGGTTAAATATGTTTAGTTTCTATAAAATTTATGAATTTTTTTAAGTCTATATAGAAAATTTCATTGGTCAAAAAAAAATTCACTCACTTTTTAGTTTACATATTTTTCTTCGTCAATACTTTTAGTCCCTCATAACTTTTAATATTGTTTTTTATGTTTTTTATAGTGTTTCTAAGCATGATTATCAAATCGGGATACATATCGTGTACCAGACCTATTTTCCGAATCGTGTAACGTATTGTAAGATTCCAACAAAAACCCACATGACCGATCATTTTAGCCGTGCGAATTCGTATCGTAAGATTCAACAAAATTCATGAATCGTAAGATTCAACAAAGCAAATGAGGATTCATGATGGGATTTAGGTGCAAAAGAGATACCACTAAGATATGTATTTTTTTGTTTGATTTCGTATTGAATTGGAATATGATTTGTATGAAGTGTAAGATAAGATTCCCCCACCCCCACTAACATTGTCTATCAAAAAAAATCATGAGCTCCAAGTGCTATTAAAAGTCATGAGGGACTAAAAACATTGACAAAGGAAAATGTAATGAATAAATATGCAGGGGCGGAGCCAGGATTTTAGAACAGGGTGTTCCTTTTTCTTCAGGAGTAAATAGAGTGTTCATTCAATTACACTAAGCTAGAATGTATTACCACAAAGGCAAGATATTTGGGGTGTATTACCACATATATACACATATATCACAAACCAACCATATATATATATATATATATATATATATATATATATATATATATATATATATATATATATTGTTATATATTACTTGTACCATGAGCAAAAAAAATTATATTAATGTATGGAAAATATATTAGCGGTTTACTATATATAACGCAAACTTGTAAGTTGAATTGTTGATTTTTTCACTTATACTGTGTGTTATTACTTGCAGGGGTGTATAATACAACAGAGGGAGGTGCCACCAGTAGTAAGCCCAGCTTATACTGGCCCAGCCCAATGATGAGAATAACGCTGCAAGCTAAACAACTACTCTCTTTCTCACTCGGTCAGAAACTCAAGAAGCCTCTCTCTCTTTCTTGTTTTCCCGATCTTCTTTCTTCTCTCTTCTCTCTCAAACCCTAGCGTGCTCTCACCGGCGATTATGGTGATTGAAGCGTCGCTCCGGCTTGATTTCACGACCAATGATGAGATCGAACGATGATGACTCAAAACCCCTTGGTTTTGATCTGAGTTCTCACTCCCTGAGGTCTAAATCTTGAGTTCTCACTTCGCGATGAAGCTCAAACCCTAGATCTCAGAAAAACGCTTGATCTCTTTGATCAAGCTTACGATCCACCTTCCTTCAGGTAGATCTAAACTTTCTTTCCCAGTTTCTTTGATTCTCACTTTCGTTTGAGCGCTGAGAACGAAACCCTAACTTTGTGTTTCTTTTGATCTTGCAGGTAACCAACAGATGTGAGTAATTCTTACCACACCTAGGTAACGGATCACACACTTGAACTCTTGATTTTACCTTTTCTATTGATAATTTGCACAAACCCTATGTAGCGACCGAAGAATCCGGAGGAGGGATCCTTCGTTGCGTTTGAACAATGGAGCCGCCATCAATATTTATTTTTAGGGAAAACATTGAAAAAACCTTTGTTTTTGGGTTCGGGGGTCGATTAAGTGCAGGGAAGGTACAAGCACCCCGCAACATCCTAAAAAGGTTACCTTTTAATTTAATGTGTAGAAAAATTAGTTTAAAGAAAACACTTTAATTTACCCTTTTTTGTTATTTGCAAAAAAAAGCGGAAAAGAAGACTTAGTAAAAATTTTAGTTTTTTGCGCTCGACGGGAGTGGGCCCCCGCTCCTACGTATCTCCGGGTGCGATGGAGAAATCAAAGCTACGTAGTTCTTGGATAGAAAAAATTTGTGTGTTGATATTTTTTTTATTTTTTTGAAAAAAAAGTTTGGGAAAACTAGAGGCCGCTCATGGTGACCAAACAGATAAATCCAGAGTGGTCGTCATTAATGGCTTATTCGGAAAAGAAGGTATTTATAGCGTTCAAACAAGCAAAGCCCAGAGTGACCGCTATAGACAACCTATTTTTTTTGCGCGAATTCGATTTTTTTCGAAAGAAAAAAAAGAACGGTTCGGAAGCATCACGTTGTGGAAAAAAAAAGCGGAATAAGTGATAAAAGGGGGGTGCAAATAATAAAGGGGTTGTATTAAAAAAAGGAGGTGTGAATAGCGTGACCAAATCGTTTTTCGGTGAACTAGGTTGTGTTTGAAAAGATGGGCTTGTAGTAAAAAAAATGGATGGGTTTGTTGTTTTAAGAGAACGCGGGGTGCAAATAGCATTTTGGTGCCCTTTTTTAAAAAGAGTTGCCGCGGGTGTAAATAGCGTTTTGACGCTAAGAACGATTGATTGGTTTATTACCCTTTTTTACTATTCTACCCTAGAACGCGTGATTCTTGAAGCGCTTTTTTTTTTCTCTTAAAAAAACAAACCTAGCCTAAAAAGTGGTATTTTGAAAGCGGATTATGGAGAAAAATTCTTTTGTTGTTTTTTTTTTTTGTCATAGTTATTATTTAATAAAAAAGGGGGCCTTTTTACTTCTTTTTTTTTTTAAAAAAGGATTTTGTTATTATATTATTTTTTGAAAAGAGTAGTGACACTAGTAACCATTTATTTTTTTTTTAAAATATTTTTTAGTATTTGAAAGAAGGCTTTGTTTAAATCCGAAAATAGAAAGGGAACACATTTTTTTTTATCATTTTTTTTAATCCGAAAATAGTATAATCTCATATATACTGCGAATACCGTGCTGCAGTCACTCTGCAGCCGGTTATTGGCGCCACTTTTTTCTGTTACCGCACTCAATAAAAACCATTTCTTAGCCTATTTTGTTGACTTTAAAACCATTTCTCTTTCACACTTCTATATCCTCTCTCTCTCAATTGTTACTGTATAGATTTTTTATCCCACATATTCTCTTCTCCACTTTCTTACGCATTGTAATATAAACTTTTGGTTTGAGTGCTTCCTGCTGACCCATATTAACAGAAAGATAAAGAAAAAATTAACATAAACATGAAGTTAACAGCTAAAAATTTTCATTCTTGTATAATACAAATTACAAATAAAAAAACTGAAGAAAGAGAAAAATGAAGAGAAACTAAAAAAATACAAAATTAAATCACCATAAAAACAGGGCGCCTCCAGCATCTTTCACACTCTTGATTCAAAAACAAGTACAGTCTTTCAAAAAAATGAAAACTTTAGCCAAAAAATAGAGAGAGAAAGAGCAAACGGTGAAAAGAGCGAGAGAAATACGAAAGCTGGAAAGGCGGAGATGTATTTCTCGGCAAAAAAAGAAGCTTACCCAGAAGAGCCTTGCATGTACAGATCTGATGCAGATCTGTGAAGAGGATGAGATAGTGTTTGAGAGAAAAGGGTGACAGACATACTATCGGTCTTTGAGTGAGGGAGCTGGATCGATAGACATGAAAGGGATTTTTTCGTTTGAGGAACGAGATATAAAAATTGATAAATGAGATAAGAGAGTAGAGATGAAAGGAGTTGTTTATTTTGAAGAGGGATGATATAAATGGTTGTTGATGAAATGGGGAAAGAATAGCTGAGAATGTGGTGTGGAGATGTGGAGGCGTGGAGTTTGAGAGAGAGAATATCAAACAGATACAAAAGTATACATAGAGAATAGAGAATGATCTAGAATGGTATGCTACCAAGACTATAAATGAGAAGGAAAATAAAAAATAAAAAACGATACCAACAGCCATAAATTAAAATCTATAGTTATAGAAAAATTAAAGGAATCAATTGATTCTCCACCACCAATCACCAACAGATACACCATTCTAATGGATAAATGCATTATATTTCCTTTTTTCTTCCCTGACTTTACATTTGCTTTTTTTTTTTATGAAAATGTAAAAAAGTTTACAACTTCCTTTTGAGTTTTGGCCATCTGTCGTGGATTTTTTTTGGGTACTCAAATGTTAATGGAGTTGGGGAAATGTTAGTTTCCAAGTTTGAACCCCGTACCTCTTTCTTGTAATTTTGCAATTCTTTCATGTCCCGTAGCTTGCCAACTGAGCTACCTTCTTGTGATCCGTCTTGAATACTACAACTCTCTTTTAATTTCATTTTGCAACTTATTTTATTCTCAGAAAACGCAGCTTTCTTTTAATTTTAATTTTATTTTGTTTCATTCTTTTAATTTTAAAAAAAATAATTTTGTAACAAAATACGTAAAGTATGTTGCTAAGCATGTGTGTTGAGATGCTAAGTAGTATGTTTTGGTGAACCTTTAATAACTGATTTGGTCAAAAAAATTATTTACTAAGAAAATACGTAAAGTGGTCGAGATGCTAAGGAGTATGTTTTCGTTGACTTTATAATTCAGAAAAATTTAACTGTTCATATTTTAATGCTTTTTTTAAATAATGTTTATTTTTACTAATCGCATATTTTTTCATTATGACTTTTATTTTGATCACTTTGGATCAACCGATATTAAAAGCAAACTTAAATTAGTGTTTATATTATATGCGACTACTGTAGCTTCAATCGGTACTTCGCACCAAACTTCCACGTTTTTGTGTTTTTTTGTTTATCTTTTTGTGATATTTTAGAGTCGGAAAAAAAATTTAGATGTTCAAATACGCGGACTTCACTCTTCAATAACTGATTTGGTAAAAAAAATTAGTAAAATACGTAAAGTGATCGAGATGCTAAACAGTATGTTTTGGTGAACTTTAGAGTTCAGAAAAAAAATTAACTGTTCATATTTTAATCCTTTTTTAAATAATGTTTCTTTTTTTTCCTTTTAAATTAGTGTAGTATTAATTTACTAATAGCATATTTTTTCTTTATGGCTTTTATTTTGATCACTTTAGATCAATTGTATTTTTTTTGTGAAGAGATCAACTATATTAAAAGCAAACTTAAATTAGTGTTTATATTATATACAAGTACTGTGGTAAAAAAAATTATTTAGTAGGAAAATACGTAAAGTGATCGAGATGCTAAGCAGTATGTTTTGGAGAACTTTAAAATTCAGAAAAAAATTTAACTGTTCATATTTTAATCCTTTTTTTAAATAATGTTTCTTTTTTTCCTTTTCAATTAGTGTAGTATTAATTTACTAATAGCATATTTTTTCTATATAGCTTTTATTTTCATCACTTTAGATCAACGAGTGTTAAAAGTAAACTTAAATTAGTGTTTATATTATATGCAAGTACCGTGGCTTCAATCAGTACTTCACACCAAACTTCGACGTTTCTGCATTTTTTTTGTTTAAATTTTTTGTGATATTTTAGGGTCCGAAATAATGGGTTTGGTAAAATAAATTATTTAGTAAGAAAATAAGTAAAGTGATCGAGTCTCGAGATAAGATTGTCAAAATCTATCCAATACAACTCGAGAGGATTACATAGGAGTGGTGCACAATCAAACCAAATTATTGATATGCATCCACGTGTTAAACAATAGGGCTCCAGATGCTCACCGGGGTTAGAGTTATCCTCAGGGCTCTTTAACGACTTACTGATATACTTACAGATCACCCAGCACGTAGGTCCTCGCATTGACTATCGGAGTTTAACCCACGCCCTTATGAGGAATGGGACAATTCTTTACCAACTGAGTCAATCTCATATTTGCTCTTATTTTATTCTAAATATGGAAGTATGATTGTAATTTAAGAAAAAAATCATCTCAAAAAATAATCAAACAATACTTATTATAAAAAAACATCTAAAAAAATATAGATACACGTTTAATATCATTTTATGCTACCATATCTCAACAGTTGGAGGTTGAAGAATTTTCCATTCAAAAACACCACACAAAAAATCATGAATTTACATATAATTTACTGTATACTACCTATATTAATTTACATACTACAAATATTAATATGTTATACCTTTATAAGCCCCGTGCAGAGCACGGGAACTAAAACTAGTTTATTTTTAAAGAAACAACATATTTTTTTTATCATTTTTTTTTAATCTGAAAATTAGAATAAATTACTTAAAGAAACAGCATATTTTTTTTTACCACTTTTTTTTAATCCGAAAATAGTATAACTTATTTAAAAAAGGCACAACATTTTTTTTTACTTTCTTTTTTGTAGTCCGAAAATTAGAATTATTTATTAAAAAAAAGCAACATTTTTTTATCACTTTTTTTACTCCGAAAATTAGAATAATATAACAAACAACAAAATAAATAACCAATAGCAAAAATATAATATAAAAAACAGCCTCTAAACTAAATAATAAAAAGACAACAATAATATTCTAATAAGAAAGCAACTACACTAAATAATAAAAACAGCAAATAAATATACAAAAAGGTAACTAGGCTAAATAACAAGAACAACTAAAATTTAAAAAAAAAACAATAATAATATTTACATAACAAAAAAAGTAACTAAAATTTAAAAAAAACAACAATAATAATATCTAAAAAACGTGAACAATAATAAAAATATTACATTTTAGTACCTTGACAATGAAAATCCAGAAATGTTGAAGAAATTTCCTCCTTCAAATTTCTTCAATACAAATGAACCTTTAAACTAAAAAAAATCTAGGAAGGAGGAAAAGAAAGGGAAGAATATTTCTCTAAGAGAAACCTTGATTTTTTTTAGAAGCTCCTCCTTTTTTCTAAGAGCCAAAATTCGTCCCCTTTCTTCAAAGTGGGGAACCCTATTTATACAAAAAACTTGCTTCCTTCTTCATCCACTCTTGGATAGTGATGATGACTTTTTGCTATGATGGAGGTTTGGGGGAGTTGTTGAAGGGGAAAAAAAAGAGAAGACATGTGAGATGAGGGGAGATGATGGTTGAAGGTATGGGCATGGAGAAGAGAGTGCCATGTGTGAAGTGTGTGATAGGGAGAGGAATGGATGAGGAAGTTTGGTGAAGGGGAAGAAAAAAAAATAAAATGTGGGTGTGATAGAGAGGGGAATGGCCGTAGGTGAGGGAGGAAAGAGAAAGGGAAAGAGAGTGAGAGAAAAGAGAGAGGGAGTGATGGGAAGGGTGGAGTGTAATTGAGAGAAAGTGATGTGTAAGGGAGAGAGAGAGGGGGTCGAATATTGAGGGAGAGAGAGAGGGGTTGAGTGTGTTGGGAAGGGAAAAATGGGGAAGTGGGAAGTGTGGGAAAGTGGGATTGAGAGAAAAGAGGAGAGGTGGAGTGTGGAAGGGAGAAGGTGGGGCTTTGACCATGGGATAATAGGGGGGTGGCCGAATTTTTTTGGGTTTTGGGGATGAATGTGGATGGATTTTTGGGTTAGGGGGAGAGTGAATGTGGATGGTTTTTAGGGTAAAAGGGGGGGATTCGAATTAGGGTTAGGAGGAGAGGAATTAGGGTTTTGTGATGAGTTGGGTTATGGGTTGTGGGTTGGATATGGGTCATGGGTTGGGTGGAGGAGTGTGAAGGTGAATTGGGCTAGGGTTTAGGAATTGGGTTGGGTTTCCATGACAACACCTTATTTTTAATAGACCCCCCCCCACTTCCTTCTTGGCTTATTTTTATTTCTTCACTTGTAATTATTATTTTTTTCAAAAATTAAAAACTTGTAGCAAACTAAAATAAAATAAAACATGGCATAAAAAAAATAAAATAATTATTTTTATTAAAAATAAATAAAATTTCTCTTTTTTTGGATAGGACAAAATTAGGGTATTACAGCTGCCCCTCTTTATTTATATTTTGCTAGGAAATCGGAGGGATTCCGAATTTCTCGAGGAAAATAGAAATGAAGATAGAAAAGACGCTAATTTTGCCCAGACTGAGGTACTTTGGTTTTTTTTGTTTTGAAAAATTTATGAAAACTGGGCTAATTTAGACTGAGAGTAAATAGGGAGCACCGGGGCTCTGGGGGATCGCTGGGGATCTGGAGGAGCACTGGGGCTCTGAAGGAGCACTGGGGCTCTGAAGGTCTAGCTCAAAATCAATGCTTGGCGCATCGTCCTGAGTTCGACTGAGGGACCGTCGGGGTCTGAAGGGCATGCCTAAGCCTGAGGGACCGATGGGTCTGAAGGAGCGCAACTAGCTTATGGTACTAGTAATACGGTCTGGGGGTGGCCTTTTTCGAGCGGCCATTAGGGTTAATCAGGTCCGGAGCTGATATAACCACGAAGGACGTGCACTGTGTTTTTTTAGGCGGACACAGCTAGTCTGAAGGGCCTGGGGCCGGATGATCCGTCGGTTGCTCGATTAACGCGACGTGCGATCTGGATTGAAGGACCATTGTTGGTCTGAAGGAGCGCCTGGGCTCTGAAGGACCGCTGGGGGTCTGAAGAATTGGTGCTAACGACACAAAATAAAATTATCTTAACAGACACTTGCAATGAATGATGCATGCGTGCATGTAATTAAGTAATTGATGACATGATGGATGAAATGTGGAATGATTTTGTTTTGTTTTTTTTTTTTTGGTTTTTGTTCTTGGCCTTTTTTCTTTTTTTCATTTTTCTTTTCTTGCTCTTTTGCTCTTTTTGCTCTTTAGCTCTTTATTGACTTTGCTGGCATCACCAAACTCGCATGACTCTTGACGTGGGATACGAGGGTTGCCTCAAGCAGTGGTGCCAAAGTGCGGGTTATTTAAGATTTGCTGAAGTGATTATGCGTTGGTCCTTTTTGCAAATTTGTGAGAGATCATCTCTTTTTGTGATTTTTAGAAATTTCGCAATGATTATAATGCTTTCGATTATGCACATGTTTCGCAAATCAATACCATCTACCATAAAACATTTTTCCAAAGTAAATAGGGAGGTGAGAGAATGACGAAAGAGTTTAATATTCAAATGGAAACCGAGTGTGCCGAAGGTCACACTGGCTGAAAATTACATTGAGAGTTTAAACTGAAAAGAAAGAAGAGAAAGAAAAAAAGCACATCATTTGATTGTTTGTATCTTGGAGGTAACAATGCCAATCACCCATACACATGACCTTGAGCATCCATCACCCAACTTTCGGAGGACTGCCTTTGCATTTGTTCCAAGTCCAACTCATTGACCCTAATTTTTGCCTGGACTGCTCTTTAGAGTTTTCAATCCACCAGGTCGCTCTAATTTTTGCCTAGGCCGCCCTTTCGGGTTTTCAACCTAGCGAGCTCATTTTTGCTTGGCTCATCTTTCTCTTTTTTTCATATATTTCTTTAGGCATAGTACTTCTTAACTGCATCTGAGTTCACTGGGAGTGGGAGGTCTTCACCGTCCATTTTTGTGAGAATTAAGGCTCCTCCAGAGAATGCTTTCTTTACCACATAAGGCCCTTCGTAATTTGGGGTCCATTTTCCACGGGAATCCTTTTGGATAGGCAAAATTTTCTTGAGCACTAGATCTCCTTCTTGAAACTGCCGGGGTCGAACTTTCTTGTCATAAGCTTTCTTCATTCTTTGCTGATATAACTGCCCGTGACACAAAGCTACTACCCTCTTTTCTTCTATGAGATTCAATTGATCCAGACGAGCTTGAACCCATTCTGCTTCCTCCAATTTTGTTTCCATTAGCACTCGCAGGGAGGGTATTTCCACCTCGATGGGAAGAACTGCTTCCATCCCATATACTAGTGAGAATGGTGTTGCCCCTGTTGACGTGCGGATAGAGGTCCGATACCCGTGCAAAGCGAAGGGCAACATTTCATGCCAGTCCTTGAAGGTCACTACCATCTTTTGCACGATCTTCTTTATGTTCTTATTTGCAGCTTCGACTGCCCCATTCATCTTTGGACGGTACGGGGAGGAATTATGATGTTGGATTTTGAAGTCGTCACACAATTCTTTCATCATCTTGTTGTTCAGATTGGTCCCATTGTCTGTGATGATTTTATTTGGCAGACCGTATCGGCAGATCAAATCTCTTTTTATGAACTTGACAACTACCGATTTGGTTACACTGGCATAAGAAGCGGCCTCGACCCATTTGGTGAAATAATCGATAGCGACAAGAATGAAGCGATGCCCGTTTGATGCCTTAGGTTCGATGGGACCAATGACGTCCATTCCCCACATTGAGAATGGCCATGGTGCTGTCAGGACGTTCAAAGAAGCAGGCGGCACATGGATATTATCAGCGTAGATTTGACACTTGTGGCATTTTCTCACGTAGTTAAAGCAGTCGGTCTCCATTGACAACCAGTAGTAGCCGGCCCTTAGGATTTTTCTTGCCATGGTGTGCCCGCTAGAATGGGTTCCGAACGAGCCTTCATGGACGTCTTTCATAATTCTTTCTGCTTCTTCTTTTGCAACACATCTGAGGAGGATCATGTCGTGATTCCTTTTGTAAAGCACCTCCCCGTTTAGGAAGAAACCCATTGATAACCTCCTAAGTGTTCTCTTATCATTCTCAGTGGCACCGGAAGGGTATTCTCTATTTGTGATATAGTGTTTGATATCATAATACCAAGGCTTACTATCAGGCTCTTCCTCGATTGCCACACAATGATGCGCCGGTAGATCTCGATGCTGGATTCGGATGAATGTCAGACTTTTGTTGTTATTGATATTGAACATTGATGACAAAGTTGCCAAAGCGTCAGCCAACTGGTTTTCTTCGCGAGGGAGATGGTGGAAAGTGATCTCCTCGAACCGTTCAATCATCTTTTGGATGTGATCATGATAAGGAATCAATTTGGGATCCCTGGTTTCCCAGTCACCTTTTATCTGATGGATGACCAGCGCTGAGTCCCCATATACATCGAGTCTTTTGACTTTCCATTCAAGGGCTGCTTTGATGCCTAGGACACACGCTTCATATTCTGCAATGTTATTGGTGCAATAGAAGCTCAGTCTAGCAGTAAATGGTATGAAGCGGTTATCGGGAGAAATCAACACAGCTCCAATCCCGTGCCCATACAAATTAGAAGCGCCATCGAATAACATTCTCCACCTTTCGTTGTCCGGAGGATTCCCTTCTACGAATAGAGCCATTATATCTTCGTCTGGGAAATTGCACTGCATTGATTGGTAATCTTCGATGGGCTGGTGTGCCAAGTACTCGGCCAATGCGCTACCCTTGATTGCTTTTTGGGTGACATATAAAAGGTCGTATTCCGATAGCAGCATTTGCCAGCGAGCGATCCTCCCTGTGAGAGCGGGTTTTTCAAAAATATACTTGACTGGGTCCATTTTAGATACCAACCAAGTCGTGTGGCTCAGCATATACTGCCTCAAACGACGTGCAGCCCAGGCCAGAGCACAACACGTTCTTTCCAACAATGAGTATCTTGTCTCGCACTCGGTGAATTTCTTGCTTAGATAGTAGATGGCATGTTCCTTCTTTCCGGATTCATCATGTTGCCCCAGTACACAACCCATTGATTTGTCTAGCACTGTTAGATACAGGATGAGAGGTCTACCCTGCACAGGCGGCATCAGAATCGGTGGATTTTGGAGGTACCTTTTGATCTTTTCAAAGGCTTCTTGGCAATTGTCATTCCACTTTGTTTCTTGGTTTTTGCGCAAAAGCTTGAAGATAGGCTCGCATGTGGATGTTAGCTGCGATATGAACCTAGAGATGTAGTTCAATCTTCCCAGGAAGCCACGAACTTCCCTTTCGGTTTTAGGCGCTGGCATTTCAAGAATTGCTCGTACCTTGTCTGGATCTACCTCTATACCCTTCTGACTGACTATGAACCCCAACAACTTTCCTGATCTTACACCGAAAGTGCATTTGGCGGGGTTTAATCTGAGTTTGAACTTCCTTAGGCGTTCAAATAGCTTTCGCAGATTGACGATATGCTCTTCTTCAGTCTTGGATTTCGCAATCATGTCATCCACGTAAACCTCTATTTCCTTATGCATCATATCATGGAACAATGCGACCATTGCCCTTTGGTACGTTGCACCAGCGTTCTTCAGTCCGAATGGCATTACTTTGTAACAGAAGGTTCCCCAGAGAGTGATGAAGGTGGTTTTCTCCATGTCTTCGGGGGCCATCTTAATTTGGTTGTATCCGGAATACCCGTCCATGAAGGAGAATAGAGAGTGTTGTGCTGTGCTATCTACCAGGACATCAATGTGAGGCAAAGGGAAGTCATCTTTGGGACTGGCTCTGTTCAAATCTCGATAATCGACGCACATCCGAACCTTACCGTCTTTCTTTGGGACCGGTACAATATTGGCTACCCATTGAGGGTATTTTGCTACTGCTAAAAACCCAGCATCGAACTGCTTCTTAACCTCATCTCGGATTTTCAATGACATCTCTGGTTTCATTCTTCTTAACTTCTGTTTTATCGGCGAGCATTCAGGTTTTACCGGTAACTTATGCTCGACTATGTTGGGGTCCAGTCCCGGCATGTCTTGGTATGTCCATGCAAAGATGTCAACATAGTCGATCAAAAGTCTAATCAATTTCTCTCGCTCACTGTCTTTTAAGGTGGTGCCAATCTTGACTTCCTTTTCATCCTCTTCCGTGCCCAAGTTGATTGTTTCGGTTGATTCCTCGTGGGGTTCGATTATTTTTTCTTCCTGTTCCATCATTCTCATTAATTCTGGAGGAGTTTCCCAGTTATCTTCAATATCTTCCTCAGTTTGATTAATGGGGTGCTCAAAGTCACAGTATGAATTATTGGCGTTGTTATTTTCAACAGTGTTTTTTTCAAATCTGCATTAGTATAAATTGATGGAATGAAAAACGAGCCAAAAGAAATTAAAACGCAAGTGCAAAAGAGAACTGAAATTTATTTGGAGAATCTGAAATAACATTTTATTGATATTGATATTGAAAGGAAACATGTGTGCCCGAATGAAATGTCCTAAGGCCTTGGGCAGAGCCATAGGATTGCATTACAGAAACATTACTTTGAACTAAAAACTACAGGAAAATCGACGATCTCCCAATTCTTGAGCTTTTTGCTTGCTGGACAACGGCGCACAAGACTGACACTGCCATTTTCAGCGCTTGAATCATCTTCAATAGCTGCAACCTGGTTAGGATCTAACATTCCTGCGCTCTGAAAGCTTTGCTTTATGTTGCAGATGACAATCTTCTTCATATTTGGCTCCCGACCCTCAAGTTTGGCCAACCTCCGCTCCTTCTTTTCTGCGGCGATCATTCCTTTGTCAGTACGACTAGGCCGGTACCCTATCCCACATCTGTCCTTGTTTTCACGCGGCTGTATGGGTGTTAGGATCCCTTGTTCAGTCCTCCCTAAACCACTTCCTGCCTGATAACCCTTGCTTGTCATGACTTTAGCAATCATCAATGCAGCTTTGGACAGCTTTGGTTTTAATGATGGGGCTCCTTCCCCCACAAAGGTAGCATTTGCAATTTCTAGTGCTTGGAAGGCGGTCTCGAAAGATTCTTCTGCAGCCTCAACATAACGTATAGGGAACGGCTTATTGACTAGCAATTCTTCTTCTCCTGAAACGACCACCAATTTGTTGTTGACTATGAACTTGAGCTTTTGGTGTAGAGAAGAGGGCACAGCCCCTGCCGTATGGATCCATGGTCTTCCCAGAAGACAACTGTAAGACGGATTGATGTCCATCACTTGGAAACTTACTATGAAGACTTCTGGTCCTACCTGTACAGGTAACTCCATCTCTCCGATAACCTCTCTTTTAGACCCATCGAATGCCCTGACCAGTGTAGAACTGGGTTTCATGTATGAACAGTCTACGTCTAGCTTGTTCATGGTTGATTTGGGTAGTACATTCAGGGACGATCCGTTATCGATGAGTACTCGAGCTAGAGAGTATTCTCCACATTTCACGGAGATATGCAAAGCCTTGTTGTGCCCTCTTCCCTCGACGGGGATCTCATCATCTGTGAAGGTGAGGTAATTGTTTGCAACGATATTTCCGACGATCCCGTCAAACTGACCAACTGTGATGTCGGGAGTGACATGGGCTTCATTCAGCACCTTCATTAGTGTTGCTCGATGGGTTTCAGAATTGAGTAATAGCGATAGCAGGGATATCTTAGCGGGAGTCTGATTCAGCTGATCCACTACCTTGTATTCGCTCTGCCTCATAATCTTTAGAAACTCACTGGCTTCTTGCTCAGATAGTGCCTTCTTGCCCGTATTTTTGTCAGATGGCTCTACTTCTTTGTCTTTGCCTTTATCGATCTTTCCTCTTTCATTGGATTCTCCTCCTCTGGGTCTTTCAGGGGCATAGATGCGCCCTTTCCGAGTTATTCCGCTGCTTCCCGAGACATTTGTGACATCAGGATTGCTCTGAGGACCTTCCACTTGGACTTTCGCATTATAGTTCCAGGGGACTGCTTTGGTGTCGTTGTAGGGGAAGGGAGCTGGCACTTGGATAGTGATTGGTTTGGGCATACCCAGGGACGACTTGGAGTCCTTAGTATAGTGGATCTCTAGCGGCTTCCGAGTATCCTTGTTCTGGCCATTGCTCGATAGGATAGTTGACACCTGGTCCTCCCTTTTTTGAAAGCCCACTTGTATTACATGTCGGTCCAACAGGTCCTGAAGCACTAGTTTAAACGCCTCACAATTTCCAATGCAGTGATGGTCATTGCATGGATTCTTTCCAGTGCATTCTCTCTCAATAATCCCAAAGGAACACAGATTAGCATGAATCACTTCCAGGGGTGTCTGGATGCATTCTACCCTCCTGATTAGGGATGGTTCTGCAGAATCTTCAATTGCATTAGTTGAGGGCATCCCATGTCCTGGTAATGGGTTGGTAGCCACATTAGGACCATTTTCCTTGAAGTTCAACCAGCCCGAGGCGATTAGATCTTGGACGACATACTTCAATGCTTTGCAATTTTCTATGGAATGGCCGACCGTTCCTGAATGAAATTCGCATGTGGTGTTTGGGTCGAAGCCTCTAGGAAAAGGGGGTTGGATCTGTCTCATTGGGCGGGTGGTGATTAAATTATGGCTGAGCAGGTGGCGGAATAGGTCGGAGTATGACATTGGGATTGGATCAAAGTGGACGAACTTTCCGACTGAGTAGTTTTGTGTTTTATGGCCTTGGTTATTTTGGGTAGGTGGGGTAGGTAGTGTTTGTGCTGAGAATGGATTGGTGTGAGAGGGATTGGAGTAGGAAGTTTTTCCGGTTCCTGTGATGGCATTGGCTTCTCCTTCTTTCTTTTTAGGAAATCCGGAGAAGGGCTTTCTCTGGTTAGTGTTTCCGGGGGGGGGGTATAAGCGATTTTTCCATTCCTCATTCCGTTCTCTAGCCTTTCTCCAATAACGACCATGTCCGAGAAACTTGACGATACACTCCCGATCAGTTTTTCATAGAAGGGTGAAGGAAGAGTTTCCATGAACATAGATACCATTTCCCTTTCAAAAAGAGGCGGTGCTACCTGTGCTGCTAGTCCTCTCCAACGCTGAGCATATTCCTTGATGGACTCATTATCCCTTTTAGTCATGTTTTGTAGCTGAGTCCTATCAGGAGCCATATCAGTGTTGTACTTATACTGCTTAAGGAAAGCATCAGCGAGATCCTTCCAACACCGAATATGAGTGGGCGTCAACTGCATATACCAATTTGAAGCTGCCCCAGCTAAGCTGTCTTGGAAGTAGTGGATAAGCAGCTTATCGTCATTTGCGAATGCAGCCATCTTCCTGCAATACATAGTTAGGTGGCTTGCCGGACATGTTGCTCCTCTGTATTTATCAAAATCTGGCACTTTAAACTTAGGGGGAATGACCACGTTTGGAACGAGACATAAATCTTGTGCATTTCTTGCACCAATACTGAATCCTTCAACCGCTCTCAACCTTTCTTCCAGCATTTGCAGCTTTCCTTGGGCTTGAGGGTTCTCCATAGAGTAGTCGTGAGGAAGCCCACCCATACCATAGTAAGGATGCATCATCGGAACTATGGCTGGGTTCACATTTGGGGTATGTGAATGGGTGGGATCCCTGAGGTTGGAACCCTGAGCTTGAGCGTTAGCTATCGGCGGTGGAGGGCAGCCAAGTGGGAGTCCTTGTGGTATGATGACGGGGGTCGGGTTTTGAACTTGTGGTGCCCCCGGATTACCATCGTGCCCCGTTGATGTAAGCTGCTGTTGGCCCGCGACTCCTGAGGGACTAGCATCGACTGTTGGAGGTGTGTAACCTTGTGGAAGTCCGTAAGGAGGCCATATGTAACCCTGGCCATTAGGCCCAGTATGGTGCACTGTATGCGGGATTCCGAGTCCATTGGGAGGAGGAGGGTTGGTAACTTGATTTTCTGTGTCCCCAGCGGAGTCGCCAGCTGTAGCGACCGAAGAATCCGGAGGAGGGATCCTTCGTTGCGTTTGAACAATGGAGCCGCCATCAATATTTATTTTTAGGGAAAACATTGAAAAAACCTTTGTTTTTGGGTTCGGGGGTCGATTAAGTGCAGGGAAGGTACAAGCACCCCGCAACATCCTAAAAAGGTTACCTTTTAATTTAATGTGTAGAAAAATTAGTTTAAAGAAAACACTTTAATTTACCCTTTTTTGTTATTTGCAAAAAAAAGCGGAAAAGAAGACTTAGTAAAAATTTTAGTTTTTTGCGCTCGACGGGAGTGGGCCCCCGCTCCTACGTATCTCCGGGTGCGATGGAGAAATCAAAGCTACGTAGTTCTTGGATAGAAAAAATTTGTGTGTTGATATTTTTTTTATTTTTTTGAAAAAAAAGTTTGGGAAAACTAGAGGCCGCTCATGGTGACCAAACAGATAAATCCAGAGTGGTCGTCATTAATGGCTTATTCGGAAAAGAAGGTATTTATAGCGTTCAAACAAGCAAAGCCCAGAGTGACCGCTATAGACAACCTATTTTTTTTGCGCGAATTCGATTTTTCGAAAGAAAAAAAAGAACGGTTCGGAAGCATCACGTTGTGGAAAAAAAAAGCGGAATAAGTGATAAAAGGGGGGTGCAAATAATAAAGGGGTTGTATTAAAAAAAGGAGGTGTGAATAGCGTGACCAAATCGTTTTTCGGTGAACTAGGTTGTGTTTGAAAAGATGGGCTTGTAGTAAAAAAAATGGATGGGTTTGTTGTTTTAAGAGAACGCGGGGTGCAAATAGCATTTTGGTGCCCTTTTTTAAAAAGAGTTGCCGCGGGTGTAAATAGCGTTTTGACGCTAACAACGATTGATTGGTTTATTACCCTTTTTTACTATTCTACCCTAGAACGCGTGATTCTTGAAGCGCTTTTTTTTTTCTCTTAAAAAAACAAACCTAGCCTAAAAAGTGGTATTTTGAAAGCGGATTATGGAGAAAAATTCTTTTGTTGTTTTTTTTTTTGTCATAGTTATTATTTAATAAAAAGGGGGGCCTTTTTACTTCTTTTTTTTTTAAAAAAGGATTTTGTTATTATATTATTTTTTGAAAAGAGTAGTGACACTAGTAACCATTTATTTTTTTTTTAAAATATTTTTTAGTATTTGAAAGAAGGCTTTGTTTAAATCCGAAAATAGAAAAGGAACACATTTTTTTTTATCATTTTTTTTTAATCCGAAAATAGTATAATTTATTTTTAAAGAAACAACATATTTTTTTTATCATTTTTTTTTTAATCTGAAAATTAGAATAAATTACTTAAAGAAACAGCATATTTTTTTTTACCACTTTTTTTTAATCCGAAAATAGTATAACTTATTTAAAAAAGGCACAACATTTTTTTTTACTTTCTTTTTTGTAGTCCGAAAATTAGAATTATTTATTAAAAAAAAGCAACATTTTTTTATCACTTTTTTTACTCCGAAAATTAGAATAATATAACAAACAACAAAATAAATAACCAATAGCAAAAATATAATATAAAAAACAGCCTCTAAACTAAATAATAAAAAGACAACAATAATATTCTAATAAGAAAGCAACTACACTAAATAATAAAAACAGCAAATAAATATACAAAAAGGTAACTAGGCTAAATAACAAGAACAACTAAAATTTAAAAAAAAAACAATAATAATATTTACATAACCAAAACAGTAACTAAAATTTAAAAAAAACAACAATAATAATATCTAAAAAACGTGAACAATAATAAAAATATTACATTTTAGTACCTTGACAATGAAAATCCAGAAATGTTGAAGAAATTTCCTCCTTCAAATTTCTTCAATACAAATGAACCTTTAAACTAAAAAAAATCTAGGAAGGAGGAAAAGAAAGGGAAGAATATTTCTCTAAGAGAAACCTTGATTTTTTTTAGAAGCTCCTCCTTTTTTCTAAGAGCCAAAATTCGTCCCCTTTCTTCAAAGTGGGGAACCCTATTTATACAAAAAACTTGCTTCCTTCTTCATCCACTCTTGGATAGTGATGATGACTTTTTGCTATGATGGAGGTTTGGGGGAGTTGTTGAAGGGGGAAAAAAAGAGAAGACATGTGAGATGAGGGGAGATGATGGTTGAAGGTATGGGCATGGAGAAGAGAGTGCCATGTGTGAAGTGTGTGATAGGGAGAGGAATGGATGAGGAAGTTTGGTGAAGGGGAAGAAAAAAAAAATAAAATGTGGGTGTGATAGAGAGGGGAATGGCCGTAGGTGAGGGAGGAAAGAGAAAGGGAAAGAGAGTGAGAGAAAAGAGAGAGGGAGTGATGGGAAGGGTGGAGTGTAATTGAGAGAAAGTGATGTGTAAGGGAGAGAGAGAGGGGGTCGAATATTGAGGGAGAGAGAGAGGGGTTGAGTGTGTTGGGAAGGGAAAAATGGGGAAGTGGGAAGTGTGGGAAAGTGGGATTGAGAGAAAAGAGGAGAGGTGGAGTGTGGAAGGGAGAAGGTGGGGCTTTGACCATGGGATAATAGGGGGGTGGCCGAATTTTTTTGGGTTTTGGGGATGAATGTGGATGGATTTTTGGGTTAGGGGGAGAGTGAATGTGGATGGTTTTTAGGGTAAAAGGGGGGATTCGAATTAGGGTTTGGAGGAGGGGAATTAGGGTTTTGTGATGAGTTGGGTTATGGGTTGTGGGTTGGATATGGGTCATGGGTTGGGTGGAGGAGTGTGAAGGTGAATTGGGCTAGGGTTTAGGAATTGGGTTGGGTTTCCATGACAGCACCTTATTTTTAATAGACCCCCCCCCCACTTCCTTCTTGGCTTATTTTTATTTCTTCACTTCTAATTATTATTTTTTTCAAAAATTAAAAACTTGTAGCAAACTAAAATAAAATAAAACATGGCATAAAAAAAATAAAATAATTATTTTTATTAAAAATAAATAAAATTTCTCTTTTTTTGGATAGGACAAAATTAGGGTATTACACCCTAATTTGTACAATTTGATTGCTGTTTCATGTACCACTGAGCTGTGATAATGAACAACAAATATGATTTCACCTTTGAAATCAATCACAGAAACTTAAGATAAAGGTGATGAAATCCTCTAACTTATTTTCTGATTATCTTTATGCTTTCTTGACTGAACTGCAAATACTGAGTCACTGTTTTTCTGTATTGCACGTTCTCAAGTATCAACATACACTGATCTTGCAAAGTTCTCACCTTAGAACCTTTCAAGAAACCTATCTCAGGTAACTTTTCTTTCAAACCCACTGTTCTGTAACTTTTCCTTTCTTCTCTTTCTAATTTAGTCACTGAATCAGACTAACCTTCTCTTACTTCCTTTTGCAAGGTACAAGCCCTTTGCTTGACACTCACACTCTTGAAGTCACAAGGTTGAAGATGGAGCTTACGGTTCAGGGAGTTGAAAAACAGAGTAGAATAGAATCAAAGTAGAAAGTAGATAATCTGTAAAATATTTTCTTATTGATTGAATTCTATGTATTTAGTAGCCTGTACATGTATGTATTTATAATGTTTTCTCTGGGCACATAATAGCTGTTAGGCACTTAAACTTGGTTGTTAGGAACAACCAAGTTAGTTTGTTATTCATAAACTAGAAGTAGTTAGTTTGTTATTTTTTAAAACTACCTCAGGTTTGTAATAACTACCAACGGCTATAAATTTTAATAGCCATGTTTTAAATAAGATAGGTTTTGATTAAATCTCAACACCCTACCTTAATCAAAACAATCCTAGGTTTAAGATAGACAGCCCTACCTTAAGCTAGACTAGAGCTAAAACTTAGGAAATAAAACTGTAGGCAACTCAGAAAACACAGGACAACCCCCTGGTAGGTTTAAAACAATAATAGTCTAAGACAAGCCCTTAGACAATAGCTATAGGTCATTCCTTTCTTAGGGACTTAGAAAGAAATCACATTTAGTTGCCTTCTAAGTTTAGCAAAACCTTCACCTTTAAGAGCCTTGGTGAATATGTCAGCCACCTGATTATTTGTTGAGCAGTAGTCCAATACTGAACACCCTTAGCAACTTGTTCCCTAATGTAGTGGAACTTAGTTTCTATGTGTTTAGTTCTTCCATGTGATATTGGATTTTTAGCTAAGTTAATAGCTGACTTATTATCCATAAACAGTGTTATAGGATTAGTTAACTCCACACATATTTCCTTAAGCAAGGTTTCTAACCAGGCTGCTTGGGTGGCAGCATGACATGCAGAAATGTATTCTGCTTCACATGATGACAGTGCCACAGTGGCCTGTTTCTTAGAGCTCCAGGAGATAGCAGCCCCTTGAAATAGGAACACATAGCCACTTGTGCTTCTTCTGTCAACCTTGTCTCCACACCAATCTGAGTCACAGTAGCCAACCAGCTTGTTATTACCTGTAGACCTGCCATTAGGAAAAAACAGACCATAGTTAGTGGTACCTTTTATATACCTTAGGATGCGCTTTGTAGCATTCAAATGAATCTGCAAAGGGCTGTTCATAAATCTACTGGTTACACCAGTAGCATAAAGTATATCAGGTCTACTGTGACACAAGTATCTCAGTGACCCAATAATTTGTCTATAGAGAGTTGCATCAACTTTAGTAGCCTCTTCCTCTTCTATCTTAGTCAAGTTTCCTTCAGCTGGATTAATTGCAGGATTGCAATTGTCCAGTTCAAACCTTTTTAAGATCTCCTTAGCATACTTCTGTTGGTGCAGGATAATTCCTTCATTGACTCTTAAGAACTCCAACCCAAGAAAATAGGTCAGTTTTCCCAAGTCAGTCATTTCAAACTCTTCTTTCATAGAAGATTTGAAACTTGCTATCTCTTTAGCACTACTACCAGTCACAAGTAGGTCATCCAAATAAAGGCATACAATTAGCAAGTAGGAATTTAGGTTGCCCTTAACATAAACACCATACTCTGTGGTGCACCTAGTGAAGCCATTTTGAATAAAGAATCCATCAATCCTTTTATTCCAGGCCCTAGGTGCCTGTTTTAATCCATACAATGCCTTATGCAAATGAAACACATAGTCTTCCTTATCCTTGTCCACAAACCCAGGAGGTTGGCTTATGTAAACCTCCTCCTCTAGAGGACCATTAAGAAATGCAGATTTCACATCTAGGTGGAACATTTCCCACCCTCTACTACAGGCTAGTGCAGTCACTAGTCTAATAGTCTCATGTCTAGCAACAGGGGCAAAAACTTCTGTGAAGTCAATGCCTTGTTTCTGTTGGAAGCCACGTGCCACCAGCCTTGCCTTGTATTTAACTATGTTTCCATTAGGATCAAGCTTTAGTTTAAAAATCCATTTAACACTAATAGCTCTCTTTCCATTAGGCAACTTAGTTAAGGTCCAAGTTTTATTTTTTTCAATAGATTTCAGTTCCTCTAGCATAGCCACTTTCCACTCCTTGTTTTTTAGAGCTTCAGCATAGTCTAGAGGTTCAGAATCTGCCACCATAGCAAAATGGATGATATCTCCATCATCATCCACCTCATTATCCCTTACTAGGTCATAATCAGCCAACCTACTAGGTAGATTTCTGACTCTAGCAGGCCTAATAGGATTATTAGCACCACCAGTTTCCTGTTGAACTATCTCAGGTGAGTTTGGCTCAACAGCATGTTCCTCAACTTGAACATCACCTTCAATAGGCTCATCATCACTTTCATCATCATCAATTCCTTGATGATGTTCTGGTAACTCAGTGTTACCTTCATTAACCATAACAGAGACAGTAGAGCTTGCTTGCTCCTTTTTATTCCAGTCCCATTCCTCATCCTCAAGTATAGTAACATCCCTTGATATTTCTAATTTTCCTGTTAGAGGATCAATTAGCCTGTAGGCACCAGTAGGGTGATACCCAACTAGTACCATAGGTTTGCTCTTGTCATCTAATTTCTTTCTCTTAGGATCAGGTATGTGTCCATAGGTTAATGATCCAAATACCCTTAGATGTGTGACACTAGGTTTATCCCCAGTCCACATTTCCTCAGGTACCTTATCATCTAAGCCTCTAGTAGGACACCTGTTAAGTAGATAAACAGCAGTAGAAACTGCTTCACCCCATAGATCTTTTGGGAGAGATTTTAATTTCATCATGCTTCTGGCCATGTCCAGAATTGTCCTGTTTCTTCTCTCTGCCACTCCATTGTGTTGTGGAGTGTAGGGAGAAGTAACCTCATGGACAATTCCATGACATATACAGAATGCTTCAAACTCTTTTGAAGTAAATTCTCCTCCCCCATCTGATCTAAGAGTCTTAAGCATGTTTCCACTTTGTTTTTCTGCTAAGGCTTTAAAATCTTTGAACTTAGTTAAAGCCTCATCTTTTGTTTTGATCAGGTAGACCCATATCTTTCTTGAAAACTCATCAATAAAGGATAAAAAGTATTTGTTCCCCCCTTTTGAAATCACATCAAATGGGCCACATATGTCTGTGTAAACAACCTGTAGAAGATGTTTAGACCTTAGTTTTAAATCTGTCTTGAACATCTTCCTGGGTTGTTTACCCAACAGACAAGTGGTACATGCACTAATAGGTTTCTCAATCTTAGGTAAACCTTCCACTAGGCCTTTAGAACTAAGATTTTGAAGACCCTTATAGTTTAGATGCCCATATCTCCTATGCCATAGAACACTTTCAAGATCAGTGGTAGCACTAAGGCATTCTACCTCTATAGTGCTAATGCTGGTCTTAAAAGTTCTGTTCTTAGCCAACTGAGAAGTTAAAATCAGTTTATCTTTTTTATCAAAAATTTTGAGTTTAAGGTCTTTCATAATAACTGAACATCCCCCCTCTATAAGTTGCCCTAAGCTAATTAGGTTGCAGCTCATACCTGGGACATAGTACACATTATGAATAGTGACTACCTGACCATCCTCTTTCTTCAACAGTATGTTGCCCATACCTGTTGCCTGTAAAGACCTATCATTGGCACATCTGATGGTAGTTCTTTTGTTAGGGTTGAAATCCACTAGCCAATCTTTGTTACCTGTAAGGTGATTAGAACAAGCAGAATCCAAATACCATATTTCTGTAATACAGCTCCCATCACTCTTAGTTACCACTAGTGCAACATAGTCTTTACCTTTTTAAATTCAATGTTAGTTACCCTAGTTTCTGCCCTAGGTGTAGGTTTAAGGTTATCACTTATAGCACTAAACACTACATTACTGTCAGAATCAGAATCCTCTTTTGCAACATTAGCTTCTGTTTCTGATTTAGACTTATTCCTGGTTGGGCATTCAGTGGCATAATGCCCAAATTTATCACATCTATAGCATTGAACTTTTGATTTATCCTTTTTCTTAGAATCACCCTTATTCTTAGAATTAGGTTTAGATTTAGGCTTATTTTTGTTAGAGTTAGGTTTAGAGGAAGACTTACTGTTGCCAGACTTTGAGCCTTTCTTACCTTTGCCTTTTGTGAAGAAGGCAGTGTCTTCATCATCACTGTCTCCATTTAGCAGATTCAGCCGTATTTCTTTGGCTTCTAATCTGCTTTGCAGCTGCTCAACCTTTAAGTCCTCAACATTTAGGGTGTCTTCAAGGCTGTTCACTGCAACATAATATTTCTTAGTTAGTGATCTCAAGATTTTCCTACAAATCTCTTCATCAGTAAAGGTATGACCATTTAGGGTCATGGCATTGGTAATTTTCTTTACACGACCACAGTAGGTCACAACATCCTCATCACTTTTCATCCTTAAGGTTTCAAACTGAGCCTTAAGAGCTTCCAGCTTTTCTTTCTTAGCCTCAGTTGAACCATTGTAGTAGGAATCAAGAGTATCCCAAGCTTGCTTGGCACTCTCAATTCCCCTAACTCTATCAAAATTACTATCATCTAATCCTATATGAATTAGATGTAATGCTTTCCAGTCTTTCTGGGTTTCTTCTTCAAATTTTGCATTATCTTCTGCAGTAGCAGGTGCTGTCACTGGTGTCACACCATCTCTGACAACCTTTAGTACTCCCTGGCAGCCAAAGACTGCCTTCATTTGGTGGCACCATCTGTCCCAATTCTTTCCATTTAGGATGGGAATTTGAGCCCCAAAACTAGGATGTGTTTGCATATCTTTAGACATATTAAAACTGAAACACTTCACACACAGTTAGATTTTTCAAACAATATAGAAAGAAACTTTAAAGAAAACACAAGAATTGAGTAGAGATTAGAGTAATTTGCCCTGGATCGTTTATAGAAGCTCTGATACCATGTTGATTTTTTCACTTATACTGTGTGTTATTACTTGCAGGGGTGTATAATACAACAGAGGGAGGTGCCACCAGTAGTAAGCCCAGCTTATACTGGCCCAGCCCAATGATGAGAATAACGCTGCAAGCTAAACAACTACTCTCTTTCTCACTCGGTCAGAAACTCAAGAAGCCTCTCTCTCTTTCTTGTTTTCCCGATCTTCTTTCTTCTCTCTTCTCTCTCAAACCCTAGCGTGCTCTCACCGGCGATTGTGGTGATTGAAGCGTCGCTCCGGCTTGATTTCACGACCAATGATGAGATCGAACGATGATGACTCAAAACCCCTTGGTTTTGATCTGAGTTCTCACTCCCTGAGGTCTAAATCTTGAGTTCTCACTTCGCGATGAAGCTCAAACCCTAGATCTCAGAAAAACGCTTGATCTCTTTGATCAAGCTTACGATCCACCTTCCTTCAGGTAGATCTAAACTTTCTTTCCAAGTTTCTTTGATTCTCACTTTCGTTTGAGCGCTGAGAACGAAACCCTAACTTTGTGTTTCTTTTGATCTTGCAGGTAACCAACAGATGTGAGTAATTCTTACCACACCTAGGTAACGGATCACACACTTGAACTCTTGATTTTACCTTTTCTATTGATAATTTGCACAAACCCTAATTTGTACAATTTGATTGCTGTTTCATGTACCACTGAGCTGTGATAATGAACAACAAATATGATTTCACCTTTGAAATCAATCACAGAAACTTAAGATAAAGGTGATGAAATCCTCTAACTTATTTTCTGATTATCTTTATGCTTTCTTGACTGAACTGCAAATACTGAGTCACTGTTTTTCTGTATTGCACGTTCTCAAGTATCAACATACACTGATCTTGCAAAGTTCTCACCTTAGAACCTTTCAAGAAACCTATCTCAGGTAACTTTTCTTTCAAACCCACTGTTCTGTAACTTTTCCTTTCTTCTCTTTCTAATTCAGTCACTGAATCAGACTAACCTTCTCTTACTTCCTTTTGCAAGGTACAAGCCCTTTGCTTGACACTCACACTCTTGAAGTCACAAGGTTGAAGATGGAGCTTACGGTTCAGGGAGTTGAAAAAACAGAGTAGAATAGAATCAAAGTAGAAAGTAGATAAACTGTAAAATATTTTCTTATTGATTGAATTCTATGTATTTAGTAGCCTGTACATGTATGTATTTATAATGCTTTCTCTGGGCACATAATAGCTGTTAGGCACTTAAACTTGGTTGTTAGGAACAACCAAGTTAGTTTGTTATTCATAAACTAGAAGTAGTTAGTTTGTTATTTTTTAAAACTACCTCAGGTTTGTAATAACTACCAACGGCTATAAATTTTAATAGCCATGTTTTAAATAAGATAGGTTTTGATTAAATCTCAACATGAATAACATTAGCAATTGATGGTTCAGTGGTTATTTTTGTTGTTTGTGTTTCGTGGGGCATGGGTTCGACCCCCAAGAGGCATTAATTTTGTTATTCGGCCATTGTTTTTATTATAAGAGGACAAAATAGAAAAATTATTTAAAAACTCAAGTAATGAACTCGCATCCGCTGCGCCAAACAACAATTTCATTCTGACTTGCGCAAATTTATTATATATTTAGTATTTGATATTAGAATGCAGGGTACTTTAGTAATTTTTGGGTGTTTCCGAGAATACAGGGATTACCCCCTGAATCCGCCTCTGTAAATATGAGTGAGTTTTTTTATAAGAACTAAAACAAAATTCGCAAAATCATAATACCGTGATCATTGCAAATTCTAATCAACACATTTCTAATCAACACACTTCCTACTTGGCTAGAAGATCTCTTTGGCATGATATTAATGACTCGGAGGATTCTAATTTGATCCTTGGTGCTTTTTGGGGGATTTCAACACAGTCCTTGGATAAAAAAAAGATTTGATAAAGCTATTAACAATATAACGTGTCCATCAAATTCTGGTCTAGTGTTACTTGTAGCACTTTGACAAATTCACTCTCTCAAATATAGTGATACTGTCTTGCATTATGCTACAGACATAAACACTCATGTTGTTGAGTACTTTCAATGTTTGTTCAATTTTGATAATAAACCTCTTGAAAATGAATTAATTGAGGAAGTGATCACTTCTAGTGTTACCGATGAAGAAAACAATATGCATATATTTAGATTCCTTCAATTGATGAGCTTAAGACGCAGTGTTTGGTATGAAGACTGATTCTGCTCTGAGGCAGATGTTTTGGGGCATTTTTCTATCAAAACTTTTGTGGTCGGGCCTCACTCTGAGCGCCAATGTCTTTGAATAAAGTTTTGGGGCTCTCCGGCCGAGTTAGTCTAAGAGAAGTTTTGTCTGGGTTTGGGATATGAGTTGCTTGCTCTTTCTCTCTGCTGCTAAGCATATATTAAGTCATTTTGTGGTAACTTCTCGGTGGGCGATTACTCGGCCTAATGTTCAGCGGTTATCTTGGCCTAATGGCAAAACCACTTGGCAGCTGCCATATTTCACTTGGTCGTTTCGGCCTAGTGGCAAAACCAGTGGCGGACCTACATTGTGTTCAGGGGTTCAGTTGAACCTCCTAAAAAAAAGTGTACCCCTATATAATTTTTTTTTTGAAACCCCCTGAAATTATAAATTTACACCCAATTTGCACCAAATTTTTAATAGATTTGTCTTATTAATCTCCGTAAGGAACTATTTATAAAACTCTAGGACGTAATTTTATCGATATTACATATCTTTACGGACTACTTCTTATTTTCATAAACTTTAGGACGTAAATAGAAAATGACGTGTAAACTTAGAGACTAATTTGATGATTTATTCTTAAATAAGTTTTGAGTTAGATAACTTTATTCCTTAATTTTAGTAAATTAAGTGAGGATAGTTGAAAAAAATGTAAACAATAACCAACATTTTTTATGATGCATTTTTTTCAGCCCCTAGCCTAGGGTCCTGGATCCGTCACTGGGCAAAACCACTCAGTAGTTACCATATTTCACTAGGCTAGACCGTTGCTTGCTTGCATATGCAATGGTCGAGTGTAAAAACTAAAAGATTTGGGCCGAGCCGATCAAGTATAGTGATGTGGGTGACTCACACTTGGGGGGAGATGTTGGAAATTCAAGTGTATGTGGTTAGTCCTACATTGAATATATATGAATGAGCCATATGAAGGATATATAAGAGAGGGAAGCCATATATCTGACGCCTTAAGGTTTTGGGTGGAGATGTGGCATCCAAGTCTCTTGGTGGTCTGGTTCATTGGCTAGCCTGTTGTTGCTCTCATTGCTCCCCCGGACTCCCCAACAAGTGGTATCAGAGCCATGGTTCAGCTTGGTGGGGGAGCGGGAGTGGATCCTGGTTTGGATCAAGTATAGTGATGTCGGTGACTCACACTTGGGGGGAGATGTTGTAAATTCCAGTGCATCAACTATGAATGAGTCGTATGAATGATATATATAGTAAATAGTGAATAATTGTAATTATCTGGCCCATTAATAAGGCCCGCTAGGGTTAGTCTTAGAATGGCATATATATATCATTTAGCACTTGTCAAAGCTCTCGTTTTTTGGAGTCTCTCTTCCGCACAAAAACCCTAGCCGCCATCTCTACGACTTTTTTTGCTGCCTTTATTGCAATTTCTTGGCACCTTCATTGTGTCGTTCTCCCTTATTTTCTGTTTAGAAAAGTACTATTCATCGTGTGTTACTGTTCACGAAAAAAAACTGTTCGCAGACGGTACTGTTCATTCGCACGCATATTGTTCACCGGCGGTACTGTTCATCCGTACGGATTTTTTGGTTCATTCTGTGCAGACTGCTGTGCATGGTTTTCTGTTCGCTGCTGTGCAGGATTTGCTGTTCACTATTGTGCAGTAGTTGTTGTTCACTGCTGTGCAGGATTTTATGTTCGTTGCTCTGCAGGATTTGTTGTTCACTACTGTGCAGAAGTTGTTGTTCACTGCTGTGCAGGATTTGCTGTTCATCCGTCCAAAAGAGTGTTGTTCATTTCTTTTTTTGGGCGTTCGACATTCTTTATTGTTTGACTTTTTTGTGGGTTATTCGAAGCTCACCTTTGGTCACGGTTATCGGCTCTTTCGGCAACTCTGGACACGTTATTGTGTTTGTTTTTTCAATTGTTGCCTTATTTTCTTTGATTGTTGTCATAGATGGCTGACAGAATTGCTATTGATTACTCTTTATCATTCACCGAGGAAGAGGTGAATCGTTTAAATTCTATACTTGACTCTCTCAGTAAGCCTTCTGGAAGTTGTTCTCTACCAACGACCGACTTGAGTGAATGCTCCCGATCTTTTAATATTTGCGGTAAAATCCTTAAAGATGCTTGGATTTTGGACTCTGGTGCCACTGGCCACAGGAATTTCGATTCCGGTTTATTTTCCTCTTATAACTCCTTTGAGAGGTATTGTTATGTGACCGTTGCTAATGGTTCTTATGCCCGTATTGATGGCTCTAGAAGTGTTAACTTGCTACCATCACTTCAATTACAGGATGTGCTACATGTTCCCACACTCTCTCATAATCTAATATCTGTTCGTAAACTCACCCGTCATCTGAACTGTAAAGTAACATTTTTCACTTCTTATTGTGTTTTTCAGGATCTTACCACGGGGAAGACAATTGGAATTGCTAAGGAGGGTTATACTACTTATCTGATGAACCAAATTGCTCGAAGGTGCTGGTTTCCTGCATGCAGGCCGAGTCTTCTTCTCATTCCGCTGCACAATTTTGGCTTCAGCACAAGCGTCTTGGTCATCCTCCATTCTCTTTGGCTAAGTCTATGTTCCCTTCATTGATTTTACATCATTCAGTTGAGTCTCTTAAATGTGAAGTTTGCGAGTTAGCTAAGCATCATCGTGTCCCATTTACTCCTAGTTCCACTAAAAGTGTTGAACCTTTTGATCTTATACATTCTGATGTTTGGGGACTTGCACCTATTTCTAATGTTTCAGGTGCTAAATGGTTTGTGTCATTTATTGATGATTGTACTCGAGCAACTTGGATTTTTTTTTATGAAGATAAATTAGAAGTGCTTGAATTATTTATCATATTTTATCACATGGTGCAAACACAATTCACTACAAGAAAAACGGGCATTTCCGGCGTACAAAATCCGCCGGTAATGGCCAAAATCCGCCAGAAATTGGACATTACCGACGGATAATTTCTGCCGAAAATCCGCCGGTAATTCCTCCGTAGGTAACCGTTATCGAAGAATTTTCTGCCGGTAATCATCCAAAATCCGCCAGTAATTAATTTTTTTAAAATATTTTTTTTAAAAAATCTGCCGGTAATTAAATAAAATCCGCCGGTAATTGAATAAAATCCGCCGGTAAATTAAAAAAATCCACCGGTAATATATTTATTTTACAAATATTATTTAATTTTTTTAATTTGTTTTTAATTTATTTATTTTTTAAATTCGTTTATTTTAATTTATTTCTTATTTAATTTTATTCTTTTTTTAAAATTCGTTTATTTAAATTAGTTTATTTAAAAAATTAAAATTATTTTAATTATTTAAATTCGTAGACTGAATATTTGAGAAGTGTATGAATTTGTGAAGATTTTGAGAAGAGAAGAGAAGAGATTTGAGAAAAATGAAGTGTATGAATGTGTGAAGATTTTGAGAAGAGATTGAGAAAAATGAAGTGTATGTAGTGTAGCGACCGAAAAATCCGGAGGAGGGATTCCTCGTTGTTTTTGAACAATGGAGCCGCCATCAATATTTATTTTTAGGAAAACATTGAAAAAACCTTTGTTTTTGGGTTCGGGGGTCGATTAAGTGCGGGGAAGGTGCTAGCACCCCGCAACATCCTAAAAAGGTTACCTTTTAATTAAATGTGTAGAAAAAAAAAACTAGTTTAAAGAAAACATTTTAATTTACCCTTTTTTGTTATTTGCAAAAAAACGGAAAAGAAGACTTAATAAAAATTTTAGTTTTTTGCGCTCGACGGGAGTGGGCCCCCGCTCCTACGTATCTCCGGGTGCGATGGAGAAATCAAAGCTACGTAGTTCTTGGGTAGAAAATATTTGTGTGTTGGTATTTTTTATTTTTTTGAAAAGTTTGGGAAAACTAGAGACCGTTCATGGTGACCAAACAGATAAATCCAGAGTGGTCGTCATTAATGGCTTATTCGGAAAAGAAGGTATTTATAGCGTTCAAACAAGCAAGGCCCAGAGTGACCGCTATAGACAACCTATTTTTTTGCGCGAATTCGATTTTTCGAAAGAAAGAAAAAAAGAACGGTTCGGAAGCATCACGTTGTGAATAAAAGCGGAGTAAGTGATAAAAGGGGGTGCAAATAATAAAGGAGTTGTATTAAAAAGGGAGGTGTGAATAGCGTTTTGACGCTAGAAAAAAAAGTGTCACCGGGGGTGCAAATAGCGTTTTGACGCTAAAAGAAAATGGTTGCCGGGGGTGCAAATAGCGTTTTGACGCTAAAAAAATGATTGACGGGTTTATTACCTTTTTTACTATTCTACCCTAGAGCACGTGGTTCTTGAAACGCTTTTCCCTAAAAAAAACCTAGACTAAACAAGTGGTATTTTGAAAGCGGATTATGGAGAAAAATTCTTTTGTTGTTTTTTTTTTGTTGTCATAGTTATTATTTAATAAAAGGGGGCCTTTTTACTTTTTTTGAAAAAAGATTTTTGTTATTATACTATTTTTTTTTAGAAAAGAGTAGTGACACTAGTAACCATTTATTTTTAAAAAAAATATTTTTTAGTATTTGAAAAAAGGCTTTATTTAAATCCGAAAATAAAAAAGAAACACATTTTTTTTTTCACTTTTTTTTTAATCCGAAAAATAGTAATTGTTAAAAAAAACAACACATCTTTTTTTTATCACTTTTTAATCCGAAAATTAGAATAATTTATTTAAAAAAAGCACAACATTTTTTTTTTTTACTTTCTTTTTTAGTCCGAAAATATTAGTACCTACATAAAAAGGAACACATTTTTTTTACACTTTTTTTTTTAGGTTTATTTTAAATCCGAAAATTAGTACCTAATATGTAAAAAAACCAAATAGTATTTATATAACAAAAACAGTAACTAAAATTTTTAAAAAAACAACAATAATAATATCTAAAAAACGTGAACAATAATAAAAAAAAACATAAAAACAGTAGCATCAAAATAGCAATAAAAATAACAATATTCACATGAACAATTACATTTGCTAAAAAAGAAAAAAAGCAATACTACATAAAACATTACATTTTAGTACCTTGACAATAAGAATCCAGAAATGTTGAAGAAATTTCCTTCTTCGAATTTCTTCAATACAAATGAACTTTTAAACTAGTAAAAAAAATCTAGGAAGGAGGAAAAGAAGGGGAAGAATGTTTTTCTAAGAGAAACCCTAATTTTTTCAGAAGATCCTCCTTTTTTTCTAAGAGTAAAAAAAAAATCCGTCCTCCCTCCTAAGGTAAGGACCTCTATTTATATAAAAAAAAACTTGCTTCCTTCTATCTTCTGCTCCACTTCAACCACTCTTGGATAGTGATGATGATCTTTTTTCTTGATATGATGGAGGTTTGGGGGTAGTTGTTGAAGGGGAAAAAAAAGAAAAATGAAATTGTGAGAGGAGGGGGAGAGGAGAGAGCCGTAGGTTTGAGAGAGGAAAGAGAAAGGGAAAGAGTGAGGTTGAGTGTATTGGGAAGGGAAAAATGGGGAAGTGGGAAGTGTGGGGAAGTGGAATTGAGAGAAAAGAGGAGAGGTGGAGTGTGGAAGGGAGAAAGCAAATTTCAAGGAGGAAAAAAAGGGGGTGGGGTCGAATATGGAGGAGGATTTTTGGGAATGAATGTGGATGATTTTTAAGGCTAGGGGGGAGAGTGAATGTAGACACATTTTAGGGTTAAGGGGGGAGGTATGCGAATTAGGGTTTAGTTGGAGTGGGTTGGATGGAGTTGGGTGTTGGGTTATGGGTTGGATATGGGTTAGGGTTAGGATATGGATTGGGTTTGGTGGAGGAGTTGGATTGGACTTGGGGGAGGAGTTGGATATGGGTTAGGTCTAAGGTTATGCGAATTGGGCATAAGGTTTGGTGGAGGAGTGGGCTTTAGACGGCCCAATCCTAAATGCACCTCTATACATTTTTTACAAACCTCCCCTATTTCCTCCTTTGCTTATTTTATTTTGATACTTCTAATTATTATTTTCTTTCAAAAATTAAAACTTGTAGCAAACTAAAATAAAATAAAACATGGCATGAAAAATAAAATAATTATTTTTATTAAAAATAAATAAAATTTCTCTTTTTTTGGATAGGACAAAATTAGGGTATTACAGCTGCCCCTCTTTATTTATATTTTGCTAGGAAATCGGAGGGATTCCGAATTTCTCGAGGAAAATAGAAATGAAGATAGAAAAGACGCTAATTTTGCCCAGACTGAGGTACTTTGGTTTTTTTTGTTTTGAAAAATTTATGAAAACTGGGCTGATTTAGACTGAAAGTAAATAGGGAGCACCGGGGCTCTGGGGGATCGCTAGGGATCTGAAGGAGCACTAGGGCTCTGAAGGAGCACTGGGGCTCTGAAGGAGCACTGGGGCTCTGAAGGTCTAGCTCAAAATCAATGCTTGGCGCATCGACCTGAGTTCGACTGAGGGACCGTCGGGGTCTGAAGGGCATGCCTAAGCCTGAGGGACCGATGGGTCTGAAGGAGCGCAACTAGCTTATGGTACTAGTAATACGGTCTGGGGGTGGCCTTTTTCGAGCGGCCATTAGGGTTAATCAGGTCCGGAACTGATATAACCACGAAGGACGTGCACTGTGTTTTTTAGGCGGACAGCTAGTCTGAAGGTCCTGGGGCCGGATGATCCGTCGGTTGCTCGATTAACGCGACGTGCGATCTGGATTGAAGGACCATTGTTGGTCTGAAGGAGCGCCTGGGCTCTGAAGGACCGCTGGGGGTCTGAAGGATCTGCTCGCAGCTCGAATACGAGGTGAACTCTGCTTTTGAAGGGACGCTTGGGTCCTGAAGGGATTCACGAATCCTGTTGATTGATTGATTGAAATGGCTTATGCTGCTGCACTGGATTGAGGTACCTGCATATGTCGGCTGATGCGAGGAATGGTGCATGGAGTGTGGACGCATGTTACGCGGGGGCATGTTATGCAAGGGCGTGCTATGCAAATGCGTGCAATGCTATGATTCTGGTGTAATGATGACATGGAATGCTCCTGTATTTTAATGGAATGACATGCAAAGGAAAACTTTCTCTTCTTTGCTCTTCCTCTTTTTCTCTCTATGAGGAGGAGCAGATTCTGGGCGAGCATACGAGCTCTATAAGTATAGGACGAGCACATAAGCTCTATAAGTATAGGGCGAGCACATAAACTCTACAAGTATAGGGCGAGCATATAAGCTCTATAAGTATAGGGCGAGCACATAAGCTCTATAATCTGGGGGCCAACAGGTCCAAAGCAAATGGTTCAGAAAATTCTTTGGAAAGTTGAATTCTGGGGACCAGCGGGTCCAAGCTTTCTGGTTCTTTTTTTTTTTTTTTTTTTTTGGTAGCAAGCATGAGGACTAACATTTGGTGCTTATCTGTATTCACTTAACAATGCATTTGAATGGTGCAGGTCATGCAAGTGATTTATGCAATGGTGGATTGTCTTGGTATGCAAATGTATGTAGTGATTTATTGAATGGAATGCTCTTGTTGTTCATTTCGTAACTTGAATGATGAATGAAATGGGAAACTTTTGTTTTTTATTCCTTTTCTAAAATATGATGCAAATGCAATGTCATGAAAGGATTTTTGCTTTTCCTTTATTGCTTCTACTATGAGATGCCAGTGCGAACGCGATGCCTTGTTGTTACGGGAAAAATGAGATACCCAGATGCATGAGGCGAAAATAACATTTTTGTGAACATTTCGTGATGATAAGATGCGAGCCTTTGGATGCAAAAAGTGAAGGTGAATTTTGATTATTCTTTCGAAACATTTGAGTTAAATTCAAAACCCGGTGCTCTCAAGCTTTTTATTTATCAACCAGCTCATTTATTCTTTCTCCTCCTTTCCATGATGACTCAACTTGTATTCTCTCTCTTTGAAGCATTGTCTAGTAAGTATACAAAAGAGTGCAAATGTCAGACAGGTGTTTGAGACATGGCAGGTGAAGGGGTGAAAGGCAATGGCTTTTGCCGGACTGCCCCAATCTAGGCTTGGTGACTATGAATGAAAGGCTTGCCCCTGTTTGGTGATATTGACAAACTGGAGTGAACATGGGATGGACACTGAACAGGCTTTCCCAAGACCAGGGTGGGTGAGTGGTGAAGAGAATGCCCCAACTTTTAGATCCGAGTGGTGTTCTCAGTGCAAATCATTGGTTCTCTACTAATGTCTTGACCTTTGGTGTGAAAGAAGCCTCACTTGGTGATCACTAAACATTGTTTCAATGCAGCTTGAATGCGTTTGAAGTGCAAGTCTTTCTTTTTCCGTTAGCTTCCTTTTTTCTGACTGTTTGTTTTTGCTCCCTCATTTCTTTTTCCTGAGGGTTTTTTTTTTTTTTTTTGATCAGCTTTCTTTTTTTCTGATCGTTTGTTTTTCTTTTTGAGCAACCACATTGTAGACAGATAAACTTAGTTGTCTCTAAATTTAAAAAATGAGAAAACGAAAGCAACCGGTCATGGACTTTTCGGGATTATGGTGTTTTGTTGTGAATGGATGATTGGGTTTATCGAAGTGTTTGGGGCTAATGGTGGGATGATTTTTGTTCGGCATTGGCTGACAATCGATGATTTATGATGGTTAATTGGCTTGATGAGGTGTTTGGAAGTTTTATTCCTGGCTAAGGGTCTGTGGAAGGCGGGATGCCAAGGTCAAAGGGAAGTGTTTGCGGTTTATGGAAGGAGGGGTGTATGAGAATGATGAAGTGTTTGATGGTTTATTGAGACAAAGGTCTCTTGTGTTTGGTAGCAATATGTACCAGCTCACCACTTACATTTCTTTTGTATTTTCTTTTGTTTTGGGATTTTCATTTTTGAATCCCTTTTTTGATTTTTTTTTTTTTGTTGACTCGGGTGAGCTGGTAAAAAGTGATGCACTGCTTTTTTGATATTTGAGGTGATCCTTGTCTAGGGTGATTTTTGTATTTTGGTTTTTCTTGGCTTAAGGTGGGTAGGAAAGGGACCTTCTGGGATTTTGGTATTTTTGAGGAGATGGCCAAACTTTATTTCAGATCCCGATTGCTTATTTATTTATTTTTTTTTTTGTAAAACATGACAACAGTTCACCTATCTATATGTGTTTGCTCTTTTCTTTGCATTTTTTTTTATGCCCTGATTTTTGCCTGGACCGCTCTTTGCGAGTTTTCAATCCACCGGGCGCTTTTTTTTTTTTTTTTTGCCTAGGCCGCCCTTTGCGGGTTTTCAACCTAGCGAGCTTATTTTCTTGTTTATTTTTATCTTTTGAAAGACTTGCACTCAAGGAATATGATATTGACGAGGAAACTTAGTGATCACAGAACTGCCCCAGCATGGAGGACTCAAAGGTTTTAGTGAGGAAAGTAACTTTTTATTGATGACAATATTGAAAAGGAACATGTGCCCTTATTGAAATATCCTAAGGCCTTGGGCAGAGCCAGAGGATTGCATCACAGATAAATGCTTTGAACTGAAAAACTACATAAAAAAAATCAACAGTCACTCATACATACTATGAACAGCACGGGAAAGATGATGCTGCCTTCAACATTTTGATCATCTTCAACTGTTGTCATTTTGACCTGATAGCTCTGAACTCAGAGGGTTAAATCCTTCACCACCCTCTTCAAAGGTTAATTGCCTTGAATCAATAAGACCCTGAACCAAATGTTTCAAAAGATAACAATTTTCGGCAGAGTGACCGATTGCCCCAGCATGGAATTCACAAGTGGCCTGTGGGTTGTATCCTTTTGGGAATGGAGGTTGTACTGGCTTCATCTCACGAGGGGAGATCAAATTGTGGCTGATTAGGCATCTGCATAGGTTGGTATACGACATAGGGATAGGGTCGTATCGAGGCGACTTTTTTTGGCCTGTTATTGGATTAGCTTCTTCATTCTTCTTTGCAGGAAACCCGGAAGATGGGTTTTTGTGCACACTTGTGTTACCTGGGGAACTCTGGGCGATCTTGCCACTTCTTAGTCCGTTCTCTATCCTCTCCCCAACAATCACCACATCTGAAAAATTGGAGGATGCACTGCTGATCAGACGATCATAGTATAGTGGTGGCAAAGTCTCCAAAAACATAGAGACCAATTCCTTGTCCAAAAGAGGAGGTGTACATTGTGCAGCCAAAGCTCTCCATCGCTGGGCATACTCCTTGAACGATTCATTGTCCCTCTTGCTCATGCCCTGCAGCTGCGTTCTGTCTGGTGCCATGTCTGTATTGTACTGATACTGCTTGAGGAATGCATCGGCTAAATCCTTCCAACAGCGAACCTGAGATGGTTCTAACTTCATATACCAATTGAGAGATGCCCCTGCAAGGCTCTCTTGGAAGCAATGGATTAGCAGTCTGTCATCATGAGAGTAAGTAGACATCTTTCTACAATACATCGTCAAGTGACTTTTTGGACAAGTCGCGCCCCTGTATTTGTCGAAGTCGGGGACTTTGAACTTCGGAGGCAGCACCACATCAGGAATAAGGCACAAGTCTCTGGCCTCTCTTGCTCTGGAACCGAAGCCTTCAACCCTTCTTAATCTTTCCTCTAGTATCTGAAACTGATCTTTGGTCTGCTGATGCTCAGCGGAATAAACCTGAGGGAAGCTGCTTACATTATGAGGGAGCTGGAGCATTGGAGCCATAGTTGGAGTTGAGTGATGAATCTGAGGGTATGCAGGGTTTCCAGTCGTGAAGTCCTGAGCCTGTGGAATGGCAGCTAGCTGAGGAGTGAAGCTCTGAAGAGTAGCCTGGGGTATAACAGTAGGATGCGGGATCTGAGCCCGAGGTTCACCAATCATTCCTTCAGATCCGATAGATGCCGGTTGTACATTCTCAATAATGGCTACAGGACCAGCTCCCTGATTAGCTTTTGGGTTAGAAGGGAGAGTGTAACCTAGAGGAATTAGAACCCTCACCATTTCTGACATCTGCGTCCTTAACCCATTCACATCTGCTTTTAACTCATTCACCTCTGCTTTTAACTCATTCACTTCTGCTCTTAGTTCTTCATTTGTTGCCATGTTCCTAGCTAGAGAACAAGTCCAACTTTGCCTTTCTCTGTCAACAGGACACACACTATAAGCCCAAGAACGAATGACTGGACAAATGAATGCAACATTTTAGACTTGAATCAAAGGGAAGCAATTTTAACAAGGTAATTATGTGATTACAAAATTGCCCCCTTGCACAGAGGATTTAACCCAAAAGTCAATTATGTACCAACACGGGAAGAGTATACACTTTGGGCGAATGGGGCGGGACTAGACTTGGAGGGTGATGAGGGCAATGAAGGAAACTGACTGACTCGAACAAGAGAAACTGCACCTAGTATGCACGCTCACTAGAAGAATGCTTCACAGAGAGTTACCATTTTTTTTTTTGAGTTGCTTCAGTCTTTTGTCATGGAATGGATGGGAATGCAGTGTTTTTGAAAGAAATGCCAATGAGCTATTGATTTGAAAAAAAACTGAGTGCTTTGGAACACCCGGAGTTAGCAACCAAGTAAGGATAAACTTTTTCAAAAAGGATGGTTGTTTTGCATGAACGTCTCGCTTCTCATCACAACTTTTATTTTATGCAATGAATGAATGAACAAATTATGATATACGAGTATGATGCAAATGCGTGGAGAATGACCACTCGAAAAGTGTGGCTTATTCTAAATAATTTTGTTGCTTTTTTTAATGCAAGACAAAATATGGAATGCCAATGCGAATGATGCAAGGACGATGTCCCCCTTTTTTCAAAATGATTTTTTTTGATTTGATTTTTTTTATTTTTAGAGGCGAGACAAGGTACGAAATGCCAATGCCCCCTTTTTTTGAATGATGAGAGATGAAAGAATGGTGATATGAGGCAACTGATTGTCGTTACCCTGAATAACTTGCATGAAACATTGAGTGGATCCTGACTCAATACTTCACACAATATACTGAAACGTTTCGACAATTAGTTGACTCAATTTGACTTCCTGCTCGAAAATAAAACACGCGTGACTGGGTCAAAGTGCCCTGACATCGCAGAGCAACATCTCAAATTTGTAGTCGACAAACAAGTTTGAGATATTACCCTTCGCCGTTCAAAGGTGCAATTCTATCCATTAAGCCATCACATGAGAGATTTTTTTTTTTTTTGAAAGGATGCATGCAGGGAGAAATGATGTATTCAAACAAAGTGATGAGGTTAATGAAATGATGCATGAATGCCACATTGACGCGATGTCCACACTTTTTGATGAGGATTTTTGTGAATGATTATGAATGAGTGGCGGTGAATACTAAATGTGATGCTAACGTTGTATGAACATAACTTTTGTGCTTATATTTTTTTTCTAGGAACCAAATGTGATGCATGAATGATAATGTACGAAATCCTTGAAGAAATGGTCACTTGAGAAGACCATCTATTCTAAATGATTTTGTGTTTACTGTTAGACGCGATGCAACATGTAGATAATGCAAAATGCTAGCTAAAACATATTTCTTATGATGATATGCAAGAGTAATGATACTTATTTTTTCGGAAATGATGCCTTCAGGGAGGAAGGATGTATTTGATGATAATGATTACATGATGATGATTTTTGTGAATGATTATGAATGAATGGTAGTGCGAGCTAAAAATTATTTTTGTGCGAGGAAATAGAATGCATGACACTCGCGGTGGTTTTTTTTTTAATGCATGGGAAGAAAATAATGCATGAGTGTTGGCGAACCAACTTGCTTGACATGATTTTAACATGATTTTAACAGATGCATGAGTGTTGGCGAACCAACTTGCTTTTTTTTGCCCTGATTTTTTGGAATATGAATGAATGAGTGTGTATGAGACGCGAATGTATGGTTTTATTAATCTCGTCGGGGAATTGTGAGCTTTTTATTAAAGTATGATCCAGGTGGTCTGACTTTCAAATGCTTGTTCTCTTTAAAAAAGTTTTATGATTCCCCGACGGTACTTGAAATGCATGCAAAATGATATGTTTGATCATTTTTGATATGCGAAAGAATATAAGAAATGCATGAGACATGTTTCTAGAAAAAAAAACTGAAAAATAATTAGAATTAGATGCACGAATGATGCAGTAATAAAAGAATAATGTCATGCCTTTTTGTTTTTGTTTTGTTTTTAGAAAATAATGCCTTTGAGCAACATGATGCATGAATGCATTGTTATTGGGTACAATGACATGACTACATAATAATAATTTTTTATTGTAAGGGAAAAGACAATACTAAATAAAACAAAGAAGATGCTCCATTGTGTCCTAAATGGGCCATGTCTAAATTGGTATTTTCAACATGATCTAGGGTTACTTTAGTGATCATCCTTTCGGGTGGCTCTATTCACTTCCTCACAAAGGTCTCCAGAGCTGAAATCTCCTTCGTGATATGACTCACAACGATAGCGAGCTACCTGATGTGGGATACCACAAAAGAGCGTACTCTGGCTGAGACTTTCATGAGAGTCAGACAGATAAAATCCAGAATGACTGACACTAATCGTCTCCACTCGTCCTAGGTTTTTTCAGACCCGGGTATAAGGCCCCACTCAGAAGTGTGTGAACAAACAAGTGTAAGTGATGTGTGTGATATAGGCATAATACCTAGACTACCCAAGCTGCAAAAGAAAAACAGATAATAGTACAAAGGTTTTCTACCCTAAGGTTCAATAAAGCAAATAAACAGGTCAATGAAATAGACATGCTAATAGAAGGACTAAGGGTAAACAAAGTACTAAACTAACAATAATCTACATATTTAACTAAATTAGGCTTGACCCTCTTAAATAAGTCCCCAGTGGAGTCGCCAGCTGTAGCGACCGAAAAATCCGGAGGAGGGATTCCTCGTTGTTTTTGAACAATGGAGCCGCCATCAATATTTATTTTTAGGAAAACATTGAAAAAACCTTTGTTTTTGGGTTCGGGGGTCGATTAAGTGCGGGGAAGGTGCTAGCACCCCGCAACATCCTAAAAAGGTTACCTTTTAATTAAATGTGTAGAAAAAAAAAAACTAGTTTAAAGAAAACATTTTAATTTACCCTTTTTTGTTATTTGCAAAAAAACGGAAAAGAAGACTTAATAAAAATTTTAGTTTTTTGCGCTCGACGGGAGTGGGCCCCCGCTCCTACGTATCTCCGGGTGCGATGGAGAAATCAAAGCTACGTAGTTCTTGGGTAGAAAATATTTGTGTGTTGGTATTTTTTATTTTTTTGAAAAGTTTGGGAAAACTAGAGACCGTTCATGGTGACCAAACAGATAAATCCAGAGTGGTCGTCATTAATGGCTTATTCGGAAAAGAAGGTATTTATAGCGTTCAAACAAGCAAGGCCCAGAGTGACCGCTATAGACAACCTATTTTTTTGCGCGAATTCGATTTTTCGAAAGAAAGAAAAAAAGAACGGTTCGGAAGCATCACGTTGTGAATAAAAGCGGAGTAAGTGATAAAAGGGGGTGCAAATAATAAAGGAGTTGTATTAAAAAGGGAGGTGTGAATAGCGTTTTGACGCTAGAAAAAAAAGTGTCACCGGGGGTGCAAATAGCGTTTTGACGCTAAAAGAAAATGGTTGCCGGGGGTGCAAATAGCGTTTTGACGCTAAAAAAACGATTGACGGGTTTATTACCTTTTTTACTATTCTACCCTAGAGCACGTGGTTCTTGAAACGCTTTTCCCTAAAAAAAACCTAGACTAAACAAGTGGTATTTTGAAAGCGGATTATGGAGAAAAATTCTTTTGTTGTTTTTTTTTTGTTGTCATAGTTATTATTTAATAAAAGGGGGCCTTTTTACTTTTTTTGAAAAAAGATTTTTGTTATTATATTATTTTTTTTAGAAAAGAGTAGTGACACTAGTAACCATTTATTTTTAAAAAAAATATTTTTTAATATTTGAAAAAAGGCTTTATTTAAATCCGAAAATAAAAAAGAAACACATTTTTTTTTCACTTTTTTTTTTAGTCCGAAAAATAGTAATTGTTAAAAAAAACAACACATCTTTTTTTTTATCACTTTTTAATCCGAAAATTAGAATAATTTATTTAAAAAAAGCACAACATTTTTTTTTTACTTTCTTTTTTAGTCCGAAAATATTAGTACCTACATAAAAAGGAACACATTTTTTTTACACTTTTTTTTTTAGGTTTATTTTAAATCCGAAAATTAGTACCTAATATGTAAAAAAACCAAATAGTATTTATATAACAAAAACAGTAACTAAAATTTTTAAAAAAACAACGATAATAATATCTAAAAAACGTGAACAATAATAAAAAAAAAACATAAAAACAGTAGCATCAAAATAGCAATAAAAATAACAATATTCACATGAACAATTACATTTGCTAAAAAAGAAAAAAAGCAATACTACATAAAACATTACATTTTAGTACCTTGACAATAAGAATCCAGAAATGTTGAAGAAATTTCCTTCTTCGAATTTCTTCAATACAAATGAACTTTTAAACTAGTAAAAAAAATCTAGGAAGGAGGAAAAGAAGGGGAAGAATGTTTTTCTAAGAGAAACCCTAATTTTTTCAGAAGATCCTCCTTTTTTTCTAAGAGTAAAAAAAAAATCCGTCCTCCCTCCTAAGGTAAGGACCTCTATTTATATAAAAAAAAACTTGCTTCCTTCTATCTTCTGCTCCACTTCAACCACTCTTGGATAGTGATGATGATCTTTTTTCTTGATATGATGGAGGTTTGGGGGTAGTTGTTGAAGGGGAAAAAAAAGAAAAATGAAATTGTGAGAGGAGGGGGAGAGGAGAGAGCCGTAGGTTTGAGAGAGGAAAGAGAAAGGGAAAGAGTGAGGTTGAGTGTATTGGGAAGGGAAAAATGGGGAAGTGGGAAGTGTGGGGAAGTGGAATTGAGAGAAAAGAGGAGAGGTGGAGTGTGGAATGGAGAAAGCAAATTTCAAGGAGGAAAAAAAGGGGGTGGGGTCGAATATGGAGGAGGATTTTTGGGGATGAATGTGGATGATTTTTAAGGCTAGGGGGGAGAGTGAATGTAGACACATTTTAGGGTTAAGGGGGGAGGTATGCGAATTAGGGTTTAGTTGGAGTGGGTTGGATGGAGTTGGGTGTTGGGTTATGGGTTGGATATGGGTTAGGGTTAGGATATGGATTGGGTTTGGTGGAGGAGTTGGATTGGGCTTGGTGGAGGAGTTGGATATGGGTTAGGTCTAAGGTTATGCGAATTGGGCATAAGGTTTGGTGGAGGAGTGGGCTTTAGACGGCCCAATCCTAAATGCACCTCTATACATTTTTTACAAACCTCCCCTATTTCCTCCTTTGCTTATTTTATTTTGATACTTCTAATTATTATTTTCTTTCAAAAATTAAAACTTGTAGCAAACTAAAATAAAATAAAACATGGCATGAAAAATAAAATAATTATTTTTATTAAAAATAAATAAAATTTCTCTTTTTTTGGATAGGACAAAATTAGGGTATTACATGTATGTGAGAAGATTTGAGAAGAGATTGAATGAGAAGGAAGACTAAAGATGAAATATAGAAGAGATTGAATGAGAAGGAAGAAGAAAGAGGAAATATAGAAGAGAGATATGTAGAGAAATTTATGGAGACTGGAGAGTATGAGAAGGAAATAAAGAGTGAAATGAGAGAATGATAAGAGTGTAGGAGAAAGTTTTATTTATAGGAAATGAGGAGAGTGGAAAAAAATAAATAAATAATTTTTGAAAAATCCGCCGGAAATGCACATTACCGGCGGATTTTTCCGTCGGAAATTATCGGCGGAAAAATCCGCCTTTTTTAAAAAAATTAATATTTTTTAAATGAAATCCGCCGGAAAACCTATTTTTTCCGTCACGCCGGAAATGCCCAATTCAGCCGGAAACGTACCGGCGGAAAAAATCCGTCAACAAGGAATTCGCTCTGACAATGGCAAGGAATATGCCAATCAGAGTCTTTCAAATTTTACCAGTCAACAAGGAATTCTTCATGAGTTTACATGTGTCGACACCCCACAACAAAATGGTGTGACAGAAAGAAAGAATCGTCATTTACTTGAAGTTTCTCGAGCCATTGTCTTCCAAATGGCAGTTCCCAACTCATACTGGGGAGAAGCAGTACTGACTGCTGCCTACTTGATTAATCGGGTCTCATCTCGAATGTTAGGTAATGTCAGTCCTGTTCAGTTAATGACTTCACGGTTCCCTTCTGTTCCTGTTTTGCAGAGTCTTGAATCTCGAGTGTTTGGTTGTGTTGCTTTTGTCCATGTTCACAAACAACACCGAAGTAAGTTGGACCCCCGTGCACTTAGATGCATTTTTGTGGGTTATCCTCTCGACAAGAAAGAATATAAATGCTATCATCCTCCTTGTCGTAAGTACTTTATCTCTAAAGATGTCACGTTTCATGAGAATGTATCCTACTTCACTCGTCCTCAGCTTCAGGGGGAGAGCATTCATGATGATTTGGAATCTGAGTCTGAGTTTTTATTCCTACCTGAGTTGCCTGTAACTCCTGTCTCAAGTCCTACTACTAGTCCTACTTCCACAAGTCCTACTATTGAGTCTCCTACTTCTATTTTGGTTCACCCTTTGCAGGAACCATCATCTTCTATACACCAGCAAACACTAAGGCTAGTGATTCCCAAAGTTCTGACACTAGTGACACTGATACAGATGATTTACTTATTGCTTTGAGGAAAGGGAAAAGGTCTTGTGCCAAATACCCTATTTCTCAATTTGTCTCCACTAAAAATCTTTCCCCGCAGCATTAGAGTTTTATTTCTGCAGTTGACTCTGTGGTCATTCCAGCATCTGTTCAAGGGGTATTGAAACATAAAAATTGGGTTCAAGCTATGGAGGAGGAAATGAAAGCTCTTGAAAGAAATGGAACTTGGGAATTGTTGAGAGGCGGGAAGACAAGAAACCAGTTGGTTCCAGGTGGATATATACAGTCAAGCACAAATCATATGGTACTCTTGATCGATACAAGGCAAGACTAGTGGCAAAGGGATACACTCAGACTTATGGCATTGATTATGAGGAGACGTTTGCTCCCGTTGCAAAAATGAACACTGTTCGGATCTTACTATCACTTGCTGCCCACTCGGGTTGGGAACTAAATCAATTTGATGTCAAAAATGCATTCTTACATGGAGATTTAGAAGAAGAGGTGTATATGGAGATTCCTCTAGGATATGGTCCAACAGAGGGAGCAAACAAAGTATGCTGATTGAAGCTTTATATGGGCTGAAACAGTCTCCTAGAGCATGGTTTGGAAGATTTACAAAGGCAATGGTGTGCTTAGGCTATAAGCAAACCTACGAGTGTTCCCATAGAACAGAATCATAAAATTAGCTTTGAAGAAGAAAGTGACAAAGTTGATAAGGTCCAATATCAGAGATTGGTGGGAAAATTGATTTGCTTGGCACACACTAGACCTGATTTGGTTTATGCAGTCAGTGTAGTGAGTCAATTCATGCATGACCCGAGGGTGAGACATTTGCAGGCTGTTGATCGTATTCTTCAATATCTCAAGACCACTCCGGGAAGAGAACTCTTGTTCAAAAGAGGTGGAAACCTAACTATGGAAGTTTATACTGATGCTGACTATGCAGGTTCAATGAGTGATAGAAGATCTACATCTGGCTACTGCACTTTCCTTTGTGGGAACCTTATTACTTGGAGGAGTAAGAAGAAAAACGTTGTGGCTCGATCAAACGTTGAGGCTGAATTTAAAGCTTTGGCACAAGGAATCTGTGAACTGCTATGGATGAAGATTGTACTAAATGACTTGAAGATACAATGTGAAGGGCCTATGAAGTTGTTTTGTGACAATAAGTCAGCAATCAGTATTGCCCATAATCCTATTCAGCATGAAAAGACCAAACACATAGAGATAGACCGCCACTTCATCAAGGAGAAACTAGAGAACGGTTTAATTGCTACATCCTACATTCCTTTCGGGCATCAACTGACAGATGTGCTAACAAAGGGCCTACCAACAGAACGCTTCAACCAACTTACTTGCAAGCTGGAAATTATTGATATCCATTCACCAGCTTGAGGGGGAGAGTTGTAAATAGTAATAGTAAATAGTGAATAATTGTAATTATCCGGCCCATTTATAAGGCCCGCTAGGGTTAATATTAGAATAGCCTATATATATCATTTAGCACTTATATACTAAAAACAAGTGAAATATCATTTAGCACTTGTATACTAAAAACACTACAAGAAAATCGACAATTTCCGACGGCATTTTTCGTCGCAAATGCAGCTATTTTCGTCGCAAATTGACGTTTCCGACGAACTTTCCGACGGACAAAAAGTCGTCGCAAAATCGCTCGTCGGAAATCATTTCCGACGGATCTTTTCGTCGCAAATGACTCCGTCGTAAAGTCGTCGCAAATTCGTCGCAAATTTTCGTCGCAAATTCGTCGCAAATCCGTCACAAATGTTCGTCGCAAATTCGTCGCAAAAAATCATTTTCGACGAAAATTTCCGTCGGAAATCCGTCGGAAATTTAAAAAAAAAAATTAAAAAAAATAAATTCTTCTGGTAACTTATTCATAATAACTTAAAATTTGGTAACTTATTCATAATAACTAACAATCTAAATTTGACAGAACTATAAACTATCAAATCCAACAACTTATAAAAGACAACAATAAACAACACATATATCATCAAATTTTCATAAAAACTACGCATAAAACCTCTACAGCAAATTCCAAACAGAAACTGCTCTAATAGCAGCTCAGAATTCAAATATAATAAATTGCAAAAATAACTTATCTCTAAGAATTACTAAAAATAGGTATACAATTTTGTGTCTTTATGGAGATGGTTCTTCCTGTAATGTTTTCCAACTCATCTTTCAGACAAGGAGCAAGCAGTGGGTGGGGTTCCACACCTAGCAATGGACTGCATTGTATGCTTCAAAATGCAAAAGTATGTCTCAAACACAGCAAAGAGAGTTTTTGTTTGCATCTGTCTCCTCTCCATAACATCCATGGTAAAGGATGCAGCCTTGTAATCAGCTTCAACCTACACAAAGCATAGGGAGAATCTCATTTTCTACCACAAACCAAAACAAACAGAATAGAACAGAGTGATTCTTATGGGAAAAATAATCACCTCCTCCCTTGTCTTAGAAATCATCTCTTGCCTACTTTTCTTTCTCTCATTTTCCTGCAACTGATTTGATGCATCCGTGTTTTGTCTTTTCTTACCTTTCTTGTGTTTATATTTCTTATCCTCTTCTGTCTTTTGAGACTTCCCAAGATCCTCATCAAATGAAAGAGACAAGAAAACCTGAATAACCATTGAAAAGAACAAACATCACTTAAAAGCTTTTTACTCAGTGAAACATTCCACGTAAATAAAATGAGTTACACTCAAATAGCTTTCATGATTTTATCACACTAAAAAAGTACAATAGCAACTTCTGTAGAAAAACAGAAAATTGCCATGTAGACTTCAGATAACACAAATAAATAAAAAATTAGAGAGGGTAGGACTCATAAATGTTGCTTACTTTTAATTAGGTTCTAAGATACTCCTACAGAAGGACTATATACCAAGCAATATAAGGACTATATACCAAGCATTTCTCATTCAATCCAAGTCATATCCTAAAATATGTAAATGATAAGCATATGAGAACTCAGGAAAATTTGATTGCCTCAACCAAATGAAACTCAGTGAGCTAATTACCAAAGGGGGCAAGCACTCAGTAGCATGCTTCCTCAGAACCGAAAATCCTCCATGTGTACTAGTATCGGAGGCGGTTAATATCTTGCAAAATGAATGAAAATTCTGTTTTGGAGCCTCAGATGGATTTAGATCAGGATCGCTGGCTCAATTTGCTGCATTAAATTGGCTAGTCCTATACAATTTTCAGAACTGTGCCATGTTATGTACAGCTCAACAGAAAGGCTACACACAGGAAGGGCCATAAGAAAACAAGAAGAGCGTATAAAAATAGATATGAAACAAGCAGACTCAGAAATAAGAATCCAAAGTACGATAAATTATTGAGATGAGTTTACCGAACTTGCAAAAAAGTTCAGATCGTTAAATTTAAAGATAGTACTGCAGAAGTTCAAAAGGCAAAGAGCTTCATAAATAAAACTCCAAAGTACCATTTTGGCGCACATAATAAGTTACCTGTCCATAACCTACATCAACCCCATAAACATGCCATGCACCATACTGAAGTAAGCAGTCGGTGAATCCTCCAGTTGACAACCCAGAATCGACAGCCACTTTACCAGCAACATCAACACCAAGCTGTTCAATTGCAACTTCCAACTTATGTCCAGCTCTGTGTACATATAAAATAGTCAAAGAACAATAAAGTTTCATAAAAGTTGCTGTTGAAATAATATTTCAAGTAAATACTAAATAGAGCTGGATGGCTTCACCTACATACATATTTTGGAACTTCAGCTATTATCTCCACAACAGCGTTTTCAGACACAGGAGTACCAGCTTTATTTATCACCTTCCCATTCACACGTACTTTGCCTACATTACATAGGTAATCAGTTTAATATACTAAAAGTTCCTGAGAGAGAAAGAGATATACTTTGCCTGCATTACATAGGTTATCAGCTTAATAAAATCAAAGTTCCAGAGAGAAAGAGAGATGGAAAACGGGAGCTATGAGACAGAGAACAGTAATACAACTATATTTAGTCAGAACTGTTTCTGCATAACAGTGGAATAGACCTTTATTAACACTAAAATTACTACTGCCAAAAGCGGATCAGACCATAGATAACCTACACATAAACTACAAAACAATTTCAGTCTATATTCAACGTGAGACACAAAGTGAGTGCTTAATCTTCAGCTTGATATATGTGCCGATCATATGGTTAACTAATTACTGTAAGACTTAATTCATCCCCTCTAAAAATCAATTACTATTGATCTCACAAATCATAGAAAGGCTAGAAAAAGAAAACAGAAGCAAAACATATCTAGATATCATTTGATTTAAATTTAATTATTTATCATAATCCAAGCGAGCTACTCAGGACAACCATATAATGATTCAAATAAATAAACTTCATCATAGTATATAAAATCAATCAAAAAAATCAATGCAGCTATAAATTAAATTTCTACTGGTATTTTCAAGTTTTCAAATTCAATGTGGAAGGGGAAAGCTAATAAAAGTTTTGACAACAAAAACTAATAGAACTTCCAGAAATGACACTGTAACTTTGTAACGGCTATTTATTTAAATCTACAGCCAAAGTGCCTAAACAAACTTCTGAACAAACAATTATCAATTACCAAAGTAAACAACAATTTTAGAAGATACTCCATCAACTTTGAATATCATAGCATGTCCAAGTCCAAGCCAGCATAAATTCAACTAAACTTCACTATCTAGGACCATTCTTGACCTCCATTATATGGTATTATACCTTTCCATCTGTCAGCAACCATCTTACAGATCGACCTAAAGTTATGAAAAAAAATTCCCCTAAACTCATTCATATATATATATATATAATACATTTATATGGTAAGAAAAGAAAAATAAGATGACTCGGAAGCAGACTATAGAACAAGAACAAAACATTATTACTTACGGGCAATATTAGCTCTCATAAGATCATTTGCAGCCTCGATACCAGTAGCACCAGTGAAATAGCTATTTCGTATTGTCTGCTTGCAGCACTTATAGCCCCATTGGTGATCCCTCCACCATGAGCCCCAAACGGTTGTGTGGTTGTTAATGTAAACATCTTCATATTTGCTTCTGGGAACTGCAACTTCCTGTTAGAAGTATAAGATAAATAACAAGTATTATCATCTTAAAGTTGAACAAAAACCAATAGTAAAAACCCTGAGGAAGCTAACAGATTGAGTATAAAGTACAGCCATATCGCCAAGAAGCATTATATGTAAGGCTGATATGCAAATTGCAATTGCTGGACAACAAAAATATAGAATACTCAACTTGCCTCTCACTCTGACCCATCAGAAGTTCTCTAGGAAGTTTGTCCTCATCAGCTGCATTGCCATATTTCTCAATAATGGTGTCCTTCGTTTGAGACTTCAATTGGGACATCGTTGGCAGTAGCATCCTGGAAAGTTGTACAAATTATGCAGATTAAAGTCGGCAAGAAACAAAGTAAAATGATACATTCATTAAAATGCATAATCATCAATGTTGAAAACTAGATAGAAATCTTACGAATTTAGCAATAATAACATCAGCATCATTTTGGAGAGAGACAGCAACTTCATCCAAAATTGGAGCCAGCTTTTTGCAATGACCACACCATGGAGCATAAAACTCAATCAAAACTGCAACATGTTAGTAATTAGTAATTATGTTATTGAATATCAAGGCATAGAACTAGTTAATAAAAGCGATGTATGAGATATATAGTATATAATAAGAAAAAACAATGAAGCTTACCATTCTTCCTTGAGTTGAAAACTATGTCCTGAAGAGTGCTTCCAACAACCACTTTAACAGATTCGTTGTTAGTTTCGGGAACAGGTTCAGACTTAACATATGGTGCGACATTTCCATCCTGAAAGCTTATTAAGAAAGGAAAAAAAGAGACGATAAAATTTATATTCTCCAACAAGACAAAGAACAGCCAAATAAAATATTAAAGAGTTTACAAGATTGATATATCCTAACTAAGCAATCAGCTACTAATAGAAATGAGCTATACCTTGTATGACTTCAACCAAGTAGAAATTTGATCAGCTTCCAAGTTGGGTTTGAAAAATTTCTTCCCATCATTATGCTGAATAATAATTAGAGGCACATCCTCTTCCTTTAGTCCAAAATACTGTCAAGAAAAGTCAATCACAATGTCAGAAACAGAGATACTGATATTATTGAACAAAGAATAACTATCAACAAATATTAAATAATTTGATATACACCTGGAAGGCGCCTTGACTAGACTCAACATCTCCAACCAGAAAGCTTATTCCTTGTTGTTTGAATTGCTCAGCAGTTTCATGGTATTTTGATTTGAAAGATACAGAGTCTTCGGTGGTGAAGTTGATGAACAACATTGCCTGTCAATTTTAAAACCTTAATTTAGTACACTCATGGAAAAGACATCAATACATGTTCGGACGGTTGATCGAATTAGATAGCATATTACCTTTGCATGGGGACTGTTGAAGAATTTGACAACAAAAGGATGATTGTTTGGGTCATTGTTAAATACAGTAACAACAGGGGTACTAGCTTCATCAAAGAATTTCTCTAAAGCTTCAACATGGAAATCCTACAAGCATGATACAATTTTAACTATTAACAAGCTGAATAAAAAATTACTAAGATATCTAACATGGATATTTACAAAAATCAACAATACCTTGGAGTCAACAAGGAGCTTGTCGAATGGCTTGAATAACCTAACTACGGGTCCAGACACTGATGATTCTCCCCTAGGAAGGAGTTTGGCATTCAAAGTGTGACCAAAGTCATAATCAGCACGGAACTTCTCTGCTAGTGCAGTGAAGTTATCAAACTCCTCACCAGAAAATTTAGGGAAAACTCCAACCTGAAAATATGAGCAAGTAAAGATATTAAAGGCCAATGTTATCATAATAAAGCAAAAGTACAATGGTTGGGGACACTTACAATAACAACTTTAGTTTCACCAATCAAGGCACTAGCATCATCAGCAGATTTAAGTTCAGCTGATGTAGGACCATTTTGTCTTTTCACATAGGCAACAATGCCATCTGCTTCACGAGGACCTTTGTATTCTTGAGCGTTCTTTCCACCATTTCTCAGAATCTTAATTGTTGGGAATCCATTGACTTCGAATTGTGAAGCAAGGTCTCTGTTTGCCTCCTCACTGGCATCAATTTTAGCCAAAACAATCGGAGGATCATTACTGGCCAAGATTGAAGCAGCTTTTTCATACTGCAAAAATAAATGATAGAAAATCAGCACTTGCACAATCCAACCATTTTATTTTACTTAAATTAAAAACCAAAAATAAGAAAAAAAAAAGAAATCGAATCACCCCTGGAGCAAGGCTCTTACAGTGGCCACACCTAGAAACACAAAAACCAAATTAACAGTTATAAGAAAATCCACAACAACAACTAATCAAACTTAAATCAAACCCTAAAAGCTACTGATTCTAACCAAAAATGGGGATTTAGGGTTTCATTCAAAACTGGAAGGGGTCGCAATTTTTGGTGATTTTGGAAACCCTAACAGCTACTGATTCTAACCAAAAATGGGGATTTAGGGTTTCATTCAAAAATGGAAGGGGTTAGGGTTTTGATTCAACCAAAAATAGAAGTAGAGAAGAAGAAAAAACACTTACCATTTAAGAAGAATAAGAGAGAAGAGCGAATGAGAGGCGGTGATGTAGAGGCGGTCATGGTTGAGAGAGAGAGAGAGGTGTCGCTGCTGATTGATAGAGGGAGAGACGAGAGTGTTTTGTGATGAGAAGAGAGAATGATGGTCGAGTGCGAGAGTGAGAAATGGCGGAGGAGAGGGAGGCGACTGTGAGCAATGGCGGAGGAGAGTGAGCAATGGAGGGTGAGACGAGAGGGAGGCGATTGAGAGAGAACTGAGAGTGGAGCGTGAAATGAGAACGTCGTGGGAAGAGGTACCCTTTAATTTGGGATCTCTTACTTTCCGACGGACTTTTAGACGTTTCCGACGAAACTATCCGTCGGAAATTTGCGACGAATAAAAATTTCGTCGCAAACGTAAGCGGAAATTTTAGCGCCTCTTTTGCTAAACATTTCCGACGACCTTTTCGTCGGAAATCCGTCGGAAATTGCGACGGACTAGAGTTCGTCGGAAAAAATGGCAGGAAACAGCAGTTATTCTTGTAGTGAAATAAGTGAAATAATATATATATATATATATATATATATATATATATATATATATATATATAAAAGAGAGGGGATACATATAGTCAATGTCTTAAGGTTTTGGGTGGAGATGTGGTGTCCAGGTCTCTTTGGGGTCCAGGTCATTAGCTCGGTGTTGCTTCTGGTGCTCCCCGGGACTCCCCAACAAGGCAGTGGTCCAATTCTCTTCAACTAGTTGGCTTCTCCCTAATTGGAATCCTAATCTAGTTGTTCCTATACCAAAAGTTCTTGAGGTTGATAGCATTTATTAGTTTAGACCCATATCCTTGGCTAACTTCAAATTCAAGCTCATTACCAAGATTCTTGATGATACATTGGCCATCTTGGCTCCTCATATCATTTTCTCTCATTCAAGGGGTTTCATACAAGGTAGGAGAATCACATATTGTATTTGTCTCACCTCCGTTGCAATAAATTTATTAAGCAAAAGGAATTTTTGAGGTAATTTAGCCTTATTGATACACGTATTAAGGGTTGCTATTCTTTGATTACTCAAAACCCTCGTTGGCAAGTAGGAACTAGTAAAAATATAAATTTCTCGGCAGATTTTTGGTTGTCACAACTTCTAACTAGCTTGCTCACACTCCTAGAGAATACTCACAATCTGTTACGAGCTAAGCTTATTCATTTCATTCAAGATGGAAAGTGGTCCATTCCTCACTGTTTGATTGAATCTTTTCCTCAGTTGAAATAAAAGCTTCATAAGATTCATGTTCCTATCTCCTAAGATCAGAGAATTTGACAAGGCATTGCTTTGGGAAATAATCTTACTTTCAAGCAATGTTTTTAAAACCGGACCGGAGATCGAACCGGCGAGACCTCCGGTTCATGGTTCAATCGGTTCAACCATGGTTGAACCGGATGAGTAATTTATTAAATAAAAAATAAAAAATATTAAATTTTGGAGAAAAAAGTAAATTTAAAAATAAAAAAAAAGTATTTCGGCCGGTTCAATCCGGTTCGGTTTCCGATTCAAAGCGGTTGAACCGCGGTTCAACCCGGTTCTTCCCCGGTTCGATCCAGTTCTGGGCGGTTCAATAGGATTGCGGTTCAAATGGGGTTGAACCAACCGGCCGGGGGTCTGATTCCCAGTTCAACCGGTTGAACCGGCCGGTCCGGTCCGGTTTTTAAAACATTGCTTTCAAGGAACCATGTCTTTTCTTTAAACCTCTAGGTAACAAAATTCAATGGGCTAAGCTTATATTGAACAAAACAATTCCTCCTTCTAAATCTGTTTTTGCTTGGGAATTGTTTCCCAGTAAACTGCCAACAAATGATAAACTCAGCAACACAAGATGTGTTGTCACTTCCCCGCAGTGGCGGACCCAGGACCCCGGGGTCAGGGGTGTTAAATTTTTTAAGGTCAGTGTCAAATGGGTGCAAAACTTGGTCTACTAGTACAATTTAAAATTTTTAGGGGGTTCAAAATTAAAATTTCAGGGGATTTGGACTATTTATATAGGGTGGTAAGTGCAATTTTTTTTTTCAGGGGGTTCAGTTGAACCCCTTCACTACAAGGTAGGTCCGCCAATGCTGCCCCGAGGCAAATGAAACCATCAAGGATCTTTTTCTGCCATTACAAATTTGTTTCTTACATTTGGGATTGGTTAAGTGATTGCTACGCAGTATGTGTTTTCATCCTTTTTATTTAGTTTTGCTTTAATTACTCTTCATTACAGCTAGTTTTAGGAATAGAATAGTTTGAATTTCAATTGTTAGTTCATTGATTTCGCTTAGTTGTTATTTGTGTGTTTTGGGATACTTGGTAATCTTAATTCTCCTATTTTTTTTTGTCCATATACTAGCTATACAGGGAACTCACCTAGTGACTAAAGTAAAGCAAAAAGACTCAAACTCGGACCTGTTTTTCTTGATGACGCGACCTAGATGGCTAGGCGATGTCGTTACTTCCTATTGGGTCGGTCAACAATGACACAGCTCACCAAGCGATGGACTTGAAGCGAACTGATGATTTGTAGGTCAACCTGGTCACCTAGCGACCAAGGGCCATCGCAAGGCGATGGCAGTGAATTCTGTCAGGTCACTAGACGACCTAAGGATCTTGCTAGGCAACCGTTCACTAATCCTACGCGTATTTATGGTCGTAAACATGATTTTTAGATCATTCTGGATTAGAGATAGATTGAAAACGCATTTTGGGGCTCCGGTCTGTGAAAGCTAGGATTCACATCTCTTCGACCTATTTTGATGATTCAAGCCTAGGAACAAGTCCTTGGAGCATCAATGTGGTCATCTTCTCTATCTAGTTTGAATTTCTCTTTTCTTTTCTTTATTGTTATGTCTAGCTAAACTTGTAATCATTAGGAACGAAGATTGATGAATCTTTTATGTATTTTATTTGAATGACTCTTATGCATTTCTATCTCTGTTCTTAATGCTATATAGGAATTGAATGGAAGTTTAAATTACAAATGTTTGAGAGTTGGAATTTTTATATCTCTAATCTAGGAATAGTAATTGAAATTTAGAATCATATGAGACTTTCTGTTCGTAATATTTATCTTCTAACTAAGGTCACCTAAGGAATTAGAGATAAATGTCTCTTGTCTAAGGAACTAAGATTAAAATAATTAAGAGAATTCGATTGTAACACATAGGATAAATTTGTAATATGTTCAATTCATTATGCATAAAGGCAAAATCAATTGAAGCTCATCCCCAACACTTTTAACTTTCACAACTTCAAACTTGTGTTCTTTGTTCTTAGACATTTAAAACCACTAAATAATTTTTTTGCTTTCTCAATTTAATTGTCAATACAAACCAATTCAGTCTTTGTTCAATTTAGTATTAAACCGTTAAATTGATAATTAGCCGTAGTCTTTGAGTTCGACACACGGTCTTATTGATTTTATTACTTGCAACGATCTGGTACACTTGTCGAGATCTCGCCAAGTTTCTGACGCCGTTGTGGGGGATTGTCATATTTTTGTCAGTTTTTGTCAGTTTACTTTTTGACTACTTGATTGAATTTCATTTTCAGGTTTTTTCTTTTATTTTTTTATCTCTTTATTACTATCATTCCCTTTATGTGAAAGCTAGATGAATTCTTTGTAAATCAAGGAGGTGATTTTTGTGGAGGATCACATGTAAATGACAATTGTGAGAAGCTAGAATGGATATTCACTGAAGTGTCCTATCATTAGTCGAAAGGTTCACAACCTTACATATGTGAGTAGCCAGAGTGGCTATTCACTGAAGAGTCTTTTTTTTTTGACAGCACTGAAGAGTCTTATATGTGGTTTCAATGGGAACCACAATTACACTAACACACCATAACTCTTACATTGTGACTTTTGTGGGGAGAATAATCTAAATGGTTGTTGCGAGTCTCTTAGAGCTGTCAATGGGCCGGGCTTGGGCTGGCCCGGCCCATCGGGCCAAACAACGTATACGGGTAGGGTCGGGCCAGCCCGATATTCTGATGGGCCGCAAAATTTACGGCCCGAGCCCGCCCAACACCGGCCCATGGGCCAACGGGCCATTATTTTTTTAAATTATTTTTTATTATTATATTTTTTTAATTCTTTAACTAATTAATCATATTTACTACCGCCACACTAATTACAAGATGAATTTTATCCAAGGACGAAAAGTTGAAAACTTGCTTCTTTAACAGTGTAGATTACAATTAATTCCAGTGTAGATTGATTATTCATATCTTTAACAGTAACACACACACACAACACAACACAAGCAAACAAGAAAGAACGCAAACAGTAACACACACAACACACACAACACACCGGCCATTACTGTACTGACTGTTTGCATTTCTTTCTATTTTTGTTTTTTTTTTACTTTTTTAGATGGGATGGAAAAGGGAATGTGGAAAAAAGCAAAAAAGTAACGGGCCGGCCCGAAGCCCATCGGGCCAACCCGACCCGATAATATCATCGGGCCCATCGGGCCGGGCCAAAAAACATACCTTTAATTTTGGGCTACTATTTTTAGAGCCCAGGCCCGCCTAAAAAATCAGGCCATTGGGCCGACCGGTCCGATGGGCCGGGCCCAAATTTACAGCTCTACTTACCTTGTGACTTTTGTGGGGAGAATAATCTAAACGGTTGTTGCGAGTCATCTTGTTTTGCTTAGAAGAAGGGTTCATTTAGAAGAAGAATTGTAAGAGAATAACAAAGATAAGAAAGAAAAAAGAATAGAACTAAAGGATTATCCAGTTCTAATGGAAGCCCAAAATTTCCAATTTTGGAAAGGTGTGGAGGTCAAACAATAATGATGAGCTTTGTCGATATTTAGACTCCTTTTATGTCTTGTTTGTCATTCTCCACTCACTACAAGAAAACTGCGTATTACCAACGGATTTTTTTCGTTGGTATCGGTTCCGGCGAAAAATTGGCATTTCCGGCAGATTTTTTTCGTCGGTAAATTTCCGACGGATTTTTTAAATTTTTTTAAAAAAAATCTGCCGGAAATGTTAGTGACAGATTTTAAAAAAAAATTAATAAAAATCCGCCGATAACATTTCCGGTGAATTTTTAAAAAAAAAATTAAAAGATCCGCCGAAAAGTTTACCGAGGGAAAAAGTGCGCAGGAACCGTCCGAAAATGCCTATAAATAAAATTTTCTCCTACACTCATATCATTGTCTCATTTCACTCTTTATTTCCTTCTCATTCTCTTCTACATTTTCCCTATCTTATCCTTCTTATTATTTCTCATACTCTCTGATCTCCATAAATTTCTCTATATATCTCTTTTCTACATTTCCCATTTTTTCTTCCTTCTCACTCCTTCATTCTTATTGATTCTTATTTCTTCATTCTTATTCTCTCTTATATTATTACTTCTCATGCTCTCCTTTATAATTATTCATTCTTAGTTCTTCATTCTTATTCCCTCCTATATTATTTCTTCTCATACTCTCATTCATTCTTATTCTTTCCTACTTCTTCATTCTCATTCCTTCTCATTCTCTCCTATATCATTTTTTCTCATATTGCCCTTCATTTTTATTCTTTCTTATTTCTTATTAAATAAAATATTAAATTAAAATTTTGAAAATTAATTATTTTTTTAAAACCTCCGGTAATTTTTTCCGGTGGATTTTAAAAAAAAAAATTATTTTTTTTTAAAAATCCGCCGGTAACGTCCGGTAGTGTTTTTTTACCAGCGGATTTTTTGAAAAAAACAATTTTTTTTTAAACACCGCCGGAAAACATTACCTACGAGCGTTTTAAAAAAACCGCCGGAAAAACGCAATTTTCTTGTAGTGACTTTGAGAGGAACTATAACCATCTACAAATGCAATTATACCTTAAGTTCATGAAATTCCTACCTCAAACGAAAGAAAAAAGATGATGTGTTCTTTTTGTCATATATTTCACCTTAAAAGTGGAACTATAACGTCGAGCTTAGGATGATAAACAAGCGCTTCTTGAAAGGCAATCCATGGTAGAGGTATCTAAGTATTTTATTTTTCTTTAAAAAAAATTAGTTTGTGAGCTTATATTAACATTCATCTTATTATTTTTATTCTCTCATAGTTTGTGAGCTTTTGGAACCAAACACAGTTCGACTTCTCTTGCGTGTGCATTCTTGCATGTTTAGTTCTTTAGAACTTGAACTTGTGATAATATGTATTTGTTTGTTATATGTGAGGCAATTTTGTTTTACATCCATGAGTCTTGTTGACTACCCTGAGAAATTTAGTCTTTTGTTAGCCATGTTGAGCCGATAACCCATCCTTTGTGTACGAACATACTCCCTCCGGTCTCTATTATAAGAAGAAAATACATCGATAATTGAAGATGAGAGATTTAAACTCCATTAAGGACTAAAACGATGGCAATTAAACACGTAGAAACTTCATTTAAGATTCACTTATATCCTCCTAATATGGACATAGAGTATAACCAAATTATATTCAAACATAAACATCAATATGTCTCTCTCAATTAGTTTGTGTTTTCTACAAAAATAATTCCAACCATTGCTTATATAACAATTTGAGTCTTTTTGAAAATTTCTCTCTAGAGCACACTCAAATGAATCTTCAACGTCAATAAGGTAAACCACGATTTGTTCTCTGTCGTCAAATTCTTTGACTATGTTAGAATCTTCTATAATACACATTGAAATAAAAAAAATCATGGCTTAATTACACTTTTGGTCCCTCTATAATCACTCATCCACGATTTTAGTCCCCCAACTTTTTTTTCGTGATTTTGGTCCCCCTATTTTCCCAATTTGTAAAATGTTAGCCCCCAGTCAAAATTGATCAACAAAAATCAGATGTGTCACCTCATGACATGGCATGCCTATTTGCTTAATCAACTGCCACATTACCATGCCAAGTAAGCTTTTGTTTGAAAATTAATTTTTCAAATTGTTAAATATTATTTTTAAATAAAAAAACAGAAAGAAGAGTTTGTTGGAAGGATCGGAAAGACAAAAAAGAAAAGAAAAAAAACATGTTAGTGAAAGAAATCGTGGTTGAAGACTGGGAACAAATCTGAGTTTTCTGATGAACATTGTTTGCCAAAATGGCATCCTTACTCTTCCCTTCCTCTACTCTCCACCACCACACAACCACCACCACCACACACCCACCACCACCACCATCATCACCACCTCCTCTCACACTCTCCTCTCTCTTCACTCTTCCAACACCACCACCACCACATACCTCCTACCACTCTCACTCACTCTCTCTTACTCTTCACCACCACCACCCCACCACCACCACTCTCACTCCTCTCTCTCTCTCTCTCTCTCTCTCTCTCTCTCTCTCTCTCTCTCTCTTCTCCCTTACTCTTCTCCTTCTCTCTCTACTCTAAACCACCCATCACCACCACCACGCCACCACCACCACCACACCACCACCACCACCACCACACCACCACCACGCCACCACCACCGTCGCCACCACCACCACCACCACACATCACCACAAAATTAATAATATAATATAATATTCATTAATTAATAATAAATATATAATAATACAAATCAGCACTGGACACGTGTCATTTTTTTTGAAAAACTGCAGTCATTAGCGAGGGAATTAGCGAGGGAAGTATCCATCGCTAATTCCTGCGCATTTACCAACATCTGCAACTGAGTCCCATCACCTGAAAAGTTGCAGTCATTAGCGAGGGAATTAGCGAGGGGAAATTCCCTCGCTAATCCCATTAGCGAGGAGGGGTTTAGCGACGGAACTGGTCCCTCGCTAATTCCCTCGCAAATGACCATTAGCGACGAATTTTGGTCATTTTGCGAGGGAAATGTCCGTCGCTAATGACCAGTTTTTTTGTAGTGAAACTTTCCCATCAGACCCTGGTTTTGCAGCATATGGGTTCTTCCTTCCCAAAAAATTGGTTAAAGCTGGTTTGCTTTCGTTCTAATCTAGGCGTAGAGGACATGATCTCCATTTCCCTCCCCTTTCTAATCTTTGATGAGATCTGATATGAGGAAAATTGTTTGACGCTGAGTAGCGCGTGGGCTTGTAGTGGAGCAAGAATCGGGCTTCCACAACAAGGTAATGCTCTAAGCGCGGTTAAAACCGTCGCGGACGCTCGATGTACGCCGCAGTCGCGGGATGACGGGTTGTAACCGTCATCTTCCCAGATGGATGTGTCCGTTGACGAGACCAGATCTGATCCTTTCCTCCCTTTGCGTTCTTAACCGGAGCAAGAGTAGTTATGTGAGCCAAGGGATTCTTGATCACGATCTAGATCTGAAGAAATCCTTTCTCTTTTCCTCACTGTGAGTACGAAAAATGAGAACCAAATATGGATCCCACTGTGGTCGCCTTGAAAGCATTCCTTATTTTCTGTTTTGTTTGTGTTTAAAAGTAAAGATTGGAAAGAGGCATAAAGATTGGGAAGAGGAATAAAGATTAGTTTTGAACCAAGGGATTTGATTGCATTTCCGAAGCTTGTATCTGAACAAGATTGGAAAGACGCATAAACGGAATAGATTATCGTATGGAAGTGATACAATCAAGTTTTTTCATTTTCTTGATTTGTGTTGAACTTGTTTTGTGGTTTTGTTTTGTTATTATTTTTTTGACTCATGTTTTGTTATTATTTAAAAATATTTAACAATTTAAAAAAATTTGGTAAAAAAAAAACAATTTATAAAAATTATTTTTAAATAAAAGCTGACTTGGCATGGTAATGTGGCAGCTGACTAAGCAAAGAGGCATGCATTGTCATTTAATGAGGTGACACATCTGATTTTTGTTGACCAATTTTGACCGGGGGCTAACATTTTACAAATTCGAAAAATAGGGGGATCAAAATCGTGAAAAAAAAAATTCGGGGACTAAAATTGTGGATGAGTTATTATAGGAGGAGCAAAAGTGTAATTAAGCCAAAAATCATAGTCAAATACACAAACACGACATAGTAACAAGTTCAGATAATGGATTCAAATATTTATCTTTAATAACTAATAATAAAATATAAGACATATATTATATATCTTTTTTTGACAACAAAAAATTATGTTATATATCTTTTTATGTACATAACATATAATACATACAAAGTATAGTATATCCTGTATAATTATGATTTTGTGATCTATAAAAAATGTAAACAAACTCACCAATGGCTCATTTCTTGAAGAAGTGCCCTTAGATAGCTTAACAGTCCAAAAGTTAAAGTAATTTTCTTGTTGAAATTCAAAAAATATCTCTAATAAAATCAACAAATTCAACTTGTAAAGTCCGATAAAATATGAATAAAATTAATAGCATCAGAAAATGTTTTGGACCGAGGCAAAAGGCCCATTCAGCAATTAGATATGGATAAGCCAAATCACTTTGATCCATATCCACAATAAACCAGTCCATTTATGACTCTCATACTCGGACGGCTCAAAATCACTCAATCAATCCAACGGCTCACAGCCTGCACGAATCCCTATAAATACTGGTTAACATTGCTATAAAAAGGTACATTCTCACTCCTAGATATACTACTCTCTTATTCTCAATACTGACTTGAGCGTCGGAGTGGCATCGCAAGTGTCCCACCCAGGATCACTTTGACACACCACACGGACGACAGGAGACTTACCAACCACAGTCTCTACAATCCTGCAAGGTACTAAAGAGAAAGTAAATTGAAAACCAATGAAAGTTATCATGATATATTCAATAAAAACAAATGGCATTCTTATTTGATGAATTAAAAAGAATAGAGTTTCATCTCAATCAAAAACAACAAATGTTGTAGAGTCATGAGAGTGATCAATGACCCCTAACTTCAGCCGGTACCTAAGTCAAAACATAAAAACAACTAAGAGGAAGCTATATCAAATTTAACTTTACAAAATTAGGAAGAGATATTCAACAACAAAGAATGGCCAAAGTATATAGAGTGGTTGTTCAATATAGTGTCCGTCGTTAAAAAGAATGGTCAGGTGAGGGTTTGCATTGATTCCAGAAACCTGAACTTTGGTCACTCCCAAAGATAAGTATGGTATGCTAGTGGCCGATATGCTAGTCGATGCCGCGGCCAACAATGTCATATGGACTTTTATGGATGGTTACTCTGGATATAACCAAATCTATGTAGCTGAGGCGGACATTCATAAGACTGCCTTTAGGTGTCCTGACGCTTTAGGCATCTATGAATGTTAGTAATGCCTTTAGGCCTTAAGAATGCGGGAGCCACTTATCAAAGGGCGATGAACGCAATATTCCATGATTTAATCGGCAAAAGCATAGAAGTATATATTGACGATGTGGTAGTCAAATCGAAGAGTTTCTAGGCACACCTAATTGAATTAGAGCAAACCTAGAAAACAATCTTTTTCTTAAATTCAAGAGCTTCTGGACACTCAGGATTAATGAAAAGCTCGGTACAACTCCAAGGTATTTTGCAAAATGGATCTTTCCATATAGCACATAGAATGTACATATTCCATGTTAAATACCAATGAAACTGTTTAATCAAATTTTGAAAGGCGAGGGTAAAGTGAGGATATTATTATTACTCCGATAAAACTTGACTTTTGCAAGCTGAATGTTGCCAAAGGGAACCAATGAGAATGAGGAAGCCGTAACCAAATTCCTATCAATCAAAGTAATCCTTGTGCCATATTGAAAGTTCAGTTTGAACTTGTGCTTAGTAATTCTGAAATCCCAGCATTACATCCAACACCAAAGTAACTCATAGAATAAACAGAACCTTCAACTAAGTCCCTCTCAAATCTGTAAATCAGGCATTTCCTTACAGAAGCGTGAATCTTATCTGTAAATCGCAGCAATTCGGTCACAATGAGCTGCCATTGTTGTTTTTGAATTTTGCAGGAACACAAGAGTAGACGAATTAGAAGAATTGCGATTGCAATATTCAGAGAAAGGAAGTTGCAGTGGAGAGAAATGTAAAGCAGCCTAGCAGTATTTATAGGAGATATATCCATAGAGGAAAAGCCTTCAAATTTATTGCTCCTCATCCACATATCCATGACTTTCTAATTACAAATGTTGACTTATTGAGAGAATCACGAAATTTAATGAAAATCATGGGGAAGAGGAAAGGTAGTAAATAGGAAGAGAGTGCAATTATTCAACAATCAAATGATTCATGGGGAAGAGAATGCAAATCATGCAATCAAATGACTTCATGTGGAAGATAATGCAATTATTCACTACAATCTTTCGAAATTCATGTGAAAAATAGTTTTCAAACAACAATTTAAATTGATGTGAGAGAACCCCGAGCGTGGGTTCAGCGGTTGGGGCTGATCCTCTCTTAACCAATGGTCGGGGGTTCGATCCCCACCATGGGTACAGTGCAGCGTTAAAACTCCGGGCCAACTATCCTGCCCCTCGAGGCACCTACAATTCAGCGAGGGGATTAGTCACTGCGGTCGACGGTGGATATCTTGGGTAAAACCAAAAATTGATGTGAGAGAGAATGCAATTATTGAGATGTTAAAATTTTTCTAAATTCTTGCGTAAAATAATTCCCAATTTAACCATTTAAATTGATTTCAAAAATTTAAATTGATTTCCAAAATTAGAAACTAAAGATAACCTTTCATTAGAAGTCACTCAACAAAAAGAAAGATGACACGCGTAAAAGTATCCCTATCCTCCAAATTATAATGTAAGAAATTTTAGAATAAATGGATGAGCTCCATCTAAGGCAAGGAAAAACCTCCCGGGCTCTTTGAAGATTTGTGAAGGGATTACCTCAATCATAAATTATGAGAATTTGAATCAAGACCTTTTGTATATAAATTCTCTCATGCTATACTAATCTGACCATTGGGAAGGAAGGGATGTTTTTTTTTTTTAAGATAAACAATATTAATGGGGAGGAGAGAATGTTAATTTTTCGAATTTGAGCTAAAGACCGCCGCTCGCACTTCTTTAGTACACTCCTTTAATATCTTTTAATTGACAACTTACCTACCTATTTGTGACGAGGAAGGCGAATGTTGATTATTAGTGTGTCAACATAATGGTGAAATTACGCAATGGTATCATGCGAAGCCGACATCACCGAACCTTATTTTTGTTTTGAATCGAACAAACAAGCAACCAATAAATAAGTTCCATACTCATCACAACCCTTTCTTCTCGCTTTTGATGATCTTTCCATCATCACCATAAGCCTCTCTCACCCCCGCTCTTCCCTTCTTCTCTGGTCAGCTATTTTTCTTTGCTTTTTCCTCTTTTAATTCTATTAACTTCGTTTGCTGAGAAATTACAATTACGTGGTTGTTGTTGCGTTGTACCTACGATCTACTTCAAAAGCCCTAATTTTCTTTCTTTTTTTGCTTTGAATTATCTAGTTCTACTCCATGGAGCTTAAATGTTTAATTAATTTAATATTCGTGTTTTGTTTCTATCTTGATTTTGAATTTGTTGCGGATGAATTGACTGGTTAAAAATTCTAGGGTTCATTAGAATTAGATGTTTTAGATTGTAACATGCTTCTTTTTCTATTTTGCTTCTTACCGCCTTTACTATTTGACTGTGTAAGTCAATTGATTCATTTCCTTTGAATTATCTAATTCTAGTGGTGTCGTCATTTTGCAGCTCCGTGAAGCTTAATTGTGTAATTAATTTAACAGTTGTGCTTTGTTTCTATCTTGATTTTGAAGTTGTTGGCGATGAATTGCCTGGTGAAAATTCTAGGGTTCATTAGAATTAGATGTCTTCGATTGTAACATGTTTTTTTTGCTCCTTACTGCCTATACTATTTGACTGTGTAAGTCCATTGATTCATTTCTAATGGAATTCGAGCTCTCCTTTTATGTTGTTACTATATTGTAAGAAATCTTGTGTATTATGTGGTGTTGTTGTGTTGGGAAAAGGAGTCTGTGCATTTACGCAGTATTTGGGCCTTTTTCTTCGAAGCATACAAACGTTATTCATGTCTATATACTTGGTGTGCTGCAGATGATTGCTAGGATTTTGGGGGTCAACATAGTTGAGATGCTTTTCTCCTTTTATGTTGTTATTATATCATAAGTAATCTCGTGCCTTATGCGGTGTTATTATATTGGGAAATGAATTCCATGTATTTATGCTGTGTTAGGACTTTTTTCTTATAAGCACACACAAGTTATTCAAGTCTATACACTTGGTGCTCTGCAGATGATTGCTAGGGTTTGGGGTGTCCACATAGTTGTGATGCCTTTCCCTATTGTGATGTTTTTGCATCACTAATTTATTCGAAAAAGTTATTTGAGTCTATATACTGTTTTCATCTTTGTGGGTGTTGCTGTGTTGGTTTCTCTAGGTGGTGACAATGTCAACTCCTGCTAGGAAGAGGCTGATGAGAGATTTTAAGAGGCTGCAACAAGACCCGCCCGCAGGAATCAGTGGTGCTCCTCAGGATAACAATATAATGTTGTGGAATGCTGTCATATTTGGGTGAGTTGATTTGAAATTGGATGAAAGTCCGTTGTTACTTTTACTTTTTACTTCATTTTTCTATTTCTTTGTTTAATTATTGATGGGAAAACAATTTCTGCTTTCTTGTCTGCTTTGGATTGCAGTCCTGATGATACTCCATGGGATGGGGGTGAGTGAATTCTTGCACCAAACTCTTATCTAAAAATTAACTTCTAACATGTGTGGGTTAACTACTTTTTCCATCTTGCACGTTAAATACAATTGTAACAATCTGTGTTGTGTTTGAAGCTTACCTAGCAGAATGGGTTTATTTGAATCATGTTGTAAAGTGTGTCATAGTTCGTCCATCCTCATTATGTTTTTGAGAAGCTGAATTCAATAGATATCTAGGTCATCTTAAAATTTAGAATTTTTCTAGGGCTGACACATAGATGTTGCTCTGTATGTTTGTGGTATTTTTTGGTTCTCTTCTAAGTTCTAGCTTTTGTTTATTATATTGTCATGTTCATACTATAAATTACTGCACCTGTTAATAATTGTATTATATACCTACACTCTCTGGAGAGGTATATTATCTTTTATGATAAAGTATAAACTCTCGTTTGCCCCATGGAGCTGTGTTCTGCCTTAATAAGGGAAACCTGATGTTATAAAGCTGACGCCACGACTTGATCTTGGGAAAGGTCTAACCCATTGTGGGTCTATTGTAAGTAGTCTTACTGAGCATTTGCAAGAAGCTGATTCTGATAAACTACTTGATATGGGGTCTGGTGTTGAACCAGAAATAGACCCCTTAGTGGTCCTCAATCAAGGGAGGCCCATAATTTGGAAGGTGTATGACTATAAGAAAAAGAAAGAGAAGAGAGGATGAGGTGTTCATATGGGCAGTTAGTCGGAGAATGCAATTTTGGTACAGCCTATAGGGGGAGAATGGGAAGTGAGGTGTGATTATGGTATATTTTCTGTTATGAGTAAGAGAGAGAGAGAGAGAGAGACAATCATATTCTCTAAGGAGCAATAGCTCTGGTTTCCATTGCATGAGAACTTAGGCTCTTCTGCAACCCTTTCAATACACATTATTGCATTTCAGTTTATAATTTACGTGTTCTATTAGATTCCATGATTCATACTCGTGACTTCTTAGTCACAACTCACATTGAAACACCTCCAACCATTGTATCAAGGCTTCCTTTTTTCATCTGTTTATGTTCTAGTTAAAAATTAATTGAAAATTGTGTCCTCATGTTTTGTGTGGGAGGGGGAGGGGAGTTGGTGTATTATGGGATGTCATATTTGGTCTCTCTTGATATCATCATGATACTTGTTATATGTACTTAACTACATATTTTGATTTATTCAGGTACGTTTAAATTGACTCTCCAAGTTTCTGAGGATTATCCAAATAAACCACCAACTGTACGATTTGTATCTCGAATGTTTCATCCAAATAGTAAGTTTTATGTCGAATTTTTTTCTATTCATCATATCAATATATTAAGGCCTATTTGGTTTCATAAAACGTTATCTGTTACAAAATTGCCACCTTGTTTTCACGGACACTGTTTCCTGTTTTCAAAGATTTGTATAGAAAATAGTTAAAAAATGGTTTTCACGGTCTCCTGTACAAATCTTTGAAAAAAGAAAACAAAGTGAAAACAATTTTGTAAATGAAATTGAAAACAGAAAATCAAAACCGAAAATGATTTCTCAAATCAAGCAGGCCTTTTGTTTTGTAGATACTGATGTCATTTTTTTCATCTTTGCATAGTTTATGCGGATGGAAGTATTTGTTTGGATATACTACAAAATCAGTGGAGTCCTATATATGACGTTGCTGCTATACTCACATCTATCCAGGTACCATCTAATGTTTATAGTCAATAATACTTGCATCTCTTTTGTGTATTTTGCAAAAGAACTAAACAAGCGGATGTACATCATTTAACCTATGACAGAAGTTTCATTCTTTCCTTGAATTCTCTTCCTACCTTTTCTCGCTTCCCTCCTCAAACTTGCAATCTCACACAGAAATCTTTCTATGAGAGAAGAGATTGCAAGTTCTCTTTTGTGTATTTTGCAAAAGAACTAAACAAGCGGATGTACATCATTTAACCTATGACAGAAGTTTCATTCTTTCCTTGAATTCTCTTCCTACCTTTTCTCGCTTCCCTCCTCAAACTTGCAATCTCACACAGAAATCTTTCTATGAGAGAAGAGATTGCAAGTTTTGATGACAAAATCTGATAGAGAAATGGTGCATGCCACCCTTCAATGTGATAAAAGCACTTGTTTATGATATGTTTGGAGGGAAATCAAGGTGCTTTGAATATCCAGCCATGACATGTGTAGGGAAAGAAGGTCAAGCCTATTTTGGATATATTGTTGGAAACCTTACCTCGCAGTTGCAAGAGGTTGATTCAATGACTTGAACTTATGACCTCTAGTCACACAGTAGCATCTCAAACCGCTATGCCACCTATTGTGAATTTATTGTAGGTAGTCTTACGTACAATCAAAGGAAAATATTATAGGCTTATAAGATATAGACAATAGTAAAGCTTAAAGAATTTTCAAAATGGCTTTCTTTTCCCTACTCATATACTGTTATTATTGCATTAATTTGATGAGAAGAGATGTTATTATTTACTTATTCCGCCTCCTAAGAGTTTACCTAACATAAAAATAATATTAAGAAAGCATATAAAAAAACTTTTCTACCATGCATAGGACATCAAAACTTATGTTGAAAGTTCAGCTCGTTTTGTAGAGAGACTTCTGATTGGTTTCTATGCAGTGGATTCGTGATACTTTGTCTTTCTAATGCCTAAGTCTCTGCTTGAATTTTATATTATCCAGAATGTTTTATTTTTTCAGTTTCTAATTGCGAGTCTTCTCTGCAAAATTCAGCTTTAAGTAACTTCTTTTGGAACTAGCAATTCCTCTATGAGTTTGAGGCTTTTGTTTAGACATTGTACTTGAAAAGATTGATACTGACTATTTCTTTATACAGAAAGAATTCAGATACACACACGCACAACTTAGTTCCTTTTTTTGTTCTTCATAAGTTACGAAACCAGTACCTTCCATCTATTGCACTGTGTTAGGTTGGCAATTTGGGTCTCTTTGGATTAGGGGTTTAGGAGGAAAAGGGAGGTTAGTGAAAGGCTTATGGTAAAAATCTTTCTTGTTTTGAAGTTTTGTAAAAATCTGGGAAGAGAATGAGTGTTTTTCATAACTCTCTAAAAGCTTTTTCCTCTGCAGTCTTGGAGGAATAATGTTGTTATGTACTCATTTCCACTTGTTCAGGTTGCAGAGTTTCAAGTTTGTGTTTTTATAAGGATACAATTGTAAGTTTATATTGTAATTAGTCATTTAAATGTAACAAACTTTTCATTTCCTTTGTAATAACCAAACAAGAACAAAGGTTTACTCTTCATATACCTTGCTCTCCTTACCCTTCCTACACCCTTAATCCCTTTCGGTTCCTCCCCTTTAGGAGTAGAAACAATATAAGGTGCTTTCGAAATGTGCCTTTTAGCTTAAGTGGTGGTGCATCTGATTGGAGTGTAATCCTAGAGTTTTAAGCCATGTATTTCTTCCTTCACACTTTTTTTATTTAGAAATTACTTGTTTTTAAACTTCCTCCTAATGATCTTACATGCGAACTCACGATGGCAGCAGAAAAAGTTCTGTTGAGATCAGTATTGCACAGACACAGAAACTAGTAGCACGGCCCATTTATGACTAAACAGAAGCTTTGATGACATTGTGCTTAACCAAAGAACCGTCTTCCAAAGGCGTTGAGAACGTTTCTTTGCCTGCCATTTTTTGTTCCATATCCAATAAAAATAATCTTTAAGCATAATATATATTTCTGGATGATTTATCCTGAGTAGTTGGCAACATATTATTTTCTAAAAAATAATTATTCTTTTTGCAGTCACTGCTTTGTGATCCCAACCCAAATTCTCCTGCAAACTCAGAAGCAGCTCGGATGTTTAGCGAGAACAAACGCGAGTACAATCGAAAAGTGAGGGAAGTTGTGGAGCAGAGCTGGACAGCTGATTAAGTTTGTCCTCGAATGTGTATCGGTCACTTCGGTCTGTCCGAAGCTTTGAAGGTGTGAACCTTAAAGAATCATTGTGCAAACTTATCAAATTTAATTTCCCAGCTGATAGGAATGATATCTTCTTATCTTATCTGTTGTAATTTTGGCATTCCAAGTGTCAGTTAATGTAAAATAGAATTGTGTCAATTTACTCTGGATTGTGTCATCAACATGGTTCAATATGGAAGTTGCAGTTTGCATAATTGGTTGTGGTCATAAGAATTTATCAAAATTAATTTATGGGCTATGAAGCTACATGTTGAATTTAAGTTTGCCAAATGGTTCATTGTATCATGTTATGGAATGACAAAAGGCTCTTACATGGGCTTTTCTTTTTGACACTTTCTTCCCACTCCTTGCTGATCCCTAACACACAAGACCTTCTTACATTTCTTTAGGGATATGCAGAGAGTGGAAAAGGGTGTGCTGGAAAGAAAAAACCTTTTTACATTGGCCCATTCTTTAATGATGACTACAACAGCCTAGAGAAGGCTTATTAGGTTCAATTTAATACTCCCTCCATTCCTTTTTTTTTTTTTTTTGAGATTAACCTCCATTCCTTTTTAGATATCTATCAAGGTTGATATATAATAATCAATGAAACTTTTAAATGTTTCATTTTAAATTTTGTTGTTTTTGATAATATTGTAATTTTTTTTATGCATTTTACTTTTCTATAATTTTATTACACATATTTTCTCTATAGTAAATAGCCAAGAGTATAATTGACAAAAAAGTAGTTAATGTGGCTTTGAATTTTGAAATGATAATTAAATAATGGACAATTCTGTTATACCCTTGAGATTTTGTTGGGTATGGAATATGGATACTCTATAGGCAAAATTAATTCAAAATTTAAGTTTATATAAAAATAATTAAATATAAAAAATGATTTTTGATTAAGTGATTGGACTTTGGATATCAAAGAACAAGATTTAGTAGCATTGCTTTAATTGGTTTTATCTTCCTTTTATGATGCATTTATGTACTGCAACTAGCTAAGTTTACTTCAACATTTTATCACTTAGTTTTCATTTGTCACGTATTAGGAAAATTAATGTCACAAATTGATTATTGTTTTAGATTTTCAATGAAGGCTTTAATATTTTTTTCCACGTATACCCCCGTTAATTATGACAATTTTTTACATCCAATAAATTATTCACATTTAGATAGAAGGGTTAAATTTTAATAAATCTGGACCCATAATCATTTTTTTTAAAGGTGTGTCGAAACCTTAAGCAGCAAACAAAGTGGGAAGGAGGGAGGAGTTTTTACTTTACTATTTACCATAGTATTCAGTGCACTTTTGTTGCACCTAATCCAAAATGATGTAATAAACTTTTTATATGTGCCAATGTGGCTAATGGAATGAATCAATCATGACCTCATAACAAATTCTTTTCTCTTTGAATATTCTATGCAACTTTATCCCTTTCTTCTACTTGCAATTCGGTCTCATTCTGCCATTGAGACTCCATGGGGTTCTATTTCGAAGCTTCAATTATCCCTAGTGATCCGAAATACCATCACACCCTCCTCTAATCTCCATCCACCCTTGATGGAAGCATTTTGTCTTTTTTCAACTCTTTCTATTGTTTTTTTTTACTCGAACTCTTTCTATTGTTGGGTTGTTTAAAAAATGAATCTTTGTTTTATGAAATTGTTATCACTCATATATAAGATTGATAACAATTTATTAATCCATTCCATTGCATGATTTCTGAATATGTATTAGAGGAAACACATAAGGCATTGAAGGCGATTTTTTTTTTGGTGAAAGGCATTGAAAGCGACTTTATGATTGGCTACTATCAACTAATTATTAGTCCCGAGAAGGTAGCTCAGTTGGCGAGCTAAGATACATGAAGGAATTGCAAAATTGCAAGAAGGAGGTCCAGGGTTTAAACCCGGAAACTAACATTCCCCACCCCCACTAACATTTGCTTATAAAAAAAAAATCAACTAATCATTAATAGAATTTGCTTTTCTTTTTTGATAAGCTAATAGAATTTGCTTTGATTCACTATGTGCAATTAGTAGCATCACGAGTAGAAGGATAGTGGTGGTAGATCCGGTATATCAGAATGCAGATCCTCACAATTTACCTAATAAATGGTAATTGCCATTCCTATCAACACTAGAGAGACACGTGGCCTAAATGAAAATTAACGACAGAGATTTACTTTTATGATATTTAATTAAAATTTAAAATAAACATGTTTATTCATCATCTTCAATCTTTATTATCGTGTTGCCTTCAACCTATGTCTACTAGTTCGCCGTCAAACTCCATCTGCTAGTTCCCTGTCAACCACTGTTGTTGTCTTCAACCTCCATTGTTGTCTTCAACCTTTTGTATTCTCGTGTGTTTTTCATGGATGAGAACAGTATAATAAAATTTGTCAAGAATCTGTCAAGTATGTATCTTTGTTTATCTTAAGTATCAGAACCAAGCTTCGCACAACTCAAATGATAAAGGCACTCCATTCCATGCATTGCGGTACCAAGTGGAACCACTCCATTGTGGCACCACTATACTTTATTAACAGGAACGGAGATCGCAATTTATCACATAAATTGCGATGATCCGCACTCATCATAGCTTGTACACACTTAAGAATATACTTATGACTCTTCAAAGATGGAGGATTTTTTTTTTATAAGTAGAGAAATTCATTATGGTGTTCAAGGACAGATGCAGAAATATTAGGGTGTTGGGGCCTTACTTATGCCTGTGGCGAATTTGTAGCATCGAATTATAATATCATGTTTCTGTAATGCTTAAAATAGGGGAAGGATACTCTGACTTTTTGGCGGGAACTTCCCCCTAACTTTGTGTCTATCTCTCTCTTTTTATACATTCTCTCTCATCTTATTTTTCTTCATTTCCCTCCATTTTTCTTTTCTCTCTCATCAAAAAAAGACCAAAGTTAGGGGGAAGTTCCCACCAAAAAGTTAGAGGATCCATTTCCTAGCTCATGTGATTACGCTAGAGTTTCGTCTCATGGGGTATTGAAAAGCTGAAGTGCGCAGAACCTAGGGTTCCGTCTCTGCAACAAGTCACAGACAGAGATCATCAACTATCCGCTCACCAGCAGCAAGTGTTGCGTACCGCCCAAGTAGAATCACGCGTGATACATACGCAGTCTCCCATCACGTGAAAGGCATCCCGAATTCTGATTTATTCGTGCAGGGTCCCGTAGCAGAAATTCAAGATCCTATCTTTTCTAGCTAATAATTTGCAGCTGCATGTGAATAATAATTGTTCTAATATTAAATCTTTTGCTCAAGCCCTAATTAGAACAAGAGATAAAATATGTGATATTTCTTTGAGTCAACTCCCTTGCCCGTGCATCAAAGTGGATGAACTAGCAATTTCCATTCCGGAGGAAGAGTATGCAACACGTTTGGAGGAATACAAGACACACATTCATGACAAGAAGAGTGTTGCTAGCACTTTTTGGATATTAATGATTCAATTTAAGTTTCATAAAAAAGAATTAAATATTTTTCATTTTCATATATATATAAAAAAGGAACGAATGAGATCTATATTCCTTTTCTTGTCAGAATTGTATTGATTCAAAAATGAGACCAAAGTTTTATACACGTGACAAAAACTTTACCGTAAGAAACTCCCATGTCTATCGAAAAACTCCACTCGATTCTTCTTATTTTCAAAAAAAAAATCTTGCCTTGATTTTTGTTAATAACAATTGATAGAAAAAACTTAACTATGTCATTTATCTTTCACCCTTTTTTCATTTTCGTTTTCGTATTTTATCTTTTAAAATATTTGTTTACGTTTTTTTTAGCTATGCTGGTCTTCTCTCCTTGCGCCTCACTTCAGTTGAAATGCAACTTAGATTTAATATTCTATTTTAAAATTGTCGACGTTATTAAAAAATTGGATATCCGACATTTTCAATACCGGGAAGGTGACACTAGAACGAAAGTAACGCATGATCACATTACATTAGCAATGCAAGTATAGGTATTCGCAATGGCAGAGTAGACTTATAAATATGAAGGGTGAGTATGTGAACGGTGATGTTGAGTTAGAGGGAAGAACTTGGTGAGGTGCAGAGTGATGTACCAAAGAAGAAAAATACTCGAAGAAATACTTGATAGCCAAATGGGAGACCAAAGAAAAAAGTTCTCTAATGCTTCTAAGGCACAAAGTAGGGGTGTCAAAGTGATCCATTTGTCTACTGGATATCCGGTCCGTCCATAGCAAAATCCATCCAATCCATCCGTTACAAACAAAAAAATAATAATGGATTGGATTGGATCCATCCACTTGATTTGTGGATGGTTGTGATCCATCCATTAATTTTTTTAAATCCAATGGATTATCAATAAGTATAAGATCAAAATCCAATGGATAATTATTTTTTTTGACTAAAATCAATTGGATAATTACAAAAAATACATTTTTACAAAAAACTATTTCTAAAAACAATTTTCAGTTTTTTTAAAAGGACTTTTCAATTTTAAAATTTTTTTCCAATTTTTTTTTTAAAATTCAGAAAAAAAAATATATATTATATTTTTTGACAATATAATATATATATATATATATTAATATATAATATATATATATATATATATATATATATATATATATATAATATTATATATAGCACCACCATGACTGGCGGCCGGCCGCCGGAGAGCCGCCGTGACCGCCGCCGTACCACCACCACCGACCACCGCCGGTCGCCAGAGCTCCGCCGCCGGCCGCCGTGCCGGCCGCCGGAGCTCCGCCGCCGGCCGCCGCTTCCCCCACCACCTCATATATAAATATATATTTATATTATATGTAATATATATTTATATATTTATATTATATATAATATATATTTATATTTTAACAATATTATATATAAATATATATTTTTAAATATAATTTTTGTTTTGTCAAAAAAAGTAATATTTTTTTGCTGCAACATTAAAAAAAAAATTTAATAAAAATATTTTTTTATTAAAAGATTTTTTTTTTTAAGGTATTAGTGGATGGATCAGATATCCATCCATAAAAAAATTGTTAATGGATGAATTGGATGGACTTTTTTGGTCCATGGATGAATTGGATTGGATTTGTTTGATACAATCCTAATGGATATAAATTTTTTAATGGATTTCTTCAATCCATCCATTATAATCCATATCCATATCCATCCAATCCATCCATTTTGACACCCCTGGCACAAAGTGACAGTGATAGTGAAGTTCCGAGTGAAAGTGAACAAGATAAAGAAGTTGTTGATAAGGAAGAGGCAAATGGTGATCATAGTGTTGCAGGTAAGAAACCTTAATTACTAGCTTTTATGCTTATATTTTAATCCCCGTTGTTAAGTATAGAGTTTATAAATCTTAAAATTGTTGTAATGTTTTTGGTAGGTATGAGGTTTAGTGATGATGAAAAACATACCAATGATGTGGTTGGTTTGGATGATGTCGTTATTGAAATGGTAAGCCATAGACCGAATAACAGTGTCAAAAAAAAAATAGACAGACCAAAGAGAGATAAATCCCTTTTGAAACCTACATTGAATGTTGGGTTGGATGGAGTATTACTCTGAGGAATTAGAAAGTGGAGGTGAGTCAGGTGACAGTGAAGAGAAATTTCATGTTCCAAGTTCCAGTACAGGGTAGATTATTGAAGCAAAATGGTTGCTCAAAAGGTGTGGAAAGCAGCGAAATTACTCAGGGAGGCCAACAATGATAAAAAATAAATATTATCAACTATAAATTGAATTTCATTAACCTACTACCAAATTTACCTAACTACCCTCACAACATTCTCAACATTTGCCCTTTAATGTCATTTTTCAAACTAGGCACCAAATTCAAAATAAATTGAAGTCAAAATTTGACTTTTGAAGTAAGTTTTGAAGAGTGTTTTGAAATAAGTTTCTTCTTCATTTTGGTTCTCTTTCATTTACATTTTGAAGGTGTTTAAACATTTTAACTTCCCCTTCTCTGGTGTTTTTATTCCTAATATTCATTTTCAGTTTTAAATTTGTAGCAATACATTTATTATATCATATATTCAGTGCTCAATAGAACAGATTTTTTTCCAGGTACTACTACTCCTCGCTGCGAAACCTGAATGCACGATGAAGTTGAAGTTGAACAAGAGCTGTTACCTGGCTTTTGGAGAAGATGAAGCAGACTATTACTTAGAGTGTATAAACCTTAAAATGCTAAATCCTGGCCGTTGGATTGGCAAGTATCTCCTCAAATCTCCAAATAAATATACTAATAAATAAAATTTAGGCTAAATAGCACTTTTGGTTCTTTATCTTTGCTCCAGATTTCACTTTGGTCCTTTATCTTTTTTTTGGTCCGTTTTGGTCATTTATCTTTCATTTTCGTTTCACTTGGTCATTTATCTTTTTTTTTGTCCGTTTTGATCATTTATCTTTCATTTTCGTTTCATTTCGGTCTCTCACGTTAGTTTTAACTAAAATTAATAGGCTTAACTACAGTTTTGGTCCCCCTATTTTCCTCAACTCACGATTTTGGTCCCTCAAGTTTTAATTTCACGATTTTGATCCCCCTATTTTCCAAATTTGTAAAATCAATAGTCCCCCACTGTTTGGTCAAAATTGATTCCCCTAAAGCTGAAACGCAGAAAAATCGTTCATGGTGGTTTGCTGGGTTCCAGATCTGTTCGTAAGGTTCCAGATCTGTGATGAAGCCGAAGTGATGAACATGATGAACACAGAGAGATCTGGAAACGAACACAGAGCGAAAATTTCCTCTCTCAACCGCGAAAACGAAGCAAAGGCAGCGAAAACGAAGCAATTTTTGTTGGAGAGCAAACGAAAGAAAGATGCGACGGCGAGGGGGAGGAGAGAGTGACGGTTGTGATGGTTAAAGGGAGAGGAGAGGAGAGAGTGCGGTGGAGAGAGTGAAGGTATTTGTGTTTTTAATTTTTGTTTTTAAAAATTGTATTTTTTAATTGTTTTAATGTTTTAATTGAATTAATTAATATTAATTTTAGTTAAAACTAACGTGAGGGACCAAAATGAAACGAAAATGAAAGATAAAGGACCAAAACGGACCAAAAAAAAGATAAAGGACCAAAGTGAAACGAAAAGATAAATGACCAAAACGGACCAAAAAAAAGATAAAGAACCAAAGTGAAATCTGGAGCAAAAATAAAGGACCAAAAGTGCTATTTAGCCTAAAATTTAATGGATGCCAGCTAGCTACATTTTTTTGTCAGGCTTTCGGTATCTGTTGCCGTATGTATCTATAAAATCAAAACTTACAAGCTTACCTCAATATACTTATCTTTGTAGCCGTATCCCTTCATATTAATTTTATTAAAATTAAAACTTCATACTATTTTCAAATAACATTTTATAATGTTTCAACGATGTTGATCCACTACAAAATAAATTTTACTATCTTAGTCTATAAAAAAAATGATCTATTTATTATATATATATATAATAAATATTTTTTTTTACAAGATATATAGAGTATCTTAACCAATATGTAACCAAAAAAAGAGTATCTTAACCAATAAGGTTGGTCCAAGTGGTAACTGGGCTCGGATCTCACCCCAATGTCTCAGGTCCGAGTGCTTTATGAACCAACAAGATCTATGATTGGCTAAGTAGATGCTAATTGATTGGTTAGACAAATACTTACAATAGTATTGGTGTTAACTGCTAAGTATGTTGGGATGCTAATTGATTGAATAAACATTATTACATATTGTCATGTTTTGAAGGGGACACAATGTTGTCACAAGGTAAGGTTCAGACTAAGTAAATTCGTTAGTAATGTTCACGGGGAAGGTTCGAACTAATTAAATTTGTTTACTTAAAATTTGTCTTACTTTTATGGGGTAATGTTCGGACTAATTGTACAACTGTTTTAGAAGAATGACATTTCAAATTAAAGTATAATGATGTCACGTAACGTGATAAGCATGTGCGGATGCACAGAATGTACTAGTGTCACTTAATATCAGAGGGCAATTTGATTGTGCGAAAAGGAGAAGATTGACAACTCTCATCAACCAAGGTCCATTCCGATAGCAACTTGCTTTCTACGATTCCTCAAAGGTAAGTGTCTTTGGTTGGAGGCTTTTGTTAGAAAGATTTCCAACAAGACCAACTAGAAGTTAGACGTGTTGTGCATCATGCTCACGAGCTTAGATGCCCTTTCTGTTTTGAAGAGGATGAGTCCATGAATCAATTGTTTTGTAAGTGTAGGACTACACAATCTATGTGGCATGAGATTATTTCTGCCTTGGTTGTGCACAGATGGATGCATGCACCTGAAGGGCTTCATCACTTTTTTTTTCTTCGAAATTTGATCAAAGGGAGCAAGGCCAAGAAGGTAAAGTATTTTTTTTATAAGAAGGTAAAGTATTTTATTTGGTTAGCAGTAACTTGGTGTATTTGGCATTATCGTAACAAAACACCCTTTTTAGAGAATCATTGATCAATGTGAGAATTTTGGTAAACCATATTAAATGTTCTTGTTCATTAGTAGACCAAGGAGACATTCCTATGTTAAAGTTACAGAGAGGTGGAAAGATACTTTGGTTTGCCTAGGTAACATTTGAGTTTGTGTTTCTTTGTAATAGGTTGGAGTACCCTACTACTTATTTTTTTTACCAAGCCCAACTACTCCTTATTAATCCATCGTTTCTTATAAAAAACAATATTCATAGTATCTATTAATTTTTCATGCGATTCACCCACAAAGCACAGTCAACACTTGTACGGTTTATCTAGTACGATTTAAGTTACATTGGCATGATTAAGTGCGGGTTAAGAAAAAAATCAGACATATTCAAGAAGCATAGTACGGAAACTTAAGGTCAATTAATAGATAACCATGCACCAAAAAAGTCGATTAATAGATAAAATTAAGGAAAATTTTGCCTCGTTATATAACCATTTTCCTGGCAAAAAATATGAGGCTATAACAAATGATCCAGAATAAGCATTCTATGTTGTACTTCAAACTTAGAAAAAAACATATCAGTAAGTTAACCACAACAAATAAATAAACAATCAATATATACAATTTAATTGTATAAAAATGATTGATTATAATCCTATCAAGACTCCAGCAACTTCTAAGCTTAAATAATTTCAAACAAAATCCTCTTAAGTATAACAAAAGGCAAAACAAACCAATGTAAATACCCAAAATAAAAAATAAAAAACCAATGTAAAATAATAGAAACCCCTTTAGAATTTTCCTACCTATTTGTGTCACCAAGATTAGCCCTTCCGGTCATTTCCAAAAATCACCTACATTTCCTATCTTGCAAAAAAGTCCAAACGTCTAGTATGGGCCCACCGTATGCTAGTCCTTAGTATTCAATTTCACCCCTGAAGTATTCCTGTTATTCACATGCATAAATATAATGCACATAACTTATAATGTGCATTCACCAGCGAAACCAAACAGCATAAACTCATGAAATTCCACCCAAAACTCTCCTCAGATCAGATTTCTGCTGTGAAGTTAACCTTGAAGGATACTTGACATCAAACTTAATTCTCAAATTCCCCTTTCTCCCAGGTTCTTTGGAAATGGGCATTCCTTCATTAGGAACAACTTTCTCAGAACCATGTTTGACTATATCTGTCAATGGGATGAAGAGATTCCTTCCATCCAAGGCAGTCAGCTCCAAGGTTTTGCCTGTAAGGGACTCAAGAAGAGTCAACTCTTGGTTAATCACCAAATCATTACCATCTCTTCTATAAAGATCATGTGGTTTCTCATCTAGCACAAAAATAAGATCTGCTGGGATGACTCCAGGCTCCTGGTTACCCTTCTCTGGGAATGTAATCTTTGTTCCTTTCTTCCAGCCAGCTTTTATGTCAATAGTCAGAATCTCATCCACATCTTGACTTTTACTGAAATGGAATTGCACGTGTCAAACATTGTAAACAACAAAAAATATTTAACTCTCAGATTAAAGAACCTTTAGCAGTAATTCTCTAAAGAGATGATCATGCCATTAGTATAACTAGGCAATTCTTTCCCTGTTTCATCAATGTAATAGAGTAATTAAGTTAACTATCACAGTGAAGTTCTCAAGATATTCTTTTACGGATTTTATAAGACCTGTGTGTCTTAACCGTTATATCGGGATAATAGTCTCCCTCTCTAGAGAAGAGATAATAGATTAATCTGCCCAATCACACTACCAGCTTTCTAAGTAGTTTTTTTTCTCAAAAAATAGTGATGTCATTAGTATAAAAAGGCAGTTCTCTTCGTGTTTCCTCAATGTAATCAGAGTAATTAGATCAACCATCAGAACACAGTATACCCCAAACATTCATCTTTGGAACTAAAAGGACCAGCATGCCTAAACCGATAACTCAGGATAGCAGAGTTCCATATTCTACAAAAACAATAGATTATCAATGAAATAAGTACAAGCGATAATAAAATTTCATTAAGGAGAAAAAAAAACTAGACTCAACTACCCTTTTAGTCCCTCTGGTTGCACTAAAGTTCAGTTTTGGTCACCAAGTTTCAATTTCAATGGAAACTATAGGACCCATAGTTTAGTTTCAAAATGATGCAATCAAGTTTGGCACCAAAAATGAATCATTTTTCTGGTAAAGAAAGGGCTAACTTAAATCATATAATGTACTGACCCAAATGCGCAAGATAAAGTAATAGCATGTCTAGTACTTTTACTTTCCAGAATATGTAATTCTAAAATAATTGGTTTGCCATGTACCGAAAAAATAAATAGTTGACTAGTTTTCCTTTCAAACTTGAAAGTTATGAGCACACATCCATTTGTTATTTAATATTTAGCTCAAATTATCTATACATATACATATAAAATACTTTTCAAAATTTCCAAAGATTCATTCACAGACAGTACTGAAGCGAACATGATATACATAACTATGTTAGTACTGCCCTGACTTGTGTCAAAAAGGACAATGTGAAGAACTTACCGTGAGAGGGGGGACTGAGTACAGTAGGAAAATACCTCAGTCCTGAAAATACCTCAGTCCTGAAATATCACATTTGAAGAACTTATTGTGAGAGGGGGGACTGAGTACTAAGTACTGTGGGAGCACTAAAAGTTTTCTCCTACAGTAGAGTTATGGGAGGGTTACTTGTATGCAAGCTTACACTTGAGTGCAGATAGATGGGGTTGTTTCTGTGACTAGAACTCATGAGTCATGACCAACAAGTTGAAAGGCAAGCAACCTTACCATTGGGCCAAGAGCCCAAGACTCATCATATACCTTGACTAAATTATAGATTCTTGATCAAACTCCTAAGTAGTCAATCCCGGAATGCGGAGCGGAGCGGCCGACCCCAAAAATGCTAAAGTGGTTTAGCGGATAGTGATATGGCCGCTATTTTGACCTATATATATTAAACCTCTATATATACTAAATCACAGGCAAGATATACAAATCCTCAAAAATAAAAATACACAAAATCAAAAGGATAGTCCTAAACCGTCCACTAAATAATATAAATTAAAAGACGTTGGTGTTTGACTAGAAGATCCCATGCAGCAAAGAAACAGAACAGAGAAGTCCCAAACTCAGAAACAGAGAAAACGTAAAAAAAAGAGTCTTCTCTTTCATGCAGGAGTGCGTTAGTGGGATGGTTAAGGTTCTATTTTACCTTCAATAATATTTATTTACCCTGAAATAGCATTTAATAGTAATAAAAGGAAAAATTAGGGTAAATCGGTGGATACGCAAAAATTTAAAAAAGGAACGAAGCGATCCTTACAATAGCGGCCGTTATCACCGCTAACTACCGCTTTCGCACCGCTATTAGCGGCCACACAGCAAATAGCAGAGTGCTAGGTCAAATTCCGCTCCGCTAAACCACTATAGTGCGCTATAGCGCCGCTATTGACTACCTAGTCAAACTCCCCCATCTAACATTAATAGGGATACCATAATCTTTGTCCAATTCATTGTAAACCATAAATTGCATCCATATCTTCGTGATTATTGCGAACCAGTGTTTCCCTTTTGATTACAAAAGTGCTACACTATTTTCACTCTGTTTCCAGTTTTTTAAGGATTTGCAAACAAAAAAATGAAAACCAACCTTTCATTGGACTTTAGAGTTAGACAACCCATGCTTACTGTTATCAAGGACCTCACACTTAAATAAAAGGAAAAAGGAAATACAAGTTCTAAGTTGCCCAAGGAAACTGCCAGGAAGATTCTCAAGCATCAGAAGAGACCAAAAGTCATAATTGCCATACTTAATTATGTTGGGAGAAAATCATTGAATCAAATGAACTAAAAAATAAACCATTAGATACCACACTATCACATTCACTTTCAAAATAAATTATCACGTTCATAAAGCCACAACTATATCAAATGAACACAACTTTTGGGGATATGTTATACTTAACAGTTACCACTTACAATGACATCATTTCATATGCAAATTAGAAACAGGTTAAGAGGCAATCATGGAATTACTTTTGTTGGTAAAAAATGGCCCACGAAAATTTTCTGCCTGCTAGAAACAGTATCCCTCCTAAGATTGACAATGTTTATATTCATTGTGGCATGGCATTCATATTTGTCATACACACACCTGAATCAATTTAAATGATTTAAATTTTAATCATTTACAAAACTCATGCTTACAAGAAATTTCACTATTCTCTTTTTCTCTCCAAGAGGACCATATCCTATTGTCTATACAAGGAGAGGATCCAAATCCAAACATGACATCATCATCATCTAAAGCCAAAAAGTCCATTTCAGACTTCAGTTACAGGATTGACTAAATTCTTTGCCATCCCTTTCCATAGAATAAATGACCCAAGCATAGACACGTTATGTTATAATGAAGAAAACACATAATCCATGACCTAGCAAGTCAAGTATTTGTACTTCCAGAACAACCAACCATTTTTTTCAATACAAAAACAATCAACCATTGAGTTGCTCAGTTCAGCTACCACTATAGTTAGGTAATATGCAACTCTGTTATCAATCAACCAAAGTCAAAAGGAGATGCCACTTTAAAGACACGAGGCTTCAATTTCAATACCTCCAAAACAGAATTTGACTACGTGCACACACACACATTGAATGAAACTGTACTAGTAAATTACTAAACTAAAACAAATTCAACACTCTTAGTTGAAAATCAGTTTCAATCAACCAAACCCTAAACCTAAACCAATAACAAAAAAAACATTTAATTTCAAACAATGTAAGTAAAAAAAACGATAAATTAGGGTTTAAAATAAATTTACCCAAAATCATCGATAACAGTCCTCGAGATCTTCATCTTCTTCCTAGCACCTTTATAAATATCTTCCAAACTACACAGCAAAACATTCTCCACAGCAGGAGCTTTCCTCATCGCTCCACCAAACACTCCACCGCCATTCGATGTTCTGAAAAACCCGTCCCTCCGTGGACCACTAACGTCAGGGCTATCACCGATAATCTCAGCATAAATATCATCGGCATCGCGAGGATTGAACCGGAAGGTAGGATTAGTATTCTGACGACTATAGTTGTTATTATTGTTCCTGTAAGCGCGTGAAGATGAAGATGAAGAAGAAGCCGAAGCGGAAGAAGATGATGATTGTGGTGGTGGTGGAAATTGACCGGATTTAAGAGCTTCTTCACCATAAAGATCGTAGATCTGACGTTTCTGTGGATCGCTTAAAACGTCATACGCCTCAGAAATTCGTTTGAATTTGGCTTCAGCTTCGCTTTTATTAACTGGATTTTTGTCAGGGTGCCAAATCATTGCAAGTCTTTTGTAAGCTTTCTTCAAATCATCTTCACTAGCATTTCGATTCACTTTAAGAATGTTATAGTAATCCATTCCCATTCCTCTCCGGCACGGCGGCGAAGAAGAAGACACGGCGGCGAAGAAGAAGGGAGGACCGTTGGATTGTCGGTTACTTTTGGTGGCTCAATGAAGATTCATTGGAGAAAAGGTATATATAATAATGAAATAAAAGTCGTAATTTTCGTAATCATTTGCAGGAAATTTGTACTGATCAAAATTTGCAGGGAATTTGTTCGCTTTCTGAAAAGGAAAAATCAAAATATGATCAGTTATTTATTTATTATAATTATTATAAATAAAGTTACGGATTGCAATGGTGAAATTTTTTAGTGAATAAAATCTTTATCTTCCTTAAAAAGGGATTATTATTACACCTTTTTGGTCAGATATTTTGTTCCCTTTTTTTGTCTACATATTTTATTTATATCATATTTTATTTCCTATATAAAGCTATTTTATGATTTGTATTTACTGTTTTATGTTTTTTTTAAAACAAATGTTTTATGTTTTATTGCGGTCATTATTATAAAAATATATCGATTTCAATAATAAATAAAAAATATACCAATTAACGTCCTTGTATACAAATACATCTCTCGTAAGCTGTGTGGGTTAAGAATTTTCTATTTTAATATGAATAATCTATTATAACTATTATTATAAAGATGCTGACAAATTAAAATTAAGATTATTTTCACTAAATGTATCGATGTTAAATAAGAGTTTTTTGATTCGGCATCTACTTTCCTTCACTATCGGACGGAGTCTATTCCTTTTAGATTTTTGTGGATTCCAGTGAGCATTAATCTGAGACGTGGTGCAACTTGGAAATCAATGTTGGATATGCTTCATAAAAGACTCGCTCTCTTGGAAAGGACACAATCTTTCTATTGGAGACCAAGTAACTCTTAATAACTCGGTGTTGACTAGCAGACCTCTATATTTTTTCTCGTTTTATAAGGCACTGAAAGTTGCTATTAACTTAATGATCATGATTCAAAGAGACTTCTTGTGGGGGGTTAAGGAAGATGTTAGGGGTGTGTATTTGGTGGCTTGGGATAAGGTGTGCAAGTCGAAGGAGAGTGGATTCGGTATTAAAAACCTTAAAATGTTCAATATTGCTCTTTTATCTAAGTGGAAGTAGATAAGTGGAAGTGGCGTCTGCTGATAGGTGAAAATGCTAGTTGGAAAGGGATCTTAACTCATAGGTATGACGATTTTGCTTCTTTTATCTTCAACGAAACATCAGGAGGAGGGAAGAAGGATTCTCTTTGGTGGCGTGATCTCTGTATCTTGGGGAATAATGTGGCTACGGTAGGTTGGTTTAAAGCTAGTATCAGACAAGGACTAAAGGGAGGTGAAGGAGTGGACTTTTGGCATCATCATTGGATAGAATACCAGCCTTTATTTATGGTTTTTCCTTTGTTATATGCAAGTTGTGGAGCACAACATATTTCGGTGGCAGACTTAGGTTCTTGGCTCAATAATGGTTGGCAGTGGCAGCTTCCTTGGAATACTTGCATCGAAGATCAAGTGCAAGAGGAGGCGAACACATTAAGAGATATTTTGAGGGATGTCAACTCGACTCAACCAAATTTTTCTCAGTTTGATCCACTTATAATTTTCTTGTTAATTATACGTTGGACTCTGGGCCAAGGAGCGGTCATAACGAGATTTTTAAACGATTTTGGAAGACTAGAGTACCTTCCAAAATGCAAATCTTCGGTTGGAGAGTATTCACAAATGCTATTCCCACTAGAGGATCCTTGCTACATCGCCATGTTCTTACAAATGTGGATGATGCAATGTGCTTTGTTTGTAAGGAATACAATGAAAATGCATTGCACTTGTTTCTCCTTTGCAAATTCGCAACAGAGGTGTGGAGTAATGTTTGCAATTGGCTTGGACTTCAAGTACCTCCTTTTCACAGCATGGAGGATCACTTCTTAGGGATGGGCGATGTCTTCACTAGAACAAGGCCAAGAGGGTGAAATATTTAATTTGGTTAGTTACCTGTTGCCTTTCAAGGATAACATCTCTTGGGGGGGGGGGGGCAATGTAGAATCCACCGTTGATTATATTAAATATTTGTCGTGGAGTTGGTTTATCTATCTATGGTGTGGGTAGAAACTCTAGCTCCTCTTCAGTTTGGTGGAATAATGTTATCGTGTGCATTAACAATGTTTAGACTCCCTTTGTACTTTGGATTTGAGCACTCCCCTAGTACTCCATCAATGAATCAATGTTTATCGAATAAAAAATAATTTTAGTTTAAATATGTTTTTCGTCCGTTTGTACTTTGGATTTGAGCACTCCCCTAGTCTCCCTTTTCACTTTATTTCTTTAGTAATTTTATTTTGGTTTAAATATGTTTTTCGTCCCTGCAAATATAGTGATTTTTTAAATAAGTCCCTACAATTTTTTTTAAAAAAAAGTCCTTCCAATTTTTTTTAAATATACCCTTCTGTTAACTCTCTGTTAATATTTTGCTGTAATGGCTAACAGAATTCCACATCTGTCTTATTTGGGGTTGCCACATCAGTATTATTTAATTTCTTTTAATTTTTAAAAAGCTGACATGGATATAACATTAATTTCCCAAATTAATTTAGGATTTTCTTTCATACCTATTCCATCTTCTTCATTCCTCTCTCTCAAAATTAAAATGGTTGCACACATTTAATCTATACAACTGAATTCAGAATAGAAAAAGAAGAAGAATCATATAACAAAGCCAAAGTGATAATCAAAGATGAATTAACAAAGAGCGTGGATGAAACAGAGGATGCAGAGAAAAGGGCAAATGAGAGTGAGGGAAGAAGAAGAGTTTTCAGAGTTGCCATGAAACAGTACGTTTTGTGAGGCACTTGAGGAGATAGGAGTGGATTTGATAGAATGTCCTGCATGGGAGGACGAGAGGAAGTCCTGAGTTAATTCAATATGTTGTGGTGTTAGGTCGGTGATGGACTGATGGTGGGTAAAGGAACAAGAGGAATAGAAGGTTGATGTTGATGAGGAACCTCCATTGTTTAAATTTAGTATTGTAAATGTTGAATTGGTTGCTCCTCTTATTTCAGTTTCTGCGGTTACCTATTGTTATGAAATTTGAACTTTACCAAGTAAAAGGAGAACCGAAGAAAATAGAGAGGAGAAAAATCACCACAACACAACACTTCTAAATTAATGGACAAAGAAACACATGATTCCCTGCATTCCATCTAAATGAGGATTTTATGAGAGAGGAATGAAGAAGATGGAAAGCGTATGAACCCTAACTTAAACTAGGACAAAAACCCGTGCGATGCACGGAATTTGGTAGCCAGTAATACGATGTTGAATTGTTATAGCGTTATTGTTAGGACTTTTATTGCATCGTAGGCTGGATGCATAACAAAATTTTTACTTCTACGATGACCTTCTATGTGTAATTATATATATATATATATATATATATATATATATATATATATATATATATATATATATATATATATATATATGTTTTTTAAATACATGCTTCTGAATGTCGGGCGATTCTATAATTATTCATTTGATAACAATAGTTATAGAATCTCATAAAAAGTGTTTCAAAGGTAAAAAGAATTATCAGTTATTGTAGTAATCTTTTTGGCAAATTGAAAAGAGAAACCTAATATTTTAGAGAAAGAGAAAAAAATTAAAAAGTTGATGGTCTGATAAATGAAATTAATATTGCTAGTTGTGTCACATAAGTATATTTTTAAAATTTACATACGAAAAGGTCAAGATAGGTGACTACATATTTACATTACTACATATTTTTAAAATTTACATACTCTGACGGTATGCCTACATATTTACATTACTACAGTTATGATGCATTAAATTATTAAAAATATCTTTAAAAAAGCTGACTAATACGATCGTACGACCGACTTAGTCCCCCATTTTTGAAATTATTTATTTATGTATTTTATAGTTTTTGTGAGAGAATTGTTTTTTTTGGTAGAGTAAAAATAAAAAAAGGAAACGAAAGGGGTGTGGCAGTAAAAAGTGGGGTGCATTTGGAAAAGGGGTTGCACAGGGGCTGTATGGAGCAATTCTTGGGGTGTGATTAACAGCCAGAGTTTAAAAAAAATTGAATCCCATGTGTAAATACTAAACCTAAAAACCTGTTAACCCTAAAAATTCATTTATCCTATTCTTCTCTCTAGCGGCACCGCTACACCCAAAAAGGAGAGGGAGTGTTTCTGTGCGTGATTTGTGGAGAGAGGCGCGAAATTTGGAGGGAGTGTGAGGGAGGGATCGTGAGAGATAATGGAGAGAGAGAGATTGAGATACGATCAAGAAGATCGATGGAGGAAGAAGACGGCGTGACTCCGGACGGCGACGGCGTTGACATGCTTTCACGGTGGTTGTTCAAACTCATTGGTTGGCGACGAAAACGATGGGGATTCGACGGATAAGACGACGTTTGGGGGAACATCGACGGAGTTTTCGGGCGAACAAAGGTATCTTTTCGGTTCTCCTTCTTCCCCGTTCATCCCAGATCTTCTTCTTCTTCATCTCATTCTGTTCTTTTTTTTAAAATTTTTGATTGATTTTCATCTAAATCCTAATTTATAAACTAATTACTTACTTTTTCAAACCTAATTTCTAATTTTATCCCTAAATTCGAAATTGCTTTTGTAAAAAAAAACTAATCCCTAATTTTATATAATTTGTAGTGAGTGCGAGTTTAGTGGTTTAGGGAACTTGCATGTGTTTTCTATCTGTTGTTGGATATTTACATTTCTAGCATCTATATAAACTTGTTGAAATAACGATGATGCATGCAGGTCTTCTTCCGTGGAACCATACAAGGCAACAATGGGTTGGAAATAGAAGGTCCGAGGGTCAGACCAAGCTGGAGAGCCTAGGATAAGGTAAATAAGTATATATGCTTTCTGCAGTAAGCCTGGAGTATTTAATTGTATAGTAAACATATTACAAAAGCATCTATAGTTGTGATTATATATTTTGTATGAATTTATGATAGGTCGTCCTAGTTGACTCAGTTTGATTGTTGATTACTGCAGGTTCTGACCATTTGAGGGATGTGTTTGGCAAAGGAATGGGGCTTAGTGATCAGGATATTGTTGCATTGTCTGGTGGACATACCATTGCAAGTCACAATTTTAAGTTTTTCATCTAGTTTTGTATTCTCACATTTGACAATGGCATTGTCATTGAGGAAAAATGTATTCTCAATACTGTGGTTGTGACTGTTTTGTTTATGCTAAAAATTGTATGTAGGGAGCGGGTCACAAGGAGCGTTCAGAATTTCAGATAATAAGATAAATCCTTGAAAATCCTTCCAATGAATGAGCAACATCAGAACAGGTAATATCATACTGTATTTTTCTTTGTTGATTCACAAAAGCCCTGTCATTGTGATTATTTATTGATATTTTTTTAGAATGTTAAACATACTTTGAGTTAAAAATTGAATTTCTGTTCAGCATAAAATTAGGAATGACAATTAACCTTTTTTTTTGGTATATTTGGTATATGAACATGTAACATGATAAATTAATGAGTCATACAAAATAGGACGACATATCATACATTCATACAAAATATATAATCACAACTATAGATGCTTTTGTAAAATGTTTATTATACAATTAATTACTGCAGGCTTACTGCAAAAATTAACCTTTTTTGGGTATATTTTGTATATGAACATGTTTACATTCACAAAATGCTTCATATTCATAGTGTTTTATTGATAGGAAAAGAAAACCAATATAGATAGTAAAAATAGAAGCTTTACCTTTGAAGCAGATGAAGGTAGAGTGTAATGCTTAAAAAACTGAAACTTTACCAAGTAAAAGGAGAACCGAAGAAAATAGAGAGGAGCAAAATCACCACAACACAACACTTCTAAATTAATGGACAAAAAAACGAATGATTCCCTGCATTCCATCTGAACGAGGATTTTATGAGAGAGGAATGAAGAAGATGGAAAGCGTATGAACCCTAGCTTAAATTAGGGAATTAATATATTAGTCATCAATTTTTTAGGGACTAAAAACATATTTTACCCTTAAAAAAATATATTTTGCGGGGACTTATTTGAAAAATTGCTATATTTTCAGAGACGAAAAACATATCTAAAACTTATTTTTTAAATTTCAATTTTGCTTTAATCTATTTCATCCATCGTTAATGTTGTATTTTTATATATGCTTCTTTATTCCTTAACTAGACCATTACCCGTGCGATGCATGAGGCAAAAGTGCATGTCATATGAATGACTAAAATAAATAATAATGGTATGTTATCAATTAACCTCGTGAGAGTTACACAACAATGTCACAAAACTATGGTACATGACTAATACATTACATTAGCATAAATGAGAACATGAGTTATTATATTCAAAGTCATGTTACATGACAAAATAATTAAGTCTAGAATAATTATAGAGAAATATTGGAGAACAAACTGAAGCTAGACGAGTCCGATAAACATATTGTAGTAAAAATTGATTTCCCACATGAACTACCAAAGACCCTCCATGGACATATTTCCACTGGATTGCATCAAGTATTCATCAACTGGATCTGTGAAGATAATAATAACCTATAGCAAATTAAAAAGAAATTACACTTCAGGCATCAACTCATAAAATAATTAGAATTATTCTGAAGTTAATACTTACCTAAACAAAGGTCTGGTATACTTCCTTATAAACGACGTTTGAAGTAGTATTGGACATCTGACCTTCATAAAGCAAAAGTGGTTTTAAACCCTCCGAGAAGTAACTCTAGATATCGCTACATATAGCAGGCCATGAGAAAATACAGGTTGGGAAAGGTAGATGCCAACTTAAAGTGATTGTCATTGGCTCTTATTTATTGTCATAGCAAATGAAACAACAATAGAAACTTGCTTCTTTTGAAATTTAAATGGGATTCGATGATCAGCTGTTTCCTTAAATATTTGTAGAGACCTTTAAAATTATCACATACTCTTGATGCATTCCTTTTGTATTCCTTCTACGGTCTTTGACTAGTCACAAGATATGTAATGAGTCTAATTTCAATTAGAACTGAAATGTGAAATAAATTCAACAATAATGGAAGGTCCCCTAGCAATGAGTGTTGGTATTTTAACTAATAAGAACGTAGAATTACACAATAAAAGGAAATATATAGAATCTAATAGAGAAGAAGAGGAAATCAGAAGGGGGGAGAATTCAAATTACATCACATATTTCATGTCCTTTTCCACCTTTTACATCATGTTAATTATATACCTCCTACTCACTCTCTACACACACCTATTTCTGTCTTTTGTTACTCCTTCACTTACAATTCATTTCTGCCACACATGCTGATTTGGCTTTCCATATTTGCATCATTTATTTGGCTTAAGCATTTTACTACCCTTTCTCCCAAATGATATCATTACAAAATATTTATAAAAAAATACTAAAAAAATGAGTTCCAGAAAAAATGCTTGTCACGAATAAAATATTTTCTTAGCCATCATTATGTTCAAAATAGAATGAAACTAAATATTACAATTGAACTTTACCTTTAAGCAATTATTCCTTTCATCTTCCGATGGATGATGTGATGATGGGTCACTTTTTGACATCCTTTTATCCATTGTTGTAGACCAATTAACTGGTCTGCAAATCACCAATGAATTTATTAGTAAGCAATAATCAAGTTACATTAGATGAAGGAAAATTTGATATGTATATGTATTAATATATTGGGCATGTTATTCCTTTTGATATTATCACACAATTGCAATACTCTTTGCCAAATATATTCACTTCCCTTTGATCCATTCCTAATTAGCAGATATCAGCCTATTTGAAGATTAAAATCATTCGTATGAAGTGGTTATATACTTTTCTTTCCCAACATAGCTTTTAAATGGAATTTTTTTTGATCAGGCATATGTGCATCCTCATGAAATAGATAGATATAGAAAATTAAAGTCAACCAAGGAAAAAATCAAAGCCAGCCTGTAAAAAGATATATAAAAGACGTTTGAAAATTTATTGTAAAATCTAAATTAGAGACTGGCGAGCCATCAACTTACAACAATATCGTAAAAAAACATAAAAGAGAGAGGCAGTGAATAAGAAAAACAATTGTTTTGTCAATAAGTTATAAAACTATCGTCTTCAACCTCCATCCCCCGCATAGGATTCGTAAACAGAAATAATAACCTCAACAAAAAAAATGGGGAAAACAAAAAAGACCAAAAAGAGATGGAAAAAGAGAGGATAAGAGAGAGGGAGAGGGGGAAAAGTGGTTAACTTGCCACAGGTTGCCACAACTTTGCCTTCCTAATGGTGTGCAACCTTTGCTACTCTACAGCTAAAAAAGTTAGGAAACTATCAAATTACAAACCCTAAACCAAAAGAAACAAAAATTACAAACCCTAAACCCAATTGAATATTAGGTCCAAGTAGGGGTGGGAATAGGCTGGGCCGAGCTGGGCTTTGCATGGTCAGGGCTTGACCTACGTTGAAAGTGTTAGGCCTAAGCCAGACCTGTGGCATGTCATAGGCTCATATTTTAGGCCTGGTCTGGTCTTTTTGAAAGCCTGTTTAAAATCTTATTTCACTAATAATAATAACTTTAAATATGTCAAATATTGATGTATGCGATATGTATACATTAACAAAAAATATTAACAAATTTATGATTTAACACAATATGCAAAATTTAATACAATAACAATAATATTAATAAAAGTATTATTTATTTTTACTAAAATAGGTCGGCCTTCTATGGTCTGTAGTCTGGCCTTTTTAGCTAAATAGACTTTTTAAAAAGCCTTAGCCTGGTCTATTTAAAAAAAAACCTAGCCTGGCCTGGCTCTGACGTAGGCTGGGTCGTAGGCCCTTGTTGGATGGCCTGACCTATTCCCACCCCTAGGTCCAAGAATGTGAAAGGTTAGGGAGTGAGAGGATTGCCACATAATTGTGTGTATCGAGGATTTTAAAACATACTTATTAGAGACTCAATCATGTCTTAAAGTATTAATAGTCTATCCAATTTCCAATACATACGTCATAATTGCTATTAAGTGTTAAAGTATTGATAGCCTCTCCAATTTCCAATATATACTAATAACATTTGCTATATCATTAATGATATGTAATTTTCCAAGCACAATTTAAGTTCAAATATTCAATATAGTTACAAAATTAACCCCTAATAAAGAATTAAGTGACTAAAATAAATTCAATTTTGACAGATTTTTTCTCGCCTAAACACCAACTTTGTATCCTATATATAAAAGATTTACTATCTACTTTTGCTCTATTACTATTTTTTTGACAAACTACTCTATGATTTTTATATATTGCTATGTGAGACTATGTCATACATCAAAGTGTTGAATATGTGATTTATTATTATTATTATTATTATTATTATTATTATTATTATTATTATTATTATTATTATTATTATTATTATGGGTCAGATATTTTGTTTCCTATATATATATATATATATATTGATTTGTATTTACTATTACTAATTTATTGGGGTTATTACTATATAGAGCAAAAGTAGATAGTAAATCTTTTATATATATAAAAGTAGGATACAAAGTTGGTGTTTAGGCGGGAAAAAGTCTGTCAAAATTGAATTTATTTTAGTCACTTAATTCTTTATTAGGGGTAATTTTGTAACTATATTGAATATTTGAACTTAAAAAAAATAAAGTAATAGAGCAAAAGTAGATAGTAACCGGGCGTCATCTACTCACCCTAAAATTTTGTAACCGAAAAAAACAGTAATAATTACAATCAATTAAGGATTCTACTATTTTTTTGGTTACAATTAAGGATTCTACTATTTTTTTGGTAGTGGGAGGTGTGTTTAACTTGCACTTATGCCTCAGGTGCAAGGTTCGATTCCCACGGAAGGCAAAAATTCTACAAGAGGGGTAGAGAAGACCGTGAGGTAATAGTGCCGGGGTGGCCAATGCGTTGGACCTGGGCTGTTACAGGGCTCATGACTTTCCCTCCCCTAGTACGCTAACCTCAACATTAGGGTCGTCACCCTAAACCTCAAATTATATAAATAAATATAATTTCACCCGCAATGGGCCGTCTCATAAACAATATATAATATATATCCTCAAAGGACATTTAGTCCCCTTAACAATTATCATGATCTCACACGATTACTAACCTCATTTACATAGTGTAATGTAAAATCACTTTACCTCAATGTATACCTACGTGTTTTCCACAAATTACGGCTTATTCATCAATATATAGAACCTCATTCGCACACATGTTACAGAACCTGGCGCTTGGTCCGTGCGCATGAGGCACCCGGCCGTGCGTCAGTACCAGTTTTCAGAAAAACCTATTTTCATGTAATTTTTCCCATTCCGTTGGATCCCAATATCCGCTGCGATCGATACTCTAACACAATCAAACATTATTCCAGTCCAGAACAACAATCATAATTATCAAACAATCAATATCTCAACCAATCCAAACAATCACATTATCAATCAATCGACCGTATAATTCCTCGTTCGAAACGTAATTTTCGTAAAACGGCTTTGACTCGAAAATGCACGAACTGAACATAAAACAGAACATGCAACCAGTATTTCGAAAACAAATCCCTAAGCGAGTATAGAACTTACCTCTTGCGATGAAAATCGCACACAACAACAATCAGACTTCAACGAACGAAAAACCGTAATTACGAACCGGCTCCTAACGTCCAACACTCCTCAAACTCGAACCAAATCACCCAAAACAGAGCTCCTACCCTTGAATCCCTTGGTCTACTGAAATACGTGTGTTTGAAACCTTTGGCGCCTCCTTTCAACTCAAAGTGGACAAGAAAACAAGGCTTGACACAAAACTTCCTTCTCTCACTCTCAAACTCGATTTCAATTGGGGAGATGAGTTTTGTGTTTGAGCTTAGTTCAGTGTATGTTTATGGTATCATTAGAAAGAGGATGAAAAATGTGGAAGAATGGTGCAAAGAACACTCACATGCATTCAGGTTTTGAGGAGATCCTCCCTCTTCTTCCTCTTCTCACTTTCGCACTCTCTCCTCCCTCAACCTTCTATTTTTTCTGTTTTCAGCAATTATGCATGTGGAAGTGAGTGCTGTTGTGTTTTGCTGTTTTAATGAGAGTGAGGTAACTTAGTTCAGCTGAGGGATTAAAGGACTAAGGGGCAAAATGACTGTTTTGACCCTCATTAACTCACACATCACAATCCTACTTAATTTTCTTCTTAAAACTCATTTCTAATCAACTAATCAATTAATAATTCACATATCTCATATAATTAAGTAGTCAAACATATAATTAATTTACCTATCCCATAACAATCACCTCATAAATAATTAATTAAGCTAACATATATAATTTAGCTAATCAATTAACTCATAACCTCTTGCTAATTTCAATAAACGAAATTAGCTAAATTGAGGATGTTACACCCATTATAAGGATTGGTGCACCCCTTGTGCCCCCTTAATGAAATATGTTGCTTATAAAAAAAGAATAAGAAGCGGAGCTGAATGCTAGGGTGTCACATATTTTGGAGGAAACCCATATTGCTTTTGATAAAACTAAAATGTTCACCGGGGTTTAGCGTTCGCGCAGTCGGTGTCGTACTGAATTATAACACGCTCACCAGGGTTTAGCAGTAATGCAGTCGGTGTCATGTTGAATGGAAATGCACGTGGTTATGAATCTTACCACGAACGAATGAAAGTCCTATAATATGGTCAACCGGGGTTTAGCAGCAATGCAGTCAGTGCCGTGTTAAGTTAAAGAGGATTCATAATTGAACCGATAACGTTTTTAGGGGTCTTGGTAGAACACACTGAGATTGTATCTCATTGTTTATATGTTGTTGTTTTACAGAGAAACAGAGAAAGAGGAGATCCAAGAGGCATGAGTAGGTTGTACTTGGATGGTTGCTGAAGACTTAGCTTTTATATTTAAGCTTATGTTTTTCCCTGTTATTTATGTATCATAACTCTATGACTGTAACGGATGTAAACATTATGTATTTGTTTCCGCGCGTTCTTGTATGATATTGAACACTATATCTTGCTGATGTTGATGGTCATGAAAACCGTTGTGGTTTTAACTATGTTTAAAACTGTTTTGGTATTATTCACCGAAAAATTTATAGTGGTGTTCAGTATCTAGACAGGAAATAATATATCTGATGTATTAGGGATGGTACACTTAGGCATTTCTACTCGTTAGAAATACCGGGGTGTTACATGCAGCAAGTATTTTTTGATATTCCATGTATCAATACATGTACATGAAAAGAGTTTCTCTCTAAAATTATTATAAACATAACAAATGTTTGTGTTTAATTACAATGTAGTAAAAATTGTTTAAATAAAAAAGTGATTAAACAGCATAAAAAAATCCAATGAAATCATTTGGAGCTAAAGTGATCTACTTACTTGCTATCATTGCTCTTAGTAGTAGTCATGAACCAGTATATAGTAGGAGGTGAAAATAGTTGAAGATGTGAAATGTGGACCTATGGAAGAAGTGCATGATTAGTTGTGTTTATAAAGACTAACCAAGAGAGCTAATGAAGGAAGGTCAGCCAAATCATAAGGCACTTTTGATTCCATAACTGATATTAATTACATGTTTAACTTCTAAAAACCAAACAATAACATCAGTTATGGAATCAATTTACTTTTGATTCCATAACCGATAGTTCATTGTTAATATTTTTTAGTCATAACCGTAGGCTTTGGTCAAAAACAAAGTCAAAGCCGTAGGTTTTGCATGCATTATTTTGGTGCCTTGACTTTTTATGTAATTGTTAATCTATTGAGTTTTTTTTGGTGACTAACTATATATATATATATATATATATATATATATATTATTAACCAACTGGCTTGTGTTTTAGTGTTAAGAATTAATTTTCTTCTTTTGATCTTCTTTTGTTTTTTTATAGACAATGTTAGTGGGGTGGGGGAAATGTTAGTTTCGGGACCTCATTCTTGCACTTATTTGGTGCACTCATTCGATATCCCTTAGCTCGCAAACTGAACTACCATCCCGAGTTTGTTCTTCTTTTGTTGATTCTTATTCGGTTTTTTATTTATTGTTTCAAATGGTTTAGTAACGTGTGTACCACTTGCGTGGATACCAAATGACATAGTTTTAAAAACCGGCTCGGCTCGGCCCGGCCGGTCGGACCGGTCGAACCGGGAACCGGGAACCGGGGGGGGGGGGGTGGGTAACCGAGCCGGTCAGCCTTATGGATCGGACATGCAGCCAACCGGTTAAAACTGCCGTGACTCGGCCAGGTTTTGCGAAAACCGACGACTTGGTGACTCGGCTTGACCCGGACCGGGTTGTGCATTTAATTTTTTTTAATCAAAACGACGTCGTTTAATATGTTTCTTTTGGTCTTTTTCAACTTTTTCTTTTCCATTATTGCATTATTAGAAAAACAAGCATCATATTTGCTGAGTACATATTAATTTGTGTGATCTAAAATAGATTAATATTATGTATGAATAAATTTAAAAATATTAATAAATTAAGATATTAATTTTTATATTTTAGTAGATATAAAATAAACAGTTATTAATTTTACAGGTATGAAATTTACATTATATACTATAGCATTATAAATACCTTTTCAATAGCATTATCATTGCAATCCATTTGGTAGTTTTAATTGTTTTAAATTCTCTAACGTTAGAAATTTTATATACCATAGCATTATAAATACCTTTTCAATATTATATAAGAATCAATATCACATTCATTGGGCAGAGGTTTTGATTTTTCTATAATTCCACGTTAACTGTATTATTGGCTACTACAAATATTTGTAAGTGCAATTTCTTTTTCATGTTCTATGATTTTGTTTTCTTAAGGGCTAAATTGATATTGATATTTAATACTAAAATGATATATATATATGATCAGTACCGTACTTCCTGCCTTGTATCCGATCTTGGATACTTGGTCCGATCCGAGATAGTTGGTAGAAGTATTCTTGGTCAATCCGAGTTATGCTCTGATCTGAGGTGGGGTGGTACCTCCAATGATATTTAGACGCTCAAGTCAGCAAGTGAAACAGTTGCAAGTAAGAGAATTGGGAAATGTGTACCTTTAATGCTAGCATTGGATGCTTATTTATAGGTTTTGGGGATCAATGTGAACCATTGGATTTAGGTCTTTGATCTCCACCATTGGTTAATGGATTTGACCCACCATTGGTTAATGGATTTGACCTTTGGTATTAGGCCTTAGTAAAAATTTCAAAAGGCCCAATCCGTAACAGTTGCCCCCATGTCGGGTTGCCTTGGGGGGAGGCCTGACCTGATACCTTGTTTGGGTTTGAAGTACCCTATGAGGCCGGGCTTGTATATGTTGGTTAGGAGACCATGGCGAGCTTCCGAGGCCGGGCTTATACTCATGTTAGTGTTTTTCCCCCAACCTCGGAGTGCTTGAGATTCAGGTCGTGTGCTTGTTTTTTAGAAAAACGAGCTTACAATGCTCTGCGCGAGCTCGAATTTGGGTGCCTAATATATGCGGCGACCTTCCGAGGCCGGGCTTGTACTCACCTGAGTTTTTGCCCTCAGCCTCGGAACAATCATCGAAGGTGAACCGAGTGACTCGAGGTATTCTCTTTATGGCGATGCTTCAATTCTAGCGCCTGACATCAATGTCATTGATGGGGCGCGTTGTTCGGAGGTGACTGGAGTAATGACGGCGCTTCGTTTCACGCGCGTGTCACAAAGGCTATTGATGGGACGCGTCGCCTAGGCCCAGGCCCAATTCGTGGCCCTTGGTTCTCTATATATATGGGGGGAAACCTTCTTCATTTGCACTGGTTTTTTGCAAACTGCTCTGAGCACCGATCCTAACATCGTTACTTAGTGTCTTCTTCCGAACTGCTGATTCAAAATACCGTGGTGAGAGTCTCAGTCTTTCGGTTCAGCAAGATCGTCAAAGTACGCAGTCAGGTTTAGTGACACCTAGCTTCCGACCTCCTAGGTCAGTGCTTTTTATTTGCTCATTCTTCGCCTTATGCTCTAGTCAAGACTTCTTCAAGCCCATATCTATTTATGCAGAGTGGGGGTCGTCAGGTCGGGTTCCGACTTGGTTGTGGACCCACTGTTTAGCAGTCAACTTGACTTGGCATACCCCATTTCTATCTGGCTAGGACAAAACAAACCAATAGGGTTGTCAGCACAGATCGTCCAAACATAGCCAAACTGATGGCTTCTGATCCTTCAAACCCGGATGAAGTACTGATAACTCATATTTATATGAGTTATTTATGCTCTTATTACTTAAATTAATGTAAGCTCTCAAGTAATATTCATGCTTTATTTAGAGAAAACAAGGGTTAGAAGCTAATTTTTTATCATTTGGCACATTTGGTGCCTTTGTGAGAATTTTAATGCCTTTGTTCAGTGTTACAGCGTTAAGCGCTATATGACGGTGGGCCAGCTGGACTTCAAAAAGAAAAGTTACATTTTGGAGCCTCACACTTTATGTCAAGTCAAAGTCTGACTTCCCTGTGCCTAGGACTGTGTGGATGCTTTTTATTGGCTAGTGTGGACACTTGCCCACTTGTTGTTGGAAGATCACTTTAATTGGTGAGATATGTCACATCTACTTTTTGGAAAGCTACTTTATGGAGAATAAACAAAGATATCTCACTTCTTTTTCCTCGTAACATAGATTTCGAAAGTGAGGAGAGTTTTTGGAGAGAAAAACTTGACACACTTTCCTCCATTAATCCTTCACTTCAAGCTTTCATTTTTCAAGAGAAGATCATCATCTCCAACGTTGTGTAGCTGTGCTGTAGCGTCATCTACCCGTCTTATGAGAAGGAGCCTACGTCGTGTATCTTTTGCAACCGTGCCTCCTCTTTTCATTTTCGGTAATATGAACATTTTGGTTTGTATTGTGTTAATGATGCTCATCATGAGCTAAACACTTAGTAGTTGGATTGTTTTACGCTTTGTAATGACTCTTTAGTATTGTTAATATAATGTTATGATGTTTGTGTTTTAATCTTTGTGCTTTTAATGCTTTCAAACTCGTTTTGGGATTGGCCAACTGAAATGGGTACATTCGTAGGTACAGACATGGTCTACGATTCTAACTCAAAGATTGATATGAATGAAAGGTTGTTTAAAGACATTTAGACAATTTGTGCTTAACTCTAGACATAGGGGAGCAATAGTTCATAAGGTGAATACTGTGGGTTCTTCATTATACAGGGGTTGACTTATTTAGAACCTAGACATAGGAGTCTTGTAACAAAACCCTGGCGTCAGTGACCGAAAGGCACAAAATCATATGCTACAGCACTTAACGCTATAGCGTCTAACGTTATAGCGCCGCTTCACTACTGAGAAATTACTTAGCAAAGAGAAGTCCAACTCACTTTATCAACTCTTGAACTTTCATTACTGTTTTCATACAACACCTTTACTTTTTATGCATATAAACATCGTTGTTACTATTTTGTTTGTTTCACTAGCTTGTTAACTACTTAAACTTATAAATTAATATCAATCCCTATGGGTACGATTCTTACTTTATCATTATATTACTTCTTGCGATTGTGTACACTTGCACAACTACTTTTCACACAACAAGTTTTTGGCGCCGTTGCCGGGAGTTGCATTTAATTTTTATTGTTTAAGTTTTTAGCAATATTAGTGTTACACTTGAGGTGCTAGCTCAGTGGTAAGAGTTTAGCCTTGTATCCTCAAGGTGCTGAGTTCAAATCCCCTCGGGGACAGTTGTAAAATGGCCATTAGTGCCACATTGATTAATAAAATTTCCCCCTCTTTAAAAAAAGCAATATTAGTGAAGATTTTACGCTGGTGTGTTGTTTCTTGGTGTTACAGCATTAGGTGGTATTGCGCATGCCCAGGTCCCAACCACCAAAATTTGAGTTTGATCCAGAACCTGAAAGAAGATTCAAAAGGTTAAGACAACTTCAGAGATTACAACAATTGGGGCCTACCATGTCAGAACATAATGGTTATGGTAGAGGTACAATTGGTGGAAGATCAAATTCCAGAGGTGGCCGTAGTACAAGAGGTGGTAGATCTGACCCTGGTGGTGGTCCAATCCATGGAGGTAGAGGTCCAATCACTCATTCTGTCACAATACATGATCCAGAAGACTGGTACAGACATCAATTCATCAATCAAGGTCCTGTAGACATGGTAAATGATAGGGACAGACCTATGAGGGACTATGCTGTGTTTGATCCCCAAACCTTGGAGACAAGCATAGTTAGGCCTGTTCTTTAAACAGCTCATTTTGAATTCAAACCCATGATGTTCCAAATGCTCCAAACAGTAGGTCAGTTTGGTGGTTCTCCCCAAGAGGACCCATATTTACACTTAAAGCAATTTTTGGAGGTTTGCTGTAACTTTATCATTCCAGGAGGTAGTGATGATGCATTTAGGCTAAAACTTTTTCCTTATTCCTTGAAGGATAGAGTGAAGGTCTGGTTAACTTCTCTAGAGCCTAACTCTATCCACACTTGGAATGAAATGGCTGAAAAATTCTTGGCAAAATATTTCAACCTAGTAAAAATGCAAGAATGAGAAATGAAGTTACTGCATTCAAACTAAAAGAATCTGAATCACTGTTTGAAGCATGGGAAATATGGAAGGAGTTGATTAGGAGATGTCTACATCATGGCATACCAGTTATCATTCAAATGGAGACCTTCTATAATGGATTGGACCCAAGTACCAGACTTATGCTTGATGCTTCTTATGGGGGTGTGTTACTGAAGACCTCCTACAATGAAGCTTGTGAATTGATAGACAACATTGCAACAAACAGCTACCAATGGCCAACAGAAAGGCTAACTCCACAGAAAAATGTAGCTGGAGTCCATGAAATTAGTGAAGTCTCAGCTTTATCAGCACAAGTGGCCTCTCTCACCAACTTGATTAAAAACATGAACACCTCCAACGCTACAGCAGTAGTAGAACCAACTGTGGCTGCCATTGAACAAGCTCCTCCAGGTTCAACTAGCTTTGTATATTAGGGAGGAGGCCATCTCTATAAAAAATGTCAAGCCAATCCTGTCTCTGTTAATCATGTGGGATTCAACAAGAATAACAATCCCTATTCAAATACTTATAATTCTGGCTGGCAGAATCACCATAACTTCAGATGGGGTGGTAACAATGCTGCCGCAACAAATTCAATTACACCTGCTGTGCCATCAGGATTTCCTGCTCAGAACCATCAAAGACAACCTGCCCCAACTATGGAGAACTCTATGGAAACTTTGTTGAAAGCCTTCATGAGTGATTGTAAGACAACCTTGCAAACTCATGAAGCTTCTATAAAGAATTTGGAGACCCAAGTTGGGTAGATAGCCTCTGCTCTCACCCAAAGGCCTAGTGGATCATTACCTTCCACTACTGAAGCTTCAACTTCTCATGCAGCAGGGAAGGAGCATGTTAAGGCTATTTCGTTAAGAAATGGGCAAGATTTGCAAGGGCCATCTACTGTAAGAGGTGATGGTAGAAAAGAAAAAGAAAAAAATAAAAAAATTGAAAAAGAAAAAAAACACTTATGATGCTATAGCACCTACTGTTATAGCGCCTGATCCTGCACATGTGCCACCACCTAAGCTTGTTCCAGAATACCCTCCTCCTCCTTTTCCACAAAGGTTGAAGCAGGCTCATGAGAGCAAGCAATTTGGTAAATTCTTGGATGTGCTGAAACAACTCCACATCAATGTTCCCTTGCTGGAAGCACTTCAACAAATTCCCAACTATGCAAAATTTATGAAGGAAGTGCTCACCAAGAGGAAGATATTAGGAGAGTTTGTGACAGTAGCAATGACTGGAGAATGCACCATGATCATGCAGAACAAGATCCCAAGGAAATTGAAGGATCCTGACAGTTTCTCAATACCATGTTCTATGGGTAAATCTTATTCTAGCCGTGCACTATGTGATTTTGGGGAAAGCATCAATTTGATGCCCAAATCCATATTTAAACAGCTTGGTATTGGTACTGTAAGGCCTACCACTGTTACCCTTCAGTTAGCAGATAAGTCCATAGCATATCCTGAGGGGATAATAGAGGATGTGCTTATTAAGATTGAAAAATTTGTTTTTCCTGTGGATTTTGTTGTTCTTGATTTTGATGCAGATAAGGAGGTTCCTATCATTCTTGGGAGACCATTCCTAGCTACTGCCCAGACTTTGATTGATGTCCAGAAGGGAGAACTGACTATGAGAGTCAATGATCAAGAGATTAAGTTTAATGCGATGAATGCTCTCAAGTCCCGAGATGCAGGAACTGAGGGGTATTCTTTTGTGGTGTCTCTTGATTCTGTTATTCAAAAAAACTTCCACAAGCAAGATGACCACTTGGTCAAGGCTCTTGCCAACACTGAAAAAGAAAAGCCTGTGGAAGAAGGTGTGTTACAAGGTGAGAATGATGTCAACGAGAGCTCTAAGGAGAGTGAGGGAGGAAGAGATGGATCAGAAGAAAAAGAAGAGAGTGCTAAGGAGATTGAGCCTGAGCCAGGCCCTAAAGCAACCCTGAACCAACAAGTTTCCCCACCTCACAAAAACTCATCCCCACAATCACCACCCAAACAGCCTATACCACCAACCTCACCACCAAAAATCACCAAATGCACTCAAGTTATTGCTGAAATCAAACAACCAGCAACCACCCAGCCACCGCAATGGTCAAAACCAAAGGCTGAAGAAAACCCGCCTGTAGCATCTGTTGCTACAGCATCTGTTGCTACAGCATCCGCTGAACAAGTGAATGTTGTAGCAACTTATGTGGATATGTTTGATGAAGCCACTGGTGGAACTGTCAAAATCAATGGTCAAAGGGTGAAGCACTACTCTTGAACACATGTGGTCAGGGGAAAGACCATCATTGAACTTCAAGACCTCTAACAAAAGAGGAAGTCTAGCTGAAGACTCTTAAAGCAAGCGCTCCTGGGAGGCAACCCATGGATTTTAACTAACAATTTTGTGTTTTTGATTCTTCTTTTGTGTAGGAGTGAATTTTGTGAAGTGAGAAAAGAATCATGTAGCAATTGATGCTGTAGCGCCTGAAGTGGTAGCAGAGAAGAAGCCAGCAAAGAAGAAGCCAAAGGCATCCAGCAGCAGAGCCACCACAGTACCCACCATAGAAAGGGAAAGGCTCAAATCTGGGTTAGCAGAGAAGTAGTCTAATCCTTCTCTTAAAAAAAATGTGTGTTTGCCTGTTTTAAATAAACCTGTTAGGTGCTATAGCGTCTGTTCCTGCATCTAACAGTATGTTTAGGATTTTACTTCTGTTGTTTTTCAGTCTGTAGAGTTTTAGCCATAGGCCTCTCCCTTTAGTATGCATGAGTAGTGGGGACACTGCTTGGTATTAAGTTGGGGGGAGGACCTTACATGTCTATTGTGTTCAATGTTGTTGAATGAAATGATCAGTTGATTTTTCTAGCCTTGCAATATTAGAAATTGTTCTTTTTGGGCTAATTTTAATGATGATCAAGTGCATAAGTGTAGTGTAGCCTTGCTTGATTAATGACTACTCTTATTGTTGCTTCTACACAAAAACTCTGAACTTAGGGAGAAACTTAGTTAGCTAAGGACTATTTGATGCTGAAGTTAGTCCTGGTTAACCAAGGTTTAGTCAAGTTTTTATTAAAAACTGAGAGTAGCATTTGAAGCTAAGTTTGGGGGTGCATCGGTTATATTAAGGCTAGGTATGAAGATTATAGGATGGTCAGTGCAATAGGATCCAAAGTGTACAAATGGTCATGTAAAAAGCTGCAATTTCTTGAAACAAATGCTGAACTGTTCCAAAGTGCATATATAAAAAAAAAAGAAGAAAAAGGAGAAATAAATGCAAATAAAGGAGTTCAGTAATGAGGGCATTGTAGCTACATCTGTTCATCAAATCACCAATTCTATAGCATCTAACACTATAGCGTTGAGAAATCACCACATCAATAGTTAGTGCACTGTCTAGAGATCTGAAATGCCTAATCAAGCCCTTTGTTGTGCTTTGAATCCCCTCAATTCTTATGTGAAGTTGTTAGTCTACTCTCTCTTTCGAAAAATTCTTTGGCTTGACCAAAAGAAAGTCAATCTTTCCAAGGCTAAGAGAAATTCTGAACCTAGCTAGGGATTAAACTAAGCTTAGAGATCACACACTCACAATTGAGCTGTAATAATTCTAGATGTTGTGAAAAGCAGTGGTGTGTGTGTGTGAGTGGGAATCTGAAAAATTAGCCCCTTGAGAACAATCTTGAAGAATTGTTTGAATTAGAGAAGAAACTGACCGTGTATTGAATTCTGTGAATATGTGTTCAATGTTTTCTTGTCTTATTCAAGTGTCATTACTTGAGGACAAACAATGATTTAAGTTTGGGGGTGTGATAACTCATATTTATATGAGTTATTTATGCTCTTATTACTTAAATTAATGTAAGTTATCAACTAATATCCATGCTTTATTTAGTAAATATTAGTTATTTAGAGAAAAGAAGGGATAGAAGCTAATTTGTTATCATTTGGCACATTTGGTGCCTTTGTGAGAATTTTAATGCCTTTGCTCGGTGTTACAGCGTTAAGCGCTATAGCGCTATATGACGGTGGGGCCAGCTGGACATAAAAAAGAAAAGTTACATTTTGGAGCCTCACACTTTATGTCAAGTCAAACTCTGACTTCCCTGTGTCTAGGACTGTGCGGATGCTTTTTATTGGCTAGTGTGGACACTTGTCCACTTGTTGTTGGAAGATCACTTTAGTTGGTGAGATTTGTCACATCTACTTTTTGGAAAGCTACTTTATGGAGAATAAACAAAGATATCTCACTTCTTCTTCCTCAGAACATAGATTTCGAAAATGAGGAGAGTTTTTGGAGAGAAAAACTTGACACACTTTCCTCTATTAATCCTTCACTTCAAGCTTTCATTTTCAAGAGAAGATCATCATCTCCAACGCTGTGTAGCTGTGCTATAGCGTCTTCTACCCGTCTTATGAGAAGGAGCCTACGTCGTGTATCTTTTGCAACCGTGCCTCCTCTTTTCATTTTCGGTAACATGAACATTTTGGCTTGTATTGTGTTGATGATGCTCATCATGAGCTAAACACTTAGTGGTTGGATTGTTTACGCTTTGAAATGACTCTTTAGTGTTGTTAATATAACGTTATGATGTTTGTGTTTCAATCTTTGTGCTTTAATGCTTTCAAACTCGTTTTGGGATTGGCCAACTGAAATGGGTACATTCGTAGGTACAGACTTGGTCTACGATTCTAACTCAAAGATTGATATGAATGAAAGGTTTTTTAAAGACATTTAGACAATTTGTGCTTAACTCTAGATATAGGGGAGCAATAGTGCATAAGGTGAATACTGTGGGTTCTTCATTATACAGGGGTGGACTTATTTAGAACCTAGACATAGGAGTCTTGTAACAAAACCTTGGCGTCAGTGACCGAAAGGCACAAAATCATATGCTACAGCACTTAACGCTATAGCGTCTAACGTTATAGTGCTTCACTACTGAGAAATTACTTAGGAAAGAGCAGTCCAACTCACTTTATCAACTCTTGAACTTTCATTACTGTTTTCATACAACACCTTTACTTTTTATGCATATAAACATCATTGTTACTATTTTGTTTGTTTCACTAGCTTGTTAACTACTTAAACTTATAAATTAACATCAATCCCTGTGGGTACGATTCTTACTTTGTCATTATATTACTTGTTGCGATTGTGTACACTTGCACAACTACTTTTCGCACATCAAGTACGCACTGGAAACTCCAGATCGACTGGTCCCAAAGTTCAGGAGGGACTCGATTCCGCTCCCAACAACTTTCAAGTGGAAGATTGCTCTCCCGCGGTCCCCAGCAATGAACTGCTGGAGGAAGGTCAAGCAAGTGAGCGCCACCCTAGGGATGTTGCGATTCTTGAGTCGGATGCGTCCGACGCTGAGCAGAACCTAGATGAGCAAGGAAGCACAAGCTGGAGCTCCGATGACAGTGAGACCGAAGCCGAGGTTGGTGTGGAGGGCTTTGCTGAAAGCCAAAACAATGAAGGCGATTTAGGAAATAGTGGGGGTAACCCTGGGAACGAGGGAGATCCCGGACACAATGAGGGTGACTCTGATGAGTATTCTAGCACCGGAGTCGGGCCGGACGATGTCCCCTTGATGATGCCTTTAAATATCCCCCTGGATATTCCTGGGCATCAGAGTCGTTGAGGGAGGTCTAATCTTTATACAAGGCCGGAGATGACCTGAGCCATGTTGTTAACCGGATTTCTTGGAAAAGGAACCAAATATGGAACATGGAGGGCATGGGAGAAGATCAACACGTTGCTGTTTGGCCACGAGCTCTCAAGTTCGTCATGTATGAGGTGACGATCTACGACATGAAGATCAGCCCTCCATTCACTGCCCTTCAGCAGGAGGTATTGGGAAGCTTGAACCTCGCCTCCTCCCAAATTCACCCCAATGCATGGGCCTTCATGCGGGCATTTGAGTTGATGTGCATCCATTTGGAGAGGCCGATCTCCGCCGGTCTGTTCTTCTACCTCTTCGAGATAAACAGGAGGCATGAGGACGGATCTAAAGATCGGTGGGAACATGTGAGCTTCCGGGCTAGGAGGGGCCTTGTTAGACTTTTGGCAAGTGTACCAAATGTCGCAAGTAATAAAAGAACGGTAAGACCGGTCGTCTCCACAGGGATTGCGTGTTGTTTAACAATGGCAAAATTATTGATTCTTAGATTGTGAAAATTGATTTAATTTTGGAATTTAGTAACGCGAAAATAAAAACGGTTGTTGAAATAATGAGGAAAGCGGTTAGGGGTCGAATCCTCTCCCCTCACCTATCTTATGGACCTTCAGCTAATCACAAATTTATTGTTGAAATACCAGATTCAATTCACTAAAGTAGGTTAAGGACAATTCCTTGCCTCAAAACCCCTTTTACCTAACTGAGTTACCCTAATTCCTTAGGTGAATCATGCCAATTGGTAAAGCTTTAAACACAAGAAATAGAGAATTCATAAATCCAATCCCACATTCCTATGGTGATCACAAGTTTATGATCTAAAACCCCATATCAAGCATGCAACCCATATCCCTATGTGACCACATACCCTAAATCATTATAATTATCATATGTAATTATAAAGCATTAAACAAAGAGGTATAGACTTATGATAAATCAAACAACTAATTGTATTAACCATAACAAAGAATCCATAAGACAGGTTTGGGGAGAATCATCTCTCCCTAATCATAAGAATTTAGTTACACATGGTGAAAAGAGTGCAACATAAGATAAAGGAGAAGAAGCAAATAGAGGAAGCCATAGAAACCTTCAATCCTTGTTCCCAAGTGATTGGAAGACTCCAAAATCGCACCTCCAAGCTGTTCCAAATCCTAGCTGCGCTCCAATGACCAAGATCCTCGAAATTTCGCTGAAAATTCCATAAAACCCTAATTTCGGGGGCCCATCGCGACGCGACACGATCCCATCGTGACGCGACACGATCCCATCGCGACGCGATGGTGCAGATTAGTGAAGGGTCGCGTCGCGAACCCTCCTGGTCGCGACGCGAGATCAGACAGAACCAAAATTACTCCAAATTCATGTTGCCGTCGCGACGCGAACCCTCCTGGTCGCGACGCGAGATCAGACAGAACCAATTTCCTCCAATTTCTTGCTTCCATCGCGACGCGAGCCCTCTTGGTCGCGACGCGATGGTCTTCAAAAAATCACTCCTCCAATGTTTTGCACCACTGGGCAAGTGTCAGGTTCGCCAGTTGATGTCACAACACTTGGAGGTCTTCTTATCACAATATAGCACTAGAAAATGGTTGAAATAGCTTACAAACGACTCCTACTACAATTATCTAAAACCTATGCTACTTCCCCAGATAATGACTGAAATACAATCAAACTCAGGCAGTTTTGGTTCTAAAATTGAGCAACTTATATCATATGATAGAGAGTCAACACAACCCCAAACTTAAACTTTTGCTTGTCCTCAAGAAAACATTCAATTCAAACTGTGGTTACTTTTTTTTTTCATTTAGTTGCCACACATTCTACACAAACCAATGACTACACAGCACATCAACAATCATCTTCAACCTAAAGCAGTAGCAATACAACAGAATTGGAAAACACAAGTTCATAAGCAGGCAAGCATTCTTAAGTTCTCTCTTTTGCACACATCTCACCACTGTTTCTCTCTTTGGGGTGTTTTGGGTGTTCACTCAATTCACAGTACCTGCGTCATCGTTTCATAGGCTTGAACAAATACTATACAAATCTATACACATGAATTGCACACACACTATTTGAGGACTTTCAAGGTTGTAACGGGGCTTAGGTAAGGGTGGATAAAATTTGGATAAGTAGGTTAAACTTGGAGTTAGGCCTACTTCTCTCTTTGTCAATTTCAACAATTCACTTATTTACCCATTTTCCCCAAAGCATTCTACAAGAGAAGGAATTATTTATAATAGTAAAGTTTTTTTTTTTGCAGCGTCGCGACGCGAAGGCATGCCATTGCGACGCGAAAATAGACAAAAACCAGAACTAAACATTTTTTTCTTTTTCATATGATCCTTTCTCTTGTATACCACCCCAAACTTAGAATGTTGCTATTCCATGAGCAACCCCAAACTTAGAATTTTTCCCCACTCTCATGCTTTGTCTACCTAACTCCAAGTTAAAAAAAACTAGGCTATGATATGTAGAAAAAAAAAAATACAAACATAACAAAAGCTCAGAGGGGCTAGCAAAGGAAATACATTTAATGGGTTGGCTTGAAAGGCTCAGGGGTGCCAACAAAAATTTGCCTCAGTGTGTATGTAAGACATATGCATGACAGTTAAGTACAAGCTCAAGTTCTGCAGACTAATGCAAGTAAGGAATGCACACAATGAATAGAAAGTGTTTGGGCTCAAACCTCACAGCTGGGATTTTTAAGAGAATGAACTCGAGAGAATTGCCCGCAGATGATCCAGATCTTCTTCCGCTTTTGTGTTGACCACAGATAGTACATGATGATAAAACTTGATATGCTAGTAATCAAAAGGTAAAATGTAAAGCATGTTAGGCTAAATATCACAATTCATCATAATTGAAGCTGCTTCTAAAAAGCTTAAGGAAGCGGTGCTTCAATATCACAGAATAAGTTGTAGCATTATGGTGCAGACCAAATGCAAAATAAAGTCAAAAGGGGAGGAAAACAAAAACTCAAAATAGTAAAGAGTGATAAGGTGAGCCCCCTGCTCAAGGATAGGAAAAGAGGTGCTCACCAGTGGGTTGCCTCCCACTTAGCGCTTCTTTAACGTCACTAGCTTGACGTCTTTTAGACCCTTATGGGTCTCTTAGCATGAGAACCATTTGAGCCTCTTCCCCCGCCGTACCACGGTATGGCTTGAGTCGTTGTCCATTTACCTTAAAAGATCTTTCGGACTCTGGCTCTTCCACTTCTATTGCTCCGTACGGTGTCACTTCTTTGACAACAAAGGGGCCCGACCACTTGGATTTCAATTTCCCTGGAAACAACTTGAGTCTCGAGTTGAACAAAAACACTTGTTGTCCAGGGTAAAATTCCTTCCATGAAATGTGTTTGTCATGATACACCTTCATCTTTTCCTCGTAGATCTTGTTATTCTCATATGCATGCAGGCGCGTCTCCTCTAACCCCTGAAGTTGCAGGTTCCTCTTCTCTCCACTTGATGCGGGGTCAAAATTTAGGAATTTCAACGCCCAATATGCTTTATGTTCAAGCTCAACCGGCAATTGACATGATTTTCCATAAACCAATTGGTAGGGAGACATTCCCAAGGGTGTCTTATAGGCTGTCCTGTATGCCCACAGAGTATCATCTAGTTTCACTGCCCAGTCCTTTCTTGCATTACCCACTGTCTTTCCTAGTATTCTTTTGATTTCTCTGTTTGATACCTCCACTTGACCATTGCACTGAGGGTGATAAGGGGTTGACACTTTATGTCTTACACCGTACTTTGATAGTACATTGCTGAGCTGGGTAATGCAAAAGTGACTACCCCCGTCACTGATCAAGACTCTTGGGACGCCAAATCTTGAAAAGATGTTCTTTTTAACAAATTTTACCACAGTTTGGGAGTCATTATTTGTAGTGGCAATAGCTTCCACCCATTTAGAAACATAGTCCACTGCCACCAAAATATATTGACAAAAATGAGATGGTGGGAATGGTCCCATAAAGTCAATGCCCCAACAGTCAAACACCTCTACTTCAAGTATAGGGGTCAATGGCATCTCCCCCCTACGTGAAATATTGCCAATCCGCTGGCACTTGTCACAACTTTTTACATGATCTTGCGCATCCTTGAAGAGGGATGGCCAATAAAATCCGAATTGGAGTACCTTTGCAGCTGTGCGTTCCCCATTGTAGTGTCCTCCATATGGAGAGTCGTGACAATGCCATAGAATCTTTTGACTTTCACTTCCTAAAACACATCGTCTAAGAAGTCCATCCGTGCCAACCTTAAAGAGAAATGGGTCATCCCAAAGATAGTGTTAGACATCACGGAGGAACTTCTGCTTTTGTTGTCAGGGACCGTTCTGCCTGCCTTGTAATTTGCGATGTCGGCAAACCATGGCCTCTCTCCAATTGCAAACAGTTTCTCATCGGGGAATTCTTCAAGTATTTCTTTCTCCCGAGCAGTCACTTCTTTGTTTTCCCAGCCGAGACTGTAACACCCCAATTTTCGTGTAAATATATGTGCGTATATAGGTGAATAAATTAGTAATTTTATGATAATTTAGTGTGCCTCTGATTTGTAAATAATACGTGACTAGTTATATTTAATTTCTTATAACTATTTCTTATTTTGATTATCATTTTTTTAAATAATTACCGCAGTAAATTATTAATATTTTTGGAATGGCTATTTTCATTATAGAAGTGTTAGAATTAGCCTTAGTCATTAATAAAATGGTTTGAAAATAATTTAAATGAGTTTTGGACTCCTACTAATCAACATCCTAGTTTCACTTCCTACACTCCTGTATTGGGCGGAGTTTTTGCTACATCATGGGTAAAGCCCATTGTTTGGTCTTAACCTAATTTCCTATCTCCCTTCCGTCTATCAAGTCTAGCGCAGCCCTGAAAGATATAATTATGTGTCTTATAACATGACGTATGTAGATTTCCTCTCTTTGGACATTTAGACATCCTTCCCATTGGCTTGATTATTCACGTTTACCCATGTCGATGGATTGTGAAGCCTAACCATTTCTTATCATCCCATCTCATTCTGTTTTGATATTAAATAAACCTTCATGCGTTGCAACACAAGTCACGTTTCTCTATTTGGACTTTGTGTACATAGTTTCAATTGGCCAAGATTCCCAGTTCCATGGCTATTGGAGGTTAGCTGATCATCACTTTCATTAGCTAGTCACCAACCTTGTCCGTTGGTTTGCTTTGTCTTTACATATATTAGCCAATAAAATTCTTCACTACAAGAAGTTGTTACTGAACACTAGTTTGGGGTGCAACAATTGATTATTTTCTCATAGAGTTTTCAAAGTCGTGCATTACGGTGAAGTTAACGTTCCTATTACAGCGTCGTCGTATTTCGTATGCCTTGTGAGCTCGTTGCCGAACAATTAAATATGGACTCGTTCGTTGTGTGGAGTGCCTTGCCGAAATTTCATATAATTCAGTATTGTACGAGATCGTCACAACAGGTAAGGGTGGGTTTTAACATTTATAATGGGTTATGATGGGGTGTATGGGTAGTTAGGGTTTGTGGATTGAATTGTGATGGGATTATTATATAAGTTGATAAATTGAATCTTGATTTGGGTGATTCTATGAGAGTTGGAGTCGAATTCATATTGTATGGTGATGAAAGCATGTGATTGAGTGGTTGAGGTACGAGTTATGGTGTGACATAATTTTAATTGAGTATTGAGACATATGTGGTGATTAATTTTGTATGATTATGATTGTTTGAATGATACAATGAGATTGAGAATAAATTGAGAAATGTGGTAATAGGATTGAAAGGGGTTAGGTATTGTGTAATGGCATAATTAAATTGGAGACGAGATTGTAATGCTTGGAATGTGAATTATGGTGTGTTATGTGTGCTGTTGTTGCTGGGCCTGGGCGCCAGGTGCCAGGCGCTGGGCGCCATAGGCGCCGTGTTGCGTGATGCTTGAGCAGGGCGCCAGAATTGGCAGCCCTGCGTGCGTGTGTGCGTGAGTTGTGTTCGGTGAGTGGGCGCCAAAGATGGCGTGCCCGTGTTGTTTGTGTGTGTTGCTTGGTGTGCCTTGTGCAAGGGCGCCAAATTGGCATGCCCATGTTGAATTGTGTATTCGGTTGTTGCTGGGTGCCAGGCGCAGGGCGCCAAAGGGCGCTGTGTGCGTGTGTTGTGGGGCGCTGGGCGCTGGGCGCCATGGGCGCTGTGTTGCGTGCGTGTGTGTGTGTTGCCTTCTAAAATTTAAGTGTGCTGTTTACTTAAATTCCAGTGTGCTGTTTTCTCTAATTTAAAGGTGTTGTTTCATAAGTGTGAAATGTGGCAGCTATTATGTTGTGAACAGGTGAGAATTACGAGGTAGCTGTGATGCTACAACACGTGGTGTTTTTATGAAATGATTTATAACTAGACGTGATGGTGTAGTATTTAGTAACTAAATACTTTGAGTTGTGAAATTGATGCATGAGTCATGAGTCGCATTGTCATATGCATTTCTGGGTGGTATAGGCTTCGGCCTCTTTGAGATTATTTCTGGTGGTATAGGCTTCGGCCTCTTGCCCGTCGTGGCTTATTTTACGAGATCGGTACCGCATGCATATGCTCAGAGGGGTTGCATTGTTGCATAGTCCATATACATATATATTTGTAACGTGTTGTAGTGTTCCGTTCTGATGGAATTTGTGTCTTGTGTGGTGCTATGATGTATTGATTTTCGAGGTAGCTGTGATGCTACAACACGTGGTATGTTTAAGAAATGATTTGTAACGAGATATGATGGTATAGCTATGATGTGTTGACTTTCTGTGTTCCCGTGATTTACCCGCTGCTTATATACTGCTATCATTAACTTATTATTTCTGTTAAGCTCACCCTTCTGCTTGGAATGTTGCTCTTATGTGGCAACGCTGCAGGTGATCGTTAGCACTCGCGGAGGATTGCTAGGTGTAGTTTCCTTCTCGTTGGGTCTGTGTCAGCCCTGATGCGTAGCACCGGGGAGGGTCTTAGTTACCGTTGTCGAACTATTATTATTTATTTTTGGAGTTTTGGTTTAATGTTTAATTATTTTTGAAGATGTTAAATGAGTTTATGATTCCGCTGCTTAGAGATTAATTAACTATATTTGAGGATTTAATTTAAATCAATTTGGAGTTTTTATGTGGTGAAAAATGTAGCGCCCTCGTGGCGACTCTGATAATTGCGTGTTTATTTATAATTAGAAAAAGGGGGTGTTACAGAGACAAATGGTCAGCGACCACATTCTCGCTCCCCTTTTTCTCCTTTATCTCCAAGTCGAATTCCTGCAAAAGCAAAATCCATCTTTGGAGTCGAGGCTTAGACTCGCCCTTGGTTAGCAAATATTTAATTGTAGCATGGTCAGTGAACACAATGACTTTAGATCCCACCAAATAGGAACGAAATTTTTCCAAGGCAAATACTATACCTAGTAGCTCTTTTTCAGTTGTCGCATAATTAACCTGATTTTCATTTAAAACCTTGCTAGCATAATATATAGCATGAAAAAATTTCCCCGATCTCTGCCCCAACACTGCACCCACTGCATAATCACTAGCATCACACATTAATTCAAAGGGAATATCCCAATCAGGGGCTACAATGACTGGGGCCGAAATCAGTTTCTCCTTTAATACATTAAAAGCACACAGACATTCATTATCAAAAACAAATTCATTCTCCTTGACCAATAGATTGCATAAGGGTTTTGCAATCTTGGAGAAGTCTTTTATGAAACGTCGATAAAATCCGGCGTGTCCTAAAAAACTTCTCACTCCTTTCACATTCATAGGAGGAGGTAACTTTTTTATAATTTCGACTTTTGCTTGATCAACCTCAATGCCTTTTGACGAGATTTTATGGCCAAGAACAATTCCTTCTTTGACCATAAAGTGGCACTTTTCCCAATTCAAAACTAAGGTGGTTTCGGTGCATCTCTTCAAAACCGCATCAAGGTTAGCCAAACAAGAATCATAGCAAGGTCCAAAAACAGAAAATTCATCCATAAATACCTCAATAGCATTTTCTATCATCTCAGAGAATATAGAAAGCATGCACCTTTGAAAAGTAGCAGGGGCGTTACACAACCCGAAGGGCATCCTCCTATAAGAAAACACACCAAACGGGCATGTAAAGGCAGTCTTCTCTTGATCTTCAGGATCCACTGCTATCTGGTTTGTAGCGACCGAAAAATCCGAAGGAGGGATTCTTCGTTGTTTTTGAACAATGGAGTCGCCATCAATATTTATTTTTAGGAAAAAACATTGAAAAAAACCTTTGTTTTCGGGTTCGGGGGTCGATTAAGTGCGGGGAAGGTACTAGCACCCCGCAACATCCTAAAAAGGTTACCTTTTAATTTAATGTGTAGAAAAAAAGTCAGTTTTAAAAGAAGATATTTTGTTTACCCATCTTGATTGTTTGCGAAAATCGGAAAGGAAGACTTAATAAAAATTTTAGTTTTTTTTTGCGCTCGACAGGAGTGGGCCCCTGCTCCTACGTATCTCCGGGTGCGATGGAGAAATCAAAGCTACGTAGTTCTCAGATAGAAAATATTTGTGCGCTGGTATTTTTTATTTATTGAAAAGTTTGCGAAAACTAGAGGCCGTTCATGGTGACCAAACAGATAAATCCAGGGTGGTCATCACTAATGGCTTATTCGAAAAAGAAAGTGTTTACAGCGTTCAAACGAGCTGGGCCCAGAGTGAACGCTATAAATACCCGGTTTGCGATCGAGCGTTTTGTTTGAAAAATGCTTACTGGGAAGCGTGATTTTTTTTTTTTAAAAAAGGGAGTTGAGATTACGTTTGTATTCTATTAACTGAAAATTTCTTGAATTTTAGGCGGGTGTTTGCGATGATCAAACGAATAAATTCAGAGTGATCACCCCTACTAATCCTCTTTGAAAAAAAGAGAAGGTTAGCCCTTTTGGTCAGACAAGCTAAGCTCAGAGTGACCATTAGTAACAACCTATTTTTATTACGCGAGTTTGATTGTTTGAAAGAAAGAAAAACAGTTTGGAAACATCACTGCGTAAATAAAAGCGGAATGGGTGATAGTAAAAAGGGGGTGCGAACAACAGGGGTGTTGTATCAAAAATGGGGGGTGTGCTTAGTATCAGCCCAAAACAACATTGTTTGGGTTTCTGGACCCTTGCGCGAAAGTTGGGCTGAAAGCGGGGAGTGCTGTATTACTAAAATGTGGGGGCGCAAATAGCGATTTGACGCTAAAGAAAAAAAAAACGATTGCTTAATTTCTTTTTGACGGATTGGTTCGCTAGTTTATTTCAAAAATCGGTTTTGATGGATTTGATTACTGCCTACGTTAGAAGAAAACATTCGGTGAGAAAAAGATTTGTGAATTTATAAAGAAATATTCTCCTTTTTTTTTTGAAATAATTGTCATGGTTATGATTTTTTAAAAGGGGTGTTTTTGCTGCTTTGTTTGGGAAAATGATTATAATTATTATTTCTTTTCTTTAAGGGGGGTGGTATTAGTAACCATTTATTTTGAGAAAAGAAAACAATATTTTTTACTTTAACAGAACTTTATTTTAATTCGAAATTACAGCATCAATTTAAAAAAACAGCAACAATTTAAATAAACAACAGCCACAATAAAATAAGAAAAACAGTAACAATAACAACAGCAACAATTTAAATAAAATAACAGTAGCAACGACAACAATTTTAAATAAAAAACAGCAACAATAATATCTAAAAAAACATGACAGCAACAATTTTAAAAAAAATAAATAAAAACAACAACAGTGTATACGAATTTACATTACAGCAACTACAACAATAAAAAAAAAACAGCAACAATTAAGTAAAACTTCACATTACAATACCTTAAACGAAAATCCGGAAATGTCGAAGGAGGAGTTTTCTTCTTCGGATTTCCTCAATACAACAGAATTTGAAACTAAAAAATAAAATTTGTGAAGGGGAGAAAAAGAATAACAGTGAGCAAAAACTCTCAAACTCTCTTTTCTAAACAAACCTAGACTCTCCTTTTTCTTTTTTTCGAAAAATTATCTTCTTCTCCTCCTCAAAAAAAAACCGTCCTCTCTTCAAAGTTATGGCCCATATTTATACCAAAACGTTCCATCTTGCTTTCTCCTGCTCTTCACCATACCTTGTTGCTTCTTCTTTGCTTTGAGACTGGCTTGACATGACAGAGACAGCAGAAATTTCTGAGGAGGAAAAAGGGCATGGTGTCTTAGGGTTTCGTGAGAGTGGTTGGTGAAGGGAAAGGTGAGAAGAGGGCTTGTGAGAGGAATTCGAAGGGGAGGTATGGGCATGGCAGAGGAGAGGATGATGATTTTGTGTTTTGGTGAGAGAAGAGAAGTAATGGATGTGTGAGGGAATGGGGAAGGTATGCGTGAGTGTGTGAGAGTGATGTGAGGGAAGAGAAAAATGAGTGTGTGAGAGTGAAAGAGGGAGAGGAGCGTGGGAGAGGAAAGAGAGAGATGGGGGGCCGTAGGGATGGGGGGAGAGAATGAGAAAGGAAAGGTTGAGTGTGAGTGGGAGAAAGAGAGAGAGGTAGCGTGAGATTGAGGAGAGAGGGGGATGGGAGCCGTGTATGGGGAAGAGGAATGTGGGGAAGTGGGAGTTGAGAAAAAAGAGGAGAGGTGGAGTGTGGGAAAGGAAAAAAATGCAATTTCCAAGGAGGGAAAAGAGGGAGTGGGGTCGAATTTTTAGGAGGGGAAAGGGAGTGAATGTGGCCGAATTTTAGTGTTAAGGGGGGGATTGAATGTGGATGATTTTTAGGGTAAAGGGGGCAAGTTAAAATTTTAGGGTTTTTTGAGTGGGGTGGCCGAATTTGGCTAGGAGAGGAGGGAATTAGGGTTAGGTGAGGAGTTGGGTCATGGGTCATGGGTTGGTTGGATGGGTTAGGGTTTGGTGGAGGAGATTTAGGGTTAGGCGAGTTGGGCTAGCCTTTTTTCTGTTGGGTTGGGTTTCTGATGGCCCAATCCTGATTGCACCTCTATTCTTTTTTTTTTGGCAGACCCCCTCCCTTTCCTCCTTTGCTTATTTTTTTTGTTTCTTCACTTCTAATTAATATATATTTTTTGTTTACAAACTTGTGGCAACTAAAAATAAAATAATACATGACATGAAAATAAAAATGATTATTATTTTTATCTCTCATTTTTGATCGGACAAAATTAGGGTATTACAGCTGCCCCTCTTTATTTATATTTTGCTAGGAAATCGGAGGGATTCCAAATTTCTCGAGGAAAATAGAAATAAAGATAACAAGACACTGATTTTGTCCAGACTGAGGTTTTTTGGTTTTTTTTTTTGAAACTTATGAAAACTGGGTTGCTTTAGACAGAAGGTAAATAGGGATCGCTGGGGATCTGAAGGATCGATGGGGATCTGAAGGAGCACCGGGGCTCTGAAGGAGCACTGGGGCTCTGAAGGTCTAGTTCAAAATCAATGCTTGGCACATCGACTTGCGTTCGACTGAGGGACCGTCGGGGTCTGAAGGGCATGCCTAAGCCTGAGGGACCGATGGGTCTGAAGGAGCGCAACTAGCTTATGGTACTAGTAATACGGTCTGGGGGTGGCCTCTTTTCGAGCGGCCAATAGGGTTAATCAGGTCCGGAACTGATATAACCACGAAGGACGTGCACTGTGTTTTTTTAGGCGGACACAGCTAGTCTGAAGGGCCTGGGGCCGGATGATCCGTCGGTTGCTCGATAACGCGACGTGCGATCTGGATTGAAGGACCATTGTTGGTCTGAAGGAGCGCCTGGGCTCTGAAGGACCGCTGGGGGTCTGAAGAATTGGTGCTAACGATACATACTAAAATTATCTCAACAGACACTTGCAATGAATGATGCATGCGTGCATGTAGTTAAGTAATTGATCACATGATGAATGAAATGTGGAATGATTTTATTTTTGGCTTTTGTTCTTGGCCTTCTTCTTTTTTCATTTTCTTTTCTTGCTCTTTTGCTCTTTAGCTCTTTATTGACTTTGCTGGCATCATCAACTCGCATGACTCTTGACGTGGGATACGAGGGTTGCCTCAAGCAGTGGTGCCAAAGTGCGGGTTATTAAGATTTGCTGAAGTGATTATGCATTTGTCCTTTTTGCAACTTTATGAGAGATCATCTCTTTTTTTTGTGATTTTTAGAAATTTCGCAATGATTATAATGCTTGTGATCATGCACATGTTTCGCAATTCAGTATCGTATACCATGAACGTTATTTTTACGATAATAGGGAAATGAGAGAATAAAGGAAGTGTTTAATATTCAAATGGATAACAAATGCCAAGAAGGTCGCGCTGGCTGAAAATTACATTGGGAGTTTAAACTACAAAAAGAAAGAGAAGAAAAAGAAAACAAGGAAAGCTGATCTTTTGATTGTTTGTATCTTTGAAGTAATAACGCCAATCGCCCATTAACATAACTTTGAGCATTCATTATCCAACTTTCGGAGGTATTGACTGCCTTTGTAGCTCAAAGTCCAACTTCTGACCCTAATTTTTGCCTGGACTACTCTTTAGAGTTTTCAGTCCACCAGGTCGCTCTAATTTTTGCCTAGGCCGCCCTTTCGGGTTTTCGACCTAGCGAGCTTATTTTTGCTTGGCTCATCTTTCTCTTTTTTCCATATATTTCTTTAGGCATAGTACTTCTTAACTGCGTCCGAGTTCACTGGGAGTGGGAGGTCTTCACCGTCCATTTTTGTGAGAATCAATGCTCCTCCAGAGAATGCCTTCTTTACCACATAAGGTCCTTCATAGTTAGGGGTCCATTTTCCACGGGAATCCTTTTGGATAGGCAACATCTTCTTGAGCACGAGGTCTCCTTCTTGAAACCGGCGGGGGCGCACTTTTTTATCATAAGCCTTTTTCATTCTTTGTTGGTACAACTGCCCATGACACAAAGCAACTACTCTCTTTTCTTCTATGAGGTTCAACTGATCCAGACGAGCTTGAACCCATTCTGCTTCCTCCAATTTTGTTTCCATTAGCACTCGCAGGGAGGGTATTTCCACCTCGATGGGAAGAACTGCTTCCATCCCATATACTAGTGAGAATGGTGTTGCCCCTGTTGACGTGCGGATAGAGGTCCGATACCCGTGCAAAGCGAAGGGCAACATTTCATGCCAGTCCTTGAAGGTCACTACCATCTTTTGCATGATCTTCTTTATGTTCTTATTTGCTGCCTCAACTGCCCCATTCATCTTTGGACGGTATGGGGAGGAATTATGATGCTGGATTTTGAAGTCGTCACACAACTCTTTCATCATCTTGTTGTTCAGGTTGGTCCCATTGTCCGTGATGATCTTATTTGGAAGACCGTAGCGGCAAATCAAATCTCTCTTTATGAACCTGACAACCACTGATTTTGTTACACTGGCGTAAGAAGCGACCTCGACCCATTTGGTGAAATAATCAATAGCGACAAGAATGAAACGATGTCCGTTTGATGCCTTGGGTTCGATGGGACCGATGACATCCATTCCCCACATTGAGAATGGTCATGGTGCTGTTAGGACATTCAGAGAGGCAGGTGGTACATGGATATTGTCGGCATAGATTTGACATTTGTGGCATTTTCTGACGTAGTTGAAGCAGTCAGTCTCCATTGACAACCAGTAGTAGCCAGCCCTTAGGATTTTCCTTGCCATGGTGTGCCCATTAGAATGGGTGCCGAACGAGCCTTCATGGACATCTTTCGTAATTCTTTCTGCTTCTTCTTCTGCTACACATCTGAGGAGGACCATATCGTGATTTCTCTTGTAAAGCACTTCCCCATTTAAGAAGAAACCCATTGACAGCCTCCTAAGTGTCCTCTTATCATTCTCGGTGGCACCAGGAGGATATTCTCTGTTTGTGATATAGTGCTTGATATCGTAATACCAAGGTTTACTGTCAGGCTCTTCTTCGATTGCCACACAATGATGTGCCGGTAGGTCTCGATGTTGGATTCGGATGAATGTCAGACTCTTGTCGTTATTGATGTTGAACATTGATGACAAAGTCGCCAAAGCATCGGCCAACTGATTCTCTTCGCGAGGGAGATGATGGAAAGTGATCTCTTCAAATTGCTCAACCATCTTTTGGATGTGATCCTGACAAGGAATTAATTTGGAATCCCTGGTTTCCCAGTCACCTTTTGTCTGATGGATGACTAAAGCTGAGTCCCCATATACATCGAGTCTTTTGACTTTCCATTCAAGGGCTGCTTTGATGCCTAGGACGCACGCTTCATATTCTGCAATGTTGTTGGTGCAATAGAAACTCAGTCTAGCGGTAAACGGTACGAAGCGGTTATCAGGAGAGATCAGTACAGCTCCGACTCCGTGCCCGTATAAATTAGAAGCACCGTCGAATAACATTCTCCACCTTTCGTTGTCCGGAGGATTCCCTTCTACGAATAGAGCCATTATATCTTCGTCTGGGAAATCGCACTGCATTGATTGGTAATCTTCAATGGGCTGGTGTGCCAAGTACTCAGCCAATGCACTACCCTTGATTGCTTTTTGGGTGACATATAAAAGGTCGTATTCAGATAGTAGCATTTGCCAGCGAGCGATCCTCCTGTGAGTGCGGGTTTTTCAAAAATATACTTGACTGGGTCCATTTTAGATACCAACCAAGTCGTGTGGCTCAGCATATACTGCCTCAAACGACGTGCAGCCCAGGCTAGAGCACAACACGTTCTTTCCAACAATGAGTATCTTGTCTCGCACTCGGTGAATTTCTTGCTTAGATAGTAGATGGCATGTTCCTTCCTTCCGGATTCATCATGTTGTCCCAGTACACAACCCATCGATTTGTCTAGCACTGTTAGATACAGGATGAGAGGTCTGCCCTACACAGGCGCATCAGAATCGGTGGATTTTGGAGGTACCTCTTGATCTTTTCAAAGGCTTCTTGGCAATTATCATTCCACTTTGTTTCTTGGTTTTTGCACAAAAGCTTGAAGATAGGCTCGCATGTAGATGTTAGCTGCGATATGAACCTAGAGATGTAGTTCAATCTTCCCAGAAAACCACGAACTTCTTTTTCAGTACTCGGTACCGGCATTTCTAGTATTGCTCGTACTTTGGCTGGATCTACTTCTATTCCCCTCTGACTGACTATGAAACCCAACAGCTTTCCCGATCTTACACCGAAAGTGCATTTGGCAGGGTTTAATCTGAGTTTGAACTTCCTGAGACGTTCGAAGAGTTTTTGCAGATTGACGATATGCTCTTCTTCAGTCTTGGATTTTGCAATCATGTCATCCACGTAAACCTCTATTTCCTTATGCATCATATCATGGAACAATGCGACCATTGCCCTTTGGTATGTTGCACCAGCATTCTTCAGTCCGAATGGCATTACTTTCTAACAGAAGGTTCCCCAGAGAGTGATGAAGGTGGTTTTCTCCATGTCTTCGGGGGCCATCTTAATTTGGTTGTATCCGGAATATCCATCCATGAAGGAGAACAGAGAGTGTTGTGCTGTGCTATCTACCAGGAGATCAATGTGAGGCAAAGGGAAGTCATCTTTGGGGCTGGCTCTGTTCAAATCTCGATAATCGACGCACATCCGAACCTTCCCGTCTTTCTTTGGGACCGGTACAATATTGGCTACCCATTGAGGGTATTTGGCTACCGCTAAAAACCCAGCATCGAACTGCTTCTTAACCTCATCTCGGATTTTCAACGACATCTCTGGTTTCATCCTTCTTAACTTTTGTTTTACCGGCGGGCATTCAGGTTTTACCGGTAACTTATGCTCGACTATGTTGGGGTCCAGTCCAGGCATGTCTTGGTATGTCCATGCGAAGACGTCAACATAGTCAAACAACAACCTAACCAATTTCTCTCGCTCGCTGTCTTTCAATGTGGTGCCAATGTTAACTTCTTTTTTGTCTTCTTTCGTGCCTAAGTTGATCGTTTCAGTTGATTCCTCGTGGGGTTCGATTATTTTTTCCTCTTGTTCCATCATTCTTATTAACTCTGCAGGGGTTTCCCAATTATCCTCAACATCTTCCTCAGTTTGATTGATGGGGTGATCAAAGTTACAATATGGATTATTGGCGTTGTTATTTTCAAAGACATTTTTTTCGGATCTGCATTAGTGTAAATTAACGGAATAAAAACGAATGAAAGAAAATAAGAAGCGAATGTAAAAAGAAAAGGAAAACGGGGGTTTATTGGGAATTGAAATAACGTTGCATTGATATTAATACTGAAAGGAAAACATGCGTGCCCGAATGAAATATCCTAAGGCTTTGGGCAGAGCCAGAGGATTACATTATAGAAACATTACTTTGAACTAAAAACCACAGGAAAATCAATGATCTCCCAATTCTTGAGCCTTTTGTTTGCAGGACAAGGGCGTACAAGACTGACGACACCTTCTTCAGCGCTTAGATCGTCCTCAACTGCGGCGATCTGATTGGGGTTCAACATTCCCGCACTCTGAAAGCTTTCCTTGATGTCGCAGACGATGATCCTCTTCGTATTTGGCACCCTGCCCTCAAGCCTGGCTAACCTCCGCTCCTTCTTTTCTTTCACAATCCTTCTCTTGTCAGTGCGATTGGGCCGATATCCTATCCCATGCCTATCTTTGTTCTCCTCTGGCTATATTGGCGTCAGGATCCCCTGTCCAGTTTTTCCCAAGCCTCCTCCAGCTTGGTAGCCTTTTCCTATCATGAACTTAGCGACCATCACGGCAGTCTTGGATAGCTTGGGTTTTAACATAGCAGATGTATTGGCGATTTCCAATGCTTGGAAGGCAGTTTCAAAAGACTCTTCAGCAGCCTCAATGTAACGAGTGGGAGAGGACCTATTTATCAGCATTTCTTCCTCACCGAAAATAACCACCAGCTTATTGTTGACTATGAATTTGAGCTTCTGGTGTAAAGAAGAGGGAGCTGCCCCTGCAGAGTGGATCCATGGCCTCCCCAAGAGACAAATATAGGATGGGGCAATATCCATTATCTGGAAGGTCACCACGAAGTGCTCCAGACCTACTTGCACAGGTAATTCCATTTCTCCGATGACTTCCCTTTTCGATCCGTCAAAGGCCCTGACTAATATGGAGCTTGGTCTCATATATGAACAGTCCACATCTAATTTCTCCATGGTTGATCTGGGTAATACATTCAAAGATGAACCATTGTCAATAAGTACCCGAGCAAGAGAGTAATTTCCACACTTCACAGATATGTGTAGGGCCTTATTGTGCCCCTTCCTTCAGTTGGAATCTCATCATCAGTAAAGGTGAGATAATTACTTGCAACAAGGTTTCCGACGATCCCATCAAATTGGCCGACCGAGATGTCATGAGCGACATGGGCCTCATTCAATACTTTTGTCAATGCTGCACGATGGGCATCGGAACTGAGCAATAATGACAACAGAGATATCTTTGCGGGAGTTTGGTTCAGTTGATCAACCACCTTATACTCGCTTTGTCTCATAAGCTTAAAAAATTCACTGGCTTCTTGCTCGGATAACGTCTTCTTTCCTGCATTCTTATCGATAGGTTCCTGCTCTATGCTTTTGCCCTTACGGGCTTTTTCTTCCTCTTCTTTTGTTTGATCTCCGCCGACTCCTTCAGGGGCATAAATACGCCCACTGCGAGTCATCCTACTAGTCCCTGAGATGTTAATGACATCTGGATTGGTCTGAACCTTCACATCGTAACTCCACGGGACTGCATTGGTGCTTTTAAAGGGAAAAGGGACTGGCACTTGAATAGTGATTGGTTTAGGCACAGCGGTGGTTAGCTTTGTGTCCTTTTTGTAATGGATTTCCAGTGGTTTTCGGATACTCTTGCTTTGGTCAATGCTTGACTGGAGAGTCGACACGCCTTCCTCTTTCTTTTGAAGACCTATTTGTATTATGTGTCGGTCTAATAAGTCTTGCAGGACTGGCTTGAATGCTTCACAGGCCCCGACACAAAGGGGATCAGCACACGAGCCCTTTCCGGTACATCCCTTCATAATGATTCCGAAGTGACACAAATCAGCATGGATGAGGTCCAGGGGTGTGACAACGTCCTCCACCTTTCTGACCAATAATTGCCCCTCAACATCCTCAATGGCATTGACGGAGGGTTTCCCGTGCCCCGGCAGAGGGTTAGTGGCAACATTCGGACCATCTTCTGCGAAGCTTAACCATTTAGATTCAATTAAGTCTTGTACTACATATTTCAATGCCTTGCTATTTTCTGTTGAATGGCCAACTGCCCCAGCGTGGAATCCACAGCTAGCCTCTGGTTCATAGCTCCTAGGAAAAGGAGGTTGAAGGGGTCTCATTGGACGGGGAGTGATCAAGTTGTGACTGATGAGGTGATTGAATAGGTCTGTGTATGACATGGGTATTGGGTCGAAATTGGCGGGCTTTCTTTCTTGGTAGTTTTGTGGTCTATAGCCTGGGTTGACTTGGTGAGGTGGGGCTTGTGGTGTTTGAGTAGGTATTTGGAAAGTTTGTCGGGGGTTGTTGTAGGGAGGCTTTCCGGATCCAGAGATGGCATTAGCTTCGCCCTCCTTCTTTTTAGGGAAACCTGAGAAGGGCCTTTTCTGATTGCTGGTTCCAGCGGAGCTATATGCAATCTTCCCGTTTCTCCATCCATTCTCTAATCTTTCTCCGATGACGATCATATCTGAAAAGTTCGAAGACACGCTCCCAATCAACCTGTCGTAGAAAGGTGATTGAAGGGTGTCCATGAACATGGATACCATCTCCTTTTCTAACAAAGGTGGTACTACCTGTGCAGCCAACCCTCTCCAGCGTTGGGCATATTCTTTGAAGGACTCCTTATCTCTCTTCGTCATGCTCTGCAGCTGTGTTCTATCGGGAGCCATGTCAATGTTATATTTGTATTGCCTCAAAAATGCATCGGCTAAGTCTTTCCAGCATCTGATATGGGCACGTTCTAATTGCATGCACCAGCTCGAGCTGCCCCAGACAGACTATCTTGGAAGTAGTGGATGAGCAATTTGTCGTCGTGAGCAAACGCCGCCATCCTCCTGCAGTACATGGTTAAGTGGCTTATAGGGCAAGTCGAACCTTTGTACTTGTCGAAGTCTGGCACCTTAAATTTTGGAGGGATGGCCACGTTAGGGACGAGGCACAAGTCATAAGCATCTCTCGCACCAACATTGGATCCCTCAACTGCTCTCAACCTTTCCTCAAGCATTTGTAGTTTGTCTTTGGCTTGAGGGTTCTCCATAGAGTAATTGTGAGGGAGCCCACTCATACCATAGTAAGGACGAATCATCGGAACTATGGCTGGGTTCACATTTGGGGTATGTGAATGAGTGGGATTCCTGAGGTTGGAACCCTGAGCTTGAGCGTCAACTATCGGCGGTGGAGGGCAGCCAAGTGGGAGTCTTTGTGGTACGACGACGGGGTTCGGGTTTTGAACTTGTGGTGCCCCCGAATTACCATCGTGACCCGTTGGTGTAAGCTGTTGTTGGCCCGCGACTCCTGATGGACCGTCTTCTGGATTAGCATCGACTGTCGGAGGTGTGTAACCTTGTGGAAGTCCGTAAGGAGGCCATATGTAACCCTGATCATTAGTCCCAGTGGGGTGCACTGTATGCGGGATCCCGATTCCATTGGGAGGAGGTGGGTTGGTAACTTGATTTTCCGTGTTCCCAGCGGAGACATCTTCACTTGTGTCTTTGCCCCTTAAAGCTTGTAGAACCTTCAAGATTTCAGCCATCTGTTCTTTCATCCCATCTATTTCTGCCCTAAGCTCTTGATTGCCTAGGTCCTGAGGTGGATTGCCTTGATCCGGGTTATCTTGAGGCGGATTGTCCTGATTTTCTTCCATGTTTCTGGCCTGAGAACGAGTCCTATAGCGATGTTGACGCACCAGCTTGTCTTTTACTCTCTGTTGGTGGGACACATGGTTTGAGTATATGTATGAGTATATGAATGGATGAAAATGCGAATGATGCATGTGTGCATGAGTCTTATTGTTTTAGGTCGGGAATTGCAAGCACATCCTGATTTGTCATAAGTACACAGATTAAAGTTCCACAATATTTTCAAGATAAAGGATCAGCATGTGAGACAAACAAACTTCATTGATGGAGGAGAGTACAACATTCTGGAAATAAAACTTCGAAAAGAAAAGTACAATGTTCTTTAAATTTCACTCAAATACATATGGCTTTCATTTTTCCACTCCTCCCTCTTTTTCTACTAGTAGTGCTGCCAGCCTTCTCCCGGAGTTCGGCAATCAGAACCTCGCAAAACTCCATGAATTCGGAAACTTGGGCCGGGGTGTTAAACGAGTGCATTGCCGCGTTAGCCTCCTTTAGACGTTTGGGGATACCCGCGATAGCTTGATTGGCCAGCCATGCCAATTTTGAGAATCTGTCTTTCCAGTATAAGCTTTCATTCTTCAACTCTATGAAGGCTTCATGGTTTTCTATCCTGCTGACCAACTCCACAAAGCGGTTCTCCCAACAGATGCTTTCTGTCTCCAACTGGTGGTAAACCTCCTCTTGATATCTGATATGGTCGTTCAGCTCATCAGATTTTTCATGCTCCTTTCTCAAGGCTTGTTGGTATTCTCGGAGTATCTCTTCAATGGTATCTTTATCCTGCTTGATACTTTTCACTTGCTCTTCAAACTCGGCTGCCATCATCTGGGACTCTCTTTTTGATACCTTTAGCAGGCTCTGTGCGGTCTTTTCAGCAATCATTGATTCTTCCCATAACTTTTTCCACTTGTATGCATCATCGATGGCTTGGTTCATTTTCAAGTTGTAACGTTTTATTTCCTCTTTCGCCCCTCTTAGGTACTTTTGAACATCTAGTTTGTTCTTTTGTTCAATCTTGAGCTGCTTGCGGCTGTCTTCAATGGCCACTGACTTACTTGCATTCTCCTCCTCCAATTTCTGGTTTTTTAGGAGCACTTTCTCCAACTCTGCCTGCAAGCCCTTCTTTTCTTCCTCGGCCTTTGACAATGCCATTTTAAGCTTATCTAAACCTTCAAACCTCTTACAATTCCCGGCAAACCTAAATGAGATGAATAGCATGCATGTGAGGATTTTTGTATTTTTTGTGAAATAACGATGATGTATGATGAATTAAAGAATGACGTTATATGCGTTAATAAAAGCAAATTTTGGTGATTCAAATTTTGAGAAACATTAACCATGTCACATAAAATATACGTAAAGGGCAAAAGGAGTAAATGGTTTTCATTATTTGATTTTTTTTTGAAAGATAAAAAGTTTTTGCGGTGATGCAACGGGTAGGTGAATTGCCCTTGTGTCCTAAACAGGTTAGGTCTTATATATAGGTCACGGTCTAGGGCTACTTGTGTGATCAATCTCTCAGGTGGCTCTAATCACTTCCTCACAAGGGTCTCCAGAGCTGAAATCTCCTTCGTGATATGACCCACAACGATAGCGAGCTACCTGGTGTGGGATACCACGAAAGAGCGTACTCTGGCTGAGGCTTTCATGAGAGTCAGACAGATAAAATCCAAAATGACTGACACTAATCGTCTCCACTCGTCCTAGGTTTTTTTTAGACCCGGGTATAGGGCCCCGCTCAAGAGTGTGTGCAATATGTGTAGGTGATGTGTGTGATATAAGCAACCTAAACTACCGATGCTGCAAAAAAAATACAGATAATAGTACAAAGGTCTTCTACCCTAAGGTTCAATAAAGCAAATAAACAGATAAATGAAATAGACGTGCTAATAGAAAGACTAAGGGTAAACAAAGGTACTAAACTAACAGATATCTACACATTTAACTAAATTAGGCTTGAACCTCTTAAATAGTCCCCAGCGGAGTCGCCAGCTGTAGCGACCGAAAAATCCGAAGGAGGGATTCTTCGTTGTTTTTGAACAATGGAGTCGCCATCAATATTTATTTTTAGGAAAAAACATTGAAAAAAACCTTTGTTTTCGGGTTCGGGGGTCGATTAAGTGCGGGGAAGGTACTAGCACCCCGCAACATCCTAAAAAGGTTACCTTTTAATTTAATGTGTAGAAAAAAAGTCAGTTTTAAAAGAAGATATTTTGTTTACCCATCTTGATTGTTTGCGAAAATCGGAAATGAAGACTTAATAAAAATTTTAGTTTTTTTTGCGCTCGACAGGAGTGGGCCCTTGCTCCTACGTATCTCCGGGTGCGATGGAGAAATCAAAGCTACGTAGTTCTCAGATAGAAAATATTTGTGCGCTGGTATTTTTTATTTATTGAAAAGTTTGCGAAAACTAGAGGCCGTTCATGGTGACCAAACAGATAAATCCAGAGTGGTCATCACTAATGGCTTATTCGAAAAAGAAAGTGTTTACAGCGTTCAAACGAGCTGGGCCCAGAGTGAACGCTATAAATACCCGGTTTGCGATCGAGCGTTTTGTTTGAAAAATGCTTACTGGGAAGCGTGAATTTTTTTTAAAAAAGGGAGTTGAGATTACGTTTGTATTCTATTAACTGAAAATTTCTTGAATTTTAGGCGGGTGTTTGCGATGATCAAACGAATAAATTCAGAGTGATCACCGCTACTAATCCGCTTTGAAAAAAAGAGAAGGTTAGCCCTTTTGGTCAAACAAGCTAAGCTCAGAGTGACCATTAGTAACAACCTATTTTTATTACGCGAGTTTGATTGTTTGAAAGAAAGAAAAACAGTTTGGAAACATCACTGCGTAAATAAAAGCGGAATGGGTGATAGTAAAAAGGGGGTGCGAACAACAGGGGTGTTGTATCAAAAATGGGGGGTGTGCTTAGTATCAGCCCAAAACAACATTGTTTGGGTTTCTGGACCCTTGCGCGAAAGTTGGGCTGAAAGCGGGGAGTGCTGTATTACTAAAATGTGGGGGCGCAAATAGCGATTTGACGCTAAAGAAAAAAAAACGATTGCTTAATTTCTTTTTGACGGATTGGTTCGCTAGTTTATTTCAAAAATCGGTTTTGATGGATTTGATTACTGCCTACGTTAGAAGAAAACATTCGGTGAGAAAAAGATTTGTGAATTTATAAAGAAATATTCTCCCTTTTTTTTTGAAATAATTGTCATGGTTATGATTTTTTAAAAGGGGTGTTTTTGCTGCTTTGTTTGGGGAAATGATTATAATTATTATTTCTTTTTTTTAAGGGGGGTGGTATTAGTAACCATTTATTTTGAGAAAAGAAAACAATATTTTTTACTTTAACAGAACTTTATTTTAACTCGAAATTACAGCATCAATTTAAAAAAACAGCAACAATTTAAATAAACAACAGCCACAATAAAATAAGAAAAACAGTAACAATAACAACAGCAACAATTTAAATAAAATAACAGTAGCAACGGCAACAATATTAAATAAAAAACAGCAACAATAATATCTAAAAAAACATGACAGCAACAATTTTAAAAAAAATAAATAAAATAAAAACAACAACAGTGTATACGAATTTACATTACAGCAACTACAAAAATAATAAAAAAAAACAGCAACAATTAAGTAAAACGTCACATTACAATACCTTAAACGAAAATCCGGAAATGTCGAAGGAGGAGTTTTCTTCTTCGGATTTCCTCAATACAACAGAATTTGAAACTAAAAAATAAAATTTGTGAAGGGGAGAAAAAGAATAACAGTGAGCAAAAACTCTCAAACTCTCTTTTCTAAACAAAACCTAGACTCTCCTTTTTCTTTTTTTCGAAAAATTATCTTCTTCTCCTCCTCAAAAAAAAACCGTCCTCTCTTCAAAGTTATGGCCCATATTTATACCAAAACGTTCCATCTTGCTTTCTCCTGCTCTTCACCATACCTTGTTGCTTCTTCTTTGCTTTGAGACTGGCTTGACAAGACAGAGACAGCAGAAATTTCTGAGGAGGAAAAAGGGCATGGTGTCTTAGGGTTTCGTGAGAGTGGTTGGTGAAGGGAAAGGTGAGAAGAGGGCTTGTGAGAGGAATTCGAAGGGGAGGTATGGGCATGGCAGAGGAGAGGATGATGATTTTGTGTTTTGGTGAGAGAAGAGAAGTGATGGATGTGTGAGGGAATGGGGAAGGTATGCGTGAGTGTGTGAGAGTGATGTGAGGGAAGAGAAAAACTGAGTGTGTGAGAGTGAAAGAGGGAGAGGAGCGTGGGAGAGGAAAGAGAGAGATGGGGGGCCGTAGGGATGGGGGGAGAGAATGAGAAAGGAAAGGTTGAGTGTGAGTGGGAGAAAGAGAGAGAGGTAGCGTGAGATTGAGGAGAGAGAGGGATGGGAGCCGTGTATGGGGAAGAGGAATGTGGGGAAGTGGGAGTTGAGAAAAAAGAGGAGAGGTGGAGTGTGGGAAAGGAAAAAAATGCAATTTCCAAGGAGGGAAAAGAGGGAGTGGGGTCGAATTTTTAGGAGGGGAAAGGGAGTGAATGTGGCCGAATTTTAGTGTTAAGGGGGGGATTGAATGTGGATGATTTTTAGGGTAAAGGGGGGAAGTTAAAATTTTAGGGTTTTTTGAGTGGGGTGGCCGAATTTGGCTAGGAGAGGAGGGAATTAGGGTTAGGTGAGGAGTTGGGTCATGGGTCATCGGTTGGTTGGATGGGTTAGGGTTTGGTGGAGGAGATTTAGGGTTAGGCGAGTTGGGCTAGCCTTTTTTCTGTTGGGTTGGGTTTCTGATGGCCCAATCCTGATTGCACCTCTATTCTTTTTTTTTGGCAGACCCCCTCCCTTTCCTCCTTTGCTTATTTTTTTTGTTTCTTCACTTCTAATTAATATATATTTTTTGTTTACAAACTTGTGGCAACTAAAAATAAAATAATACATGACATGAAAATAAAAATGATTATTATTTTTATCTCTCATTTTTGATCGGACAAAATTAGGATATTACATGGTTGTATCCAGAGTATCCATCCAAAAAGCAATAGAATGCTTGCCCGGTCAATCTTTCCAACATTTGATCCATGAATGGTAGAGGGAAGTGGTCCTTCCGTGTGGCTTGGTTCAATCTCCGGTAGTCAATGCACATTCTCCACCCTGTGACTGTGCGAGTAGGGATCAGCTCATTCTTCTCATTTTTAACCACAGTCATTCCACCTTTCTTGGGCACCACATGGACTGGACTCACCCACGAGCTGTCTGAAATGGGATAAATTATCCCGGCATCTAAGAGCTTCAATACTTCCTTCCTCACCACATCTTTCATGGTGGGGTTCAACCTTCGCTGTGGTTGAATCACAGGTTTGAACTCTTCCTCGAGCTTGATCTTATGCATGGGAGCGCGAGTGAAGCGCAAAATACTGGAAACACTTTAAAACAAGGGACAGACGCGTTTTTTGAAAATTTTTTGGACGTTTGGGAAACCCTAGCACGCGAGAGAGCTCCTTCCAGCTGACGGCAAGCGAAGAATCAAGACTTGGGAACAAGAATTGAGGATTCTAATGCATTCATCTTCACCTTCAACTTGTAATTCTCCCTTTTTCTCTCCTTTTATCATGTGTAACTAAACCCCAATGTTAGGGATGGATAAATTTTAATGTAGTGCTATTGTTGCTGATTTAAATTGATGTTCTTCATGTTCTTTCATCATTTGTGAATTGATTTTCTGGGCTTAAACATTTCTATGATTGGAAAATTGTAGAACTTATCTTTATTCAATGATCAAATGGGAATTTTATCGTTAGAATGTTTGAATTTCAATTCCTTCAATTTGTAGCTTAGGAATAATCTATGAATTGATGTATGTGCGAATCCTCGTTGTTATTGCTTGTTGTTAGTAAATGTGCTTAAGGAATTAGGACTTTTATTAATTAACAAAGGACTATTCACCTAAGGGATTAGGGCTTGGTTAGGATTGTGGATTCAATAGCAAATGAGAGTGAGATTATCTTTTGGAATTAAATCAGTGACAATAGCATGAAATTGAAAGGCATTCATCCCTAGCATCTTCTCATCATATTCTTCCTCAAACGTTCCGTTTTTTGTAATAAAAACCCAAAAACATTTTTATCGCTTTACTTCGAGCTTGATAGCTCAACAATTATCAAACAAACCCCTTTTAATTTGGTTTCTATTAGCTGTTGTTAACGTCTTAGTAAATTAACTTCGATCCTTGAGGACGATTGTTAGGACTTTGGCAAGTGTACCAAATTCGTTGCAAGTAATAATTTAAACGGTAAGTAACCGGTCGATTCCACAGGGATTGCGCGTTGACAACAATAGCAAAATTGTAAATTCGTAGATTGTAGCGATTTGGTAATTTGAGTAATAGTAACAGAACACAAACGTGAATTAATAATGCGAGAAAAACGACCAGGGATTGAATCCTCTCACCTCGCCTATCACATGAACCATAGCCAATTCAAGTTAGTTATTCAATTTCTAGATTCAATTCACTAATTTAAGGTCAAGGGCAATTCCTTGTCTCAAGACCCCTATTACCCTAAGAGTTACCCTAATTCCTTAGGTGAGTCATGCCAGAGGGTAACGCATTAAGATTGAGAATTTTAATGAATTCACATAAGCTACCACATATTCCTATGATGATTACTAGCATGTGACCTAATTACCCAATTTCCAGCTACTAATTCATATCCCTATGCAATCACTAGCCTGGATCATCACAATTATCATATGTAATTGAAAAGCATTAAGAACATAGGTAATTAGACAAAGTAAATCGAATAACAACCGAATTGACTAGAACAAGGGTTCACATGATAGGGTTGGGAGATTCATCTCTCCCTAATCTAAGCAGTTTAGTTACAAATCATCCTAAGAGTGGAAACCAACATAAAGTAGAAAACAAACATAAAGGAAGACATTAGAACCTTCAATCCCTTGTTCCCAAGTGGTGAGAAGGCCCCAAAATCGCACCCTCCAGCTGCTCCAAAGTGTGGCTCCAAATCCCCAAAAACGAAGTCCCTTCAAAATTTGCTGAAACTGCTTTAAAAACCCTAATTTTCACGCACCATCGCGACGTGGCCCGTGTCCGTCGCGTCGCGATAAATGACAGAAGCTTCAGGCCTCGCAAAACTGCTCCAGGCGACGCGAAAAATAACAGAAAGTTCTGGTTTGCAAAATTCCTCTGGATCGCGTCGCGAACCCTCCTGGTCGCGACGCGAAAAACAACAGAAAGCAAATTCCTCCATTTTGCTGCATTTCCGGGCAAGTGTCTGGTTCGCCGAATGATGCCACAACCAAATAGAGGTCTTCAATGACCAAGTTAGCTCCAAAAGTGAAGGAATTACTTACAAATGAACTTCCTACTACAATTATCTAAAACTAGACTAAATCCCAGGTAATGACTGTGATACAATGAAAAACCTGCACAATTGGTCCTAAAAATGCCTAACTTACATCATATGATTGGGAGTCAACACAACCCCAAACTTAAACTTTTGCTTGTCCTCAAGCAAACAATCAATTCAGACTGCGGCTGTTTTTTTTTTTTATTTAGCTGTAACATATAATACATCAACCTTAAACACATCAGCACATCAACTATCATCATCAATCTAATACAGTGGCAGGACAAATGAATTGGAAATACCGAATCATAAGCAGGCAGCATTCTCAAGTTTTCTCTGTACGCACATCTCACCATTGTTTCACTCTTGAGGTGTTTCGGGTATTCACTGAATTCACAGTACCTGCATCATCGTTTCATAGGCTTGACAGAGTTCTATATCATTCTATACAAATGAAATGCATACACACATTTTGAGGACTTTAAGGGTTATAGCGGGGCTTAGGTAAGGGTGGATACATTTGGATAAGTAGGTTGTACTTGGAGTTAGGCCTACCTCTCTTTTTGTCAATTTCACGCAATACTCACCCATTTTCCCAAAGCATTTAACAAAACAAGAGAAGGAATTTATTTATTTATTTTTCTCTTTTTTTTTTGATATGTATATGTATAAACATATATACATATTTTTTTTTTCTTTCTTTTCTTGTTCCTTCTCTTGTATACCACCCCAAACTTATATTGTTGCTATTCCACGAGCAACCCCAAACTTAAAAATTTCCCCACTCTCACAGCTTTTGTTACCTAACTCCAAGTTAAGAATTACTAGGCTATGCTTTTCAGAGAAACAGCATACAATTTTTAACAATAGGCTCAGAGGGGCTAGCAGAGGATAAACATTAATTAGGTGTGGTTTGAAAGGCTCAGGGGTGCCAACAGAAATGCCTCAGTGTATATGAAAATCAAATGCAAAAACAATTAAGCACAATGTCAAGTTTTGCAGACTAATGCAGGCAAGGAATACACACACAATATATATAAGAACCTGTTTAGGCTCAAACCTCACAGTTGGGATCATGGAGATGGGACTTGAGAGATGCTGCTCACAAATGATAAAGAACTTCCGCCACGTTTGTCATGACCCCTGCTATTACTTGATGATAAAACTTGAAGTGCGAGTGTCAAAAGGAAAAATGAAAACATGCGACCCCAAATGCCACACATCATCACCATTGACGCTGCTTTAACAAAACAAAAACAAAATATAGGGCAGTAGTGTCCCAATATCACAGAGTAAGTTATAATAATAAGTACAGACCAAAGTGCGAAATAAGTCAAAATAGGGCGAAATACAACCAATAGTGCAAAATAAAGATGTCTGAGTAAAACAGAAAAATAAATGAGCCTCCTGCTCAAGGAAATGAAATGTGCTCCTCCAAATACTCGTCCCCTGAAAGAAGTGGATCCTGGGGGACCTGCTGCGGCTCTGCATGTGGTGCTGATGAAGATGAAGCGGCGGCTGCTCTGTTCTCGGCCATATACTCCTCAGCAGCACGGTGGACTCTGTATGATGCCAGGTGTGAAGTATCTATGCCCTGCTGCTGCAATGACAGGGACGACCCGCACCAGCTGGCCATGAGGAGGTCATACTGGAAAGAGGAGTCGGTCTGAAACTGCTCCCGGTAAGATGGGCCTGCTGGCTGCTGCGGTGCTGGAGGTGCTGGCTGCTGTGGTGCTGCTCCATCTAAGGGCCCCTCGGGCTGCTTCAAGATCCATGCTGCTGTGATACCCTCCCTGGGGTCGGTTGGAAGATCATCTGGGTACTCCGGGCAGCCCTGCTGTCTACATAAAGCATGGATGATAGAACAGTGCCCCAATCTAGCCCTAGGACATCTGGCAATCTCTGCAATACTCGCTGAAATGGCTCTCCCCAGATTGACCCTTTGGCCTCTCATGATAGCTTGGAGTCCCATGGCTACCTTTGTCTTGACATCAGTGGAGTTGGAGCATGAAATGATAGTCTGATTAAAGAAATTATTCCAGGCCTTAGGAATTGCCTTCAGAGCCATGTTGCAAAAGCGGCGGGGAAAGTCTTGACCAATCGGACCGATAAGATGTTTGTCCCATGTCGCTCCTTGACGACACAACTCCCTCAGCAAACCCTCATAATCGTGCGCCCCCCTGCTGTCCCAGGCATCCATCATGGCACAATTAGCAGTAGTAGGCAGCCCGAGGAGACTGTTGATGGTATCAGGAGAGTAGGACACCTCTCTTCCCCTCACCACTGAAACTCTATTGTCTTCATCCCCATAGGCATTTGGATAAAATTCTCTCACTAGGCTTTGGTTAGCTTGTTTGATCATTGAGTTGAGCGAGAGCCAACCCAATTCCCGGAGAGTGGAAGTAATGATGGGGAATTCCCCCGTGCTGAGGTTGAAGGCCCTTTCTGGATTTATCTTTTTCCCCTTGACCACTTGGTGGTACCTCTCCTCATGTACGGGGGACCTAAATCTGTCAACCTCAACTGCGGGTTCCCCTCGCCTTTTCTTGGAGGTGCCTGCTTTGCTTTTCTTCATCATTTCTGCTTACCTGTAATGTCCTGTAAAAAAAATAAAAACAACAAGAATCCAGCACCAATCGTTAGTTCTCGGTGGGTCCCTGGTGTGGGCCCCACTCACAGCAGTGAATCCAACAAAATCAGACAATAACATCTTCTCAGCACTAATCAACTACCCTAAGGTTCAATGATCATTGACAAAATTTAAGCACCGGCTAGCAACCAAAACAGAATTCACTTTGACATTTTCACAAACAGCTTGGCTACACAAAAGTTTCATTCAAGCATTTTATCGAACACCTTGTGTATGCCCAAAATCCACTTAATTTCTACCCCCAGTCCAATCATTCTCTCTCCAACATTGGCAATAAGCAACAATCATGCAACAACATATCATAGGGAACAATCCTACTCTTCTAATTTGACTTCGAATCCTCACACTTCCTACCCAAAAAATCACCCCAACAACCATAAAAACACTCAAAATATTATACTCTAATTAAAGAATAAGGTGAAGATTGATACCTGGAGATGTTGATGGTGAAGAATTCGCGCAAGGTAGCAAGAATTCACAATCAAATGTGATCAAAAACCGTAATGGGGAGGGGAATTTGTAGTGTGCACTAAAGAAGGGAAATAGAGAATTTTGAGAAATTTTTGTATTTGTGTTCGGACTGTTCAGTTTTACACTAAAAGGGGTCCCATCGCGACGCGGTCCGTGTCTCTCGCGTCGCGAGATTACACAGAACCGTTACAGTTTCCAAAATTTTAAAGCATCGCGACGCGACACGCCTCACTCGCGACGCGACACGCCTCACTCGCGACGCGAGGAATGGCAGAAACATTTTTCTTGACAAATTTTCAACCCATCGCGACGCGACAACACAGGTTCGCGACGCGAAATAGACCAGAACATTTTTTCCTTTGAAATTACTTCCCTTTCGCGACATGAACTTGACCGAACACAAAAATTTTCTTCTCATGCCTAAGGCTAACAGCAAAATAAAGTAAATTAAAGACTTGAATTGAAATTGAATTAAAGACTTGGTACCTCAGTGGGTTTCCTCCCACTAAGCGCTTCTTTAACGTCACTAGCTTGACGGTTCAGAAGATATCTCACATTGGCCCCGGTGGAGCCTTTTGCTCTTCAAGTGCCCCATTCACAGCTCCTTCCAATTTTTCTCCATTGAATTTCCAGCTAGACTCACCCACCACTTCTTTTAGATCTACCCACTCGCTAGATGACTTATCTGGTGGCGAGTGAACTTGCATTCTGTTTTTGGCTTTTATCTGGGGTTCCTCAACACTATAGCACCCTTCCTTTTTCTCATCCTTTCCTGCTGCCTTGATCACTTTTAGGGTCACCTCTTCATCTTGCACTCTCAGCTTCACAGTCCCATCTGCCACATCTATGACAGCTCTACTGGTGGCTAGGAAAGGTCTTCCCAAGATGAAGGGAATGTCATTTTCCCCATCCATTGAGCTCTTGACCTCAGTATCACCATCCAACTGTAGAATCACGAAATCTACCGGGAAGAGGAATTTTCCCACCTTTACCAGGACATCCTCCACAATACCGTACGGATACCTTATTGACCTATCAGCCAGTTGCAAGGTCATGTGAGTCGATTTGACTTCACCTCCCCCAAGCTTTTTCCACATTCCCAAGGGCATGAGGTTTATGCTTGCTCCCAAGTCACAGAGGGCCTTATCTATATTCACATCACCAATCGCACAGGGAATGGTGAAGCTTTCTGGATCCTTCAGCTTAGGAGGAATTTTGTTTTGAATGATAGCACTGCACTCCTCTGTTAACGCCACCGTTTCATCCTCCCTTAACTTTTTCTTTTTGGTCAATAGTTGTTTCATGAACTTCGCATAGACCGGCATTTTTTCCAGGGCGTCAGCAAAAGGTATATTGATCTGGAGGCTTCTGAACACCTCCATGAACTTGGAGAACTGCTCATCCTTCTGATTTTTCTTGCTTACCTGAGGATAGGGCAGTTTCATGTACGATGGGGTTTCTTTGGGTTCCCTTTGAGGGTTATCTTTCCCCGCTCCCTCACTCTCTTCATTTGCTTGCTTTTCCCGGGGCTTGGTTACTTCAGACGGTTCCAACTCCTTACCACTTCTCAGAGAGATGGCATTGCAATTCTCCTTCCTCGGGTTGTCCACAGTGTTGGCAGGGAAGCCGCTTTTGGATGTCTCCGCAAGTTGCTTCGATAATTGACCAATCTGTACCTCCAAATTTTTCATCGATGCTTCATGGTTTTTCTCCATGTTTTTCATTACCTGCTCTTGAGCTTGGAAGGTATTTTTAGTCATCTGCATAAACTGTGTCAATGCATCCTCTAACCGAGAAGGTGGTTTCTGTTGTTGATTTGCAGGTGCCTGAGATTGTTGTTGGTTGGAACTCGTGCCTTCATTATTATTTTTCCAGGAAAAGTTGGGATGATTCTTCCACCCTGGATTGTAGGTGTTAGAAAATGGATTCCCGCCTTGTCTTTGGAAGTTTCCCATATAGTTGGCCTGTTCCAATGCTTCTCCATAAGCTGCACAATCACCTTCGTGGGATTCCCTACCACAATAATTGCACCCACCTGCTTGCACTGCTTGTACTGTTGCTGGGGCTTTGGAACCTACTTCACATGTCGCCGCTAATTGCTTAGTGAGAGCCTCGATTTGCATGGTCATTAGTTTCTGTTGGGCTAACACTGCGCTGTTTGAATCAAGCTCCAGCACACCTTTCTTTTTCTCAGCCCCCCTATCATTTTGGATCCTGTACTCATTGGAAGCCATGTCTTCAACCAACTGCTTCGCTTCTTCCCAAGTCTTGGTACCTAGGGATCCTCCAGCTGAGGCGTCCAACATCATTCTTGTTTGTGGTCTCAGCCCATGGCAAAAGGTTTGTAACTGAAGGAAATCTTCTATGCCATGGCCAGGACACTTCTTGAGTAGTAGCTTGAATCGTTCCCAAGAATCATACAACGATTCGGACTCTCCCTGTGTAAAATTGGAGATATCAGCTCTTTTCCTTATGAACTTAGAGATTGGGAAGAACCTCTCCAAGAACTTGTTCTCAAGGTCATTCCAAGTGTTGATTGTCCCTGGGAGAGTGTTCAACCAATCCTTGGCTCTCCCTGTGAGAGTGAAAGGGAAAAGCCGGACCTTCTTTGCACTATCAGTTACTCCCTCAGGGTGTGTAGTCCCACATATCTCATAGAATTGGAACAAGTGCTGATTAGGGTCCTCGGCATCCGACCCAGAGAATTGCTCTGATTTCAAAGCTGTGAGCACAGAGGATTTGATATCAAACTGGGCCACGCCCACTGGTTGAAATGCTAATGCTTGGGCACCTTGATTTCTTCGCCCGAAGTCACCTAGAGTACGTCGGGGTGGAGGTGGAGGATCAGCCATCTCTTCCTCCTCACTCGAAAATTCTTCCGGTACCGAGGTAGAAGCTGATTGTACCTGTGATAATTCCCTTGCTTGCTGCTTGGTGAGCTTAGCTTTCCTTCGATTTGCCTTTGCTAGTTTTTCAATTTCCGGGTCAAACAAGAGTTCTTGTGGACCCTTGCTCCGCATGCACAAATCTCTGAAACACTGAAGCAAACGTCAACAAATTCAAGGAACCAACAAGTAGCAAAATTAAGTAACAAAAACAAAACAATCAAAAACTAAGAATCTAGAATTTACTCGTTTGCCTTGTCGACAACAAAGTCAACAATCCCCGGAAACGGCGCCAAAAACTTGTTAGGACTTTGGCAAGTGTACCAAATTCGTTGCAAGTAATAATTTAAACGGTAAGTAACCGGTCGATTCCACAGGGATTGCGCGTTGACAACAATAGCAAAATTGTAAATTCGTAGATTGTAGCGATTTGGTAATTTGAGTAATAGTAACAGAACACAAACGTGAATTAATAATGCGAGAAAAACGATCAGGGATCGAATCCTCTCACCTCGCCTATCACATGAACCATAGCCAATTCAAGTTAGTTATTCAATTTCTAGATTCAATTCACTAATTTAAGGTCAAGGGCAATTCCTTGTCTCAAGACCCCTATTACCCTAAGAGTTACCCTAATTCCTTAGGTGAGTCATGCCAGAGGGTAACGCATTAAGATTGAGAATTTTAATGAATTCACATAAGCTACCACATATTCCTATGATGATTACTAGCATGTGACCTAATTACCCAATTTCCAGCTACTAATTCATATCCCTATGCAATCACTAGCCTGGATCATCACAATTATCATATGTAATTGAAAAGCATTAAGAACATAGGTAATTAGACAAAGTAAATCGAATAACAACCGAATTGACTAGAACAAGGGTTCACATGATAGGTTTGGGAGATTCATCTCTCCCTAATCTAAGCAATTTAGTTACAAATCATCCTAAGAGTGGAAACCAACATAAAGTAGAAAACAAACATAAAGGAAGACATTAGAACCTTCAATCCCTTGTTCCCAAGTGGTGAGAAGGCCCCAAAATCGCATCCTCCAGCTGCTCCAAAGTGTGGCTCCAAATCCCCAAAAACGAAGTCCCTTCAAAATTTGCTGAAACTGCTTTAAAAACCCTAATTTTCACGCACCATCGCGACGCGGCCCGTGTCCGTCGCATCGCGATAAATGACAGAAGCTTCAGGCCTCTCAAAACTGCTCCAGCTCGCGTCGCGAACCCTCCTGGTCGCGACGCGAAAAATAACACAAAGTTCTGGTTTGCAAAATTCCTCTGGATCGCGTCGTGAACCCTCCTGGTCGCGACGCGAAAAACAACAGAAAGCAAATTCCTCCATTTTGCTGCATTTCCGGGCAAGTGTCTGGTTCGCCGAATGATGCCACAACCAAATAGAGGTCTTCAATGACCAAGTTAGCTCCAAAAGTGAAGGAATTACTTACAAATGAACTTCCTACTACAATTATCTAAAACTAGACTAAATCCCAGGTAATGACTGTGATACAATGAAAAACCTGCACAATTGGTCCTAAAAATGCCTAACTTACATCATATGATTGGGAGTCAACAACGATATCTCGGTACTTACCGGTTTTATTACTTGCACGATTCGGTACACTTTCCGAAAAGTTAACAAGTTTTTGGCGCCGTTGCCGGGGATCGAAATTACATTTACTAGTAATTCGAAAGCAACTGCTAATTCGAACCGGTACATATTTACATTCACTTTAGTTTTATTTCTGTTATTTTTGTTATTGTCTATATATTACACAGTTTGCTTTGACACTTGTTCGAGTTTCTTGTGTTCTCAGTGCATGCGCGGAGCTGTTAATCCTAAGGATTTACTTTTCGATCTGGAGATTGAGAAAACCGCTAGAGCTAATAGGAAGGAAGCAAGGAGCAACAACCGGAGAATCTTCTGTGCAACAAACTGTGACTGAAATTATGGGAGAAAATCCACCACCTGCTCGTACTCTTGGCGACTTTGGTAGAAGAAATCAAGGCGTCCAAGCATACACCTTCCAACCTGTGGGAGCTGTGGCATTTGAGATCAAGTCTTCGATCCTCAGTGCCTTGAAATCAGAACAATTCTCTGGTTCTGATGCTGAAGACCCGAATCAGCACTTGTTTCAGTTCTATGAAATATGTGGTTCCACTAATCCTGCGGGAGTGACTGAAGACCAGAAGAAGTTGCGTCTCTTTCCATATACTTTGACTGGTAGGGCTAAAGATTGGCTAAACACTATCCCATCAGGAACTATAAACAATTGGGGTGATCTAGAGAGCAAGTACTTAGAAAGATTCTTCCCAATTTCTAAGTTCATCAAGAAGCGGGCCGAGATATCAAATTTTGAGCAAGGGGATTCGGAGTCTTTGTATGATGCGTGGGAAAGGTTCAAACTTCTATTAAAAAGATGTCCTTCGCATGGAATTGATGAGTTCGTTCAGTTGCAAACTTTCTGTCATGGTTTGCGACCTCAAACAAGAATGATGTTAGATGCCTCAGCTGGAGGGTCTTTGGGTACTAAAACTGCAGAGGAAGCAAGACAGTTAGTGGAGCATATGGCCTCTAGTGAGTACAGAATTCAAAATGATAGAGGGGCAACAAAGAGGCCAGGAATTTTAGAGTTGGACGCTAATAGTGCTGTGTTGGCTCAACAAAAGGTAATGTCACTTCAAATTGAGGCTCTCACTAAACAGTTAGCTGCTGCTTTGCCAAGTGGATCTCAAACTCCTGCAACCGTTCAAGCAGTGCAAACGGGGGCATGTAATTATTGTGGCAGAAATGCTCATGAAGGTGACTGTGCAACTCATGGAGATAACAGTGAACAGGTTAATTATATGGGCAACTTTCAGAAGCAAGATGGGAATCCTTATTCTAACACCTACAATCCTGGGTGGAAGAATCATCCCAACTTCTCTTGGAAGAATAATGATACCGCAGGGTCACATCAGCAGCAACCTAGTCAAGAACAAAGAAAGCCATCTCCTATGGAGGAAGCGTTGACTCAGTTTATGCAAATGACAAAGACAACCTTTCAATCTCAAGACCAAGCTATGAAGAATATGGAAAAGAATCATGAAGCTTCCATAAAGAATCTAGAGACTCAAATTGGGCAGTTATCAAAGCAGCTTGCTGGATCATCTAACAGCGGTTTCTCAGCTAATACAGTTGACAACCCTAGGAATGAAACTGCTAAGGCTATCTCTCTAAGAAGTGGTCGGGAGTTGCCGACTCCTGTGGTAAATTGTGAAAAGAAGGTGTCAGTTGAAAATGAAAGAAAAGAGTTGAGTGAAAAGAATGAAAATGAAAAAAATGGAGAAGTTGAAAATGAGTTGAGTAAGGAAAGTGAAGAAGGTGTGAAGTCTAACCCTAATAAAAACAATTTGTTCTTTGATGTGCAGGTACAAGAGAAACTCAAGGCACCTCCTCCGCAAGTGAAGTTACCGTATCCTCATGCTAGCAAGAAAAATCAAAATGATGAGCAGTTTTCTAAGTTCATCGAGGTTTTCAAGCCGCTACAAATCAATATACCCTTCGCAGAAGCTCTAGAACAGATGCCCATATATGCCAAATTCCTGAAGGAGCTTTTGACAAAGAACAGGAAACTCAAAGAGGACAAAACAGTGGCTTTGACTGAGGAGTGCAGTGCTATAATCCAGAGGAAGCTCCCTCAGAAAATGAAAGATCCGGGAAACTTCACCAGTCCGTGTGCAATTGGCGACATAGCCATTGGCAAAGCTCTTTGTGATCTGGGGTGCAGTATTAATCTTATGCCATTGTCTATGCTGAAGAGACTGGGTGGTGGCGAGGTAAAGCCTACTAGAATGTCGCTGACACTTGCTGATCGATCAGTAAAATATCCTTATGGAGTGTTGGAAGATGTTCTAGTCAGAGTTGATAAATTCCTGTTTCCGGTAGACTTTGTGATCCTTGACATGGAGGAGGATGCAGAGGTACCACTTATCCTGGGTAGACCATTTTTAGCCACAGGGCGAGCTTTAATTGATGTGCAACAAGGGAAGCTGATCTTGAGGTTCCAGGATGAGAAGATTACTTTTAGTGTTTTTGAAGCTATGCGCCATCCGGATGACAAAGGACAGTGTTTTAGGGTGGATATGATTGATAACTCTGTGAAAGAGACCTTTAGACAGGAAGTACCATCTCCTCCATTGGAGAATGTAATTGTGAATTCTATTGAAGAAGCAGAGGAGAATCTGGGCAGTGAAATAGAAGACTGTATCCGGCAGTTTGAAGCTTCTCAAATAGAAAATGTCTCCAAGAAAAAGGAAGAGCTAGATAGGGGGGAGAGTCTCGAGAAAAAGGTCCCTGAATTGAAACAACTCCCCTCTCATCTGAAGTATGTGTTCCTTGCAGATAATGATCTTCATCCAGCTATCATTAGCAGCTCTTTGACCAAATTGGAAGAGGAGAAGTTGATGAGGGTACTAAGAAGCAACAAAAATGCGTTGGGTTGGACTATCTCTGATCTTAAGGGGATAAGTCCAGCTTTTTGCATGCATAAGATCAAGTTGGAAGAAGAATTCAAACCTGTGATCCAACCTCAGCGGAGATTAAATCCTACCATGAAAGAGGTGGTGCGCAAGGAAGTCTTAAAGCTTTTAGAGGCCGGCATGATTTATCCTATCTCAGATAGCTCGTGGGTAAGTCCGGTCCATGTGGTTCCTAAGAAGGGTGGTATGACGGTAGTGAAGAATGATAAGAACGAGCTGATTCCGACTCGGACTGTTACGGGTTGGAGGATGTGCATTGACTACCGAAGGTTGAATCAAGCAACCAGGAAGGACCACTTCCCATTGCCGTTCATGGATCAGATGCTGGAGAGACTAGCTGGACAAGCTTTCTATTGCTTTCTGGATGGATACTCTGGGTATAACCAGATAGCAGTAAACCCAGAGGATCAAGAGAAGACAGCTTTCACGTGTCCCTTCGGTGTGTTCGCATATCGGAGGATGCCCTTCGGGTTGTGCAATGCTCCAGCAACTTTTCAAAGGTGCATGCTTTCTATATTCTCTGATATGATGGAAAATGCAATTGAGGTATTTATCGACGATTTTTCTGTTTTTGGTCCTACTTATGATTCTTGCTTGGCTAACCTTGATGCGGTTTTAAAACGATGCGCTGAAACCAATTTAGTTTTAAATTGGGAGAAGTGCCACTTTATGGCCATAAAATTTCTGCAAAAGGCATCGAGGTTTTTTAGGAAAGCTACCTCCTCCTCTAAATGTAAAAGGAGTGAGAAGTTTTTTAGGACACGCCGGTTTTTATCGACGTTTCATAAAAGACTTCTCCAAGATTGCAAAACCTTTATGCAATCTACTTGTTAAGGAGGCTGAGTTTGTCTTTGATAATGATTGTCTGTGTGCGTTTAATATCTTAAAGGAAAAACTTGTCTCTACTCCAGTCATAGTAACCCCAAATTGGGATGCTCCGTTTGAGCTCATGTGCGATGCTAGTGATTACGCAGTGGGTGCTGTATTGGGGCAGAGATCAGAGAAATTTTTTCATGCCATATATTATGCTAGCAAGGTCTTAAATGAGAATCAAGTCAACTATGCAACAACCGAAAAAGAATTGCTAGCCATAGTATTTGCACTGGAAAAATTTCGTTCCTATTTGGTTGGATCGAAAGTAGTTGTTTTTACTGACCATGTAGCAATTAAATATCTGCTAACCAAGGGCGAGTCTAAGCCTCGACTCCTTAGATGGATTTTGCTTTTGCAGGAATTTGACTTGGAAATCAAGGACAAAAAGGGGAGCGAGAACGTGGTAGCAGATCATTTGTCAAGGTTAGAGAACAAAGAAGTGACTGCTCTAGCAAAAGAAATCCTGGAAGAGTTCCCGGATGAAAAGTTGCTTGCCATTGTAGAAAGACCTTGGTTCGCCGACATTGCAAATTACAAGGCAGTCGGAAAGGTCCCGGAAGATTTCACATGGCAACAAAAGAAAAAGTTCCTCCATGATGCCAAACATTACCTGTGGGATGATCCTTATCTCTACAAGGTTGGGGCGGATGGACTTTTGAGAAGATGTGTGTCTGGTGCCGAAAGTAAAAGCATTCTCTGGCATTGTCATGACTCTCCCTGTAGAGGGCACTATAATGGGGAACGCACAGCTGCTAAGGTTCTCCAATCTGGTTTTTACTGGCCATCCCTCTTCAAGGATGCACATGAGTACGTGAGAAGCTGTGACAAATGCCAGAGGACTGGCAATATTTCACGTAAGGGGGAGATGCCATTGAACCCCATCCTTGAAGTAGAAGTGTTTGATTGTTGGGGCATTGATTTTATGGCAGTCGACTATGTCTCCAAGTGGGTTGAAGCTACTGCCACTTCCAAGAGCGATTCCCAAACTGTGGTAAAATTTGTGAAGAAGAACATCTTCTCTAGATTCGGTGTGCCAAGAGTCCTAATCAGTGATGGGGGTAGCCACTTTTGCAACGCTCAACTCAACAATGTGCTTTCCAAGTATGGTGTTACGCATAAAGTGACAACTCCCTATCACCCTCAGAGCAATGGTCAAGCAGAAGTCTCAAACAGAGAAATCAAGAGGATCTTGGAAAAGACAGTTGGAAGCTCAAGAAAGGATTGGTCGTTGAACGTAGATGATGCGCTTTGGGCATACAGAACAGCCTATAAAAAGGATTGGTCGTTGAAGGTAGATGATGCGCTTTGGGCATACAGAACAGCCTATAAGACACCTTTAGGCATGTCCCCGTACCAATTGGTTTATGGTAAAGCTTGCCATTTGCCGGTTGAACTTGAGCACAAAGCATATTGGGCACTAAAGTTTTTGAATTTTACCACTTCGACCTGTGGGGAAAAGAGAATATTACAACTACATGGATTGGATGAGATGCGTCTGCAGGCATATGAGAATAATAAGATTTACAAGCAGAGAATGAAGGCATACCATGACAAAAATATTTCAAAGAAAGAGTTTCACCCTGGACAGCAAGTGCTGTTGTTTAATTCGAGACTTAAGCTATTCCCAGGAAAACTGAAATCCAAGTGGTCAGGGCCTTTTGTTGTCAAGGAAGTGACTCCTTATGGAGCAATTGAAGTAGAGGAGCCCGAGTCAAAAAGATCTTTCAAGGTCAATGGGCAGAGGTTGAAGCCATACCTAGGCGAAGTGGTGGATAGAGAGAAGCTGGCATTGGTTTTAAGCGACCCTTAAAACCGGAGGTAACGTCAAGCTAGTGACGTTAAAGAAGCGCTTATTGGGAGGCAACCCAACATTTCTTAACCCTTAACTTTTTAAATTTTTGAATTATTTTTCGTAGAGTAGGTACATTTAGTCACAATCAGTGTTTCTGCATGTTAAAAATGGTTTTTGCCAATCGCGCCTCACTCGCGCTTCAAGCGCGAACACAAAGGAAAATGTGGCGTGCGTTTCTGTCCAATCGCGCTTCACTCGCGCTTAAGTCACGCTCCAAGCGCAACTTTGGTGTATAAAACACACGAGCACTCGCGCTGCACTCACGCAGCAGTTAGCGTTTTTGTTCCCCATTCTTCACGCGATTTCTCAACTCTTCACCTCCAAGTCTTGCGATTTCACTCCCCAAGGGCTCCTAAGTTAGAATTTGGTTGTGGGGTTTTCTACATTGCATCTTCCTTCTTCCTATAGCATCATTCATCAAGTAAGTGTTCTCCTTTTCAAAGTAAATCTTCTCAAAAATAGTTTTATGAAACTTAACTTGATGAGTTCAAATTTGATGATGAGATGAATGTAGAATCTGTTATGTGGCTGTGTTTTTGTTAATTTGTTTGTTAGATTTTGAAAAGAAACAAATTTGGGGAATGTGAAGGTTGTTGGTTGTTGTTGTTCATATGTGAAATTTGTATGCACTCTACATGTTTGCTAAAACGCCTCAGTGACAAATTTATGGACAAAATGACTTAGTTTTGTGAACAACAACTTATGCTTATAATTGGTTTGGTAAACTGGCCAGGTAAACTCATTGTTTCCATCAAGGAAGCAATGTGGTGATGATCTTGAGCAATTTGACTATTTGTTCTATGTGCACTAACCTTCACCCACTTGTACAACCTTGAACTTTGGTGTATGCAGGAAATGGCTCAGAGAGCACGAAAGAGGCAGGCAGTTCGCAGGGGTTCATCCTCCCAAACACACCAACCATCCTACAACTCCGAATTGTTTCGATCTTTGGGGTGTGAAAAGTTTTTTGAGTCAATTGAGGCGAACCCCAATTTTGTGAAAGAAAGGGCGATCACTCTCTTCCCCGGTGACTTCGATGATATGCGACAAAACATTAATAACCGGGGGTGGAATAATCTTGTAACCTACCCGAAAAAGGCAAGCAAGGCTTTAGTATATGAATTCTTCTCGAATGTCTTCCCCAAGCAAGCAGTTGATGGGAAATTGACATTCCCCAGTGCCACAAGTTACGTGCGGGGTCATAATATCCCTTATGACTCTAGCACCATCAATGGGCTGTTTGGGATCAGACGTGTGGAAATCTTGGACAGTCGGCTCAGAACCAAAGCCGATAGGCTGAGGATAAAGAACAACCCGGAGCGAGCAGCTGAGATCTCTGCGGCACTGTGCAAGCATGGAATGGATTGGGTAAGGAATAAGAGTGGGGAACCATGGAAAATTATGACAAACTCTCTCACCCCAGTTGCTAGGGGGTGGGCATCTTTCATCCTCTCCACTATATGCCCTAGCTCTAACCAATCAGAGCTGAACATTGATACGGCGAGCCTCACTGCGTGCATTATGAGAGGAGAGCCCGTCAATATAGGATGTGAGCTTGAAGAGGAAATTAGCAGGTTTGCCAACTTCAAGGATGGAAACCAGCCTAGCTATTGGAGGCATGCCAGCCTCGTTGCCTTGCTATGTGAGAGAGCAGAAGTTGTTGCTGATGCCGATGAAGAGACTATTGAACCATCTGCTGCAATCACCGGGTCTTGGATTCGGACCATAGCAGGGGGTGGGTATTTTGAGCAGCCAGTGCACAGAGAAGAACCTCCGCAAGAGCAGCACAAAGAGGAAGAACCAGCCTTCTCCATGGATGAACCTTGGGTTAATCCACACGCTGAGGACTTTCAGCATCTTCAGGCAAGAATGGATTTGCTAGCAGGGGATCAGCAGCGGATGGCAGCCAGACAGGAGCGGATGGAAGTAGGGATGAGAAACATGTACAGAGCTATGTGCATGGTGCAGCGGGGAGAGCAGTTGGATCCTGAGGCGGACATTTTTCAGGCGCATCCTCCAGACTCTGGACGCGGTTGAGTAGTCTACTCACCGCCAGGTTACCTTTTATCTTTCCCTTCTCTTTTGCTTTATTTGATTGTGCACCTTGTGTTTCCTTTAGTAGTTGTAGTTTCGTAGGTTTATTTTTAATTTCATTTTTGTTTTAGTCTTAGTCTTTGTAAATAGGTCTTCCCCTAAATTAATCAGTGAGGACACTGCTATGTTTAAGTGGGGGGGGGGGGGGGAGGACCTATTGTCAGTGTTAGTATCAGAAAAAAAAATGCAGTCATGCGGTGAATTTTCTGCTAAGAAAAAAAAAGACAGTTGAGCAAACTTAGTGATGATTCGGGAGAACTGAGCGAATAATACCCCTGTGGTGATCAAATTAGTACAATCTTGCTTCCACACTTAAAACACTAACCAGTGGAACTTAGTGATCCTAGAGATGTGGGCAGCTAAGCTAGTGTGGTGGACCATGGGAGTCGCCAAATTTTTACTAAAAATTTAGGGGAGTTGTAGAAGCTAAGTTGGGGGTGCATCAGTTGTACTAAGGCTGGGCATGAGGATTGTAGGATGATCAGTGCATTGGGTGCGTGTGTGCAGCACTGTAACGTCTACCTGTAACGTTATAGTGTATGTCGTGTGTGTTAATGTGTGAGTGCAGCACTGTGGCGTCTACCCGTAATGCTATAGTGTATGCCGTGTGTGTCGGGGTGCGTGTGTGCAGCACTGTAGCGTCTACCCGTAACGCTAAAGTGTATGCCGTGTTGTGTTGTTTAAACTGATAATTGCTGCAATGTCCCAAAGCAAATGTTGATCAAATCCAAACACCAATGTAATGAAAGGGGTTGCAGCTGTTGCTCCCGAAAAAGTCCCCGAGGGAGAACCTTCCTCGTTCACAACTTTTCCTAAGACAATGAAGCCGCCACCAATATTTATTAAGGAAAATATTAGGAAAACCTTTTTTGAAAGCGATTGGTTTTGCGAAACTAGAGAATAGGGTTCGGGGGTCGGTTACGCGCGGGGAAGGTGTTAGCACCCCACACGTCCTCTCTACTGAGAGGGAACCTTTAATTAAATGTGTGGTTTTAGTGTGTTGACTTGAAAATACTTAATTTTGCCTCTCTACTTCTAATTGAAAATCTTTATTTATTTATGGAAAAAAAAGGGGAAAAAATGGTTTTTTAGAAAAGCGAAAAAAAAGTGCTTGACGGGACATGGCCCGCTCCTACGTATCTCCAGGTGCGATGGAGAACTCAAAGCTACGTAGTTCTTCTTTCTTTTGAAAATAATTTGTTTGAAAACTTATTGTGAAAATGATTTTTATTTGTTATGCTTGACGGGATGTGACCCGCTCCTACGTATCTCCCGGTGCGATGGAGAATTCAAAGCTACGTAGTTCTTCTTTCTTTTGAAAATAATTTGTTTGAAAACTTATTGTGAAAATGATTTTTATTTGTTATGCTTGACGGGATGTGACCCGCTCCTACGTATCTCCCGGTGCGATGGAGAATTCAAAGCTACGTAGTTCTTCTTTGTCTTTTTGAAGAGTTTTTGTTTTTTATCCTTTTTTAGTGAGTTTTTTTGAAATAGGACGAGCATTTAGTGAATGATTAAACTAACCAATGTTATGGGTAATCACCGCTAAGTACTCTTGAAAATGAGAGTCACTACCGCCAGTCAGACGAACAAAGGTTCTGATTGACTATTAGTAGCAACCCGTTTTTTATTTGTCTTTTTGAAAGTGGTTTTCGAAAGAGATTGATTGGCACGAATGATCAAGCTAACAAAGGTTATGAGTGATCATCGCTTGTTGTTCTTTTGGGAAAAAGACATTGCTACCAATGGCTAGACGAACAAAGGTTCTGATTAGCCACTAGCGACAATGGGTTGAAAATGTTTTTTAGAAAGGAAAAGGTTTTCGTCCTGAAAATGATCTTGGTTTGCAAAAGTGATGAAAATAACTCTTTTCTTTTTGTTATGCAAATGCTAAACTTTTTATGGTTGCGCTTGACGAGAATTTGACTCGCTCCTACGTATCCCAAATGGGAATCAAAGCGACGTGGTTCTAACGAGCCTTAAAAATGAAAGTCTTTTTGCTTTGATGATTAAACTAACAATGGTTATGATGGGCCACCGCTAATAACTTGTTTTTGATTCTTTGATACTTAGAAAAATGCTTTTTGAAATTGGACGCGTTCATGATAATCAAACCAACAAAGGTTGTGATGGATTATCACTAGTAGCTTGCTTTATGCTTACGACAATTCTTTTGAAATTGAGGCTTTCATGGCAATCAAACCAACAAAGGTTGTGATGGATTGCCACTAGTAACCGTTTTTTGTGCCAGGTCGTTTTAGAAATGAAAACAATGAATGCAAGAAAGAATTGGTGGATTCAAGCATAATGCAATCAGCGGAATCAAATCATTAAGCAACAATATTTGAATTCGCAAACAAAAATGAAGTCTAAACTACACATAGTAGATCACAACGCATAGATAGGCAAGGAGGGAACTTGAATTGGGCATCAAGCAAAAATACAAGAGTAGGCAAGATTGAACCTAAATGCACATCTAGTGGAAGATGCTAGGCGAGAACCATACTCAAATATTTCTACAAAACGCAAGGGAATCTAAATGCACATCTAGTGGAAGATGCAATGTAAGGAATGGACCTATCTAAGTATTGATGATATTCTATATGAGAGTAGACGATGACGCTGTAAGCTCAAGCAAAAAAGTTGCCTCAATCATGATCATTGGCCAGCATAAGCAAGCAAATTATTTAGCGACCAAAGTATCAAAGAATGTTGAATCACTTTGGTCAATCCTCACACTTAAGATTAAGTGCACAAGTGCACAAGTGTGAATCACATTGCCAATCATCAACTTAAACAACATATAAACTAAAAGGGTTTGAAAGGGGGAGGTTGAATCATCTGAGACCATCTTCACCACTTAGAACATGATGCACTAGGCATAAGTGGGAATCATGTGGTTCATCGTCAACAATGACACTATAACTAAGCTAAATCACATAGGGCAATTTTGGCATGGATCACAATGATTAAATATTAACAAATATAAAGACAGAAATACCTCTGATGAAGGCAGATACTACCACTTGAAGAACGCAACTCCAACTAACTCTTGCAGAAGATCAGCTCAGACGGACCAACGGAACGAATAGAGCGAAAAAAATAAAGCGTAGAAGAGTTTTTTCTAAAATGTGAGAGATTTCGAGAAAAATGGGTTTTTTCTCTGATCTCGTGAAAATCTGTGTCTGAGAAGCAGAGAGGAGTTGTGAAATTGTGGTGAAAATGTGTGTGTTTGAAATGAAAAAAAGAGGTGCCTATTTATAGGAAATTAGATTTGATCTATTTTAGGAAATAGGCTAATCGATTATGTTGAAAAACACTTGGGAGATGTAATCGATTATTGGCTCATTGATTTTTGAGTAGATAATCGATTATATGGCATATATAATCGATTAGGTACTCACCATATTTAGTGAAAACTTTCCATTTATGCTCATAATCGATTATGGACCTTAGTGAAAACATGGGATAATCGATTATGCTCCTGAATTGTTTCAGAGTAGATAATCGATTATCCCCTTTGATTTTCAGAGTAGATAATCGATTATCCCCTTGATTTTCAGGTAGATAATCGATTATCCCCTTGATTTTCAGAGTAGATAATCGATTATTTACTTGAAGGAAGGATATGAATAATCGATTATGTGCCTTCCTAAAAACATGGATAACTTCCTTATTCATCAAGAATACATTATATGCATGATAAAATCAATTTTATACTTTCTAAAAAAATTATTTTCATACATGAGGCTTATTGAAAAATATTTCCATGCAAAATTATTTTTATAGACCCTTTTTGTGAGAAATGACCAAAATGCCCTTTTTGACCCTAAAAACCCTAATTTCCCAAAAAGTGCATTCTAACCCTAAAAATGATTTTAAAAACTTTGGAATGGTTTCTAGGACCCAAAATGCAATGCATAATTTATTTTTGTGTGGAAAATTAGGGTTTGGACCTAAGCCGGACAAAATTGGGGTATGACAGCTGCCCCTCTTTATTTGGATTTTACCAAGAAATATGAATTGCGCGAGACATATTTCGAAGGTAAAATAGAAATAAAGAATTCAGAAATTATACCAATTTTGTCCATTTGGAGAAATCCGAATTTCTTTTTTTTTTTGTGGAAAGATAGACACTTTCGTGTTGATGCGAAAACAGTAAATGAACACTGACGTGCAGACTGAAAGTTAAAATGGGCACTTGGCGTGCGAACAGAAACGGTAAAATGGGCACTTGCGTGCAGACAGAAAAGTAAAATGGGCACTTGCGTGCAGACAGAAAAGTAAAATGGGCACTTGCGTGCAGACAGAAAAGTAAATGGGCACTTAGCGTGCAAACCGAAAAGTAAATGGGCACTTGGAGTGCAAACAGAAAAGCAAATGGGCACTTGGCGTGCAAACAGAAAAGCAAATGGGCACTTGGCGTGCAAACAGAAAAGTAAATGGGCACTTGGCGTGCAAACAGAAAAGTAAATGGGCACTTGGCGTGCAAACAGAAAAGTAAATGGGCACTTGGCGTGCAAACAGAAAAGTAAATGGGCACTTGGCGTGCAAACAGAAAAGTAAAATGGGCACTTGCGTGCAGAAAGCGGTAAATTGCCCAGGCTGCCTAAAACCTGTAATCCTTAAACGAACTCTTGACGAATCCGAGTTTGCACGTGGCTTTGAGGAGCACGCTCTTCCTGTTGGTCTTTCGAGCGACCGGGGGGATCGTTATCAGCTCCGGAACTGATATACAGATCAATGCACGGCGTCCACTGTATCTTAGGCTCGATACAACTATTCCGTTGAACCTCACATGGGGCTGCGGTCCATCGCGTTGCTCGTACACGATGTGAGACCTGGGCAGAAGGGAGCGATGATCTCTGTGCTCCGATCCGCAATGCGCGCTTGAGCGCTCTCTTTTCTTTTCTCTTTTTCTATTTCTCTCTTTTCTTTTTTCTTTCTGAACTCCCAACTTGGGGAAACATTTTCTGGAATCAGGGGGCGAGGGCTAACACCGAAGTGCTCATCCTCTCTTTGTACCTGTAGCTGAAAATGAACAAAGGCATGCAATGCAAATGCCATGATTGCTGTTTTCTTTTTTCTTATGATGAATGATGAGTTTCTTATTTCCTTTGTCTGTGTCGGATGAATGCATGATCTTCTACTGTTCCTATATGCTTGATGAATGCAATGATTTTCCTTTTCTTCTCTTGTCTGTACGCAATGCGTGATTTTCTTTTTCTTTTGCTTATGTCTGATGAATGCATGATTTTCTCCTGTTCTTATATGTCTTTTTCTCTTTCTCTAGCTTCTCTTCTTTCTTTTTCTTTCTTTTCTTTTCTTTTTGTTGCTCTCTTGGCTCTTCTCTTTTCTCTCTTTTGGCTTCTCTTTTTGCTTTTTTAAGAATCATGGGTATGTGAATGCAAAGCTTTGGTGTTTGATGCATGCTCATGTATTTTAATGACATGCAAAGGAAAACTCTTTTTTTTTATTTTTTTTTTATTTTTTATGAAATGGGGATATTGCTGTAAAATGATGAATGACATGGGATGTTCTAGCTTTCTTTTCTTCTATGAGATGCCAGTATTGATGTGATGCAACTGTATTGCTTTGATGTTTGAATGCAAATGTATGCGGTGGTTGATGCTTTGATGAATGAAATGCTCCTGTTCTAACTTCTGTTTGTTTCTTTTTGCTTCATCTATGCAATGCTCTGATGTTTGATGCAATGATTCTTGTTCTTTTTTTCTTTTATGGAAATGCTAACGTTAATATGATGCATATGCACTGCTTTAATGTTTGATGATTGAATGACAAAGGAATGCTTTGTGAAATGATGAATGACATGGAATGCTTTTGTGTTGCTTTTGTGGTTTCTTTTCTTTGTTTTCTTTTTGCTTTCTTTACTTTTTCTGTGAAATATCTGATGCAAAATGTAATGCTCTAGTGATGAACGACATGCAATGATTTTGTTCTTTTCTTTTTATGAAGTGCAATGAAAAGATTTCTACTTTTTCTGTGCAACTGACGTGGAACGTTTTTTTTTTCTTGCTATGTGATGAATGCACAAAATGTGAAGATGCAAATGTAATGCTTTGATGCATATGCGATAATGCCTAGATGCATGAGGTAAACATTTTTGTGATGATGAGATGCGAGACTTTGAATGCAAGGACTTGAGATGATTATGGACCATTCTGTTGAAAAATTGAATTTGATTCAAACTCTGGTGTTCTCAAGGTTTTTATTTACAAACAACCTCACTTGTTTTCTCTTTCTTTCCATGATGACTGAATTTTAGATATCACGTAAACAACTTGTGTTCTCTCCTTTGAAGCATTATCTAGTAAGCATGCATAGGAGTGCAAATGTGAATGAATGAGTCAGTTAACTTGGAATTGGTTTAGGGCATGGACTTTTATGGCAAGTGACAGACATGGTTGTTGCCGAAGCTCATGAGGGCTCAAGAGATACAAGATTTCCCCAATTCAGGTCTTTGAATAATTTTCCCCTGTCTAGTGGTGACAACAACTAGGGGCGTAGAAGGTGATGAATTGGGAATGCTTCGGTTTTTGAAAGGGAAGGTGGATCAAAAGAGATTTTATCTCAACCCATAAAGTTTGATGTTGCCCCAGTCATAACAAGGACAAAGCTGCCCCAATTAGAATGACAAGGCCTTGTTTAGGATAGTGAGTTGAGAGATTGCCCCGGTGAGGTTTTTATGGGAATGAATGAGGTGAAGGAATGGGAATGCACTTGCCCCACTTTGGAATGACATTGACAACTGGAGTGACATGGGATGGGCATTGAACAGAATTTCCCAAGACTAGGGTGTGTGGGTGGTGAAAAGAATGCCCCAACTTTTGGGTCTGAGTGGTATTCTCAGTGCAAAGCTTTGGTTCTCTACTGATGTCTTGACTTTTTGGTGCGAAAGAATCCTTACCTGGTGATCACTAAACCTTGTTTTAATGCATCTTGAATGTGTTTTGGAGTGCAAGTCCCTCTTTTTTATTTTGTCAGCTTTCTTTTTTCTGACTGTTCGTTTTTGTTTCCCCAGTTCTCTTTTTTTTGAGGGTTTATTCTTTCTTGATCAGCTTTCTTTTTTCTGATCGTTTGTTTTTCTTTTGAGCAAACACATTGTCCATAGATAAGCTTGTTCGTCCTAAGATTAGAATTTGAGTGAACAAAAGCAACCGGTCTTTGATCGGAATGGACTTTTCGGGATTGTGGTGTTTTGTGGAGGAAGGAGGGTTAGGCTTAATGAAGTGTTTGAGGCTAATGGGAGGATGAGTTTTGTTCGGCGTTGATTGACGGTTAATGGTCTATGAGGAAGATGGTTATTGGGCTTGTTTGGGCTCTGTTAAAGCAAATTCGTGTCTCATGGTAGAATGACTAAGGGGTTTGATGTTGAGGCCAACGGAAGTGTTTGAAGGTTTATGGAATCAGGTGTTGGAATGATGAAGTGTTTGAAGGTTTATTTAGACAAGGATTTCTTGTATTTTGTGGTAACATGTACCAGCTCACCACTTACATTTTTTTTGTATTTTCTTTTGTTTTGGGATTTTCATTTTTGAATCCCCCTTTTTTTTTTGATTTTTTTGATTTTTTTTTTTTTGACTCGGGTGAGCTGATAAAAAGTGATGCACTTTTTTTTATTTGGGGTGATCCTTGTCTAGGGTGATTTTTGGATTTTGGTTTTTCTTGGCTCAAGGTGGGTAGGAAAGGGACTTTCTGGGATTTTGGGGATTTTGAGGAGATGGCCAAACTTCATTTCAAATCCCGATTGCTTATTTCTATAAGACTTAACTTTAGAACAATAATTTATCTATCTTCATGTGTTTGCTCTTTTTTCCTTTTTTTTTTGTGCCCTAATTTTTGTCTGGACCGCTCTTTGCGAGTTTTCAGTCCACCGGGCGCTCCTTTTTGCCTAGGCCGCCCTTTGCGGGTTTTCAACCTAGCGAGCTTGTTTTCTTGTTTATTATATTATTATTATTATTATTTTGAGAGACTTGCACTGAAGGAATATGATATTAATCAAGGGGAATTAATGATCACAGACTTGCCCCAGCATGGAGGACTTGAACCAAAAGTCAAATACGCACTGATGGGGAGAATATGCACTTTATGGGTGGACGGGGCGGGACTAGACTTGGACGGGAAACTGTGGTAAGGGAGGAAAACCAACGGACTCAAACAAGAGAATGTACTCATAGCATGCACGCTCATTAGAAGAATGCTTCACAGAGAGTTAACATCAGTTAAAAATTTGTTTTTTCTTTGATGCACTATTTCAATCTTTTGTCATAGAATGGATGAGATGAAGTGCTTTTGAAAGAAATGCAAATGAGCTATTGAAAAACTGAGTGCCTTGGAACACCTTGAGTTTGCAACCAAGTAAGGATAAACTTTTTCAAAAAGGATGATTGTTTCGCAAGAACGTCTCGCTTCTCATCACAACTCTTATTTTATGCAATGAATGAATGAACAAATTATGATATGCAAGTATGATGCAAATGCGTGGAGAATGACCACTCGAAGAGTGTGGCTTATGCAAGACAAAATATGGAATGCCAATGCGAATGATGCAAGAATGATGCCCCTTTTTCAAAATGATTTTTGATTTTGATTTTTTTTTTTATTTTTTTTTTTATTTTTTAGAGGCGAGACAATCCCCCTTTTTCTTTTGAACGATGAAAGATGCAGGAATGATGCTTTTCTCTAAATGATGATTTTTTTTTAGAGACAAGGCAAAGTATGAAATGCCAATGCCCCTTCCTTTTTGAAAGATGCATGTATGGGGGAATGATGTATTTGAACCAAAGTGATGAGGTTAATGAAATGGTGCATGAATGCTACATTTTGAATAAATTTGATGATGATTTTTATTCATGATTATGAATGAGATGCTTTCTTGTTTTCATTTTTTTTTTGTGCAATGAAATGCATGATACTCACAATGATTTTCTTTTTTGTTTTTTAGTTTTGGAACATGATTTTGAAAATTATTTGGAGATGCAAATGATTTATTGGAAAAAGGGTTTTAGAAAAATGCGCTTGACGGGGTATGACCCGCTCCTACGTATCCCCATTGTAAATGAGGAATCAAAGCTTGCGTAGTTCTACTGTGTCCTTTTTTGAAATAATGCTTATGCTTGAATGCCTCGTCTTGGATGAACTTGACAAGGATTTGTTTGCATGACTATAAATGAAATGCTTATGCTATGCAGATGATAATTGTTTTTTGTTTTATCTTTATGTGATGAAAGGGAATGCAAGATGAATGGTTTTTTTCAAAATCGGAATTTTATGCAATGCAAATGATGCAATGATGCAGTGATGCAATGATGCAATGATGCAATGGTGCTTCTTTTTTGTGTTTTTGCAGAAAGAGGATATTTACAGGTGGTAATTTGAAAATTTCCACACTATATGCCACCTCATATAGGCGTTTATTGAAAAGGGAAAGCATATCTTTTTTATTTTCGAAGATTTTGAAGGAAAAATTGATTGAACTGAATGCAACAATGCAGCACACAATTTGGAAAGCCCTTGTGACCTAAAAGGGGGTAGAACCTATGATCTAAGGCACTTTAGGGATAGTCTTCTCATGTAGCTCTATTCACGCCCTCACAAAGGTCATCAGAGCCACAGTCCCTCTCATGAAAATCCCCGTAAATGCAGCAAACTGCTAGGTACGAGGCATCATGAAAGAGCACAACTCTGATTGAAACTTTCGTAAGTAGCCAAACGGACAAAGGTCCTGATGGGCTCCCACTACTCGAATCCACTCATCCTATGGTATCCTAACAGACCTGGGTTATGGTCTCTTTCTCTAATCATGTAGCCTCAAGGTACAAGTGTGTGTGTGCGAAGGGCATTTCCTTAAAAAAAACTAACCTACCTGCAAATGAAAATCCAGAACAGTCCAGACAATAGAAATCAATAACATGTCGTCTACCCTAGGGTTCAATACCAATCAAATTCAACTAATCTAGGGTGCCAACAACAAACACATTACTTACCTCAGAAAGGGAGCTGAGAAGAAGGGGACATGACAAGGGAGGGGAAATATGCATGAGGGAACTAAGCATTTAAGCAAAGAAGTAACTATCTATTATTTTAAACAAAAGCAAACATAGAAGAAGAATGCATATGGATGCAACATGCTTATGAAAAAGAAGAAGAATAGAGGCAAAGCAAGATGTTCAAATCAATCACACAAACCACACACTTAATTAATTAGGCTTGACCCACTTTTGAAAAAAGTGTTTTTTAGTCCCCAGTGGAGTCGCCAGCTGTTGCGCCCGAAAAAGTCCCCGAGGGAGAACCTTCCTCGTTCACAACTTTTCCTAAGACAATGAAGCCGCCACCAATATTTATTAAGGAAAATATTAGGAAAACCTTTTTTGAAAGCGATTGGTTTTGCGAAACTAGAGAATAGGGTTCGGGGGTCGGTTACGCGCGGGGAAGGTGTTAGCACCCCACACGTCCTCTCTACTGAGAGGGAACCTTTAATTAAATGTGTGGTTTTAGTGTGTTGACTTGAAAATACTTAATTTTGCCTCTCTACTTCTTATTGAAAATCTTTATTTATTTATGAAAAAAAAAGGGGAAAAATGGTTTTTTAGAAAAGCGAAAAAAAAGTGCTTGACGGGACATGGCCCGCTCCTACGTATCTCCAGGTGCGATGGAGAACTCAAAGCTACGTAGTTCTTCTTTCTTTTGAAAATAATTTGTTTGAAAACTTATTGTGAAAATGATTTTTATTTGTTATGCTTGACGGGATGTGACCCGCTCCTACGTATCTCCCGGTGCGATGGAGAATTCAAAGCTACGTAGTTCTTCTTTCTTTTGAAAATAATTTGTTTGAAAACTTATTGTGAAAATGATTTTTATTTGTTATGCTTGACGGGATGTGACCCGCTCCTACGTATCTCCCGGTGCGATGGAGAATTCAAAGCTACGTAGTTCTTCTTTGTCTTTTTGAAGAGTTTTTGTTTTTTATCCTTTTTTAGTGAGTTTTTTTGAAATAGGACGAGCATTTAGTGAATGATTAAACTAACCAATGTTATGGGTAATCACCGCTAAGTACTCTTGAAAATGAGAGTCACTACCGCCAGTCAGACGAACAAAGGTTCTGATTGACTATTAGTAGCAACCCGTTTTTTATTTGTCTTTTTGAAAGTGGTTTTCGAAAGAGATTGATTGGCACGAATGATCAAGCTAACAAAGGTTATGAGTGATCATCGCTTGTTGTTCTTTTGGGAAAAAGACATTGCTACCAATGGCTAGACGAACAAAGGTTCTGATTAGCCACTAGCGACAATGGGTTGAAAATGTTTTTTAGAAAGGAAAAGGTTTTCGTCCTGAAAATGATCTTGGTTTGCAAAAGTGATGAAAATAACTCTTTTCTTTTTGTTATGCAAATGCTAAACTTTTTATGGTTGCGCTTGACGAGAATTTGACTCGCTCCTACGTATCCCAAATGGGAATCAAAGCGACGTAGTTCTAACGAGCCTTAAAAATGAAAGTCTTTTTGCTTTGATGATTAAACTAACAATGGTTATGATGGGCCACCGCTAATAACTTGTTTTTGATTCTTTGATACTTAGAAAAATGCTTTTTGAAATTGGACGCGTTCATGATAATCAAACCAACAAAGGTTGTGATGGATTATCACTAGTAGCTTGCTTTATGCTTACGACAATTCTTTTGAAATTGAGGCTTTCATGGCAATCAAACCAACAAAGGTTGTGATGGATTGCCACTAGTAACCGTTTTTTGTGCCAGGTCGTTTTAGAAATGAAAACAATGAATGCAAGAAAGAATTGGTGGATTCAAGCATAATGCAATCAGTGGAATCAAATTATTAAGCAACAATATTTGAATTCGCAAACAAAAATCAAGTCTAAACTACACATAGTAGATCACAACGCATAGATAGGCAAGGAGGGAACTTGAATTGGGCACCAAGCAAAAATACAAGAGTAGGCAAGATTGAACCTAAATGCACATCTAGTGGAAGATGCTAGGCGAGAACCATACTCAAATATTTCTACAAAACGCAAGTGAATCTAAATGCACATCTAGTGGAAGATGCAATGTAAGGAATGGACCTATCTAAGTATTGATGATATTCTATATGAGAGTAGACGATGACGCTGTAAGCTCAAGCAAAAAAGTTGCCTCAATCATGATCATTGGCCAGCATAAGCAAGCAAATTATTTAGCGACCAAAGTATCAAAGAATGTTGAATCACTTTGGTCAATCCTCACACTTAAGATTAAGTGCACAAGTGCACAAGTGTGAATCACATTGCCAATCATCAACTTAAACAACATATAAACTAAAAGGGTTTGAAAGGGGGAGGTTGAATCATCTGAGACCATCTTCACCACTTAGAACATGATGCACTAGGCATAAGTGGGAATCATGTGGTTCATCGTCAACAATGACACTATAACTAAGCTAAATCACATAGGGCAATTTTGGCATGGATCACAATGATTAAATATTAACAAATATAAAGACAGAAATACCTCTGATGAAGGCAGATACTACCACTTGAAGAACACAACTCCAACTAACTCTTGCAGAAGATCAGCTCAGACGGACCAACGGAACGAATAGAGCGAAAAAATAAAGCGTAGAAGAGTTTTTTCTAAAATGTGAGAGATTTCGAGAAAAATGGGTTTTTTCTCTGATCTCGTGAAAATCTGTGTCTGAGAAGCAGAGAGGAGTTGTGAAATTGTGGTGAAAATGTGTGTGTTTGAAATGAAAAAAAGAGGTGCCTATTTATAGGAAATTAGATTTGATCTATTTTAGGAAATAGGCTAATCGATTATGTTGAAAAACACTTGGGAGATGTAATCGATTATTGGCTCATTGATTTTTGAGTAGATAATCGATTATATGGCATATATAATCGATTAGGTACTCACCATATTTAGTGAAAACTTTCCATTTATGCTCATAATCGATTATGGACCTTAGTGAAAACATGGGATAATCGATTATGCTCCTGAATTGTTTCAGAGTAGATAATCGATTATCCCCTTTGATTTTCAGAGTAGATAATCGATTATCCCCTTGATTTTCAGGTAGATAATCGATTATCCCCTTGATTTTCAGAGTAGATAATCGATTATTTACTTGAAGGAAGGATATGAATAATCGATTATATGCCTTCCTAAAAACATGGATAACTTCCTTATTCATCAAGAATACATTATATGCATGATAAAATCAATTTTATACTTTCTAAAAAAATCATTTTCATACATGAGGCTTATTGAAAAATATTTCCATGCAAAATTATTTTTATAGACCCTTTTTGTGAGAAATGACCAAAATGCCCTTTTTGACCCTAAAAACCCTAATTTCCCAAAAAGTGCATTCTAACCCTAAAAATGATTTTAAAAACTTTGGAATGGTTTCTAGGACCCAAAATGCAATGCATAATTTATTTTTGTGTGGAAAATTAGGGTTTGGACCTAAGCCGGACAAAATTGGGGTATGACAGCAGCCCAAAAACAAATGTGCGTAGTTGTGTTGCGTGTGAAATGTGTGTGTGGTAATAGTTAGTGCACTGGTCTAATCTGAAATGCCTATTTAAGACCCTTTGTTGTGCTTGAAGCCCCTTGATCCTTATGTGGAAACGTTAATCTACCCTATATTTTGAACCATCTTTGGCATTCTCGGAAGGAAACCCTCTAGTTTTAGGTGAATACATTTTGAAACTAGCTATGGTCCAACTGAGTTAAGTGTCACACACACACTATTGAGCAAGATGATGCTAGTAAGAATACCACGTGTGGGTTGGAAATTGAGTGACCAGTCTGAAAGTTGCTGCTAAACTTGTCTTTTGATTGTTCGTAATTGTCTTGTTTAGAAAGGGATTCACCATTGATTGCATGTTATCTGATGTTGATATTGTCTTGTCTTTGTCTTGTCTTGTCTTTGCTTGAGGACAAGCAAATGTCCAAGTTGGTGGTTGTGATGAATCCCCATCACATGATGTTTTTCACTGCAAAAAAGGGGAATTTTACTTGATAATTTGATGAATCAATGGAAAGTGTTAGGAGAAAATTAAGGAGTTGTTCTATTTGGGATTTAATTGCGTTACAGTGTTTATGCTGGGTTTTGTGGTGTTTTTGTGCCCAGGGACTAGGCGAAGAGAAGAACGAAGAAATGCAAGCAAGCAGTCTCAAAAATACCAAGGAAGTGAGCATTCGCCAAAATGCGCTGCAGTTGCGCACGGAGCGCAAGTGGAGCGCAGAAAATCAGAAGTCCCTGCCAATTTGCGCTGCAGTTGCGCGCGAGCCGCCACTGAGGCGCGAAAACTGCACTGTAGCGTCCTCATCTGCGCTTAAGTGGCGCTGGGAGCGCGAGTGAAGCGCAAAATACTGGAAACACATTAAAATAAGGGACAGACGCGTTTTTTGATGTGTTTCCAGTATTTTGCGCTTCACTCGCGCTCGCAGCGCCACTTAAGCGCAGATGAGGACGCTACAGTGCAGTTTTCGCGCCTCAGTGGCGCCTCGCGCGCAACTGCAGCGCAAATTGGTAGGGACTTCTGATTTTCTGCGCTCCACTTGCGCTCCGTGCGCAACTGCAGCGCATTTTGGCGAATGCTCACTTCCTTGGTATTTTTGAGACTGCTTGCTTGCATTTCTTCGTTCTTCTCTTCGCCTAGTCCCTGGGCACAAAAACACCACAAAACCCAGCATAAACACTGTAACGCAATTAAATCCCAAATAGAACAACTCCTTAATTTTCTCCTAACACTTTCCATTCATTCATCAAATTATCAAGTAAAATTTCCCTTGTTTGCAGTGAAAAACATCATGTGAAGGGGATTCATCACCGGACTAATCCCCTTAAGGTCAGAGATAGTCCAACCTAATGCAGCTCTATTTCCTCTCAACACTCTCATCAGTTTTTCCTCTTCCAGCTTGGTTAAAGAACTACTGATGATGGCTGGGTATTGATCACCGCTCCCAAGGAATACATACTTTAAATGAGAAGGGAGTTGTTTTAATTCGGGAGTTCCTTTTTCTAGGCTCTCCCCCCTAGTCAGCTCTTCCCTTTTCTTGGAGACCCTTTCTACCTGGGAAATTTCAAACTGACGAATGCAGTCTTCTACCTCACTACTAAGGTTTTCATCCAACCCCTCAATAGAGTTCACAATTACCCTTTCTAAGGGAGGAGAGGGTAGATTACATCTGAAGGTTTCTTGCACAGAGTCTTGAATCACGTCCACCCTAAAACATTTCTCTTGGTCGTTCGGGTGCCGCATGGCTTCAAAGACATTGAAAGGTACTTCTTCATCTTGAAACCTTAACATTAGCTTACCTTGTTGTACATCTACCAGGGCTCACCCAGTGGCCAGAAATGGTCTACCAATGAGGATTGGAACCTCTGAATTTTTCTCCATTTCAAGAACCACAAAGTCAACGGGAAACAAGAATTTATCCACTCTTACCAGAACATCTTCCAAGATCCCATAAGGATGTCTGATTGTTTTATCGGCGAGCTGCAGAGACATCCTAGTGGGTTTCACTTCACCTCCCCCAAGCTTCCTTAACATAGACAAGGGCATCAGGTTGATGCTTGCTCCCAAATCACAGAGGGCCTTCCCGATTGTCAAGTTACCGATGGTGCAAGGTATGGTGAAACTTCCAGGATCTTTCAATTTGGGAGGAAGTTTCCTTTGAATAATGGCACTGCACTATTCAGTCAGAGCCACAGTTTCATTGTCTTTGAACCTCCTCTCCTTAGTCAACAATTCCTTCATAAACTTCGCATACATGGGCATTTGCTCTAGGGCTTCTGCAAAAGGGATGTTGATTTGGAGACTTGAGAAAATCTCCAAGAACTTAGTGAATTGCTCTTCCTTCGGATTCTTCTTGGGCACTTGAGGGTATGGCAATTTCATGTATGAAGGAAGTTCTTTGGGCTTGTCGTCTACCTACAATTTTTTATTGAGCAAAATTTCTTTTTGGTTAGACTTCACAACTCCCTCACTTGTTTTACTCAACTCATTTTCAACTCCTTCAATTTTCCTTTTCAACTCCTCCCTCAACACCTCAGTTTCACTACTCTCCTCTCTAGGTTTGACTTTGGTTATCTCAACAGGTTTCAACTCCTTACCGCTTCTCAGAGAAATAGCCTTGCAGCTTTCATTCCTATGGTTATCCATAGTGTTAGCAGGAAAACCACTATTAGATGGCTCAGCAAGTTGCTTTGATAATTGACCCATCTGAAATTCCAACCTTTTCATTGAAGTTTCGTGGTTCTTCTCCATGTTCTTCATAACTTGCTCTTGGGATTGGAATGTTGTCTGGGTCATTTGCATACATTGGGCCAGTGCATCTTCCAACTGAGTTCCTTGGTCATGTGCTTGCATTACTTGCTCAGTTGTGGGGGTTTGATATCTCACTTCCAAAGCTGCAGCTAATTGTTTGGTGAAAGATTCAAGTTGGAGACATATTAGCTTTTGTTGAGCCAATATTGTACTAGTAGAGTCCAGCTCCAACACACCCCTCTGATTCACAGCCCCACGATCATTCTGCAACCTGTACTCATTCGAAGTCATGTCCTCTACCAACTGTTTGGCTTCCTCCCAAGTTTTAGTATCTAAGGACCCTCCTGCTGAGGCATCCAGCATCAACCTCGTTTGAGGTTGCAACCCATTACAGAAGGTTTGCAGCTGCACAAAATCATCAACCCCATGCCCGGGACATCTTTTTAGTGCCAACTTAAATCTCTCCCACGAATCATGTAGTGACTCTGAATCCCCTTGTACAAAGTTGGAGATTTCAGCTCTCTTCTTGATAAACTTGGAAATTGGGAAAAATCGTTCCAAGAACTTGTTTTCAAGGTCACTCAAAGCGTTGATAGTTCTTGGTGGGAGAGTATTCAGCCAATCTTTTGCCCGGCCGGATAATGTGTAAGGGAACAGGCGCAATATCTTGGAGTTTTCATCAACCCCCTCAGGATAAGTGGTTCCACAAATCTCATGGAACTGAGATAAGTGTTGGTTGGGGTCTTCAACATCTGATCCCGAAAACTGTTCTGATTTCAGTGCGGTGAGAATGGATGACTTGATGTCAAAAGTGGCACCCCACACTGGTTGGAAGGTGTAAGCTTGGGCGCCTTGAGTCCTCCTCCCAAATTCACCGAGAGTCCGCCTTGGAGGTGAATCTTCAGCCATAATTTTTCGGGATGGAGGTTGCAGCTGAGTGGACCTGTGACTCTCACTGAAACACTAGACAAACTGTCAACAAGTCCAAGAAACTTACTAAGTAGCAAAATTAAGTAACTAAAAATAAAACAAACTAAAAATCTAAGATTCAACTCGTTTGCCTTGTCGACAACAAAGTTAACAATCCCTGGCAACGGCGCCAAAAACTTGTTACACTTTTGGCAAGTGTACCAAATGTCGCAAGTAATAAAAGAACGGTAAGACCGGTCGTCTCCACAGGGATTGCGTATTGTTTAACAATGGCAAAATTATTGATTCTTAGATTGTGAAAATTGATTTAATTTTGGAATTTAGTAACGCGAAAATAAAAACGGTTGTTGAAATAATGAGGAAAGCGATTAGGGGTCGAATCCTCTCCCCTCACCTATCTTATGGACCTTCAGCTAATCACAAATTAATTGTTGAAATACCAGATTCAATTCACTAAAGTAGGTTAAGGACAATTCCATGCCTCAAAACCCCTTTTACCTAATTGAGTTACCCTAATTCCTTAGGGTGAATCATGCCAATTTGTAAAGCTTTAAACACAAGAAATAGAGAATTCATAAATCCAATCCGACACTCCTATGGTGATAACAAGTTTATGATCTAAAACCCCATATCAAGCATGCAACCCATATCCCTATGTGATCACATACCCTAAATTATTATAATTATCATATGTAATTATAAAGCATTAAACAAAGAGGTATAGACTTATGATAAATCAAACAACTAATTGTATTAATCATAACAAAGAATCCATAAGACAGGTTTGGGGAAAATCATCTCTCCCTAATCATAAGAATTTAGTTACACATGGTGAAAAGAGTGCAACATAAGATAAAGGAGAAGAAGCAAATAGAGGAAGCCATAGAAACCTTCAATCCTTGTTCCCAAGTGATTGGAAGACTCCAAAATCGCACCTCCAAGCTGTTCCAAACCCTAGCTGCGCTCCAATGACCAAGACCCTCGAAATTTCGCTGAAAATTCCATAAAACCCTAATTTCGGGGGCCCATCGCGACGCGACACGATCCCATCGCGACGCGATGGTGCAGATTAGTGAAGGGTCGCGTCGCGAACCCTCCTGGTCGCAACGCGAGATCAGACAAAACCAAAATTACTCTAAATTCATGTTGCCGTCGCGACGCGAACCCTCCTAGTCGCGACGAGAGATCAGACAGAACCAATTTCCACCAATTTCTTGCTTCCATCGCGACGCGAGGGCACCTGGTCGCGACGCGATGGTCTTCAAAAAATCACTCCTCCAATGTTTTGCACCACTGGGCAAGTGTCTGGTTCGCCAGTTGATGTCACAACACTTGGAGGTCTTCTTATCACAATATAGCACTAGAAAATGGTTGAAATAGCTTACAAACGAATCCTACTACAATTATCTAAAACCTATGCTACTTCTCCAGATAATGACTGAAATACAATCAAACTCAGGCAGTTTTGGTTCTAAAATTGAGCAACTTATATCATATGATAGAGAGTCAACAGGCCTGAAGGTTTTTATGCCCTCTACCGACTCTTTGAAGGGAAATTGGAAAAATAAATACTTCTTCATCGAGCCTGTGAACGACGAAGCCGTAAGGTACGTCGGTAAGTATAATGAGGATGGACGATCCCTGGAGTCCACAAAGTTTCCCATTGGGTGGTCCCTCTCTCACTTCAATCTCCCACCCCATGCGTACACGCTTAGCTTGAGTAGACTAAGTGATGTAGACCAGGAATCCTTCGCGATCTTGATCAACTTCGCCGGCCTGATCCCTCACAAAGATCCCAAGAAATTCGGAATTGATACGGTGAAGTTGGTCGAGGTGGGCTCGAAGTCAAAGGTGTTAGCCGCACTTGGTAGGGTCGGATGCTTGATAATGTCTTTATCTTTAATTTTATATTTCTTCAGGGTCGGTTCTCCTAATGTTTTTCAAATTTCTTTGTTTTGCAGATAGCATGGCTCCTGACAAGTTCGCTATTCTGAGAGCAGCGGCTGAAAAGAGGGTCGGTCTACAACAGAGTGGCTCCGATGCTCAACAAACTTCCCAACAAACCCCTCGCCGGAATGAGCCCATACGAGCCGTTCCTCTAAACACCATCACTGTGGCGAGTGCTGTGAGTGCTGAAGATCAGGTCGCCGACCTTCAACACCGAAAACGTCAGCAAGTTTTGGAGCACTTAGATCATGCTTCCCCCTCTCAAGCCCTGGGAAAGCGGGTGTGATCCATTCAAGGTGGTTCCCCCAGGGCGTCGAAGAAGAGTTGCCATGAGAAGGACGGATCGAAAAAGCGCAAGTTTTCAAGATCTTCCAGCATTTCGATAGATGGCGATTTCTTGAAGAAGAACCTGGAGGAAAATCGGGTTGACCCAGTGGAGGCCACGGTGAAACTGTTTAGGCACCTGGTCGATGTCTCCAACTGGCAAAAGGAGGAGGCTGAAGCCCGGGTTAAAGGTAATAGCAGAAAATTATAGTCCCGTTGACTTGTTGTTTCCGATGGCTCCGTTCCTAACTTAGCATTATTTACTTCCTTTTATTTCAGGGGCCCTGAAAGAGAGGGACGAGGAGCGAGCTCTGAGGGTCGAAGAACGGAAGAAGTACGAGTCCCTTTCCTCCACTCTTGCGAAAGCCCAAAAAGACCCCTCCGACCTCCGAGAGGAGAGAGGGGAACTTGTGACAGAGAGGGACTCTCCTCTCAACAAGAATAAAGAGCTCGAACTCCGAATTACTGAGTTGGAGACCAAAGAGAAGGAGGTTGTGGAGCTGGTGACGACTTTGAGGGGTCAGATTTCCAAGCTAGAGGCCGAGATGCAGAAGGCCAGGGAGGAGAGGGCCAATTCTAGCACGGACCCCCAAGATCGGCTTGCTGAGCTTGAAGAGAAATTGAGGCAGGTCGAGGAGAAGACCCAGAATGCCGAGCTTGAAACCATCACCATAGCAGAGATGGCTCTTGGAATGGCCTGGGAAGGTTTTGAAAAAGCACTCGCTCAAGTCACCGTGGTTCACCCTTCGTTACCTCTTGATAAAGAGATACTAAGTGTGGATCACGATGTGGAGGATGAAAAGATCATCAAGACCGACTCCGTCACCAAGGAGCGTATCATTGTTTACCCTCGCCCGTCAGATGCTTAGCCTATTACCGGGGGTAACATTTCTGTGGATGGTTTTCGGGTGGAACCGGTGGCGAAAAGGTTTCGGGTTCCGGGCGGAACCGGTATTTAACTTATAATCTGAAAGCTCTCTTGGACTTGAGGACCCGGCCGTATCCGGGGTGCCCTGTAATATTTTGGTTATTTTAATTGATTGCATTTTCAATTTTAATTACCTCAGTTATGCTTTATTTCTTGCATGTTAATATTGTGCACTTGCGTTTATTTCGCTCAAGTAATGTACGTCGCCTTTAGGGCAGTTTACCAGGGACTCGGCCCAGATCGAACTCGCCCTATTAGGGTAATGGCGGCCTCGGCCATTGATCTTGGTGATCCTGAATCCCGAAGATCTTTGCAGCTCTTTTAACAGTTTACCGGGACTCGGCCCAGATCGAACTCATTCAAGGAGGGTTTGCGACAACCTCGATCGCAGATTGTTTCAAACGTTGTGCATCGGGTTCCGGTTTTAATAAGGGACCTCGGCGTGATCATGAGATCGTTGCCAGATGGCTCCCTTTCACCTCAGAACACTGAATTAAAATCGATGACAATAATGAACAGTAATGAAGTGTAATGAAGATGTTATAGATGAGAATGTTTACACATCGGCATACAGTATGCTTTTTAAAGCCTAAATTAACTGTAATACTTCTTTAGTTTGACAGCGTTCCAAGTCCTTGGGATCGCTTTTCCTTCTAAGGTCTCCAACTCGAAGGCGCCATTACCGGTCTTAGACACGACCCGGTATTCTTTACTGCCTCTTTCCATATGAGAGTCGGAACGGAGTTCCCCCCGTCGAACTCTGTGGGGTGGTCCTGTAGGCCCATAATACATAAGGTAATTCCTCAACCCATTTACCTTGGCTTCATCAAGCCATTTTCTCAATCCATTGAGGAGTACCTTGTTAGCGGCCTCGTCCTGTTCGTTTGTTTGTGGATGCTCTACCGAGGTGAACCGGTGTTTAATCTGAAGATCGGACATGTGCTTTCTGAAACCCTTGTCAGCAAACTGGGTTCCGTTGTCGGTGATCACTACCTCGGGGATCCCGAATCTGGTCATGATATTCTTTGAAAAACTTGATGCAATTCCTCGCATTGATAATGGCTAAAGGCTCGACTTCAATCCATTTTGTGAAGTAGTCCACAGCCACTATTAGGTACTTGACCTGGTCGGGTGCAGTTGGGAATGGCCCCAAGAGATCAATCCCCCACCACACGAAAGGCCATGACGAGGTGAGACTAGTGAGCTCGGCAGGAGGCGCCACATGAACATTGACATGGATTTGACATTTTTTGCATTTTCTAACATGGTTTTTCGCATCGGTTTCCATGGTTGGCCAAAAATATCCCGTTCTTAAGGCTTTCCGAGCTAGAGACTGATAACTCTATTTTATATAGAGTTATTTACGCTTTCAAATCTAAATAATTGTGAGAATCTCAGTAACAATGTTTTGTGAAATAAAGAAATGCAGAAGAAATACAACTTTTAGAGTTAAGAAAGGTTAGGCACACATCATGACTATTTTATATGATCTGTGGTATTTTATGTGTTTGTTCAATTGCTGCAGCAATCACTGCCCCAGCAATAGAAGCACTAGCAATAGAAGCAGAGGCAATGCCCTAGCATCGCTGCCAGCATCAATTGCCCCAGCAATCTTCACAACACAGAATGCCCCAGCATCTTGGTGATGACGTCATGATGCGTCAAAAGTAAGGCAAGTGGCCATGTGGGAAGATTTCGGCGCCTACCATAGGCTCCGTAGCCCACAAGAGTCACCCTTCTAAGTGACACTTGTCCTCTCATCAATGGACCTCTTCTTTTACATGATGGGTGATCACATGGAAGCTTTGGAGATAAAATTAAAAAAGGAAACCCTTACTTCATCCTTAAGCAACCTTGTTGCCCAAGACTACTCCACTCCAAGAAGCCTATAAATACATCTCTTCCTCTTCATTGGAAATCATCTCAATTTTTTAGGAAGTAGTCTTAGATATAATATTTTGGTTCGAAGAAGAGGAAGAAATTGACAACTTCTCTCTCTACTTTTTACCATCTTGTATTGCTATTTCATTGCTCTAGCATTGCTAGGTAGAATCTACAAAAGAACTCCATTCAGTGTAATTTCTATCTTATCTCATTCTATTTGTATTTTCAATCATATAAATATGACTCCTTATGTTTATGTGAGCTTAGTTATGTCAAGCTTGAACTAAATATACTAGTTGGGATGCTTTAGCTTTATAATGAACTTTTAAATAGTATTATGTTATACTGATTCTTGCAATTTAGTTCTTGTACTATAATTCTTTAAAACTTATTTTAAGGTTGATCACTTAGAATAAGTAGGGTCACGAATACAGACATGGTTTGTGATTTGAACTCAATAACTAATATGGGTAAGTGTTTTAATAAAAGGAAACTTTGTTAAAACCATACTAAAACCTAGACATAGGATAGTATAGTCCATAGGGTGATACTGTGGGAACTTCATATACATGGGTGAACTTATTTAAAGCTTAGACATAAGACTTATAATGAAACACTGACGTTAGTTGCTGAAAAGCACGCATCACTTGCTATAGCACCCATGCAGTAGCAATGCATTGCAGGAGCAATACATTGCCGTAGCAATCCGTTAGCAATAATTGCCCCAGCAATCAATTACCCCAGCATCACATATATCATAATTGCTATTAAAAGTAAATTACTTAGTAAAGGGCATTCCAACTATCTCTCTTAACTAATTTATAATCAATCTCTATCTTGCTTACTATAAATCACGTTTCACACACACCAATCATATTTTATTTTATTTCTACTTCTCACTAGTTTTATTACCATTTTAAATTTTCAAAAATTAATCAAATCCCTGTGGGTACGATCTCTACTTTCATTATATTACTTGTTAAAGACTGTGTATACTTGCACACCCTTTTTCACAACAGAGACCGAACCTCCGAGGTGCTGTCCACAAATTCCTTTGTGGATCTCGGCCAGGACATAATCTGCTTCCTCTCCTTCAATGCATTTCAATAATGGTTCAGAGAGGCTTCTTCTGTAAAGTGTTCCATCAATCACGGAGAAGGACGAGACCTTCCTCCTGATTAATTTGGCTTCACGAGAGTCTGGAGGCTCGTCCCCCGAGCTCCGGGTTAGGGAGGACACTGGGTTTATTCAGCGTTTCCTGGATTATAGAGGGGGGACCAAAACTATAATTAAGCCTTAAGAAAATAGAGGACTATTGACAAAAGGGAAGGTCAATGTGCTAGATGTAAATGAGGCAAAAGTTGTTGCATTAACTAGTGGGAGCCTTGACATAGCCTTTGGGGATTACCTAAGTGTTATTAATTTCAAGCAATTGATGGACAAATCACTTTCACTTATTTAGTGGACAAGAAAGGATTTTGTGAATAAATGGACAAATGTTTTCTCATTGATCTCAATTTCCCATCTATGACATAAACAAGAATAGGCCAAATCATGAGATTTTATCCTCATATATAAATAGTTTTGATGAAATAAGTAAGAGATATATTTCCAAGCCCATTAAAGTGGACTCTTGTACTCATTCGATTGTAATTTGTTTAAGATCTTTGATTCTTAATTATCGGAAATATAACTAAGCTCCAATCTCTACTTAGATTCACTAGTACATGAAATGTTATAAAATTTGTGACTTAACACCAGTGTTAGTTAAAGCTGATGCTAAATATACATATGATGGCATTTTTGTAAATAAAATGTTATATTTCATTTTAGCGCGTAACAAGCCTTACATTCGATGTCGATTGTTAGCAAATGACCGGCATGATATATTTGATGTAAATAAACTTTAATACGCTTAAGATGCCACACCGGTTGTTTTTAAATGCCCAACTTGGCTTTTCAAAGAGAACTTAAATGTTTCACACACTTAACATTCTGCGTCGGTTGTTCCTAAATGCTCGGTATGACTTTTTGAAAAGAATTTAAACATTTAACACGCTAAATATTCACGTCGGTTGTTTCTAAATTCCTAATGTGGCTTTTTTCAAAAAGAATTTAAAGTGTTTAACACAGTAAAATTCCACGAGGATTGTTTTTCCCAACTTGGTAGCTTCTTTACTTAGATATTAATGCCATGAACCCTTTATTTATTTCATTCTCTCTCTCTTTTGCAACTCATCTCTAACCCTAGTTTTTCCCTTGTTCTCTCTGTCTCCCTCGTTCTATTTGTCGCCTTCCTATTGGCCATTATCGTTCCACCGTTCACCATCGCAAGCTCCATCATAGTACCCTTCTCAAGCTTGTTCTGCCCCTCCTCCTCTTCGCTTCTGGAAAGCTGTTAATATCTCTCTTTTGTTTTATGGTTTATGAGTTCATCATTTTATTTTATATTTCTTAAACCTGCTGGATCTATGTTGGTTGCTACTTTTCAATTGAGGATCTATTAGCGTATTTATTTTCATGGTTGGAAAATTTTAATTGTGCGTTTATGTAAAAGCTACTATGTGTAGCTTCAGGATGAACGTACCAATATTTGGATCCATGGTGGATCCTTTCAAAATTGGGTCCAAGTATGCTTTTATCGCAGAAGCTGCACATTGTAGCTTTGAAATGATCTTGCGTCCGTGAATGATTGTCGCGGTTCCAAACATACTATTTATGTTTATTTTTGGCTTTCATTTGATCTCTTTTCATTTTGTTATTTATTGTACATTTTTCTTCTTGGCATCCGTGTGCCTTTGGTGCCCTGCCCGCGTGCTCTTGGCCCCCCTTGCTCGTGCTTGAGAAATTTTATTTATTTGTGATCTGTTCTTATTTATTATCTTAATATTATGCATGAATAATTTTCCTCGGGTTTTCTTATATGCAATTCCAGTCACCTTGGTTGTTTTGTTGTTCGTCTAAGAGTGTCAGGATGACTAAAGTTGATGGTTGTGGCCCTCTTATGTGTGGAGGTTGTGCTGGGAATGATCTTTTCGTGGTCGTTGGCTCATTTGCTCGAGAGTGTCGAGGACACCTAATAGCTCATTAATTACCTCACCTCAGCCTTGGACTGGGTAAGGAGATGTCGAGCAAATGCTTGTGGGTTCCTTCTAGAACTTTTGTTAGCACAACCTTCCAACCTAGGAAGTAGGATTAGTGTGGTTTCTTGACACCACCAAGTTCATCCGTCCTCGTATTTCAGCCAAAACAATTCCAAGCAGTAGGCTAGTGTTGAAAAAGTTCTTAAACATGAATTTGTATACTGTTGTATTTTAGCATGGTTTTATTATCGATTGAGAGATCGAGAGGGGATTAGGAGTTGAATACCTATTTGCTTGACACTATTAGTATTTATACCTATATTCTTGTGTAGATTCTAACAGTGTCAAGCAATCTTTTGAGTACTCAACTACTAATCTCCCAACACAGTAGTATATAAATTGATGCTTTAGAACTTCTTCAACACAAATCCTACTTCCAGTAATTGTCTTCGAAGAAATACGAGGAATGGTCGAGTAACCACATTAATCTCGGTTGACCGTTTATCCTTCAGAATTAGAACTAAATGTTTATCATGTTGGGATACAATTCCAGAAGGCGAGTATCTTTGGGAAAAGGAGAAAACGAGTACAAGAAACTTATGAAATGTTTCCTGTACTCATTTCCCCCTTCTCCTAAAGATGCTATCCTTCTGAAATTCAACATCATCATGATAAATGCCTAGTTCTGATTCTGAAGGAACACACGGTCCACCTAGGTTCATCTATGTTATATACATTTATATTGTGGACCGATATATTGTATGTTTTGAGAATTTCTTGTAGTGCTATGCACTTATTAATAATTGAGTTCTACATTTTTGTTTCTTGCAATGTTCTAGTAAAATTCTATTCCTAATTGTGTACATATTTTTGTTTCCACGAATGATGTAGAACTGGGAAACTAAGAAGAAGTAACTTTTTAAAAAAAAAGAACTTTTAACGCTGGGTTTTTGACTAATAACTAACTTTAAAATCCCTCAAGTGGTGAAATATTTTAAGCGTTAAGAGAATATTTTAACACCGGTTGCAAAACAACTGGTGTTAAAAGTCCAATTTGCTATATCTGTGGAAACTACACTCCAAAACCAGTGTTAAAAGTCTAATTTAACTGACGTTGTATCCCTTAATTATACTAGTGGGTGAAGGAGTTAGTAATATTTTGGAATGATACAAGGGAAATGGGCCATAAAACAAGTTTTCAAATGGTAGGTTTCCGAAATTATTTTTCATTTACTGTTAAGTATAATAAGGATTTATATATCTTATAGAACACAAAACAGGAATCTTTGAAGAGTTCAATAACAAAGTGAAGTAACAGATTGGCCGGAGTATTAAGACCATGCAATTGGATAGTAATTATGGATGTTAAAACTTGAACTAACCCAAACAAAAACTACAAAGAAATCCAAACCAAACTAAAAACCTGCAAAAACTGATTTTTTTTTTATATGTTTGGTCATTTTTTCTGTCAACCAAGTGTTTGATTGTGAATTTTTTAAGGTGTATGAAGATTTGGTTTGTCAAGGTTATTTGAATTATAGACTTGAACTCAAATTGAATAAATGTATATTGTGTCTACACAGTGGTGGACCCACAGACAAGTGAGGGGGTTCAATTGCACCCCCGAAAAAAGAAAAATGCTGCTTACCATGCTATATAATTTTTTTGAATCTCTTGAAAATTTTAATATGCATTAGTAGCCCTAAATTTTACACCCATTTGCACTCAAAGACCCAACACTCCACTTACTCCTCTCTCTCACTCTCGCGACCTAATTTCTAAAATTCCATTTATTGAACTACGTAATTATTACTTTTAACTTATTCTTTGATTACCGCCTCTCCACTCGGTTTTCCCGTTTTGTTTCATCACTTGGTCTTTTTTTAATTCATTTTATACTCTCTTTTGACACTTTCTTCTTCCATTGATCTGTGACATTATTTTTGGATATTTATTCTGAATGTGAGGTGTTGAACCCCAAGTTCACTATGAGGATGTGTGTCCAGAAATTGACAACCCATTGTTTGCAACCTTGTGGTGCATTTTAAAATAGGTTTGAACACCGGCCAGTTATGTTCGGTTCCGGGCCAAAATACCTCAATCCAAAATTAACCGAACACACAATATAATATTCATTTCCATCAATTTTTATTAACAGGTTCTTCAGGTCGTAGGTTAGTCAGTTGGGTTGTTGCAAGTTTCACAGTTCAGAAAAACCACAAGATTTAGAATGTCAAGTGGGAAAAAAAGAAAAAATTAAAATGAAGATGTTTAGATCTAAAGATATAAAAAGAAAGGACTTTTCCTACAAGCAGTGACGGATCACCCTGAACCTTGGGTTCGGGATGCAAAAAAATCATTATCAAAATTGTTGGTTCTTAATATTATTGATTTTTCTTAAAATACCCTCACGTGATTCACTGAAATTAAAAAACTGATTTATTTATATTTAGGTTTTAAGCTTACACCCCCACTCTCTTATTTTGCCTCCAAAGTATATACAAATAGTAATTAGTCCCTAAAATTTGTGATGTTGTTCAAATTAAATTTTAATGATTTATAATAGTCCCTTAAGGAGACTAATGAGACAATTTTTTAAAAAAATTATAGAAACTAGTTTGACAAACTTCACAAATTAATAACTCATTTTATAAAATGAAGTTTATTAGTCTGACCGTTGAGTTACATGATATTATCTTTGTGATTATCTATTTCAAATTTCAAAAATATTGTATCCTCATAGGGGGGTTGTCTAATAACACACAATTACTTATTTATTAAATAACATATTAGTCATTGAAATAAAGTAGTGCGATGGAGTGTCAATTAACTTTTGATTTACATTAAATTTGATATGCATGATCTTGTAGGAAGAATAACATTATTCAATGGCTAGATTGATAAATTTCATTTTCTCCATAAAGTTTTTAATTGGTGTATGTTCTTGTATATAAAATGGGGGTTTGTGCAACCCTTAAGGATATAGCTACTAAAGGAGACCTCCCAAGTTACATGAACAAAGTATCCTTAACACAACATTAACATGTAAGATTCGCTAAATTCTGATGCTACATCGAACCTAATAGTAACAGCAGACATGAGAATATTAGGAAAACCTTGGAGTTATGTGTTAGATGAGGTTGACTCATTTTCCACTAAACCTCCCACCACTAGGCTAGATTCGTTAAATGCCTTAGAGTCTACGACTACTTCTAATCCAGTAGTAGCATCTGACATGATTAAGAAAGCTTTGGGGTGATGTGTCAGATGATATTGGTGATCCTATAGCTTATGATACCTAAGGAATAGTACTTGCGCGAGATGACAGTTTCAAACCGGTTGTGTCCAAGGCCCAAAGGAAGAAGTTGCAGCAAAAAAAGCAATTGGTCTTTGGCTATAATACTAGCTCAAGGAAGAATTCTGTCTCGATCTCGCTTTTGTAATTTAGTTCTTAAATTATCTTATAATTTATCTCTAGAATGGATTATTTTAGGGGGTCTTTCGCTATAACAAGCTAGGGAATCCCTATTATTTCTTTGGCTCAATTTTCTTTCATTGCCAAGAGTTTTGGTCTAGTCCTCCATTGGCCTAGCTATCTTCTGTCTTCTTTCTTTTTCTCTTTTTTAAAAAAATTAGGGGGATGTACTTTTTTCCTTCATGGTGTTTTTTACATCTGTAGGTTTTAACGAGACTTCATTCCTTATATTTGCAAAAAAAAAAACAGGAATGAATGGAAAATTTTAGTGGTTCCATGCCAAATTTTGTTTTCCCCATTTTTGGAAAAAAAGGAAAGACACTTTTTAAAGTAAATGACATGATTACTCTTGCACTCAAATTAATACATTGTAATAAAAAAGTTTTTGAAAGAAAAACACATTTTTCCAAGGAACCCCTGCACCAAAAGAAGCGGAAGCATATAGTTTGTTACGAGCTTTCAATTGGATTCAAGAGAAGGGCTTCTCTAATATCCCCATTGAGTTAGACTATGAATCAGTCACTCATGGAATATTGGACACCATCTTTTCTCTCAATAAATTTGGTTCAACTTTAGCAAATTTTAAGGAAATTTTTGATCACCATACAAACTTTAGGATAATTTTCACTATGAGGCAAGCCAACCGAGTTGCTCACAATTTAGCTAGAACATCTAGGTATTATGCTAGCATCCATAACTTAAATTATATTCCTCCATGTATTATGTTATCCATTTTGGATGAAATGAATTAATATCTTTGTGTTAAAAAATAAAATAAAAAATGTGTTTACTTTTTTATCATTAATCATATATTATTTTCAAATAATTTATTATCTAATTTTAAGAGATAAAAAAATATATTAATATATATTAATAGTTTCAAAAAATTTATCTTGTGATTTATTAATATTTTACAGTCTACTTACATTTTAATTCACTTAAACATATCAAATTTTTAATAAAGGTTATTTTTATCATTTTGTACATATACACTTTTCTTTCCTCTCGCTTTTTATCCTATCTAACAACGGAAGAGAAAACTTTTACCTTTCTTTCCCTTCACTTTTACTCAAACCAAACAACTGAAAAATCATCTCACTTTCCATTCTCTTTCTTTCCCTTACCTACTTATTACGAAAAAAAAAATGCCCCCCATTAGATAGAATCTGGACCCATCCCTAGGGGTGGGATTAGGCTGGGCCGAGGTAGGCTTTGCATGGCCTGGGCCTAGCCTGCATTAAAAATGTTGGGCCTGAGTCTGGCCTATGGCCATTGATTGGCCGACTTTTGAGGTCTGGCCTTTAGGAAAGCCTGGCGAGTTTAAAAGCCTATTTCATAAAATAAATAAAAAATACAAAAGTCTACCACTTTTGAGTAGTATAGACTTTGTAAACAGATGAACAAGCTAATCGATCAATGAAACTAAGATCTAATATAAGATCTAACAAAATCTTTTAGAGAATTATATTTATAGGATACTTTATTTTATAATAATACTTTTAAATATGTTAAAAATTGAAGTAGGTCATTATTTTGAATAAACCTAAAATGTAAGCAAATTTATAAGTACAAAGTAGAAAATTTAATATAATAATAGTAGTAATAAAAAATATAATTAATATTTATTTAAATAGGCTGGCCTGGTAGGCCTAAAAGGTTTTTTCGATGGCCTCTAGCCTGGGCTGGCCTGGGCCGTAGGCCCCTGTAGGCCGGCCTGGCCTATTCCCACCCCGTCCCTTCCCAATAAAAAATCATTTTTATATTATTAAATTCAATTAAATCAATACCTAGTTGCTTGGGCCCCTTAAGCATTTGGTCGGGGGTTCGATCACCGGTCGGTGTGTATGGAGAGACATCGCTTGGGAGAGGTCATCGCTTGGGTATACCCGAGTTTACCCAAAAAATCAATACCTATGATCACACGCGATTCACACAACAACAATTGATACGAAACAGTTACATATTTATGAGCATACAATAAGTTCATTTTTTTGATCACACTATTTATGAACTCTATTTTTAATCATACAATTTGATTCCGACTTAATTCATACAATACTCATGTATTTTATAAGAATTTACCATACGATTCATTAATATATGTAATAATTGGCCAATTATATTACAATTTATAGGATTGTAGTGCTTTAGATTGTCAAATAAAAGGATTGTAGTGTTTTAGTTTTTCTCACTTCCTCCTGTAAAAAATGCTTTTCTCACTTTCTCATTTTACATAAATCATTGGTTAGAAAATACGATTTCAAGTAACAATATAAAATGAATACATTATAAATGAAATTCGAAATATTACTCATGGACTTGAGAGCTAAAAGTTTCACACACATAGATAATTTTGAATGTGGCGAGCCTTCAAACAACGGTGTGTTTGAATCTCTTAACAAATTATAAAAAAATTGTGCTTCTTCATTTGGAAGTTCATCATTATCATCATATTGAGGCTCATCAAATGGCACATTCACCCTGAGACCATCGCAAATCATGTTTTGCATCGACTCAAAAATTTCATTACGTGGAACACCAACACCAGAACTGCTTGAAGCCCCTATCTCAAAATTTTGAAATTGTTGTTCTCCATGGTCTACCCAAATCCAATAATTAGGCCTAAACCCCCAATGATACAAGTGATCCCTGATTTCATCATCGGTCATAATAGGTTCACCGTCGCATTTTAAGCATGGACATCTAACCCCTTTTTCCTGTTGAGCCAATTCATGTCGCCACGCTACCACAAGAAACTGTTCAACCCCAATTACAAAAGATTCCTTTAAACCCGCTCTTCTCGGATATAACCGATCATACACCCAATCACGATTAAATTCATACAAATTCATCTACACGTATTTAAGAAAACGTGTTAGATAACATTCCCAATAATATTTCAAGTTAGTGGCATCAATATGATCTCAGTGGAGATGATTTCGAGCCGAATATGGGGGTTAAGGACAGCACAAAACCCTTTTCCATCCAAGTAGTGAAGGAAGTTATTTCATATAACTCCCAACCTTACCGTTGTTAGTATCGTCTCGCAATTATCTCAATGGAGATGATTTCGAGCAAAATATGGGGGTTAGGATGTCCCTCACCCTTTTCCATCAACAACACACAGTCATCTAACCTAGGGTTCATCAAAACAATAATTAAATATTTTTCAATTAAACTAACCGTTATGAGATTGACGTCTGTTGCGGTTGTTCGGTGACGATGCGCACTCTGGTGCGGTTCTTAAACTCCAAACACCAACGATGTCAATCCTAAATCAATCAAAAAACATAAATCAAAACAAATTTAAAAAATCAATATCAAAAAAATATCATAAAAAAATGTCAAAACCTACAAAAGGGAGAGGGCAGAAATTCGTGGTGGTCGTGGCGGCGGGGGTGGTGGCGGCGGTGCACAGTTAAATTTCGCAGGTGAGAGAGAGAGAGGCTGCGAGAGAGGGGCTGAGAGAGAGACAGCAGAAAGTAGGTGCTGGTGGTGGTGGGTGGTTGGGACGGTGGTGGTGGGTGGTTGTGACGGTGGTGGTGGGTGGTTGTTGGCCGTAGGTGAGAGAGAGACGCGGAGAGAGAGAGGGCGAGATGGCGGAGAGGAGCTGTCGTAGGTAGGTGAGGATGGTGGTGGTGGTTGTGAGGGTGGTGGCGTTGGCGGCGTTGGCGGCTTCTCGCGGTGGCCGTAGGAAGAGAGAGAGGCGGAGAGAGAGACGGTGAGGAGGCGAAGAGAGAGAGCCGGAGTGAGGAGGTGACGGAGAGAGGAGGTCGTAGGTAGTTGATGGTGGTGGTGCGGCGGCCGTCGTAGGTGAGAGAGAGAGGCGGAGAGAGAGAGGCGGGGAGAGAGAGGCGGTGAGAGAGAGGAGAAGAGAGAAATGAGGGTTTCTGTTTTGAGATTCAGTTTTGGAAATTAATTTGACATTAGCGACGGCATTAGCGACGGCATGGACCGTCGCTAACCGTTACGCCCATTTCCACGCAGTTCCACGCGTTGAACGGTCAAAAAACATTTGCGAGGGACACTATAGCCGTCGCTAATTTTTCCCGCCCAGGCCATTAGCGACGGCCTGGCCGTCGCTATTGCTAAAATTTCCGTCGCTAATGCTTAACAAAATTCGACAGCTCTATGCCCTCGCTAATGCCGTCGCTAATATCAGTTTTTGCGAGGGACTTAAAGTCCCTCTCTAATTCCGTCGCTAAAGGCAACATTTTTTGTAGTGTTGATGTTGATGATGTGAGTAAGGGTGCACAAAACATCCGGTTATCTAAATTTATCCAAATCTATGTCCAAAACCATTTTAAAAATGACCATATATTTGGATTTGGTTATGTCCATATCCATATTATTTTTTGGGATTGGATATGGATGTCCATATTTTATAACTAGATAAAATATCCATATCCAATCAAACTTAACCAAGCCATTGACCACCGTTGACCGCCGTTGACCACCGTTGACCGCCGTTGACCACCGTTGACCGCCGTTGACCGCCGTTGACCGGCGTTGACCGCCGTTGACCGCCACCAGAACTCCGCCACCGGCCACCACTAGAACCACCTCCATATATAAATATGTATTTATATTTATATTTATATATATTATATAACTATTATATTATAGATATTAAAAATATAAAAACCGGTTAAAAATTCAAAATCCGGTTAAAAATTCAAAATCCGGTTAATAATCCAAACACCGGTTATAAAATCTGGTTATGGATATAACCGGTTAAATAACCGGTTTTACAAAATAATAACCAGTTACACTAATTTGGTTATGGGACCAATTATATAAACCGGATATTTAGTGGTTATGGATTGGTTTTTTAACCATGGACATTTTGTGCACCCCTAGATGTGAGGGGGCAAGGTCTTGATAATGGTTCCAATATGAAAGGAAAGCTTCAAGATGTTCAAAAGAGATTTCTTGAGATTAATCCTAGAGCATTATATATGTCATGTGCCTGTCATATTCCTAATCTTACTCCTGATATGACACATTCTAGTGTTAAGGCTATTTCATTCTTTGGAGTTATTCAACGCTTATATTCATTGTTTTCCTGGTTTAACTATGAAATACTCCCTCCGGTCCCTATTATAAAAAAAATATTGATACATTTTTTTGGTCCTAATTATAAGAAAAAAAATACATTTTTCAAAGCACATTAATTGCTAAAATTTCTTTTATACCCCTATTTAATGTGAGATATAGGTTTACTAGAAAAGCAAATAGTGGGTATAAAAAATTAATACTAGGGATATATTTGGGATAAGGCTTAAATTGCATCACATTTAATAACCTTTTTGGTCTTCGTGATTTTTATAAAATATTTTTATAATATGAACCAGAGGGAGTATTTTCTTGTTGGGAAAGTTGAATTGAGAGTGTTAAAGCCATTGGATTTCAATGTCTCCAAATAAGATTGACTTCGTCATTGCATATCAGCAAGCCAAACAAGTGTCTCCAAACGGCATTATATGAATGTTGTGATAATGATGGAAAGACAAAGAATGAGGCAGAGAGTTTGATAAATGTCACAAGAGAGATTGAACAGTTTGACAACTTTGTCAATTGAGAATGATATGTTGGAGAACATTGATATTGATGTGATCATAAATGATTCTGCATCTCAAAATGCTCGAAGAAAACGCTTCTTATAACTTTCCAAGAAAAGAGAAGTTTTTTTGATATCTTGTAAAACTATTATTATTTATTAAGACGTATTATATTAAATGATATAATTTTTTTTTTGTCTCTTGTCAAAAAAAAGATATTTTTTTTGTCTTTTATTGAATAAAATTTCAAGAACGGGACTGAGTGTTGTTTGGGAACACACTAACATGAATAGTAACATTCCAAGTAGGTAGCTCAGTTGGCGAGCTAAGGGATACTGATGGAGTGCAAGAAGGAAGTCTCGAGTTCAAACCCCGGAAACTAACATTTCTCCCACCCCACTAGCCTTGCTTATCAAAAAAAATGAATAGTAACATTCCAGCAGAGGTTTCTTGCTAGGGAAAGTCTCGCTATGAGCTCTAATTGTATTATTTTTGAGGAGGTTCCTCCGTCTATTAGGAACCCGTTAGTGTAAACTTGGCGGGCCTGAGTTTGCCTAGTTATTAATAGTGGCTTTATGGGGGGTTTAACCCCATCTTTCACCAAAAAAATAAAATAAAGTATTTGTTTTTCAATGTATTCTTTTTTAATCATTAATTCAATAGATTCTTTTAGTGTCCCTTTTTTTTTTGAGGAAATCAGTACAAATTTATTATAATTTCACAATTATGTTTTTTTTTTTTGACAATTTTTCACAATTATGTTATTTGTAAACAATTGTATCATTTTAAATTATATAATTAGGAAGACAAATATTAGTAAGTGAGTATTATTTCAAAGTTTAAATTAAAATAGGCGACAAAAAACAATAAAATGCTTTTCTATCTAAAGAAATCAATACGAAACCCATTTATTCTTTTATTATTTACGCCAATGAAAAGAAATATTTCAGATTGTAACCCAAAGTAAAAGAAAAACTATATTCCAAAAATATCTTTTTTCTAACATATATACACGCATAAGGTGTGAAGCTGTATATTAAAAAAATAGGCATTCACTGATGCAATGTATAAAGCACCATATAAATGACATAATAAAGGAAAGTTATCCATGTTTTTGTCTTATGCCATTGTCTTTGACATGACATAGTAAAAGGCAGACGCCCCAAATTAACAGGAACATTTATCTCTGTGTATGTTTTTTTTTTTGGTAATCTGAAATTGTGGAGGGCGAACTTCACAGTCTCAGCGAGAGAGCGCGGCAATCGGTCTTCTCATCTCCCTAAAGAAATACTCTTCGTGAGAATCGAATTCGGGAGCAAACTGTGTCGACCCCTATGGACCATAGTCCGCTCACCACAAGGCCAAATCTATTGGGTTCTCTGTGTATGGTTTTGTATACGGGGGCAATGCATAATTTTCCTCGGGGCCGGGCAAGCCGGGCAAAATATACATGTATTAAGTATGTTCTCAAAGAAATTTCAATTCGTGGGGCAATTTCCCCAGACCTTACAGCATATAGCCCCTGTAAGTTCGATGTTGCACAAAATATGTTGTCTTATTGCTTCTAGATTGATTGAGAACAAATTAGATGGATCCTAAGAAGCCAAACAAATGAGCCATTGTGTATTTATCTCATCAGTGGCAGATCCAGGACCCTGGGTCACGGTATGTAACTTTTTTTAAATACACACTTCACTAAAAATGTAATGAAAATAAGATTTTAACAGATTTATAACTTATGTTGTAGTAGACCAACACAAAATTAGCACTAACAAATTCCTAAATAAACATTAAATAACACTAAAAGAATCAATATATTCACAAAATACTGAACAAATTTTTTAGTCTACTTAGATGAAATGACACTACTAGAAAAATCAAAATTAGAGAGGGAGCAAATCCGTCACTAAACCATCAAAAATCCGTCACTAACGATTTTAGTGACGGAATTTGTGACGAACCCAGATTCGTAACTAATTTTGGCGTCACTAAATTTTTAGCGAGGGATTTTGAAATCCGTCGCTAATAGCGACGGAAAATTCCCTCACAAACATAAGAAATCCGTCACTAAAAAATAGTTCGAAATTGAAGATGAAAAGTATATTTCCGTCGCTAATAGGGAGGGAGACTAAATCCGTCACTAATAGAGAGGGAAACTAAATCCGTCGCTAATAGAGAGGGAGACTAAATCCGTCACTAATAGAGAAGGAGACTAAATCCGTCGCTAATAAAGAGGGAGACTAAATCCCTCTCTATTAGTGATGGATTTTATCCATCTAATATTCATTTTTAATTAGGGACTCATTAGAATTTAATACAAGAGCAGATTTATTATAGATTTTATACACTCTTTAAAATAAAACATTCTACTAAATCTAAGAATAAAAACTTAGAATTTTTTTGAATAGCACACAAATAACTTAAAAAATTAACAAGGTTTATAAATATAATCCATACAAAGCATAACTAATGTTAATCCATAAAAAAAACCGATATATGTTGATAAACCTAGTATTTTACAAACCATAGTTTATTTTCAAATTTAATGTGTACTACTAAAAAAACAGAAATTAGAGATGGCCAACTCATGTGATTAAAAACGACTCCACTGGGGATCGAACCCAGAATCTCTGGTTCCGTAGACCAGCGCCTTATCCATTGGGCCATGGAGTCAGATTTCAAGTTTTAGGATAAAAGCATTCCATATCCTGAATATTAGTAAGACCAACAAAACATGAATTCCAGCAGCATACAACCACACACAACGACCACACCGATATACACATGTTAGGCATATATGAATGATAAAATAAAGAGGAAAATAATCAATCAGATACCATAACCAAAACTAAAAGATAAATAACTTTGATCTTTTTACACGTTAAGGATCCAATATATATTATTACTTCATTTCAATATTCATTGCATCACAAGAGTTATATGTTATCATAATAGAAAATACTTACAATATCTCCAATTCAGATAATGATCCAATATCTCCAGAAAGCTGGCCTCCTAAACCAGTGCTTGATAGTGTTCTGAAATGCCAACAAGCCAGATATTAATCTCAAAAGTAAATTCAGGAGTAGGCAACAGCAACTGAACATATTCAAAAGAGAGAGTACATGGATGTAACACGTGAATTCTTGCACTTAATTCCTTCCCAATCATCACAATCCCCACTAATATTAGTTATTTCTTCTGCAACTAAGAAATCTTTAAAAACAAGCAGTAGCAGAACTACTAGTATATTTTCACTCATTATCAGCTTAATTAAACTACTCCCTCTCTCAGTCTCACAACAAACCACTAACATAAACTCTTTCTCCCTTCTTATCCACCTTCCAACCAAATCCACACCATCTCATACGTTATTATTAATACAAGAAAAGTCAATAATAAGTTAAAATAGTAAAAGGAAAAGTCAAGAAAATGTTGAACTCAGGTCAATTTTTGAGTTCTTCTGTTTTTTTCTCTCCAATCTATATCACATTTACTTAATTACTTTGAGTTAGATATAGTAAACAGCTTGAATATAATTGCCTCAAAGTTACTCAATTATGCACAACCACAACCAGGAAATGTTGTTTTATTGGAAGACCAAGGAAGAGTCTACTACTATCAAGTCATACATATAGAATCCATTTCCTGCAACAAAGTCGAGAAATTAATCTACATGGCAAGTTCTAGGAGCATATGATATGGTATACCAGGACTTCCATTGTTGAAGAGAACCTGCAAATCATAGATGAAGAGAACCTTGTATGTGAACTGTGAAAATCAGGTTGCTAATAAATGGACTTGAAAATGCATAGCATCAGTAATTATTTCTGTCATAGTTTGCTGAACATTCAACTCCTAATAAAACTTGCAATCCTCTTAAACACTCAACAAGTGCTCATATAGTTGACATACATGACCATGAGCCATTAAATCATCCCTTAAGAGGATTAACACAACCTAGTCAAATAAAACAACAACTTACACTCTTTGCACAAAAGAGAACTTTAGGCAACCATTCAACACACATGATATCCAAATCAAAGAATGTAACAAAGTAATATAAAAGAATAGAACTTCAGAGCACCAACCACATCATATCAACAAAAAGCTAAATAAGTGCCAATAAGAAAACACCGACAACAACATCACCAACAAAACTGAAACAATGAAACACCAAACAGCAAAACAAACCAAACGAAGATTGTAATGAGAAACAACCAAATAAAATTCTTGAAAAGTTATGGTGAAAATACCTTGAATCAAAAATCCTGTCTTGCAAAATTTTGAAGGCAAGATTGTTGAAGCTCCTGAAACATGAACATTAGTTTTAGTTCAAATATATTATAAATTATAAATTATAAATCATACAAAACAAATAAAAAGAAAAAGGATAGCTCACTGTTGGTTGTGTTGGAAATACAGTGTATAAATTATAAATCATACACTGTATTTTGTGGATGTCCCTCACTGTTGGTTGTGTTGGAAATTTCAGTGACATGGGGACGTCGGCTATCGGGTGTGAATAGTAGTAGTATGTGTGCGTGGTGTTTATTTGTCATGACAAATAAACACCACGCACACATACTACTACTATTCACACCCGATAGCCGACGTCCCCATGTCACTGAAATTTCCAACACAACCAACAGTGAGGGACATCCACAAAATACAGTGTAGATTCAAATTAAATAGACTAACATAATCATAATAAATTAAATACTATTAACACAAACTACCAATTAAATAATATTAATAGAATCAAAATTAGAAAAATAAGAACAAAAACTGATTAAAGGAGAAGGAAAAACTTGTTTAAATAAAATATGTGAAAGTGTAAGTGATTGTGAGTGTGATGCACTAGAGTGGTATAAAACTAGGAACTTTTGTGCAGAACTTGAGGCTTTTGGGTGCAAAGAATATTTTTCAGGGTGTGCTAAAATATTTTTCCTAGGGTAATGGTGCTAATTTTATTTTTTTAAGGGTTGAACCCCCTCAAATGTATGTAGGTCTTCCTATGAAAATGATCATTGAGTTCTTGTAGTTGCATGTCTAACACAACATAAAATAACTCAACACGATGGTGATCATGCTCTACTATGGTGGCTTTAGTCTGGGCTCGACGTCGTGATTTCCCCTTAACAAATATATCTTCCATATTAGGAACATCAATGGAATTCTTATTTCAAAATAAAATTACTTCATGCAAGAAAGACTCTCATCCATTATTCATAGCATTGATAATACCTTGATCTTTCCTCTGTAATGCTGGTGATAACTCATGTGAAATACCCAAGACATTTTTCATTAAATTCAAAGTGAATGCAAAATCAAAACTATCTAATAGAGACCATTTGCATCAACTCCTTGATCAGAAGTTGTTACCTCTTATTTTATAGTTTCAAGAACCTCAACCTTAGTAGAGTACGTACAACAATATCAAATCGATTAAAGTTCCCATAATGAGATATCCAATGAATATCAGCAGCTCGTTTAAGACAACCTTTTAGAAAATTATCGTTTATATGACATTAGATTCAAATTCTATTTTGTAATAATACCTTTAAATATTTCAAAAATTGATGTATAGGTCACTATTTTAAATAAACAGAAAATGTAAACAAATTTATTATTTACGATTTAACACAAAGTAGAAAATTTAATATAATAATAATAGTTGTTAAAAAATATTATTTATATTTACTTAAGTAGGCCGTCCTTGTAGGCTTAGAAGTCTGGTCTGACCCGGGCTTAACGTAGCCTAGGCCATAGGCCAGCATGGCCTATTCCCGCCTCCGTGCACGAGTGATGACGTATTAGAAAGAAAAACTAGAGGTAAAAAATAATGTCATTAAAAAACTGTATTATTTTTCAGCCAAAAGTAATATATATATATATATATATATATATATATATATATATATATATATATATATATATATATATATATATATATAACCTTATTCGCAAGAGTAAGAGTGCCTGGTCTTGCTCTGCTTTTTATGTCAATAAAAATGCAGAAATTGAAAGAGGTGCTCCTAGGCTTGTGATTAATTACAAACCTCTCAATCAAGCTCTTGCCTGGATTAGGTATCCTATTCCAAACAAGAAAGATCTTCTCAAACGTCTTCATGACGCAAAAATATTTTCAAAATTTGATTTGAAGTCTGGCTTTTGGCAAATCCAGATAAAAGAAGAGGACAGGTACAAAACTGCTTTTACTGTCCCCTTTGGTCAATTTGAATGGAACGTTATGCCTTTTGGCTTGAAAAACGCTCCAGAACTATCTATGAGTTACAGCGTTTGAAGATTGAAAGAAGAAAGAAGAAGAAGAAGATTGCACTTGTGAGTCTTCAATCTTCTTCTTCTTCTTTCTTCTTTCAATCTTCAAACGCTGTAACTCATAGATAGTTCTTCAACTATCTCAATCATGGAAGGCTTTGCCTCCTAATTCTGTAATTAATTTAAGTTTATTTGTTTGTTCATAACTCATATGTGCCAGGTATGGATATTAACTCTAAAATTATATTGTTGACCATAACTTAATTCCTGATAAGGAATATTTCCATTAGGGTCTTGATTGCGAAGTTTATCCCTAACCTTATAGCATGATAATGGTACCATTTCTAATGGGAAAAACTGCTTATCTCCTACCCTGGATCATGGTAATAGTAGTACCAATTCTGGTATGAAAAACTGTTATGTGAATAAATGAGCACATCATCTAGAATTTCTCCTTCCAGAAAGCTTGTTGGCTATCTTCTCTGGTATAGACTCTTGTAAGGAAAGTGTCTTTGTATATATATGGCTTATTGTGCGAAATGAGAATTTTTACTCATAACGGTTAGATTAAAATTAACGGTTCAGATTTAATCGTTAATTATAAGATCTCGTGTGATCTTTAATTAAAAAGAAAACAATTATACAATATCTTTCAATTTATAACATAATCTGAGTCGTTAATTTTAATCTTACAGTTATAATTAAAAATTCATGTTTCTCACAATAACACGAGTTCTCATTCGATACGCTCCCCTAATCTTTTAAACTAAAATAAAGTGTAATTGTCTTTTTTTTAGATTAAAAGGGGCTAATGAGCCCCAAAAAGGAGATTACACGGGTATCAGTCTAGGAGTAGAGACTCCCATTACATCCGAAGTAACTAAATATTCAACACAAGAGGGAGGGGAACTTTGAAGATGCAAACCCTCCGCATAAGAACACCCAAGCAAAGCCAAACCATCCGCTACCCTATTTCCTTCGCGGAAGACATGAATAATGCGAACATTCGTGAAATGAACCAACAACTGATTAATCCTGTTAATGAGAATGCGACCTATAACATGTCCATGCTCATCACCCCCCAATACTCTTGACAATGACTCGGGAGTCCATTTGCAGCTCCACCAACTTGTATCCCTTGCCAGCAGCTAGCGTGAGTCCCTCCAAAGCACCCCACAATTCAGCTAAGTAGGCAGATTTCACATGTAATCTCTTGCTAAAACCACCCAACCAACTACCAACTGAGTCCCGAATGACTCCCCCGCACTCGGCGACACCAAGATCATCCTTGAAAGCCCCATCTGTATTAACAGCAATCCAACCATTTTCAGGTGCCCTCCAAGCAACACTAACACTCTGCATGCCACGCCTCACTACTGGGTCTCTAGAGATCCGTCCTTGCTTATAATCACGAACCAAGTCGAGAACAACTTTGGAGGGATAGGAAGGTCTAACAAAATCCTCCACATGCTCATGTTTATTGCGCCATGACCAAAGGTAATAACACGTGGTAGCCCAAACATTGCACCACACCAAAGTCTCTCTAAAGTGAGTATTGTTTGTTGCATTAATTTCCAACCAATCATAAATATCCAGACCATAATACCTGTCTCTCAAAGATTCTGGGATAAAAGAGTTCCATACATGCTTTGCTAGAGGATAGTCACGCAAAACATGAGGGAAAGATGCAACGGAATTACAGCTATGACACAACGTATTCCCCGGACACCAGCTGCTACAATACGCCTTCGTTTCCAACTTGCCATGCATGATCTGCCAGATGAAGTAGCACACTCTCTCTGGCACTTGAAGCTTCCACACTCTCATTCAAACAGCATCCCTCAAGTTAACATCCATATTCCGCAAACACTTGTAAGCTAGCGCCACTGAAAAGGGGCCTTTGCTGTCCCCGGGCCAGTACTTAGCATCAGGTCCATCTTGATATCGCTAACCATCCATTCTAACGCATTAGCTGGAACATTTGTAGCCACGTCCAACAAACGAGTATGGCCATCAATCCATTTATCCTTCCATAAGTTAACATTCACACCATTACCCACTGCCCAAGCTTCAGTCTCCGCAATTATATCCCAACAACGCTGTAAAGCTTCCAAAGCGTTGAATCAGTAGCTTTGACGACAATATTACCCAAATCGAGTTGGCCTCTCCCATATTTGCCTTCAAGCACCTGGAAACACATCTTGTTCCTGTCAGTCCTCAAACCCCACGCCAACTTCATGAGGCACGCCTGATTCATTGTCTTTAAATCACGAATGCCCAAGCCTCCATTATCTCTAGGCAAAATTAAGGTGTCCCATTTAATAAGGTGCAACTTCCTTTTCTATTCAGTATCTCCCCAAACAAACCCACGCCGAAGCCTCTGAATTTCATTTAAACAACTCATAGGAATCGGAGTTGTCATCATTGTATACACAGGGATAGCTTGAATAACTAACTTTGCAAGCGTAACCCTCCCGGCGAAAGATAAATGCTTGGCCTTCCAACCAGAGAGTCTGTCACAAACCTTATCCAGCAAGTACTTAAAGTCCCTCTTCCTTGGACATTATTTCCCCAAAAGAGGTGCCCCCAAATACTTGCCCATAGAATCACTAATTTTAAAACCAGAAATACGAGCCAAAGCAGTCTTGGTGGCTAGCATGACATTTTTGGAAAAGTACATAGAAGTTTTTTCCAAACTCACCATTTGCCCTGAGAGACTACAAAACATATTCAAAGTGTTATTACACACAAGCCATATTGTCTTCTGTAGCCTTGCCAAACAAAAGTAAATCATCAGCAAACATAAGATGTGATATATGAGGACGATTCCTCCCTGATCTGATCGGACTCCAACTACCAATCTCCACCTGCTCAGCAATCAAGTGAGTTAACCTGTCCATACATAAAACAAACAAATATGGTGAAATAGGATCTCCTTTACGTATTCCGCGTTGCGGAATAAAGAACTCAGAACGGTTGCCATTCCACATAACATTCATCTTCACAGTGGAGATAACATAGTTGATAATATCAATAATATTGGCCGGAAGACCAATCTCCTGAAGCACCTCATCAATAAAGCTCCACCTTATACGGTCATACGCCTTTGCTAAATCAACTTTGACTACAAAGAAGCCATTTTTCCCCTCATCTTGTTCATACTGTGGAGGAGCTCTTGGGCCATAACAATATTCTCATGGATACTTCGAGTGGGAATAAAGCCTGTTTGAAAAGGAGATACAATATCGGGCATATGAGGCTTGAGCCGATTGACAATTACCTTAGTAATCACCTTGTAGCTAACATTACACAAAGAGATTGGCCTGAATTGGGTAACAAACTCAGGCTTATTTATCTTCGGAATCAAACACACATCCGTGGAGTTGGCCCTGCCAAGCTTGCAAGGATCTCTCCACACTTCCTTAGCATGTGCGATAAAGTCTTGACCAACAAGGTCCCAATTGGCGTGATAAAACCCCGCCTGGAAGCCATCAGGCCCCAGTGCTTTCCACGGACTCATATCAAAAACGGCTCGCTCAATCTCCTCATTCTCAATCGGTCTACCCATGTGCCTAGTTGTCTCACCATCTAGCCTCTTGAAACCATATCGCATATTACAGCTAGGCACATCACCCCCTTCCTCCGTAAACAAATTCTTAAAAAATTGAGTTACATGAGCCTTCATTGCATTCTCATCATCGATTCCATCTAGCATTCTCACCTCTAATCATATGAATTCTATTCTTCCTTTTCCTATTATCAGCTTTGATTTGGTAGTACTTTGTGTTTCGGTCCCCGTCATGCAACCACTTGGTTCTAGACCGTTGATACCACATGAGCTCTTCTTTGTATTAAATATCATCCAGTTCATGTTGAAGTTGAGTTTCCAATTGAAAGAGAAACCTGTTTGCTTGCCCTTCATGAAATTTCCTTTGGATCCCTCCTAACCTAGCCATCAAAGAGCGCTTCTTTGCACGCACACACCCAAACGAAACTTGCTTCCAAGTCGTAAGCTCGTTTTCTAGATGGTCGAGCTTGTGCAGAAAATCATTATTACCTTGCCACCAAAGCTTCATATCTTCTTTAAAATTCTTGTGCATTAGCCAAGCCCCTTCAAACCTGAAAGGCCTCTCTCATCGGTCATTAATATTACCGTGAAGACACACCAAAATTGGATGATGATCTGAGAATTTAACTCTAGGCAATACTTTCAAAATTGCATTAGGAAATGCCACTCTCCACCTATCATTACAGAGAGCTCTATCCAACCGCACAAAAGTTCTCTCAAACAAACCACACCTTGGTCCTCTCCAAGTATATCTTGATCCTACTGAGCCTAGATCAATTAAGTTACAGTGATGGAATCTATCTTTGAACAATTGACACTTGCGCAGGTTAGTCTGACCACCCCCTCTCTTCTCATTAGGCTCTGCAATGTCGTTGAGATCCCTCGCAATCAATCATTGGCTATTCAAACTTCTACTCTTTGACAAAAAAGAATTCCACAGATCCCCTCTAAGCACATCCACCGGGCTAGCATAATTAGGAGTAAAATACCAGGCCCACCCTCCCTGCATTGTAACTTTAAAATGAATAAATTGGAAATCATTCTCCAGCTCCAGCAACTCCACATCACCACTTCTCCACCCAACTGCTATACCACCAGCAAACCCCCTATTCTCAGCATAAGTGAAACCATCAAAGCCCAATAAAGTGAAGGTGTTCTTCAGCCTAATAGGATTGATGCGAGTTTCCATAAGGACCAGAATCTCTGGCCTATGCACATCAGTGTATTGTTTACAATTCCGAAAAAGATCCGGACTAGCAGCACCTCGACGACAATTCCATAACATTATTTTGTTTAAATTCATTAAAACCAACAAATTAAAGGAAAAGCCCATCAAGTAACCACAGGAAGTTAATGGAGAGGGGTCTCAATGACCACCTCCATATCGTACTCACCGTTGGCATCACCAGTCTCATTTGCATCCTCAAATTCTTCATAATCAAGCATCCCCACATCATTTAAGGTATTAGTAACAAGAGGCGTGATGGGATCACGCAAGTGTACCAGATCGTTGCAAGTAATAGTACGGAAAGACCGAGTGTCGAACTCAGGGACTGCGGTTAATTATCAGTTTAACAACTTAACTTCTAAATTGAAGAGGTACTAAGTTGGAATTGTTTGATAGGAAATTAAAGTGATAAAGCTGTAAATATTTTTAGTGATTTTAATTTATAACGAAACAAGAACACAAGTGTGAATTTATATGAATTAAAAAGCGTTGGGGACGAGCTTCAATTTACTTCACTCTTATATCTAACGAATCAAACGTGTTATTGAACTTATTTTATGAGCTATGATCAAATTGTTATAATTATTCTAATCCTAATTCCTTAGGTAAGAGAACATTTATTCCTAATGAAAATCTCTAATTCCTTAGGTGACCTTAAAGAGAAATAAGCAGTAATAACAATAATTATCTTATGATTCTAAATACCAATGACTATTCCTAGACTAGAGATAAACATATTTCAATTCTCAAGCATATGTAATTCAAACTTCCATTCATAATCATATATCATAAATCACCCTAAGAGTGATCAAATCCTAGAAAGCGCTAAGGACAGAGATTGAAACATAAATCATAACATTCATTCAAATAATAGAGGTTTGATTCAACAATATAAGAGATTCATGAATTGTTACTCATCCCCAACAAGAGGAAATTTAGCTAGACATAGAAATAGAAATAACAAGAGAAAAGATCAAACTAGAGGGAGAAGCTGACAACATTGATGCTTCAATGACTTGTTCCCAAGCTTGAATCATCAACAGAGGTCAGTGGAGTGTGAATCCTTGCCGTCGCGGACTTCAGAGCACAAAACGAGACTGGGCTTAAATAACCTAAAATTCGAGTTATGGGCTTAAATATGAGCTGAGTAAGTGACTCATCGCTTGGCGAGCAGGATCCATCGCCAGTCGAGCTGCAGGAAAATAGCTAAAACTGCTTCACCATCGCCTGGCGAGCTCGACAGCAATGACCGCCATCGCCTGGCAAGACACTCCCATCACCTGGCGAGCTGTAGGCAAAATCAACGCTGAGAAAACTGCTTTCTCATCGCCTGGCGAGCCAGGCCATCGCCAGGCGACCCGAAGTGAATTTTTCCTTTTTTTGCATCTGTTGAAACATTAGGTAAGCTCCTGTCATAGCTAGGCGAAGGACAACAAAAACACACGAATTAAAGGTAACAAGTCAAAAACACATAAACAAAAACTAAATTCAATCTAAAAACTAACAAACAAAAATCAAACTATTACGAACTTAAAACACACTATAATTGAGAAAAACTTAAGAAAAACTAATCAAAAACTAGTCAAACTATACGTATAATGCAGAGCAATCAAGGCGTATGAGAGGAAACTTGAACTCTATCAGGTGGCGTAGTTGTGTGAAAAGGAATAGGCCCACCACTCTTAGTTGCAACACTAGAGCCGAAGTCCATTCTATACTCATTTCCTTGTGTAACAACGTTGGTTTAGGCCTTGCCTTGTTTTCATTGAATCATTCAACTTTGACAAAAAAAAAAAAACAACGTTGTGAACCAGCCTTCAATGATTCAACATGCCTCCGTCATTAACCACATGTTGCTGCTGATTGGTTTTCTCTATTATCACTGGTCCCACGTGTTGACTTTCATGTGATTGTATTAATTCATCATTATTTGCCTTGTGGAGCACGTGTGTCCCGCCAGTCACAGTATTAGGCACCTCAATACTCCCATTGTTGGCCCCATTTGGTTCATTAGCTACAGCCGTAAATTCAGTGTGGGGTAGGGGTGGACAAATATTTTTGTCCGACCGAAACCCGATATAACCGCAAACAAATGTGGTCCAGCGGGTGAACTCCAACGGGTTTCGGTTTTTTGGTGAGAGAAAACGAGTTCATACAGTTAGTCATGGACGAAATTGGTTTGGAGATCACCAAACCGTGAATTACCGAACCGACCGAAAAGTTGTAGCTTCTCCATTGTGTTAACTTTTTCAATGTTTACAAAACTGTAAACTGGTCGGCTCATTTGTCAAACTCAACTTGTTTATCACTGCCACACGTCTACTAGACTTGGCATAGCTAATAAAGACACTCCATGCTACTAGTACTACTAACTTAATATAATATTGATTTCACTCATAAAAGTAAATAATATATAGACTCCACTTATAAGCATAAAATATTTGTTTTTAAATGTTATCTACTGGCAGTGCAAGCAAGTAGATCTAGATAACATCAAATAAAAAATAACAAACAGAGAAAGAAGATGGAGGGGAAGCCTCAAGTCACTCACACGGCAGCAGCAAACGACCAAGAAGATGCAACTTGAATTTCCACACTGCATCTTCTTTTTATGACACCATAGCAAAACACAACATCTTCCTTTTCTCTTCAATGTGCTAGCAAGAAGATGCAACTTGTTACTGTTATCTTTCCAAGCCACGAAAAGTTGCCTTCCTCAGCATCATCTCTCTCACTCAATCTTTCTTTTTAGCAACACCTCAAGACTTAGATGAATCCCAACTTCATCTTCCTCTCCTCTGACTCTTATCTTGTTTTTTCAGCTTCCAAAATCCAAACCGACATAACCCACCCGCGGAAACCGGTAACCCGTTGGAACCGAAATAGTTCAAACCGAAGGAAGATATGGTCAAAAATGGGCCTCATAATCGCAACTACGGTTTTGCCGGACTGAACTTATTGAAACCGTAACCGAACAACCCGCCCGATTGTCCAGCCCTAGTGTGGGGCGCGTGATTCCTCGCTTTACGGTTAGGTACAACAATTGATGCGTTGAATAGCTGCTTTTTGGGAACAGCGACATTCTTGGTAATGATTGGCTCCTGATTTACATATGATTGGAAATCCCTTTCCCCATTATTCCTTTCAGAATCTGCATCATTATTTCCCAAAATATTGAACCGAGATCCCTCTGATGTTGCGGCGCCATTAATGATCACCGGCGGAACTTGATCGTACCTTATCAATACGATGAGTTGTTGCTGCCTGATGATGTTGCTCGGTCGTTGGGATGAAGGACCGAGTTCTGAGCCGCACGCGGGTGGTCTGCAAAGGCACTCTAACGCTCAAGTTAGAGGTGCTTCAACGGGCAGGGTCACAAGGTGAGTGAAAACGTACCTGAAGCCACATGCTAGTGTGGTATATATAATGTTGGCTGCGTAGGTGTTCTAGCCGTTGCGCCTTTTGCGGAGCCGGCCGCGTCTTGCGGAGCAAGGCAGGTAATGGGCCGCGCTGGGCCTACTGATCAAAATTGGGCTTCGAGCCCACTCCGGAACAGTTGCCCCCCAAGCCTGGGTCGCCTGGGGGCGGGCTAAGGCTTGATTCCTTGCGCCCCAGCGTGGTCACAAACGACCGTTCTGGAACGACGACTGGTCGAACGTAATCTGGTCGATCGCTAATTGGTTGACTGCGTGGTCGCTGCCACGCGGCCTGGTCACAAGGGGCCAGGTGCCGTCTCGGGGGTGATGCCTGACAATCAATCGTCATGAATGCTGAGGCGACAGTTACTTTAATGAGGTGACGTTTAGAGACTCGAGGAGTTTAAGTAATGATGGCACGCGAAGAGTGGCGCCTCTTCGCCTCCGGCCCATAGTGATGGTTGGCCCATTATATATAGGGTTCAAGGAAATTTCCATTTACACGTTTCTTTGATCTCCTCTGCTCTCGCTGATCGCTCGCTTCTGCCAAAGCTCGCTCGCTCCTGCCGAAGCTCGCTCGCTCCCGCCGAAGCTCGCTCGTTATCGCTAAAGCTCGCTCGTAATCAACTTGCTCAAATTCCAGGTAACTACGACCGCTCTTCCTTTATTTGAGTTTTTATGTTCCACCTGATGGAGGGGGTGTCAGGTCTGGGGACGACCACGTCGCCCCTTCCCACGCGCGAGCAAGACCTTGACCGTTATTCCCCTCCACAGGTTCATTTTGGCGCAGACCAAACAAACCCGCCGTATCTCTGGAATCCCGGCCGTTTCTCTTGCGCACAATATGACCCGACCAGTGGAGCTAAGTTCTGCGCACGCCCGGTCGTCTTCTTCTAACGACGAATCTTCCTCTGGGTCTTCGACCCTGAATTGGACTTCATCTAGCAAATCCGGGACTCGGCCGGACAGAAGTGGGGCGCCGTTCACCGAGGCTGTGGTCGACGACACCGCAGAGAGCAACGCACGGGTTGCCTGTGACGAAGGTATTGGCCAGTGTCATACCCCAATTTTGTCCGGCTTAGGTCCAAACCCTAATTTTCCACACAAAAACAAATTATGCATTGCATTTTGGGTCCTAGAAACCGCTCCAAAGTTTTTGAAATCATTTTTAGGGTTAGAATGCACTTTTTGGGGGAAATTAGGGTTTTAGGGTCAAAAAGGGCATTTTGGTCATTTCTCACAAAAGGACTTATAAAAATAATTTTGCATGAAATATTTTTCAATAAGCCTCATGCATCAAAATTAGGGTTTTTGAAAATATGTTATGCATGCATGGCAAGCTTTGGAAAATATTTTATGCATGCATGACAAAAACCTAAAAACAATTTTGTGGAAAGCAAGAATCAATTTCTATTTTGTTTCATAGGCTATGAAATCAATTTATACTTATTCTCATAGGCTATGAAATCGATTTATACTTATTTTCATAGGCTATGAAATCGATTCATACATATGCATATTCCAAAGCCATGAATCGATTCTTACCTTTTTTCAAAAGCCTTAAAATCGATTGTCAAGATATTTCATAGGCTATGAATCGATTTCTCCATATTTTTAACTAAGCTAAGAATCGATTTTCACCTATACAAAAGGTCCTGAAAATTGATTCTTACTTGTTTTCAAAGAACAAAGAATCGATTCCCATGTTTTCCAAAGAATAAAGAATCGATTCCTCACTATTTCAACTATCCAAAGAATCGACTCTTGAGGCTTCTAAGATGATAAGAATCGATTATCACATTATTACACATCATACATAATCGATTCTTTTCATTTCATTAAAATGTTTTTTTTAGATCTACGCGTTCCTAAGCCTATAAATAGGCATCCTCAAGTCACATTTTAGACGAACACAGATTTTCACAAGATCAGAAACAGACACGGATTTCACAGACATTTTTCGCGAGATCAGAGGACCACAATTTCACAACTCCTCTCTGCTTCTCAGACACAGATTTTCACGAGATCAGAGAAAAAACCCATTTTTCTCGAAATCTCTCACATTTTAGAAAAACTCTTCTACGCTTTATTTTTTCGCTCTATTCGTTCCGTTGGTCCGTCTGAGCTGATCTTCTGCAAGAGTTAGTTGGAGTTGCGTTCTTCAAGTGGTAGTATCTGCCTTCATCAGAGGTATTTCTGTCTTTATATTTGTTAATATTTAATCATTGTGATCCATGCCAAAATTGCCCCATGTGATTTAACTTAGTTATAGTGTCATTGTTGATGATGAACCACATGATTCCCACTTATGCCTAGTGCATCATGTTCTGAGTGGTGAAGATGGTCTCAGATGATTCAACCCTTTTAGTTTATCTGATGATTGGCAATGTGATTCACACTTGTGCACTTGTGCACTTAATCTTAAGTGTGAGGATTGACCAAAGTGATTCAACGTTCTTTGATACTTTGGTCGCTAAATAATTTGCTTGCTTATGCTGGCCAATGATCATGATTGAGGCAACTCTTTTGCTTGAGCTTACAGTGTCATCGTCTACTCTCATATAGAATATCATCAATACTTAGATAGGTCCATTCCTTACATTGCATCTACCACTAGATGTGCATTTAGATTCCCCTTGCGTTTTGTAGAAATATTTGAGTATGGTTCTCGCCTAGCATCTTCCACTAGATGTGCATTTAGGTTCAATCTTGCCTACTCTTGTATTTTTGCTTGATGCCCAATTCAAGTTCCCTCCTTGCCTATCTATGCGTTGTGATCTACTATATGTAGTTTAGACTTGATTTCTGTTGGCGAATTCAAATATTGTTGCTTAATGATTTGATTCCACTGATTGTGTTATGCTTGAATCCACCAATTCTTTCTCGCATTCATTGTTTTCATTTCTAAACGACCTGGCACAAAAACGGTTACTAGTGGCAATCCATCACAACCTTTGATTGGTTTGATTGCCATGAAAGCCTCAATTTCAAAAGACGTTTCAAAAAGATTTTCATTTTTAAGGCTCGTTAGAACTACGTCGCTTTGATTCCCATTTGGGATACGTAGGAGCGAGTCACATTCTCGTCAAGCGCAACAAATAAAAATCCTTTTCGCAACCATAAACAAATCATTTTCATGAAACAAATAAAAAAGAATCATTTTCAAACCCATTGTTGTCAGTAGCTCATCAGAGCCTTTGTTCGTTTAGCTATTAGTGGCAATGTCCTTTTCTCATAAGAATAATAAACGATGATCCATCATAACCTTTGTTAGTTTGATCATCGTCCAATCAATCCCTTTCGAAGACCACTTTCAAAAGAGCAAATAAAAACGGGTTGCTACTAATAGTCAATCAGAACCTTTGTTCGTTTGACTAGCGGTACAACTCTCTTTTTGAGTATTTAGTAGTGATTACCCATAACCTTGGTTAGTTTAATCATTCACTAAATGCTCGTCCTATTTCGAAAACTCACTAAAAAAAGATAAAAAAACAAAAACTTTTCAAAAAGACAAAGAAGAACTACGTAGCTTTGAGTTCTCCATCGCACCGGGAGATACGTAGGAGCGGGCCACGTCCCGTCAAGTGTTTTTTTTCTAAAAAACCATTTTCCCCCCCTTTTTTCATAATAAATGAAGATTTTCATAAAGAGTTTTTCAATAAGAAGTAGAGAGGCAAAATTAAGTATTTTCAAGTCCACACACTAAAACCACACATTTAATTAAAGGTTCCCTCTCAGTAGAGAGGACGTATGGGGTGCTAACACCTTCCCTGCGCGTAACCTACCCCCGAACCCTATTCTCTAGTTTCGCAAGACCAATCGCTTTCCAAAAAAGGTTTTCCTAATATTTTCCTTAATAAATATTGGTGGCGGCTTCATTGTCTTAGGAAAAGTTGTGAACGAGGAAGGTTCTCCCTCGGGGACTTTTTCGGGCGCAACAGCCAGGCTGCGGCCGACTTCTCTGAGACGACCGACATAGGCCAACAGGGCGACCATCGAGAAGATCCTGAGGTCGCAGCTGCAAAGGACATGTCTTGGGTTTCTCTTAACCTGAGAGGTCAACGCAGCAAAATTCAACAGGGGAGCCAGGACCTAGAGTATCTGGCGACCGGGCTGAACGAAGGTTGGAGAGTAGAAGGTATGGCTAAAGGGGAAGATGTTGCGGCCTGGACTGATGTGCTGAAATTTACGATGTACCGCATCGTTTTCGAACGCATGGGCATTATTCCGCCATTTACCAGGTTCCAACGCCAGGTTTTACGCTATCTTCAGGTCGCCCCTTCGCAACTGAACCCGAACGCTTGGGCGTTCCTGCAGGCATACGAAGATGTTCTCATGGTTCTAAGACGGCCGGTCTCCGTAAGACTATTTTTCACTTTGTTTGAAATGAGCTATATCTATGAGAAAGGCTCCAAAGGCGCCCGCAAGGAAGCGGTCTCATTCAAAAACCGCTCAACATACAACTTTTTCAAGCCTTATATGGAATCATTGACGACCGGGTGGAAAAGGGAATTCTTTTGGGTTGTTCCTAACTCGGCCGAGGCCCACCGAGGGATCGCCCAAATGTCCAAGGATGATCAGGAAGGGACGCCCCTGTTTCCCACAGTGTGGAGTTTCAACCATTTCTCGAAGAAACCGAGCCAGTATGCTTTTAAAGAAACAGAACTTGACGACCTGGACAGGGGGACGATCCAGAGGCTGAGAAAGATTGCGTCCCTAGTCCCTGAGGGTCGCATTAAGGTCAAGAACGTTGTGGATGCTCGGGGCAAGAAAAAAGTCAAGGCCGCTCTTGGTCGGTGGCCGCTCGCTTAGTTTATTTTCTGTCACTTTGTTTTGTTTAACTGTTTCTAACCATCTACTTTTGCCTTTGCAGTTGACATGACGAACATGAATGACTTTGACCTCTTGGAACAATGGGCGGCCGAGGAGGGTGATGCTTCGCCCGTCCGCGGAATTCCTGAAGCTCAACCCGGAGGCACGCCCCAACCTGCCGGAACTGGGTCTCAGCCTGGTCGTCATACTCCTCGGGCAGGCACACCAACCCAAGCCATTGACCTGAGCAGCCCACCCACAAATCAAGGAAGGTCCAAGAGGAATAGGTCGGTCGATGATGGGGGCCAGAAAAAGAAGCATAAGAGTGGGAAAAGCCACGGGCACAACCGGTCGCCCAAAATCGACCTGCTTGGATTGGGTGATGAAGACTGTGCTCGTTTCAAGGAGGAACCGTTCGAGGTGATGGCCGATGCAATGAAGGCCGCTGGTATTCTGTTCAAGAAATACCAAGATGAAGAATCAGATCGCCTGGAAGGTAGGCGCCTTGCCCATAGATATTCATTGCTTGAAGACGACCTAGTCGATAAAAATTTTAAATTGAATTCCGCCTTGTCGTTGCTCGCAGAAATGAGGGGTGAGCGAGATGACCTTCTCAAGAAATTGAAGGAACTTGAACCGAGAGTCGAAGCGATCGCTGACAATGAGAGGAAGCTCGTCGAAGCAGAACGCCAACTTGTGGCTGCTGTCTCTGCTCAAACTGCAGGCCGAGTCTACTCTGGACAAGGCGGTCGCCGACAAGGAAACAGCTGAGAAAGAGGTCAACCGCCTCTCTTCCAAGAATAAAGAGCTGTCGAGCCAGGTCGTTGGGCTGAAAACTGAGTTGAATGTAGTGGAGGAGGAAAAGAACAAGTTTAGAGGTCGCTACAAAGACGTTCTTGACCGGGCGAAGGGAGCTGCGGAGGGTCAATTTGAAAATGCGGTCAGCCAGATCAAGATCCTCTACCCTGATCTGGGGGTCGATCGCGAGATTGTGCAAAGCACACATCGTGCGATCGATCAGCAGATCGTCCTCCCCAAGAAGATGCTGAAGGGGAAGGTCCTTCAAGAAGAGGCGGTCATCTACCAGGCCCCCAGCGACTCTTAACTTGTAACTTTTTGAATTGTAATCTTTGCCCGCCTGCGAGCGGTGTTTGACTGGGCGCCCTGGATTCGACCAAGGCGTCTTTGTTTGTAATCAATGACAATTTTTCCATGAATTTGGCCTGTTTAATTGCTTTGTAATTCGAATTGATTCTTTTTGCTACGGTCGGTCGCGACCTTGAATTTTTTATGGGTCACTTTATTCGGTAATACTTTTTCAGGCCGCTCGGCGGCTCTCGTTTGGGCCATTCGATGGCTCTCTTTTAGGCCGCTCGGCGGCTCTCGTCTGGGCCATTCGATGGCACTCTTTTTAGGCCGCTCGGCGGCTTTCGTTTGGGCCATTCGATGGCACTCTACTGGTCGCTCGACTGCTACTCGCATGGTGAGCGACCGTGCATACAATTTGCATGAAAATAAAGTACACAAGTCGAATTTTAAGGTCGATCGGTAAAAAACCCCTGTGGGGAAAAAGAGCGACCGCCTGTTCTTTATTGATCAATTGTTGTTTACAACTTAAACATAATATTTTCTCAACTTGTCAGCATTCCATGTTCTGGGGATGGTCGCCCCTTCCATGGTTTCCAGCTCGTAAGCTCCCTTTCCAGTCTTGCTGATGACACGGTATGGTCCTTCTCAATTGGAGGCGAGCTTTCCCTGGCGAGCGTTCTTATTCCCTACGTCGGCCCTCCTAAGGACTAGCTGTCCAATGGAGAATTCCCTCTTCTGGACGCGGGCGTTGTACCTGGCAGCGACCTTCTGTTTGATGAGTTGCTCCCTAAGTGACGCCTTGTTTCGTAGCTCTTCAACCAGGTCGATCTCTTCTCTTGTTGCTCGTTCGTTTGCGGCCGGGGTTGGTGGGTTGGTCGTCCTCCAACTTAGCTCTCCCATCTCAATCGGGATGACAGCGTCAGTTCCGTAGACAAGTCTAAAAGGTGACTCCCCGGTCGATGAGTGAGGGGTCGTTCTGTAGGCCCAAAGGACCGACTGTAGTTCTTCTGCTCAATTGCCCTTGGCTTCGTCCAACCTCCTTTTCAGTCCGCGTAGTACTACCCTATTGGCCGCTTCTGCCTGGCCATTGGTTTGTGGGTGCTCGACCGAGGTGAAACGCTGTTTCACGCCTAGGCCGGCCAGCATTTCTCTGAACTTTCTATCTGCGAACTGAGTTCCATTATCAGTCACCAGTTGTTGGGGCACTCCAAAGCGGGCGAGCACATTTCGACCAAAAAACTTAGATACCTTCGCTGAGGTAATGGTTGCAAGTGGCTCTGCTTCTATCCACTTAGTGAAATAGTCGATCGCAACTATGAGGAACTTCAACTGACCTGGTGCAGCTGGAAAAGGGCCGAGCAGGTCCATGCCCCACCAAGAGAACGGCCATGGTGGGGTTAAGCTGTGTAGTTCTGATGAGGGCGCTATATGTACGTCGGCATGGATTTGGCATTTCTTGCACTTCTGAACAAGTATCTTTGCGTCCTCATCCATGGTCGGCCAATAGTATCCGGCCCTGAGCGCCTTCTTAGCAATCGACCGACCACCTTGGTGGCTACCACAATCTCCTTCATGTATATCTCTCAGTACATGGTCGGCCTCGACCGACGTAAGGCATCTCAGCAATGGGGATGAAAAGCCCCTTCTGTACAGTCTTCCTTCGATCACTGAATACTTGGTCGCCCGCAACCTCAGGAGTTTCGCTGCCTTCTGGTCGCAAGGTTCTACTCCATTGAGAATATATTGCAAGATAGGAGTGATCCAGTCTTTATCTTAGTCGACCGCTAGAATGGATAATGGTTGGGCAGGCTTGGTTGATACGCTCGGCCGCGTCAACGTTTCTTGGATTAGACTTCTGTGGTTCCCAGGAGTCTTTGTACTAGCTAGCTTTGATAGGATATCAGCCCGAACGTTCTCTGTTCTAGGGACGTGCTTGACTTCTGCTCGGTCGAATTGCTTGAGCAGATCCCTTACCTTGGCCAAATAATTTTTCAAGACATCGTCCTTTGCGTCGTAAAGGTCTTGAATTTGGGAGACTACCAGTAGAGAGTCAGAGTGGAGTTCAACACGGTCGACGTTGAATTCTTTGGCCAGCTGTAGCCCGGCAATGCACGCTTCATACTCGGCCTGGTTGTTTGAAGTGTGAAATGCGAAAGTTAATGACACTTCAACTGTAAGTCCTTCCGAGTTCTCAAGTATCAGACCGGCCCCACTTCCTTTGCTGTTGGAGGATCCGTCTACGTGCAAAGTCCAGGTCATCAAAGAATGATCGTCTGGTATTGGAGTCATTTCAGCAATGAAATCGGCCAACACTTGGGCCTTAGCGGCCGATCTAGATTCGAACTTGATCCCAAACTCACTGAGTTCTACAGCCCACTTGATCATACGCCCTGCTAGGTCAGGTCGGTGAAGAATTTGCCTGATAGGCTGGTCGGTCCTCACCACGACCTGATGGGCCACGAAATAAGGGCGCAGTCTATGGGTGGCCACAAGTAACGCTAAGGCTAGCTTCTCAATCTTCTGGTATCTGATCTCTGGGCCTTGAAATACCTTACTGATGAAGTAGACCGGGTTCTGTTTCAGGTCGCTTTCTCTTACGAGAACAGCGCTCATGGCCTCGTCTGTTATGGCCAAGTATAAGTAAAGCGTCTCCCCTGGTTGCGGCTTGGTCATGATGGGCGGGTTGGTGAGTGCCGCCTTCAGCTCGTCCAATGCTCGCTGGCATTGGTCGGTCCATTCAAACTCGACCTCCTTCTTCAAGAGCTTGAACAGTGGAAGAGATTTGCACGCTGATTTAGGTATAAATCGTGACAGGGCTGCGACCATGCCATTCAATTGCTGAATCTCTTTTTTCGTAGTGGGCGGCCTCATGTCAGCGACCGCCTTGCACTTGTCAGGGTTTGCTTCGATCCCTCGCTCTGTTAAGTGGAAGCCCAGGAACTTGCCCGCCCTTACTCCGAAGGTGCACTTCTCTGGATTCAACCTCAAGGAATTCTTCCTTGCTTCCTCAAAAATTTCCTTTAGGTCGTAAATATGGTCTCGGTCGGTCTTGCTTTTAATGATCATATCATCCAAGTAGACCTCTGATATCCGACCGATCTGCCTCCTGAAGACCTTGCTCATCATTCTTTGATAGGTCACTCCGGCGTTCTTCAGACCAAAGGGCATCACCTTGTACTGAAAGTTTCCACGATCGGTCAAGAACGCGGTCTTATGCCGATCGGGTGGGTACATAGTGATTTGGTTGTAACCTGAATAGGCGTCTAAAAAAGACAGGAGTTTGTAGCCCGCAGCCCCGTCGACCAGTTTGTCAATGTTTGGCAGGGGAAAGGCGTCCTTCGGGCATGCCTTATTCAGGTCGGTATAGTCGACGCACATGCGCCACTTACCATTTTTCTTCTTCACTAACACGGCGTTGGAAAGCCAAGTTGTATACTTAATCTCCTCAATGAAATTGGCCTTGATGAGGTCGTCAACAGCCTGTTCGGCCGCCAATGCTTTCTCTTCGCTCTGAGTGCGTCTCTTTTGAGCGACCGGTCTGGCTGTCTCATCGACGGACAGTTGGTGGCAAGCAATTTCTATTGGGATCCCGAGCATGTCTGATGCCTGCCATGCAAAAAGGTCTGCGTATTCCCTGAGGCAGGTGATGAGATCTTGCTTGTCTTGTTCAGGTAGGTCGCTCCCCAACTTAACTGTCTTGGTTGGGTCGTCCGATAACTGAACATCGATCAATTCCCCGTGGGGCTCGGGCCTCTTCAGTTTATTCTTTAGCTCGCGGGCTAAATCGTCGTCGTCGTCCTCAGGGTCGCTATCTGGGTCGTATCGAGCATCTAGGTCGGCCACATTGACCTGATGCCCCTCTCCGAGATTCTGAGGTTTAGCATTTACCGCCTCCATATCACAAATCTCTTGATAGAGGAAATGGCTCCTCATGGCCGCTTCCATGTCGGCCATTACTGTCACAACTTGGTCGCTTTTACTGTAGAATTTCATCTTCAAATGTACAGTTGAGGCTACGGCCTCCAATTTTCCCAGTGTTGGGCGGCCAATGATGCAGTGGTAACACGATTTGATTGGCAGAACTAAGAACGTCGTTCTGACCGTCCTGTACGACGTGCTGCCGTTCGTATCATCTCCAAAAGTAACAAGTAATTCTATCGTCCCCAGTGGGTAGGTGGTCGCCCCATTGAACCCGATCAATGGGGTTGGTACTGCTTGTGGAATAATTTCGCTCCTGTCGACGTTTAGCTTGTCAATCAGTTCCTCAAACATGATGTCGGCCGAGCTCCCTTGGTCGACCAGTATCCTTCTGACCTCAGTGTTGGCCATTACGGCCGATACTACCAAAGGGACGTAATTATTGACTTTGCCATCGAGCAAGCCTTCGTCCCCAAAGGAAATGGGCGGCCTATTCGAGGCCGGCCGTGGGGTTGAAGTTGAGCCGACCATCATAAGTTCATTCCACTTCCTCTTCATTGCTTTGTTGGACTCTCTGATATCCAACGGATTACCTCCATGGATGACCCACTACAAGAATAGGCTGATTTAGCTACCAGATATTTCCGAGGGATTTTTTTCGGTGGCTAATACCTGCGTTTCCGACGGAAAACTCCATCGCTACGTGTTTAAGGGTTTTCCCGCTTAACTTTCCGACGGATTTGAAATCCCTCGCTACGTTCCGAGGGAAATTTCCCTCGGAAACGCATAAAATTCCGTCGGAAACTTTTCTCCCTTAAAAATAAAAGATAGATTCATCGAATCACTCTGAACCTTCTCCACTCACTCTCCACTCAGCCACACTCACCGTAACCCTAAACCTTCTGCACTCTCAGCCACCACTCTCCCCTTCACGTCGCCGGCAACCGCAACTCTCACCGGCCACCACCGTTCCTTCTTCTCATCACTTCCACTCCCTTCGTGCGAGCGCTGAACCACTCTCCCTCTCTCTCTCCGTCTCCCTTCGTGCGAGGTTCTCCCATCTCCGGTTTCGAATCTCACTGTGAACGATCTCTCTCCCATCTCCGGTTTCGAATCTCACTGTGAACGATCTCTCTCCCATCTTTACGGTAAGCATTTCAATCTCTCTCTCTCTCAATAATCTGTACAGAATGCAATTCTCTACATAGGAGATTACAGAAAATAATATCGCGAATCAAAATTCTGAAGTTTGAACTATGATTTTAGATTAGCAGGGAATTCTTTATAGTCATATCGTGTTATGGGTGTTCAATATGAGAAGTTATTCTTGATGTATAGGTTTTATTTAAAAAATTCTCCATGTTGTTGACCCAACAGACCAAACTCTTATATGATGTGCAACCAACGATATACCTTTGCTATTGATACCATAAATTTCTCATCCTTCCTCTCCATTAAATTTGCGTAATGTTGCGATAGTGGATTGCCAAAATTCCGCCATAATTGGCCGCCCGCCCCAAAATGCCATATTGCAGATGCTGCCCCCATACAGTCCAAAAATGAAATAGCATATTGCTCAAAAACCGCCATGGCGATTTGTTAGCAACACTGGTGGATTGTAATCAATAGTTTTTGAGAATGGAATATAATGTTTCTTGTCATATGTCTGAACTATATATCTGAACTTCAAAAACCTCGTACTGGTTAGAATTATATATCTGAACTTCAAATCATGTCATATGTTTTTGAGAATGGAATATAATGTTTTTGGGATACCGGAAGTTGCAGATCATTTGTGAAATTATTTGTCAAACGTTAGTTCAAATTATTGCATTTTATTTTGAATTTTTGGTGTGTTATCAGCATGACTTAGACTAGTTTGAGCATGACTTAGACTAGTTTGAGAATGGTCCTTCTGCAGGAAAGCATATGTGCTGATGCAGCCTCCTTTGACCTGCCTTCTTGGCTTCTAACAGCTTGCATTTCTGAGGCTCAAACGTGTATTGGCCTTTCAATAGAAAGAAGAGATAAATCAAATGATAAATCACAAAATCCAGATGATTTTGCTATTCTTAAAGGTGAGCTTAGTTTAATAAAATGCTAGATAAAGTTCCAATTCTCTCTGACAATATTATGAGGTATGCTTTTACTTATTTTGTCAAATTACTGAGGAATACTTATCTAAAATAAAAAGCTTATTTAGTTATATATGTTTACTGGATAATCTGGCAAGGAAGCCAACTGTATACAGTTGGTATTGGTATGTTATTTTTTTTAGATTATGGTTCAGGTGCTTTGAAAATATTATGCAGTGTATTTTCTGCCATCTCAGGCACAAGATGATATTTTCTTTCATGCAGCACTTTTCTAAAACTTGAAAAGCGTATTGCTGAGGTGCCTATTGAATCTAAGGAGTCGGGGTATACTAAACCTGGGTTTTATATCTATGAAATGCTGGCTGATCTTAATATCACACACAAGACTGCATCTAAGCTTACCAGTACAATAGCAGTAGCTTCAACTCTCCTTGAAGAGCTTAATCAGCAGAAATCAACTGGAGCCGTCTGTAGATTGGATAACATCAGTGAAATTCTTGAGATTATTTTCAGGGATGGAGGAACTACCCATGCTAAATACTATCGTGTAAGTTTTGAACCTCTTATTTACACTTCGGTGGACTGTTTTTGTTTGTCTGGTTGCTTCATGGCAATTCTTGTCTGTCTATTTTATCTTTGGTTGTGCTATATCTTACTTTAAAACTTCATTTCCTTGTACATAAAAGGTTCATGTGCGGGAGGTTGAAGCTTGGGCCGCCAATGGTTCTAAAGGTAATTTAAGACTTATTTCCCTGTGGACGAGTTACCTTTGCTCAATGTATTGAAAGAATCTTAATATATTTACCACCCAACCTCAGTTACTTTGCTCTGTTCATCAGATTTGTTATTATGTCAATTTTCACACATTTACTATCAGCTTAAAAGTTTAAACTTGTATCTAATATTTTGGGACGCGATTGATAATTTCTACGGCACTTGCTCAGCGTATCAATTATGTTTCTTTAATGATGGTGCTGTATTTAATTATTTTTAATTTTTTATCTATTGTATAATTTGCTTTATTACTTTGTCAGATTCATGTTATTTAAAGCTTTTGTAGATTCATGGAATTGATATTGTCAATTTATCAAAATACATGTTTTCATGATAAAAAATATGGTTGTGTCTTTTATAATCTCTTGATCTTGATTTTATTCCCATATTCTAAATCCAATAAAACTTTCGGGACTTTACAATATAGTATATACTATATAGTAATTATAGCGTTTATAAATTTGCCATGTGTCTGTTTGGTTATATAATACTAGTGATGGATACCTCGAGGAGGTTCATATAGAACTTTCATCTCGTAAATGATGATATTTCCTTTATTCTATAGATGGTCTAACATGTTTTTAGTGGACCTGTAATATAGTGTTCTGTAGCTGAAAATATCCCTTTCCCTTCCATTCTCAGTGGACCTGTACTGTTTTCACTTATTATTGTATGAAGAAAAGTTATTATGTCTCTGTATTTTGTTGTTGTAGGTAAGTTGTCGAGGACACTCAGCTGGTGGTGCTTTAATCCTGGAATAGCTTTGGAAGAATTTCCTAAGTTTGGGGTTAGATCTATTATATTGACATCCGGCACACTATCCCCTATGGACTCTTTTGCTCAGGAACTGAAATTGTAAGTTACTTTTTTTCTGGTTGTGTTTTCATCTAATAATATATTTGTTGTTAATAACTAATAGAGTTGATTACGTTCATCTCAGGGACTTCCCGGTTCAGCTGGAAAATCCACATGTAATAAAAGCAAATCAGATATGGGCTGGAGTTGTACCAGTTGGTCCTTCAGGGCGTACTTTTAACTCCTCTTACCGCAATCGTGATTCACTGGAGTACAAGCAGGAGCTTGGAAATGCAATTGGTACGTGACATACTCATTACTTCTGGGACTGGTACGATGAAGCTTTATGCATTGTCTCATCGCTCTGAAAACCACATATCTAGTTTTAAGAAGTTGGGGTTGCACTGTGTTCGATACTTGAAATCTTATTAGTGACTGAATCATTACATTCTTGTTATGCTTGACCCTGGTTCTATATTCTAGCCTTCTAGGAGTATTCAGATTTTGGTATGCTTTAGATTGACATTTTTATGCTAGTCATATTCATATATATATATATGTAGGTTTTGTTTTGCATGTTGACAGGGACAACGAGAACATAAAATATTGTTCCCTTCTGTCTCATATTAAGTGCCACAATTGGAAAATCTTCTTCTCTCATTATTGTTCATTTTAAAATATCAAGAAAGCATTAATTATATTTTTTAATGAATTTTTTTAAGTGTACATTACCTTAAATGACAGTTAATATGAGACAGAGAGACTGGTATGAGCATGGCAGGTCGAAAAGGGTAAGTGAGAAGAGCATGGGTGCAAAATTTTAAATTGTGAACAGTCAAAATAAAAATAATATAGGGAAGTAAAGTTTGCAGTTGTATGTGAACCATTCCTAGAAAGATAGGGGATTTTGTTCATATTGTTTATAGATATGGATTTGTGTATATGGTTCTAAACATGAGCTAGAGTTTATGTTGTAATAAGATTTGGTGATTTATGTTTTTATAATTTACATTCACGATATCTATGTGGTATAATTTGATTAATTTCATAAAAATTATACCACGAAGTGCATCTCAATTGGTTAGACGCTACTCCTATATCTAAAGGGTTGAGTTCAAGTCATATAAGGGGAAATGGGAACACTGTTGTTCCATTTTTTTAAGTAAAAACAAAATTCATAAAAACTACAACAGGTGGTGGTGATTGTTATTGATTGTCCATTTTTTTTTTGTATTACAGTAAATTTGGCTCGAATTGTTCCTGATGGTCTTCTTGTATTTTCCCCATCATATTACCTTATGGACCAATGCATTGGTTGCTGGAAAAGCTTGGTAAGACTCACACAGACCAAATGAAGAGTTAAATTTGTCCACTCCTAATTCATGGTACATTGTCTTCTGGTTTGTTATTTTCAGAGTAATGAAAGTTCAACATCAATCTGGGAGAGAATTTGCAAACACAAGAAACCAGTTATAGAACCTAGGGAATCTTCACTATTTGCCTCATCAATTAAGGTCAGATTTTTATGTAACATAGTGCCGGTGGCGGACCTAGGACCTTGGGACGGTGAGTACATAAAATATTGTTCCATCCATCTCATATTAAGTGCCACATTTGGAATATCAAAAAAGCATTAATCACATTTTTTATAGTGTTTTTTTAAGTGTACATTACCTCAAACAACAATTAATGAGACAGAGAGAGTGGTTTGAGTATGGCAGGTCCAATAAAGCATGTGAGAAGAGTATGGGTGCAAAATAGGGAGGTAAGTGATACTTTTAAACTTCAGAGGGTGCAAATGCACACCTTGAACTCTAACTAGCTAGGTCCGCCTCTGCATAGTGAATCAACATTCTTTCGTAACTGGCAATAAATGCATAATGTTCTAAGATGGATCTATATGTTTTTTTGACAGGACTACTTATCTAATCTGAATGACACCTCTGTATCTGGAGCAGCTTTCTTTGCTGTTTGTCGCGGGAAGGTATGCCTTGATCATGGCTGTTGAGAAATAACCTTCCATTGTGTTCTGATTCCCATTCATATTATCTATGTACATAGATACTGGTAATGGTATGCGTAGTAGCTGAAAATGGTTGCTGAAAATTATAAACAGGTTGCAGTGAATTGGAATTATAAACTGTTGTGTTTGCAAAATGTAAACAGGTTGCTGGAAACATTAAATTTTTTGTCTTGTGTTTGCTGAAAATGAGTACTAGGATATAATGGAGGTGCAAATGCAATGAATATGAATTGGAGTGAATTATAAACTGTGAATTATAAACTGTGAATTGGAGTAAATTGGCAGGGAAGTAAACAGGTTGCTGAAACAGGTTGCTGAAAATGGTTGCTGAAAATGGTTGCTGAAAATTATAAACAGGTTGCAGTGAATTGGAATTATAAACTGTTGTGTTTGCAAAATGTAAACAGGTTGCTGGAAACATTAAATTTTTTGTCTTGTGTTTGCTGAAAATGAGTACTAGGATATAATGGAGGTGCAAATGCAATGAATATGAATATTCATAGTCATAACAACCTTGCTTCTTCTATTGAGTCTTTGAGTTCTATGAATCAGGACTTGCACTGGAAAGCTGCAGCAGCAAAGATTAGCTACGCTTTTTGGAGGAGAAAACCAGAAAGAAAACAACAGTGTTTCACTTGAGAATGGGAACCAACTGGAGTGGTAATGCAACCAACTGGAGTCCTGGACCTGCTTATGGTACTTAGGAAGATGAAATTAATGAATAGGCCAACTCTTTTAATTATTTGTAGACAGACTCCTTTAATTATATCTTAGTTAATTATGTATTGTTCTTTACAGTGGACACTGTTTATTGGCTCTCAAGCAAATTAACTAGTATTATGCCAAGCAAATTTACTGACATTGTTGAATCTAATCTAATTGATTATGCTAATTTGTTTGGATCTAGTCTTATGTGGGTTCTATGCAATTACTTATTGTACCCATTGGATTATCTTAAGTGCTCAATTTGGGGCCGGTTGGACTTTTCGAGGTATTTGACATTTGAAATGTTCAAATGGTTTATTGAAATTTTCTTAAGTTTAGGATGATACCTCTTTCGATTTCATAGATCTTTGAATTAATTATAGGCTAGTTAGCTGAGTCTGAATGGGCAGGAAAGCAAAATAGAATGGAGTTGTCTGAATGTAATGGAAGGATTCTGGAAAATTATTTATCACTTCGTACCGACGGAATTTCCGACGGAATTTTCTTGGAAATTTACGAGGGATATTTCCCAGGGATTTGCGAGGGACGTTTCCGAGGGATTTGCGAGGGATATTTCCGAGGGTTTTGCGAGGGATATTTCCGAGGGATTTGCGAGGGATTTGCGACGGAAACGTTTCCGAGGGAAATTTCCCTCGGAAATCGTTTGCGAGGACCATTTATCCCACGGAATTTTGTCCGTCGGAAACGTGAATTAGCGACCGATTTTCCTGCTTTTCCGAGGGAATTTTCCCTCGGAAATCACCGAAATTCTTGTAGTGACCATGGCTACATTGCGGCCCTTCAACTGTCTGGGGTCGCCCTCTTCCTCAGAATTGTTATGCGCTTGCTCGACCGTTGAGTTGACGATCGCTTTACCTCTGTCATTGGCGGGTTTGCCAACGGCTCTTTCTTCTGGGCGATCGTTACCTTCATCTCTGACATATTGCCTCAACTTACCTTTCTGAATGAGATCTTCTATGTCATCTTTTAGGGCCATACAATCGTTGGTATCATGCCCCTTACTCTTGTGGTATCTGCAGTATTTCTTGGTAGGCCAACCTCCTTTCTTCAATACTAGAGGATCAGGTCGCCTCACACCAGTGAACTCGTTGTTTTAGCACTCCGTGAAGATCTGTGCGATCGGGGTGTTCAACTTTGTACGATGCTCGTACTTCTTAGGCCGGTACTCGGGCTTACTGTAACGATAGTTTTCTTGCCCCTTGGCCGGCCTGCTATTCTCTTCATTGGGACGCGCGCGGGCGCCCTTGTCGGAAGCCAATTGTTCGTCATAGCCCATATGGTCGCTGGCCCTTCTAAGGAACAGGCCGAGGTCGTAGTAGCGGTTCAATGAGAACTCTTCAGCAAATCTGTGGTTCTTTCTTATACCACGTTTGAGATACTTCAGTTTGTCCGTGTCTGATAGGTTGCGAACTGTATCAGCCTCTGTCATGAACCGATCGATAAACTCCCTCAATGGTTCATTCTCTCCTTGGACGACCGAGTCCAAGTGCTCTTCATAACGATACTGACAACGGTTGGCTGTATAATTGGCCAAGAACATTGCCACAAGACCTTCCCAAGAAGAGACGGAGTTGGGACGCAGGGATTCCCACCATTCTAACACCCGGCCTTCGAGCGACTGAGGAAAAAGTCTGCACTTCATCGTCCGTCCTAGCTCCCTATAGCTACAGTAATTGTTGAAGTACATGAGGTGTTTATCTGGATCCCCGCGGCCGTTAAACTTGTTCAGATTTAGGGGCTTCCTCAGGTCCCTTGGGATGCGATAACGCCTGATTTCGCTGGTGAAAGGCCCTTGTCCGGTCGGGATGAGATTCTGCCCGTAGGGCTGCATGGCGGCATAAGTTTGGTCGACGGGCAGACCGTAAAGGCCGACCGGCTGACTAAAGAATCTGTCAGCAATTGGAGGGGGTCCATGGGGTCCGTGGTATTGTGGAGCATGCGGCGACGACCGTCTTCTAGGCCGCTCTGAATAGTTTCTTCTTGATCGGCTGATGGCATGGGAGACATCTCTAATCTCCCCGTTGCGGTAGTCGTCAAACTCCCCATACGAGTCCCACGACCTGCTTCTTGATCGGCGGGATCCTGAGGACTCGTTGGACGAGTATCTTGTTGGCGACCTTTCTGACTCTGGTCGGTAGCTCGAGTCAGCATAGTCGTAATCTTCCACGGGGGAACGACGGTGGCGTGTTCCTCGATGAGGGGGCGACCTGTGGACGATCGCCCTTCTTGGAGGATTGCGTTGGGATACGCCTCGACGTGGAGGAGCTTCTCTTCGTGGCGGTGAACGATGTGGTCGAGATGGTTGACCTGGGCGACCACTCTCCGCACGCGGGCGGATCGAGATCGACCCTCTCTCGTAACGGTCGATCAGCTCATCTCGATCAGCAATCACTTGATTCTTTTGCTCCAGAATTTGTATGAGTGCTTGAGTCACATGCTCTGGCAATACTTCTGGGATTCCGGCTTCGGCCAGCTCGGCCGGTAGTTGCTGGGCTGGTTGGGTAACTGGCCCGCGACCACCCTGCACTGAGGGTTCTTGGCGAGGCTCGCCTTGTGATTCATGAACTGTCACAGGCATGCCCTCTGGGGTCCGTTGAGGTCGGTTCTGTCCAGAGGTGTTGAGCCTGGAAGAAGTGCGTTTCTGGCGTGGCGGCATGGTTTGATGTGGAATAGCACTCGGGCCTCCCACTGTGGTCGCCAATTGATCGTACCTGATCAATACGATGAGTTGTTGCTGCCTGATGTTGTTGCTCGGTCGTTGGGATGAAGGACCGAGTTCTGAGCCGCACGCGGGTGGTACCTGCAAAGGCACTCCAACGCTCAAGTCAGAGGTGCTTCAACGGGAAGGGTCACAAGGTGAGTGAAAACGTACCTGAAGCCACATGCTAGTGTGGTATATTTAATGTTGGCTGCGTAGGCGTTCTAGCCGTTGCGCCTTTTGCGGAGCCGGCCGCGTCTTGCGGAGCAAGGCAGGTAATGGGTCGCGCTGGGCCTACTGATCAAAATTGGGCTTCGAGCCCACTCCGGAACAGAACTCTTCCACCACCGGCAACTGCCGGGCCTCCTTTCTCTCTTCCTCTTCTTGACCAGCGTTGTTTTTGAACAACCGTCCATGGCCCGTTCTCCACCACCGTCCCTGAGTTATTAACGTTTTCCCCTTCACGGTGCTCCATTGTGACCTCGTTCTCGTTTCTCTCCTCGCCACCACGTTCTACACACTGGTCTCTATGATGACCAAACTTTCCACATGCCATACATAAAAGGTGAAGCCCCTCATACTCTATCTTGTAAATATGGTTCATGACTTCAAACATAGCCAGTAGCGGTGCGTTGAGGTCGATCTCAACACATAACCTCGCAAACTTCCCCCTTGCCATCTGATGTGTCGTCTCGTCCACTTTGACAGACCAACCTATTATATTCCCCAAGAAGAACAAAAAGTCTCGATCATAGTATTCAATGGGTAACTCCGGCAACCGCACCCAAACCGTTACTCGCTCTATCTCCTCCTTCTTCGGGTGAAAGTTTGGCCTCCACGCTCGCACAATAAGATAGTGGTCATAAATCATCCAAGCCATTAGTGTTAAAACGGTTGCATCATTATCACAACATTTTATAATTCCGACAAAACCAATCTTATTTGGGGACATTGAAATCTAATGGCTTTAACACTCTTAATTCGACTTTCCCAACGAGTATTAGACACAAATTTCATATAGTTAAATCAGGAACATTATGAAGCAAAATTTTCCATCATTTTGAAGATTCCGGAAACAATGAATATAAGCGTTGAATAACTCCAAAGAATGAAATAGCCTTAACACAAGAATATACCATATCACCAAGAGTAAGAGTAAGATTAATGGTCCCTTGCAAAAATTGGGATTAGCGACGGGATTTGCGAGGGAATAGGGGCTGTCGTATTTTTGAGAATTAGCGACGAAAATTTAGACATTAGACACGGAAATTCCGTCACTAATGTCTTGGGCAGGAAAATTAGCGACGGAATTTCAGTCCCTCGCTAATTCCCTCGCTAATTTCTGACAGTTTTCAGATGACGGGACTCAGTGCAGGGGTTGGTAAATGTGCATCAATTAGCGACAGGACAGCTCCGTCGCTAATTCCCTCGCAATTTTTTTTACTTTTTTTCCTTAAATCCGTTTACACCCTCACTCTTTTTTCTCACTCACAACACCCTCACTCTTCTTCTCTCCTCTTCACCCTTCCTCTTCCCTTACTCTTCTTCTCACTCACACCACCACCACACCACCACCACCGCCGCCACCACTCTCACTCCTCTCTCTCTGTCTCTGTCTCTCTCTCTCTTTGGAAATAATAATAATAATAGTAATAATAATAATTAAAATAATATAATAGTAAATATAAAAAAAAAGCAGATTTAAAAAAAAAAACAGAAACGGTCAGACTTAGCGAGGGAATTAGCGACAGCATATTCCCTCGCTAATTAGCGAGGGATTCAAATTCCCCCGCTAATCCCATTAGCGAGGAAGGAATTAGCGAGGGAACCACACTACAAAAAAATTAGCCAATAGCGACGGACATTTCCCTCGCAAAATGACATAAAACCGTCGCTAATGGTCATTTGCGAGGGAATTAGCGAGGGACCAGTTCCCTCGCAGAATCCCTCCTCGCTATTGAGATTAGCGAGGGAATTTGGATCCCTCGCTAATTAGCGAGGGACTATGCCGTCGCTAGTTCCCTCGCTAATAACTGCAGCTTTTCAGGTGATGGGACTCAGTTGCAGGGGTTGGTAAATGCGCAAGAATTAGCGAGGGACAGTTCCCTCGCTAATTCCCTCGCTAATGACTGCAGTTTTCAAAAAAAAATGACACGTGTCCCGTGCTGAATGGCTTGTTTTTTATATATATTTATTATAAAATAATGAATATTATATTATATTATTAATTTTGTGGTGATGTGTGGTGGTGGTGTGGTGGTGGCGTGGTGGTGGTGGTGGTGATGGGTGGTTTAGAGTAGAGAGAGAAGGAGAAGAGAGAGAGAGAGAGAGAGAGAGAGAGAGAGAGAGAGAGAGAGAGAGAGAGGAGAGAGAGAGAGAGGTGAGAGTGGTGGTGGTGGTGGTGATGGGTGGTTTAGAGTAGAGAGAGAAGGAGAAGAGTAAGAGAGAGAGAGAGAGAGAGAGAGAGAGAGAGAGAGAGAGAGAGAGAGAAGAGTGAGAGTGGTGGTGGTGGTGGTGAAGAGTAAGAGAGAGTGAGTGAGAGTGGTAGGAGGTATGTGGTGGTGGTGGTGTTGGAAGAGTGAAGAGAGAAGAAGAGTGTGAGAGGAGGTGGTGATGATGGTGGTGGTGGTTGTGTGGTGGTGGAGAGTAGAGGAAGAGGAAGGGAAGAGGAATGGGGAAGAGGAAGGGAAGAGGAATGGGGAAGAGGAAGGGAAGAGGAAGGGTGAAGAGTGAGTGAGTGAGAAAGAAGAGGGAGCGTGTAAACGGTTTTAAAGAAAAAAAGAAAAAAAATTGCGAGGGAATTAGCGAGGGAACTGTCCCATCATCTGAAAAGTTAAAGTTAGCAAGGGAATTAGCGAGGGAACTGTCCCTCGCTAATTTCTGCACAATTACCAACCACTGCGCTGAGTCCCATCATCTGAAACGGCAAATTTAGCGAGGGAATTAGCGAGGGACTTAAAATTAGCGAGGGCATTGCCGTCGCTAAAGCCGTCGCTAATCGCAAAAAAATTGACAGCCCTATGCCCTCGCTAAAGCCGTCGCTAATCGCAGTTTTTGCGAGGGACAACAAGTCCCTCGCTAATGGCCGTCGCTAATACCAGTAATTTTTGTAGTGCCAGACCCTCGCTAATTCTCGCGCAAATGACCATTAGCGACGGATTTAGGTCATTTTGCGAGGGAAATGTCCGTCGCTAATGACCAGTTTTTTTTGTAGTGCACATGGCATGTATAATGCTCTAAGATTAATCTCAAGAAATCTCTTTTGAACACTTTGATGCTTTCCTTTCATATAAGAATCATTTGTTCTTGATGACTCACATCAGGGGTACAATCAAGAATTATCGAAAAATATTTTGCCTCTTTAATGAGCATGTATCCATTATATTCATCTCTCCATGTCCAGAATCAATTTGGGAAGAGAAACAGTCATAGTGTCACTACATGTAGGGTTTTTTTGGGGGCCTGTTTTACTTAATTTTTTTCGTTATAACCTTAGTATAATTTGGGCTTAGTATAAAAAAATTTTAGCCCCGCCCCCCTACAGACTTGGGCCCTAGGAGGTCACACCCCAGGCCTATACCCAGAGCCAACCCTAGAACTAGTGATGATTTGAACCGGATGCTCCACTAAGTCAACCATTTGAATTATAAAAAAGTGGAAAAATCACTAATACAATATAAACTATTAGATCAATCTAGACGTATAATGAATTCTTATTTTCATTTTTAAATACATGAATTAATTTGCCTTGATGAATATACGGATCCACTCATGTTATTCTTTTAGCTCCATTTTACTTTTCTCTTGAAACCTTGTGCTAGTATGCTCTGTCGTACTCCTAATTAATTGGAACTTTTAAGTTTTAATTAAACCAATCAATTAAATTATAATAAAGTGTAATTTTTTTTAGTAATACATTTGTAGACAAATATTCAGGTAAAATGTCAATTCTCCAATTTTATCATCTAAAACTCGAGTTATATTATGGTTTTATAATTTTAATATTAGTTGAGATACAATTTTTTCCTATGGAAAAATATTGAAATTTGAAAAAATTGAAAAGATAAAATTACAATATTATTTGTCTTTTAAAAATTGAGAAAATAAAATTAGGTGTATATAAATATTATTTGTCTTTTAAAAAATTGAAAAAATAAAATTACAATATTGTCCATTATTGACATTTGTATTGAAAAATAGGAAGTGTGGTTTTTTTGTCCAAATGACAAGGTTCCAGGTTGCTAATGTAGCCCCCAATATATATATATATATATATATATATATATATATATATATATATATATATATATATATATATATATATAGGAATCAAGAAACTGATTGTGCCTAGCATCCCTTAAGCAGAGAACTACTGCTACATTTAGGGATTCTCTAGTAAGAGGTTTCATACCTACGTGTAAGTAGTTATAATTTTTTGACTTATGATCTTTGGATGGTTCTAAAGTCCTTGGTCAAGAGTAATACATTTTTGAGGTGGCTTTGGTTTGATCATTGAACAGACATAATTTAGTCCATTGTATGAAGTAGAAGATAATTGCTAATTCAAGTTTAATATTTATATTTCTAATAGAACCAAGTGAGGGCGATGATATTAATCGGTGAGGAAATCTATATATATATATATATATATATATATATATATATATATATATATATATATATATATGGAGTGTATCAAGTGAGAACTAGTTCTCATCGTAAAAAATGAGAACTCTTAATTATAACCGTCAGATTAAAATTAACGGTTCAAATTATGTCATTAATTACAAAATTTTGTGTGATTGTTTCCTTATTAATTGAAGATCACACAAGATCTTGTAATTAATGACGTAATCTGAACCGTTAATTTTAATCTGGCCGTTATAATTAAGAGTTCTCATTTTCACGCTGAGAACTAGTTTTCACTTGATACGCTTCCTAAGGGATATGAAGTTCATTAAAAGTTTTTAGGCTTGTCTCTCAATTAGGCTGTCTAACACTTCTCACACCATAGGAAGGGACAAAGTTTTTAGTGATAGGACAACCAACAAATGACGTGTTTATATATATATATATATATATATATATATATATATATATATATATATATATATATATATATATATATGAAACCTCTTTATAGGATCTCCAATCATAAAAATAGACTTAGCATCTGTGCTAATTTCAAATTGACTTTTAAAGTCTTATTCCTCTCAATGTTTAATTTAGTAACTTTTGCATTCTGAGAAAATGTGTCAATTCAATATTTTGTAACCTCTCATATTAATAAGTAAGACTCGTTATTCCTCCATAGAGATATTGACTAAGACTAAGACTAAGACGTCTATTAGACAACTAATTTTGTATATTCCTAAGTTTAAATCAAAACTTACTGTCATACCCTAATTTTGTCCGCCAGATTAAGCTTTTAATTGTGCACGCATTGTTGTTCTCGCTGTGCCACGTTTCATTTTTATTTATGCGCGCATCTTCGCTCTCATCACGGAAGCGCGTCCGCATCTCGTCGTTGCGAACGTTTAACTCAGTGTTCATTACTTATTGATATTATGATTATTGTTATTTAGTTTAAGCTGTTTGTTATAAAAAATCTAATCTAATAAAAATCAATTCCTGAATTAATGCTTTTTTATTAATATAAACAGTTTTGTTCAAATAAGGGGTACGACATAAGTCAACTTTGATATACATGTAGACAAAAAAAATTTAATTACAAAAGTACAAAAAATAAAAGAATAAAAAAGGGACAGCTCAAGTCGCTGCCTGCCCTTGTTTGTTGCTGTGGCTGAAAAACATTTTGAACTTCAAACTCAAGCTCCTTTCATCTTGTCCCTTTGCTTTTTACGTTTTAGGCAAAAACACTTCAGCAATTTGCAGCACCACTCCACCCGCCTTGCTGCTGCATATTTCAGTGGCTGTTATACTTTTGTCTCCTATGAGTTTTGCTCCCCTGCATTAGCACCCACACCTACACTAGAGTTTTTACCTATAAATACTTTGAACACCAATAGTGAAAAAACACACAGAAATTGAGACACAAACAGAGAAAAAATTCAGAGCGAAAATTTAGGGTTTCACACTAAAACCCTAAACCACAAAGCATCAAAAAAAGGTTCTGAAACGGAGAAGGGCAGCAGCAGTAAGAGGTCGTAAGCAGCAATAGCAAAAGGCTAATACCAGAAGGAGTTTGGTAATAGCAATTTCGTTTTCTTTAGTTTAGTACATGATAGGCTGTTTTACAAAGAACCGTATGTATTATTGAGCTGAAACTAGAAACGAAACTGTATATATCAACTAAAGCGTGATTAAGTTCAGTTTAGGTTCTTTTTTTAGAAAATATGGATACTGTAAATAAATTAGCATCATGAGCAGAATATGGTTAAAAAGATTTGGGGTTCATAATCAACAGATGCTAAAAAACGAACCCATAGTTATCTTGAAACCGTTTTTTTTAGTTAGAAAATTAGGGATTTATTAGCAATAGGTTTAGTGTGGAGATTTAAGGTTAGAACCAATCTGTTCTGAAAAAAAGGGGAGTACTTAAGCAATAGGTTTGGTTAATTTAGGGTTTAAAGTTTTTTTCTTAAGAAAAAGATATATAACTATATGTTCAGAAATAAAAAAAAACAAAAATGAGAAACAGACATGAAAAATGATCAGAACAGAATAGAGAAAAAAGGAGTACAGAACCGTAAAAAGCAAAAAAGATAGAACAGAGCTCACCTTCGCCACCGGCCACTGTACGGTGGTCGTCGTCCCTAAAAACACATCGGCGTCGTTATCCCCTCCGCGACGGACCCCCTCGGCTAGCGTCTAAAACTGTAGCGTATCCATCTCAGTCACCATCAACCACCGCACCGCTACCACGAACCACGAACCGCATCACCAACGTTCTCCTCCTTTCTCCTTCGTTCATCACCCTCGCTCCCCGTTTGGGTCGTCGACAGTGGTGAAGTGATAGAGAGCGAGATCAGGGTATATGAGAAGGGAAGAGAGGGAAACTACGGCTTGGTGGGGGGGGAATGGAGAACAGTGTTGAGAGAAGAAGAAGATCGGTCTGATGAGAGGAGTAGGGAGGATCGGTGGTTACAGGAAGCAAGGGGGACGATAACAGTAGAGAGGATCGGAGAGGATGGAAGCGAACGGCACAGAAGAGAGAGGAGAAGGGTGGTGTTGATTCGGCGAAGGGAAGAAGAGTGAATGAGGCTTAGGTTGGAGAGAGTGAAACCGCCGCGTGAGAGGAGAGAATAGAAATTAGGGTTTGCGATTTTTAGGGGTGGAGGCGCCGTGGAAGAAAAAGAGAAGGTTATTAGGGTTGCCATTTTAGGATTTTGCTTTTATAGTGTGAAACCCAGGGTTAATTCCGTCACTTCGCTTTTTATTAAATCAGATTCTTATTCACACCTCACATTTTACTTACCGCGCCTTCCCCTTTACGGCCCATTTCCCTTTTTTTTTCGTTTTAAAAAAAAACGCAGCCCAGCTTACAAAAACAAGCCGGGCTCACTGTTCCCACCCCCATTTTAAAAATACAGCCTCTGTTGCTATCCATACCTCACTTTTAATAACATAAAACCCCTGTTAATTACACCTCCTTTTCTATTACAACTCATTTAGTTTTTTTATTATTACATCATAATGCTTCTAAACCAGTTTTTTTTGTAGCACGTATTCACAAAAATGGTTTGTCACTAATGGTCACTCTGAGCTTAGCTTTTTTGACCGTTAATAACAACTTTATTTTTCAAACGAGCGATGAGTGACGACCACTCTAAGTTTTACTTGTTTGGTCGTCACGAATGCCTCTCCCGATTTCAAAAATAAGTAAAAACACCAAACATACAAACATTTTCTACCCAAGAACAACGTAGCTTTGATTTCTCCATCGCACCTGGAGATACGTAGGAGCAGGGGCCCACTCCTGTCAAGCACAAAAAACTAAATTTTTTATTAAGTCTTCCTCTTCAATTTTGCAAATAATAAAAGGGGTAAATTAGAGTATTTTCTTTAAATTAACTTTCTTTCTACACATTAAATTAAATGGTAACCTTTCTCTTGAAAGGATGCCGTGGGGTGCTAATACCTTCCCCATGCATAATCGACCCCCGAACCCAAAAATAAAGGTTTTTTCAATATTTTCCTATTTAATAAATATTGATGGCGACTTCATTGCAAAATGACGAAGAATCCCCTCCTTCGGATTTTTTGGTCGCTACACTTACCCTCCATAATATCTTAAGATAGGTCTACTTGAATGATTTCCAAGTGACAAAATTTCCATAGTAAATAGGTTCATGTCTACTTAAATAAATTCTAAGTTACAATGGACTTCTTTATTGTTCTAATGGACTTCATTTAGTTTCATTTAGTTCTAACGCCCATTAAAAATAAAATCAATTTTACTCGTCCAATTCTCATTTCAATAGCACAAGTGGTAGATATGTGGGCTCCTTAACCATTTGGTCAAGGGTTCGATCCTTGACCGGTACGTATGGCAAAATACCTGGTGAGAGAGGTCAACTCCTTAAATGCATCTCAGAAACTCCCCCCACTAACAAAAAGTTCATATACAACTGCGATGGCCACACCTTCAACTACCTTGTCGAAAATGGTTACGCTACGTACGTTTTCCCTTTCGATCAAACACTTTCAGTATTCGCCTCATTCAGTTCTTTATTAAATTGCTCATTTCACTTGTTGATTACATACTTGTGTTTTGTGTGGCGTGTACCAAAACCCTATTTCTCCGTGATTCTTTGTTACTCTAATTCATTATAAATTTTGGTTTAAAGGTATATTTGGTCCTTGCAAATATACAAAAAATCCTGTTTCGTCCCTGCAATTTCAAAATTTTTAAAAAAGCCCTTGCAAATACCAAACGCTTCTAGTTTGGTCCTTGCTGTTAGTTTTTGGCTAACACCGTTAGTGGGTGGTGATGTTGCTGCCAACGTGGATGCCACCTCCTCACTTTGACTTTTCTCCTCTCACACGTTCTCTCTTCCCATTCACTTCTTTCCTTTTTCCTCACCCTAATTTCCTCTCTCTTCCCTTTCACTTCTTTCCTTTTTCCTCACCGACTTCAGTAGCAATTTCAACTCCATCGCTTTTCAATGCCTTCAGAAGTGAATGGGTAGAGAGGGTGGGGAAAAAGGAAAGTAGTGAAAGGGAAGAGAGAGGAAATTAAGGTGAGGAAAAAGGAAAGAAGTGAATGGGAAGAGAGAACTTGGAGATGAGAAAAGTCAAAGTGAGGAGGTGGCGTCCATGTTGGCAGCCACGTCACCAACCACTAACGGTGTTAGCCAAAAACTAACAGCAGGGACCAAATTAGAAGCGTTTGGTATATGCAAGGACTTTTTTAAAAATTTTGAAATTGCAGGGACGAAACAGGATTTTTTGTATATTTGTAGGGACCAAATGTACCTTTAAGCCTTTAGTTTTTAATCTTTTTAATCATACATATTTGGCTAGATGTATGATATTTCTGCTTGGATTGGTCGAAGAATTGAGTCATGTTAGATGTATGATATTTTATCTTAATGCAACTGGATCATCTATCTTGGATTTTTGTTCATTAGCTAGCCTAACTTGTGCTGTTTCTTATAAGTTATAATGTAGTCCTTTAAATATTTTTTTGTTGCTTTGAGGTTGAGTTTGATTTAGAAAATTTATATAAATAAAATAAATCCTTGTATAATAAACAAAAAGAATGTTTATAGGATGATTACTAAGTGGCATCAGGTGGCAATAAAAATGACTTGTAAAGTTTAAAAAAGAAAGCATGGAGGTGCTGGTGGTGGTGGTGGCGGAGGTGGTGGTGCTGGAGTTACTGGGATCCCTGAAGATTCCTCCAATTCGAAGGATGGGTGCTCGAGTGGGTCTAATTTGGGTGGTGGTTACCCAACACCGAAGGAGATTTGTAAGGGACTTATAAATTCGTAATTGGACAAGAGAGGGCTAAGAAGGTATGTGTGTGTGACTTTTTTTTCAAGGATTTTGCGATTTGTAGTGAACTATTTTGTGTAGAGAGGTTGATGATGAATGTTACCGTAATTGTATTTGCAGGTTTTTTCTGTGGCAGTTTGTAATCACTATCAGAGAATATTTCATGAATCATCATCTAAGTCCAAGTGGTTGGTATATTACTTCAACTTGTTATCCTTTCTTTTATTTGTTTTGCCCACTTTTTTATTAGTTATTTTTTGTTGCTGGTGTAAAGCAAAATGGGCTTTATTTCTGTTAACTCTATAAGTGTGTTTAGATGCTGCTTTTCCATCTTCTTACTATTGTTGGGGATAAACACGTGAAAAGGACAAGAAAGGAAGTGGCGGCGCTAGAGGGACAAGAGGAATGATTAGGGCAATATAATATTAGGTAAAAGCTGCACTGAATTTCATAAAATAAATTAGGGTGCATTTACATTCTACTGACGTATATATTTATATACAATGAAACAGGCCCAGGCCCATAATTTTGACTAACCCATTCGACTGGCCCATTTCGACTAGGTTTCTAACTACACCTACTATAATTACAAGCAATAGAATTACAAGGCATATCTCAATATTCCCTCCTAATTCACATTGCTGAGTGACATCATCCCAAGCATTCTTCTTAGTTCTTCGAATCTTCCCTTTTGCAATGGCTTGGTCATTGCATCAGCTATCTGAAGCTCCGAACAGCAATATTCCAGATTCAGCTTCTCATTGTTGACTTGATCACGCAAGAAGTGATATCTGGTTTCTATGTGCTTCGACCTACCATGTGCAACAGGATTCTTGGCGAGATCTATCGCAGACTTGTTGTCGATCAACAACTTCATTCCTTCGACCCTGTGCACTCCAATTTCGACCAGTAGCATGCTCAGCCATGATGCTTGACATGCTGCAAAGGAAGCAGCTACATACTCTGCTTCACAGGAGGACAACGCAACTATACTTTGCTTCTTCGAGCACCAAGAGATAGGTGTCGATCCATACATAAAGACATACCCACTTGTGCTTTTTCGATCACTCCTGTCTCCACTCCAGTCGGAGTCAGTGTAGCCAAACACTTCATTATCATTCTTCGACACACTCTTGCTAGGGAACAGAATACCATAACTTTGTGTTCCCTTTACATACCTTAGTACTCTTTTTGCAGCTACCATGTGAGAGCTTTTCGGCTTCTCCATGAATCTGCTGATCATTCCGACACTAAACATAATGTCAGGTCGAGTGTTGCACAGGTACCTTAGGGAGCCCACGATCTGTTTGAACAAGGTGGCATCTACTTCAATCCCTTCGTCGTCTTTCGACAGCTTGCTGCTAGTGTCTGATGGTGTCGAAACTTCCTTACAGTTGCTCATGTCGAATCTTTTCAGGATATCAGCTGCATACTTCGACTGGTGCAGGAGTATACCCTTACTTGTCTTGGTAAACTCCATCACCAAGAAATATGATAGATGTCCCAGATCACTCATTTCAAATTCTGACATCATCACTTTCTTGAAGGCTTCGACTTCGACTTCATTGCTGCCAGTTACAAGTAGATCATCTACGTACAGACACAACAACAACTGAGTCGAAGTTCCATTCTTCTTCACATATAATCCATGTTCATTAGTGCATCTAGTGAACTTCTGAGCCAAGAGAAATCCATCAATTCTCTTGTTCCACACTCTTGGAGCTTGCTTGAGCCCATACAGGGCCTTCTCCAGCTTATAGACTTTGTCTTCTTTACCCTTCGCCTCAAAACCAGGTGGTTGACAAACATAGACTTTCTCCTCCAGAGGTCCATTCAAAAATGCTGACTTTACATCTAGTTGATGTAGGGGCCAGCCTCTATGACTTGCCAATGCTACTACTAATCTTATGGTTTCGATCCTGGCTACTGGGGCAAAGACCTCATTGAAATCCAAACCAGGTTTCTGCAGGAACCCTTTGACTACTAACCTGGCCTTGTACTTGGCCACTTCTCCATTTGGCTTGACTTTGGTCTTGAAGACCCACTTCACCCCTATGGCTTTCTTTTCTTTTGGAAGTTCGACTAGCTTCCAAGTATCATTCTTCTCGATTGATTTCAACTCGTCAATCATTGCTTCCTTCCACTGCTTGTGACTAAGGGCTTGCTCCAGGCTCACTGGTTCTGCTTCTGCCATTAGTGCAAAGTGTGTCAGGTCTCCCTCTGCTGTAATAGCAGAATCTGGGTAAGTGTCGAATCCTTCTAGTCTTATTGATCTCTGCCTTTCCCTTTGCGACCTTCTTAAAGGTTTGACAACAATGGGTTCTTCTGGCTCTTCAGTTTCGACCTCTTCATTCTGATCATCTCGATCATAGACTTCGTCGAAGTCCATCATTGTAGGTTTCTCACAGCCTTCTTCCCAGTTCCAATGTTTCGACTCATCTACTACGACATCTCTGCTTTTCACTATTTTCTTCTGCACAGGATCATACAATTTGTATGCTCCTGTCGAATGATAGCGAACAAGGATCATTTGTTGTGCTCTATCATCCAGCTTGCTTCTTAGTTACTCAGGGACATATCTATAGCATACTGAGCCAATGATTCTGAGATGCTTGACACTTGGCTTTCTTCCTAGCCAAGCTTCTTCAGGTGACTTCCCAGTCAATCTCTTTGTGGGACATTTGTTCAGAATATACATTGCCGTGGCTACAAGGTCTCCCCATAAACTATGAGGTAGCTTCTTCTCCTTCAACATGCTTCTTACCATATTGAGGATGGTCCTGTTTTTCCTCTCAGCAGTACCGTTATGCTGAGGCGTGTAAGGTGCAGTGACTTCATGCGCAATTCCTTCTTTCTCACAGAATTCGACAAATCCATGAGAATTGTACTCACCACCTCCATCGCTTCTAAGGGTTTTGATTGCACATTCACTCTGCTTTTCAATCATTACCTTAAACTTCTTGAATATTTCTAGTACTTCACTCTTCCTTTTGATCGAATACACCCAGGACATTCTAGTGTATTCGTCAATGAAAGTGACAAAGTACTTATTCCCTCCTAAGGAACATACTTCGAAAGGACCACAGACATCAGAAAATATCACCTCTAACTTCTTCTCTGCTCTGCTAGGTACTTCTGATTTAAACGAGTTTCTTGGTTGCTTCGACTCGCAACAACTCTCGCAAACTTCGACAGGTACTTTTACTGCAGGCAACCCATGAACCATCTTCTTTTCATGTAGTTGACTCAAGCTCTTGAAGTTGAGGTGGCCAAATCTTCTGTGCCACTTCCAGTGCTCCTCTTCGACAGTACTCTTGAGGCAATGTTCTTCGACTACTTGCAATTTGATCTTGAAGGTTCTGTTACTCTGCATTAACACCTTCAGAATCAGCTTTCTTGGCCGAATCAAACAGGCTGAGACTGTTATCACCCATTTCGACGGTGAATTTCTTCTCGATCATCTGCCCAATACTTAGCAGATTGCTCTTCATAGCCGGTACATAAAATACCCCTTGGATGTAGCACCACTTGCCATCTTTCGACAGGAAACTTTATGGTACCTACTCCTTCAGCAGTAACTCTACTGTTATCTGCAAACCTTATCTTTTTGCTTATCTGCTCCAGTTCGACAAACCACTCCTTGTGACAACACTTGTGATTTGAGCATCCTGTAGCGAGATACCATTCGACAGACTTCTCTTCAGTCGAATTTGTATCAGCCTTCAACAACAGTAATTCTGGGTCAGTAGCTGTCATGAATGACAATTCTTCATCATCATTGCTGGCAATGTTGGAGGCATTACCAGTGTTTCCACTGCCCTGCCACACACACATTGCACAAGTATTTTGAGCATCGCAGGTGAATCCACTTATACAAGTGTTCCCACTATTTTGCTCGCTACTTTCAGCAATTCCTTCATCGAGTCGAATCTCATCTTCGACAGCCATCAGCATTAACTCCTCTGAGTCAGAGTCTGAGTCACCATCATTAGCAAACTTGGCTTCTGCATCTTTATCCCTAGGAACTTTCTTGTTTTTACACTTGTTCCTATATATAATGCCCAAATTGCTGACAGTTATAACACTGAACTTTCGACAGGTCTCCCTTCTTCTTGTCGAAAGATCACTAGTGGAAAAAATGCATTTTATAACTGTCATTTATATCGGTTAAAAACGGTCTGATGTTAAAAGTGACGCGGTGGCAGTTTTGTAATTAAAATTACACTTTTTATATCGGTTGCCACAGGAACCGATATAGAAAGTGCAAAAACCATCTTTAATATCGGTTCAATTGCATAACCGTTATAGAAACGAAACAAAATTAGGCTTTCATATCGGGTCACAAAACTACCCGTTATAGAAACAAACAAAAATTAGGCTTTTGCACCATTCGCTCCCTCTCACTCTCATTCGCCGTTTCGTACTCTCCCTCATCTCTTCCACCACCGTTCGCACCTCCCATCTCTTCCACCACCGTTCGCACTCCCTTATCTCTTCCACCACCGTTCGCACCTCCCTCGGCTCTTCCACCACCGTTCGCACCTTCGTTGCTGCGCGTCTCCGTTGCTGCGCGTCTCCGTTGCTTCGTCTCCGTTGCTGCGCGTCTCCGTTGCTGCGTTGACGAATTCGCGCGGAGAACCACCGTCGCCACAGCACCACCGCTGCAACAAGGTGTGTAAATAGTCCTGGAATTCAATGATTGCTGGTTATGCTCAAAATGGCGAGTCACTGATGGCAATCGAGCTGTTCAAGGAAATGATCTCTAGTAAAGATTCAAAACCAGATGAGGTGACTTTGGTGAGTGTCTTTTCTGCTTGTGGACACCTTGGAGAGCTAGGTCTAAGGTAATCTTTCCTTCTTCCCTTCCCTTCCTCTCTACTAGATGCGTAGCTTCAATTTGAAAGTTACTTGACTATGTTATCTTTTGTTACTCTTTATTCTAATTATTTAAAACTGATTTCAATAATTTCTTGCAGCTATTATTTTCTAATTTGCAGATGCTTTTCTTATTTCTGATTAATATGATTGTCATTGTGGGGTGATATCAATGGCTGAATTGGGTACTTTCACAACATGCTGCAGCATTGAATTGGGGATTGGAGAGTAGATACCAATGGCTGAATGGTAAAAACAAGTTTTGTATATTTTTTCCTTCACATATGCACCCATTCGTAGACTTAAATCCAAAAAAATCAGAATATGCATGGTAGAGTCAAATGACTTAATTTAACTATTAGATGAATTTAGTAATCAGATGGGTACATAGCTGTAGTCATAGCTACATAACCTGTTCATTATTTTGGTCTCTATGGCTATTGGGCTGAGGTTCCAACTTGTGGACTACTTGTTGTGTTTGCTATCCCAGAGTAACTTCTCTTCACATATTCTGTTTTCAGAGGATCTCACTTTAAACTTTTTTGCTGTCGGGGGCTGTTGCCCTGCTGGTGTGATGTGCATGTTCCTGGCTTTCATAGAGAATTTTTAAAGGGTTCAATTCAATCAATTGAATGTAAGAAAAGAAAGCTGTACATTTTTTCAAGAGCATCAAACACTCTTAGTTCACCTGATGTTAGATTGGTGATGCCATGTTGGTAGTTGGAGGATGTTTTTTTTCTACTGTGTCGTGTGTGAAGCTTAAAGCTGCACAATCAAGGGTCATAAAGCCTCCAAAACTGATGTACGCATGTTAGCTACACTTAGCTCAATACTTAGTGTGCAGCTACGGAAATGATATTGAATTTTTGGTGCCTATTATCTTTTGCATCTTTGGTGTCAGCTAAGCTCTACTCAAGAAGGCTTTGGTTCATGAGTTTTGATCCCAAGTTAGTGATAATGGATGTGCACCGTAACAAGGTGGAGGCAAAAAGAGGGGCTGATCAACAAAGTTAGAGAGTTTGTATGATGTCTTCCTTTTCTATTAGTGCAATGGAAGGATATCATAAGTTGATGGGGACTAGAAAGAAGGCACCTATATGGATTTCCCCCGATGTAAGTAGTTTAACTCTTGAGATTTAATTACAATATTTATAACGTATTTTATTACTATATAATATTTAATTCTACCCATTAAAAAATGCGCTGCTGGCATAAAACAAAGCTACTGAATTGCTTTGTATTTTCAGTTAAAAACATGTATGCTACTGAATGTATTGATGATGTGTGCTGTTTGCTGAAGTTCATGTATATTTGATGTCATTTTGATGCTAAACACACTGTTTGAGGGATTCTGGATGTAGGTTCGGTTTCTGGTAACTGGGACTGTTTTACTGGTTGCAAAATTATGTGTCTTACCATTTTAGAAACTAGACTGAATGCTTGTCATTTTGGGTTTGGTTTGGTCGCATTTGGAGTAGTATAACTCCAGTTATAGGCTCCACAAGTTAGGGTAACATTTTGAGAACAATCTGGACATATGGTGAGTATTTTGGGTTGTGGTGTCTTCAAATGAACTCTTTTTCAAATGAATCCAATTTCTTTGAAAACTAGACAAATTTTTGCTACTCTAAAGTTTCAGGTCATTCCGGTCTGTTTTGGTCATTTTAGAGGAGTCCCAACTTAGGACACAGCCGCTGCCCCGTTTTCACACACACAAAAAACTTCTCTTAACTCTTCTTTTCTGGCTGGTGTACCTACCTCTCTCCGCGTATTCTTCTATCCTTTGAATCGCACTAGCAATTCTGCGTCTTCGTCTATATCGGTTAGTTTTCTTATTAAATTATGTAGTTTGTTTCTAGTACATGTGAGAATTTTAGGTTTGCACCATATTTTGAAATTAATGGTTTTTGATATTCAGGATTAATGTTATTTCTCTTGATTGATACATGGTTAGGTTTAGTTAGTAATCCCCTTTCGCTTTCAGATTCCTAAATTTCAATCATCAAATCAAACCCTATCAATTAGTGGTTTACTAATTCTTAAGCTCCATCGTAATTTGGCTCATACGGATTCCTTCTGATTTAGTTTCTGTTCCTTATCTTCATAGTTGGATGTGTATATAATTAAGTAATTTTGTTTTACAAATTATTAATTAGATTGATAGTTGTCTTGTTTATAAATCCAACAAGATTTTCACACCGTTGAGTGGATTTAGCTCTGAATTTCCATTAGTAGGTAGTAGGTACCCTTTTCCCTTTCTCTTTGTACAATTGTGTTTTATCTCTCTCCCTTCCCCCTTTGTTCATTATCTTAATTATTTTGGATTTGATCACTTTTGAGTTGGCTAGTTCGCGGAGTGGCTAGTTGGCTGTTATTGCCGCTGTATAAAGACTGCTTAAGTTTACAAACTTATAATCAAGGTATGTTTATTCTATATCTATGTGTTCAAGGATCCTGTCACTTTAATGATTCTGTGCAAGTATCATATTTGTTATGAACTAACTATCCTAAAAACTTGGTCTGTTAAGTAAAAGCGCATGAATGGGTTTATGGATGCTCTACTGTCATACTTAAACCAACTATTTCTAGTTTTGATTTGGGGTTTGTTTGGATCTGAAGCGCTAATTGGGGAGGGTAGTTTCATATTTACAATTCTTGTTTAGTTGTGCAAGTGTTTTTGATGCTATGTTTGACTTGCCGCAATTGAAGTTTCTAAGGGAATACCTTAAAACAAATATATTGGTAGAATGGCATTGGATTAATTTTTAATCTACTTTGTTAGTCTTACAGGTTCTGGAAATTAGAGGTATATTCATCTGCTCAATGTTATTTTTTGGGGGTAACTCTTTTCTTGAACTTGTAATTGGATTAAACTGGTTTATTATTTTTTATATGAAAAAAGCTGCTAATATACTCTTTATAGCATTCTTTTGCACTTGAGGATATTTAAGGTTAGTTTTGATAGTAGTATTCTTCTGTGGCTTACTTCTGGTGTGTGCAATATTTGAACCAGTTAGAGGCTTAGAGCAGAGAAGCAGATTCTGAATTGTTTAAAACAACTAGTTTTTGAATGATATATGTTGACTACCAATGCATGATATAATGATATATGTTGATTGAATTTGTTCAGTGGCTTGGTTTTGATTTTGAATTGGATCAAGAATCAATAGCATAATGAATTGACTGTCTTGTACATGTTTATCAATTATCTTAAAATTCTATGTGATTTGTCAATGCAAAGGCTGGTTTTGGTGGCCAGTATCTTCTCACTGGCTATAACTGCTTTAGAAGCTAAGCCTGTGACCTATATCTTTGGCGACTGATAGGAATGCTAATGAGAAGAGTAAGTTTGGCAAAGTATTTGCTAGGAGGGGTAAGAAAGTCATTAGCTCTAAGTAAAGGAGGGAATTGTAGTAACAGAATTGCTGAGTTGGAGGAGAGAGAATAGAAGATTCGGAGCTCACAATTTGTGTGTGATGCCATGAATAAATAGAATGATGTAAGAGAATATGGTAGGCAAGTATTGGCTGGGAATTGGGATCTGGGAAGTCAGTCTCTCACCTTGAGAGTACTGTACTCATTTTCTTTCTTCTATTCCTTGTATTGCACTGATACTAGTAATAGAAGCACCCATTTCCTTATTCTTTCCTCTGTTTTCTCTGATCCCATTTACTGTTGCATTGGATATCTATCATTGGTATCTAGAGCTCTCGATCCTTGAAGCTGATACGATGACGAAGAACAACGTTGATGAACGTTTTGAGAAACTTGAACAGGATATTCAAGCAATGCGAATTAGCACCGAGGAAATTCAGAGAAACACCGACGCGAAGTTTGAAGAATTGAAACAACTTCTGGTGAAACAACCACGACGTAGGCGTGCAAGAGGACGACCACCGGGTCGCCGTTCCGGGTCTGGTTCTGGAACGAAGAACGACAGTGAGGTGGTAGTAGAGGATGGAGAAGAAGAAGACGAGGACCAAACGGAAGACGATTCAACCAACGAATCTAGTCCGGTGAGACGCCGTCACAAAGTGAGAGGGAGGAAGCTTGAGATCCCCGTTTTTGAAGGTGGGGAAGCGTACAACTGGTTGGTGAAGGTGGAGCGCTACTTCCAAATCAACGGTGTTGAAGAGGAAGAAATGCTCGACGCGGTGATAATTGCGTTGGATGGAAAGGCACTGAACTAGTATCAGTGGTGGGAGGAACGGAATCATGATCCAAGCTGGGAGGAGTTCAAGCAGGCGGTCATTCGACGATTTCAACCATCGTTGGTACGAAATCCGCTGGGACCGATCTTGAACGTGAGGCAAACAGGAACAGTCATGGAATACAGGGAGAATTTCGAACTTCTCATGGCTCCTCTAAAACGCAATGAACGTGGAATGTTGGAGAGCATCTTCATCAATGGATTACGTGATGAAATCCAGGCCGAGTTGAAGCTTCACTCTACACGCGGGTTGAACGCCATAATGGATAGAGCACTGTTGATCGAGGAACGAAACAACGCGCTGAAGAAACGAGACGATCCAGCGAAGGAGAAGTGGGAATCGAGTAAGTGGAAACCCGAATCCAGTGGATCGGGTTGGGAATCGGGTCGGCAGAAAGTAGTGATCCCAAGGCCCAAAACGGACACTACTGTTAGTGGCACCCCCCTAGTTACTAACACACACCCCCCTGAGAATGCAGAGAAGAAAAATGGAGCTGGAAAGAAATTAACTCAGGATGAACTGAGAGATCTGAGCAGAAGAGGATTGTGTTTTAAATGTGGGGAACGGTGGGGACGTGACCATGTTTGTAAGATGAAACACTATAGGGTGGAATTGATTGATGAGGAGGAAAAGGAGGGAGAGGTGGAAGAGGTGACAGTGACTGAGGAGGTTAATGCTCCAGTTATCACCGAGCTGAAAACTCTCTTGCTCTCACTTAGAAGCAAGCAGGGACTGACTTCAAACCAATCATTCAAGGTTTGGGGGATGATCAATGGGAGAAGGGTGTTGATTTTGATAGATTCAGGAGCCACCACCAATTTCATTTCACACAAGTTAGTGGAGGAATTGAAGCTGCTGCTCCAGGACACATCTGAATACACTATAAAGGTTGGGAATGGAGAGAAAATCACTCACAGAGGTGTTTGTGTGGATCTGAAAGTGACTGTACAGGGGATAACATTCACCCGGAATTTTTATTTGATGACCTTAGCTGGGACAGATTTGGTTTTGGGCATGGATTGGTTAGCCAGCCTTGGTGACATTAAGGCAAATTTCCAGAACTTAGTGATCAAGTGGAAGGGAGGTGGTCAGAAGTTCAAGATAAGAGGAGAACCCTCTCTCAGCAAACATTAGGCCTCCTTGAGGACTCTTGTGAAGGAAATTCAACAAGAAGAAGAAGGATACTTGCTCCAATTTTTTGAAATGGCTGCAACCGTGGAGAAACCGATGCTACAGTCTGAATTTGAGCAGCTGTTGGAAGAGTACAGTGATGTTTTCCAAGAGCCCAGGCAGTTGCCTTCTCACAGAGAACGGGATCATGCTATCATTCTCAAACCGGGAGCTCCAACACCTCACATTAGACCCTACAGGTATCCTCATTATCAAAAAGATGAAATTGAACGTTTTGTTAATGAAATGTTGGCTGCTGGAATTATTAGACCAAGTGTGAGCCCTTTCTCTAGTCCGGTATTGTTGGTTAAGAAAAAAAATGGAGGGTGGAGGTTTTGTATTGATTATAGGGTCTTGAATAAGAATACTGTGCCAGATAAATTTCCCATTCCCATTATTGACGAATTGTTGGATGAAATTGGGGATGCTAAGGTCTTTTCCAAATTAGATTTGAAGTCGGGGTATCATCAAATTAGGATGAGGGATGAGGACATACCCAAGACTGCCTTTAGAACTCATGAGGGTCTTTATGAGTATTTGGTCATGCCATTTGGACTAACCAACGCTCCATCCACATTCCAAGCACTGATGAACAAGGTACTAAAACCGGTTTTGAGGAAGTATGTGCTCGTTTTCTTTGATGACATCCTCATTTACAGTTCAAGCTTTGAGTGTCACCAGCAACACTTAAGGACTGTATTGGATATACTTAGGCAGAATCAGCTCTTTGCCAACCAAAAGAAATGCTCTTTTGTACAAGAAAGGATAGAATATCTTGGTCATCTGGTTTCGGGCAGTGGGGTTGCTGCTGATCCTTCAAAGGTTGAAGCTATGATCAATTGGCCTACACCTAAGGATGTGAAAGGATTACGTGGATTCTTAGGATTGACAGGTTATTATCGGAGGTTTGTGAAGGATTATAGCAAGATTGCTTGGCCATTGACTCAACAATTGAAGAAGGATAGTTTTGCTTGGAATGAGAGTGCTTAGAATGCATTTGATAGACTGAAGGTTGCTATGACTTGTTTGCCGGTACTGGCAGTTCCAGATTTCTCCAAGGAATTTATTGTTGAAACTGATGCTTCGGGCAAGGGGTTGGGCGCGGTATTGATGCAAGAAGGGAGGCCTATCGCTTATATGAGTCAAACTCTATCTAACCGGGCTCAAAGTAAATCGGTTTATGAGAGAGAGTAAATGGCAATTGTGATCGCAGTACAAAAGTGGAGGCATTATCTCCTAGGGAGGCATTTCACTGTACACACGGATCAAAGAAGCTTGAGATTCTTGACTGATCAAAGGTTAATGGGGGAAGAGCAACAAAAGTGGGTGACAAAGCTTCTTGGTTATGATTTTGAGATAAAATACAAACCCGGAGTTGAGAACAAGGCTGCAAATGCTCTCTCTCAACAATTCAATTATCAAGCAATCTCTACGGTTCAATGCTAAGAGTGGGAAGGCCTAGATGATGAAGTGCAGGCAGATGCTAAATTGAGGCAGATTGTGCAGGATTTGGTGGCAAATTTAGCTGAACATAAGGGATATATGCTGAAGAAGGGAAGGCTGTACTTCAAGGGCAGATTGGTAGTACCACAGAATTCTCCAAAGATTGAGAAAATCTTGGAGGAATTTCATAATACAGCTGCTGGTGGTCATTCTGGGACTCTCAGAACTTATATGAGGATTGCAAGTGTATTCTATTGGGAGGGCATGAAGGGAAGAATCAAGAGATTTGTTGAAGCTTGTTCGGTTTGTCAGCGTAACAAATACCAGGCTCTCTCTCCGGGTGGTTTATTGCAGCCACTTCCTATTCCTGAGCAAGTTTGGAGTGATATCTCCATGGATTTTGTGGGTGGACTACCTAGAGCTTTTGGGGTAGATACAATCTTTGTAGTAGTGGATAGGCTGACAAAGTATGCACACTTCATCCCTATATCACATCCTTATACTGCCAAGGATGTTGCCTTGGTGTTCATGAAAGAAATTGTAAGGCTACATGGATTTCCTACATCTATTGTGAGTGACAGAGATCGTGTTTTTATCAGTCACTTTTGGAAGGAGCTGTTTGCGGCAGCTGGTACTACTTTGAAGATGAGCTCTGCTTACCATCCTCAAACTGATGGTCAGACTGAGGTGGTGAATAGGTGTGTTGAAACTTATCTCAGATGCATTATTGGTCACAGGCCAAAGCAATGGCCAAAATGGTTATCTTGGGCTGAGTATTGGTATAACACCAACTACCATGCCTCTTTGAAGATGACTCCTTTTGAGGCTTTGTATGGGAGGCCACCTCCAGTGCTTGTGAGAGGGGCTGATCATGGAGTGACAGTTGATGAAGTACAACAGTTAACTCAGGATAGAAATGAGCTGCTGAGAGAGCTTCGGGATCAATTGAGCAGAGCTCAGAATTTAATGAAGCAATATGCTGATGTCCATAGGAGGGAGGTTACATTTGAAGTTGGTGATATGGTTTACTTAAAGATTCAGCCCTACAAACTGAAGTTGCTAGCAAAAAGGATTAATCAGAAGCTTAGTCCTCGCTTCTACGGTCCTTATGAGATACTTGAAAAGGTTGGTGCAGTGTGTAACACCCTATTCTACCCGGCTATTTATCATAGAGATCAGAGTTTCAAAATTTCATTTCAATGGAATGCTACACATAATTTTAATCTAACAACGGTCAAATCAGTATAAGCCTTCATTACACCTTTATAATACGCAACACCATTAAATAAATTAGGGTACTCATGACTTCACCAATAAAATCCACACATTATAATTTAGATGTCTCGCAGCGGAAAAATAACATAATCTCGAAAGCGCCGAACAACAGCCTCATCAAAATCATTAAATCAATGCATATAAAAATTCAACAGCAAATGAATAACGCTAGAATCCTAAGCCCACCCCCTAGGTGTCACGTATCAGAGCAGACCGACTCGGGAGTGAAAGGAGTAAGCCTTCACTCAGGACTACCTGTGGTAAACAACAACAGAAGGGTGAGTCTCGAACCATATAATAAAGACTATAATAAGAAGTATATTTCATCATAGTATCGCACTCATACAGTCACACAGTAGCATAGTTCATACAATCAGCAACTCACATGCTTATCATGAGGATGTATGCAATACAGTTATGCATGTGGTACCATTTTCCCAGACCGCAGCCTTATCATCATAATATCAACTCAGACCGCAGCCTTATCATTTTCAATTTAGAACTCAGACCGCAGCCTTATCATCATAATATAAAACTCAGACCGCAGCCTTATGTATGCATGAGACTCCATGACAAAAACCACAATCATAACTCTTAACAACACGGTCCATACATCCCATATCACATCTTTATTAATCTTAGTTGTAGCCCCCATGGCCTCATCATCAATCAACTCATTTATTTTCTCATCTCAATCACGTCTCTAGGACTAGGCTAGCACTTAGGGACCAATCGGTCACTTTTGGGACCGAAACCAAAACACAAAGCACGGGCGCACCACTTGGCGCCCTGGGCGGCCACACTTGGCGCCCAACACAACACGCACGCGCACAAACATAGTAGGCCACCTGAAAAATTAAAACCGCTCTAGCCAAAATGTTCAAAATGGGATTTGGTCACGTGGATACAAAATTTGGCTCGGGAAAATATGCTCAGAAATTGATTTGCACACAACGCCCCCTTTACACAAGCTAAAACGATGCCCAATAGGACCATTTCAAAACAACAAGTGCAAACCTGGAAATTCTTTAGCCAAAGTGCTTAAAATACAATTTGGTCAGGTGAATACAAAGTTTGGCTCGAGAAAATATGCTCAGAAATTGATTTGCACACAACGCCCCCTTTACACAAGCTAAAACGATGCCCAATAGGACCATTTCAAAACAACAAGTGAAAATCTGGAAATTCTTTAGCCAGAGTGCTTAAAATACAATTTGGTCAGGTGAATACAAAGTTTGGCTCGGGAAAATATGCTCAGAAAATGATTTGCACACAACGCCCCCTTTACACAAGCTAAAACGATGCCCAATAGGACCATTTCAAAACAACAAGTGCAAACCTGGAAATTCTTTAGCCAAAGTGCTTAAAATACAATTTGGTCAGGTGAATACAAAATTTGGCTAGGGAAAATATGTTCAGAACTCACAGCTCACCCCTAGGCACCACAAACATAGTCAAAATAACGCCCTCTAGGACAATTTCAAAACAATGCGTGAACAACTGAAAATTCTTTAGCCAAAATGTTTTAAATACAATTTGGTCAGGTGAATACAAAATTTGGCTAGGGAAAATATGTTCAGAACTCACAGCTCACCCCTAGGCACCACAAACATAGTCAAAATAACGCCCTCTAGGACAATTTCAAAACAATGCGTGAACAACAGAAAATTCTTTAGCCAAAATGTTTTAAATACAATTTGGTCAGGTGAATACAAAATTTGGCTAGGGAAAATATGTTCAGAAACTGAGTTTTATCCAAAAACATGTTTTGTGCGCCTTGCCTAAGCACAGGCAGCAACCTGGCGCCACCCCAGGCGCCACAGGGCAGCAACATGGGCGCCCTGCACAGACCACACACGCACCCAGCAACAGAACAGCGCCCAGTGCGCCATTTTCCCCCCAGCAACTTGGCGCCCAGGCGCCCCAACACAAGCTAAAACATCAAATTCTCAATTTATTTTCCAAATCAAATCACCACAACAATCACAAAATACATTATGCTCATACCAACAACATTCAATCTCACATTTATACATTAAGAACACAACAAGGCATAAAATCAACACATGAAATCTAAACCTTAGCATAGGGAATCGAATTAATCACACCAATTATCAATTTCAACCAATCTAAACAATCTAACAATTAACAAATAATATCAAGTGGGATCCTATGGTCTACATACAACCTATTATACTCTCTATTATAGAGTGAGACTCCCCTAACCTTGATTATGACGAAACTAGAGCTCTTTCCACCGAAGCACCGACAAATCACCGCAACAAGGAAACTCCCCTTTCTCACGATCACGCCCTTTCTCTCTCTCTCTTGGACCATCACGAATTGATCAACCATGGCAAGGGTTAGGAAAAATCGAAAACCTAAACATTTGAAAGAGGAGGAAAATCGAATAAGAAGGGATTAGGAACTCTTACCTAGGATCAAGAGGAATGAAACCCTAACTCCTAGCTTGAAGTCGCCTCCTGTAACACCCCTTTCTACCCGTCACTTTATTTATAAAAATCAGAGTTTGAAAAATCTCGTTCATAGGAAATGTTACACATACTCAAATCAAACGTCGCTTACCCAACTTTAAAAATGGTTTAACTCAAATTCATACGTCCACGTAGCACATCATAATATCAAAAACTCAAGCCTCATGGTTAACGTCACTTATAAAACTTCTCATAACACAAACAACTACGCAGCGGAAAATTGTAAAACATAACCAAATAGTCCACATGGACAAAATAATCAAAAATCAGTAATAAAGGCCGAGTTCATTATCCCCCCTGAGTGCTACGTATCAGAGCATGACGACTCGACTCGAAAAGCGAAACTAATACCTTCACTGGGAATCACCTGCACGTTACCAACACGAGGGCAACATTCAAACAGGAAAGGGTGAGCATCATTTCAGTCTATATAATAGAAAACATGATAAGCACTAATCATGGGCTACGCACTAGAATAATCAGCATCCAATACACAAAACATCCACATCACAGTCATCATTCACATCATGTACAAACTCATCTCATGTCATGTAGATTTATGAAATGCAACCCACTCGCGGGTATATGCATGAAGGTACCTTTTCACAAAACGTCGCTTAGCCACTCAGGCCTCATCATCACTTAGCCACTCAGGCCTCAAAACATCACTGGGTTTTATGCATATGGGCATGAGACTCTATGACATGCACCACTCACTTCACAAAATCACACAATTACTCAGATCACAGTCAACAATGTGACCCATCACTTACCTGTTTGCTCACACGGAGCACAGCACCTGCCAAATTCATAATCATCACACAACATCACTAGGCCACTTAGACCTTAACCTCACTTAGCCACACAGGCCCCAATTTACACTTACACATAAACATCATTTAACTCAACATTAGCCACTGAGGGCAAAAACGTCATTTGACTAGCCACCAAGGGCATCCTCGTCATTTACACATCATTATCATTAACTTTGGCCACTAGGGGCAAAACAGTCATTTTGACACTACCGTGTTTAAAACTGTTGTTTATACACTAAAAAGGATTTTTAAAGAGTTCCACGTCATTTTTTCAATGTCACTAGGACGACCACCGGGGACAGCCACTTGGGCGCCCACAAACAGTCAGAAAATAACAATTTTTCATTTTAAAAATTGAACCCACGAATAGACAACGTAAAAAGCTTCACGGCACTTTTCGAATCGTTCAAAACGGACATCTAAATCAAAAGTTATGATGAAAACAATTTTTGGAAAAATTATGCAACATCCTGGGAACAGGCGCCTTAGGCGCCCAGGCAACCAGGCAACAAGTGCACAGGCGCCCAGCGCCCAGGCAACAACAACAACGCACGCAACACAGCACGGGCGCCTAGCGCCCAGGAGCAACAACGCGCGCGCACAACGCAGCGCAACGCAGCACGGGCGCCTAGCGCCCAGGGGAACACAACGCGCGCACAACACAGCGCCATAGGCGCTCAGCGCCCAGGCGCGCACACGCACACACACAGACAACACGGGCGCCAGCGCCCAGGCGCGCCCCCACGCGCAACAACAACACAGAACAGGCGCCCAGCGCCCAGCATAGGCGCCCAGCGCCCAGAAACCAGCAACAACATCCAGAATTTGTCCAACACCTTTTTAACAACTAAAAATTCGTTTTCTTCACAATTTTAAAATATACAACTCTAATTTTTCCCAGCAACTAAAACACATTTATCTCATTCAAAACAATAAAACACTAAAACTCAATTTCCTCAAAACTCAATTAAAAACCAAACAACATCACTAGCCTCACCATGGTGCCCTAGGCGCCCAACATCAACAACCCCTTATGCGACCACATCCTTCAACAACCAACGCATAGATTAACATCTTAATTCTCATCACATACACAAAACATCACCAATAACGAAATTCATGGATCAACCCAAGCAATAGATAAATTCGCATAGACTCATGATACACATTTATACGAAAGTTAACATCAAGAACGTCAAGAACATAATGAACATCAAACACGCCAAGAACATCAAGAAACATACGGTTCTAATACAAATCCTAGATCTAGAACCCATCATATAAACTATTAGATAGAGTGATAGAGCTCCCCTAACCTCGAAATTGAAGAACGGAGGCTCCGGAGATAGTCACGTACAGGATCACAGCAACAAAATCACGCTCCTCGCCCTTCCTTGCTTGCGACTTTCCTCTTCTTCCTCTTCTCTCCTTACGGCGCCCCTCCTAGCTCTCTCTCTATCTCACGCTCTCTCTTTCCTTCTTTCTTGTGATTTCGCAAAATGCCACAAACCCTAGCCCCCCAAACACTATTCCACTTCGCCTATGTTGTGGATCATGGGCTTGGGCTTTCCACTTAAGCCCAAGTCATGCAAGTGGCGCCTCCACTCCCTCCTAATACCACCAAAATAAATAAAATTCTAATTAATCGAATTACATCAAATAATTTAATTTAAATCCCCAATTATTTAATTAAATAAATTAATTAAATAATTTTAGGGTGTTACACCTCCTTCCTTCTCTTCTCCTCTCCTTCGACTTTCTTTCTCTTCTCCTTCGACTTTCTTTCTCTTCTCCTCTCCTTCGACTTTCTTTCTTTCTTTTGGCACTAATGAGGCGCAACCTAGACCCCTAGCGCCTAAGGAGCGCCTAAGCCAATGGGCTTGGGCTTCTTGGGCCGTTACTTGTAATCCCGGTATTTCCGATGCCATCCCCTTCAATTAAATAAAATACTATATTATAATATAATCAAAATTAGTGCAACACTTTAAATAATTTAATCAATTATTTAATTAAATCATTTAGGGTGTTACACAGTGGCCTACAAGCTTCAGTTACCTCCTGAAAGTCGTATTCACCCAATTTTCCATGTCTCATTGTTGAAGAAAGCTATCTCTCCCACTACACCAGTTCAGCCTCTACCAAGTTGCTTGGATGAGAGCTGGGAACTGCAGGTGCTGCCCGAGGATGTGCTGGCAGTGAGGACAAATACTGCTGGAGTTTTGGAAGTGCTGGTGAAGTGGAAGCACTTGCCCGATTTCGAAAATTCCTGGGAATTATATGAGCAACTGCATGAACTATTTCCGGAATTTCACCTTGAGGACAAGGTGAATGTTTTAGGGGGGAGTGATGATAGGAATGCTAATGAGAAGAGTAAGTTTGGCAAAGTATTTGCTAGGAGGGGTAAGAAAGTCATTAGCTCTAAGTAAAGGAGGGAATTGTAGTAACAGAATTGCTGAGTTGGAGGAGAGAGAATAGAAGATTCGGAGCTCACAATTTGTGTGTGATGCCATGAATAAATAGAATAATGTAAGAGAATATGGTAGGCAAGTATTGGCTGGGAATTGGGATCTGGGAAGTCAGTCTCTCACCTTGAGAGTACTGTACTCATTTTCTTTCTTCTATTCCTTGTATTGCACTGATACTAGTAATAGAAGCACCCATTTCCTTATTCTTTCCTCTGTTTTCTCTGATCCCATTTACTGTTGCATTGGATATCTATCAGCGACTCTTTGACAGAGCTTGGGAACAATAATTATCTACAATATTCTTTGGCCAAATCTAACTATCCATGGTATGGGATTGACTATAGTGATGGTCAGGCTACTGGAAGATTCACCAATGGGAGGACTATTGGTGATATCATATGTATAGTTTCTGAATCTCAAAGCTTTCTTTCCTTGTAATTGCATAAACCATGCTTTAATAGCTTAATTTTATTGCTTTTTTTTTGCAGCTGCAAAGCTTGGAATCCCATCACCACCAGCTTATCTGTCAGTGTCTCAAAATGTTGATGCTCTCCTCAAAGGGGTAAACTATGCATCTGGTGGAGCAGGGATTCTCAATGATACAGGACTTTACTTTGTAAGCAAATTTCAAACTCTCAGCACTCAATTGCAGGTTATAGGGGCATCTTATTTACTTATACTTTGTCTTGAATGTTTTTCAGATTCAAAGATTATCTTTTGATGATCAAATAAACAGTTTCAAGAAAACTAAAGAAGCAATCACAGCAAAATTAGGTGAAGAGGCTACCAACAAGCATTGCAATGAAGCAATGTACTTCATTGGAATTGGTAACAATTCACATTCCCAAAAGTATTCTATTAATTTCACTATTGCTTTGAATGTTAAAAACTCAAAATCCTCATATACCATATATATAATCTTCACTGGTTAAGTTCATTTATGCATGCATGCAGATGGCCAACAATACACTCATGATGAGTTCCTTGACCTCTTATTCTCTGTCTTTAATTAACCTCTTATTCTCTATCTTTAAGAAAGTATATGTTTTGAGTATCTATTAAAGTATAAGAACCAAAAGACTCCAAGATTTACAGACTTTTTTTTCTCTCTTATTTTTCAGGAATCTTCATCTTTGAGAAACATACCAGTGGTGATTATGTCTTCTGAAAATGTACCTTCTAGAATTAACAGGTAATAATAGAAAGATAGATTTCTCCAAAAAATGTACCTTCCTGTTTTGCTTTTTGTTGTAAATGCTGATTTTGTAAATCCCCGTGGTTGTAAATGCTGACAAAATCATAATTAAGATGCTTTTTGTTGTTGGAATGAAATAGCCAGTCCTTCTTGTTGTTTCATGGCAATTAGATGCTGACCATCATTACTTGCCTAAAGAGTATCTAATCTAACTTTATTGCTAGATGAACTTATGGTCCATGCATTTCATTTATACTAACATATTTCATGAAAATCCATGGTCTGGAAACATTTAAGTGATGATTCTAAGTGTTTATATTTTTTACAGACATAGATGCCCAAGTCATAGCAATGATTAAGCTTATCGAAAAGGATGCAGACTCATTTGCAAGCGGCTAGAACTTATGAAGTTAGTTGAGGAGTTCTACTGAGCATTAGAATTAGGATTGTAACAAATGAGTACTGCAATTAGAATTAAATATTGTTTTTGTATGTAAGATTTGTAGGCTTTGTTCTGTTTAGAGCCCAATTCATCCCTTGAATATTAAAAATCACATGATTAGGTAAGTTTGACAGATTTCTTTGAATATATTTTTTTCGGCAGATTTGTGTATTTCACTTTTTATTTCTCTCTCTTTCCTTCAATATCAAAAGAGACTTTTCATATCGGTTCCCATAGAAAACTGATGTTAAAATTCATTTTTTTTTAAAAAAAGAGACTTTTCATATCAGTTTTCTATGGGAACCGATATGAAAAGTCTTTTTTTTTTAAAAAAAGAGACTTTTCATATCGGTTCTAGGGACAACCGATATAAAAACAACTTTTCATAACGGTTCACGAACCGATATGAAATGTCCCTATTTTTTATATCTCCTTTTTCGGCATCGGTTCGGGAACCGATATGAAATGTTAATTTTAACCGATATAAAAAGCCTTTTTTCCATTAGTGGATCCTTGTTCTTTCTTCTTACTGCTTGATCCCTTTTCTCTACCCTTCTCCTTGTTGCCTGCCTTCCAATTTCTCTTAGAGGAGTATGAAAGCAAGGCTTGTTCAGTTTCTTTCTCTGAACTTCTCTGCCTTATTCTCAATTCATGAGCCTCTAAGGAACCCTGAAGTTCTTCTAACTTCAATGTATCTAGGTCCTTGGATTCTTCGATAGCAGTAACAACGTAGTCGAATTCCAGGGTTAAGGATCTGAGCACCTTTTCGACTTTATTTACTTCAGTCACAGTTTCACCATTACCTTTCATTTGATTAGTTAATGCTACTATCCTCGTAAATAAATTCCAATCGATTCTCCATCTGTCATCTTCAAGCCCTCGTACTGCTTCCTGAGCGACTGTAGACGTATCTTCTTCAGTCTATCTGCTCCTCCATACGAGTTCTTTAGGATGTCCCAAGCTGCCTTTGCTGAATCACAGTCGATGATCAGGTTCAGGATGTTGGAATCAACGCATTGGTGAATCAAAAACAGCCATTTTTCATCTTTCTTCCTCAGCGAATGGTGGTTGTTCCTCACCGCTTCAGTGGCGTTTGCTGCCAAGGGTGGAACACCATCATTCACGACATCAAGAACATCTTGATATCGAAACAACACCTTCATCTGCGCACACCAACGTTCATAATCCTTTCCGTCGAAGATTGGGAGGTTCCCCTGAATACCTCCACCAGAGTTATCTCGCGCTGCCATGAATCTTGATAGATTTTGTAAGGATCTAACAAGCTCTTGATACCAGTTTGTTGGGGATAAACACGTGAAAAGGACAAGAAAGGAAGTGGCGGCGCTAGAGGGACAAGAGGAATGATTAGGGCAATATAATAGTAGGTAAAAGCTGCACTGAATTTCATAAAATAAATTAGGGTGCATTTACATTCTACTGACGTCTATATTTATATACAATGAAACAGGCCCAGGCCCATAATTTCGACTAGCCCATTCGACTGGCCCATTTCGACTAGATTTCTAACTACACCTACTATAATTACAAGCAATAGAATTACAAGGACATATCTCAATAACTATTTGGAATGTTAGGCCTGCAGGAGAGTCATGTAATGATGGTAAAGCCAAGGTTGTTGATGATGATGATAGAGTTGAACTTGAGAAAAGCAATGTCCTTCTAATGGGGCCAGCAGGATCAGGTAAACCGGTTTTTAGTTTTTAGTTTACCTTCTCAACTCTCAAGTCTATCTGTATGTACTTATGGTTGTGTACTTGTATAGTAGTTTCATTTTTCAGTGTTATACATGTTAATGTATCAAACTTCCGTTCTTTATTGTTCTATTGGACTTCATTTAGTTGCACTAGTATATCTGAAAGGTACATGTTTGTGTTAAAGGTATAACTCTAACATCACCTTTTGTGCAGGCTGGTTATGTTGGAGAAGATGTGGAGTCCATATTATACAAGCTCCTCATGGTAAATACTTTGAAGAGTGATGACGACTATATTGTTTTTTATGCACCAAAGTAATTTGGGGATTCTTTAGAAGGCCCAAACAAGATCAGTGATACTGTATCCAATCCAATCTTCAAGGGTTTATTCTTTACTATTTGAAGAAAAAATTGTAAATTTCTATAGAAAATCAGAATAGCATTTCCTTGCTTTTAATATTTTTAAGGCTTATCCATGACAAGTGGCTTTCAGATCCACTTATACGTGGAACACAATCTGGATTTGAAGGGTTCAATGTGAGATTAGACATTGGGAACAACATAGGGTTTCAGTTCTTATACTAATGCTGACTCGTAAGTTATGCATGCTATTGTAAATTTGTCTTTGTTGTACTTGGGAATCATTTTCTTCTGACTGCTCCCTGGTTTTGTTATATATCTTTTTTTCCTTGGTCTATTAATTTTTTAAAGATGGGATCTAGCTGCTGTTTGATGAAAGAAACTCAAATAGCAAACATGGCATTACAAATTGTAGCCTAATCATCGGTGCATAAATTCAGTTCTGGCTGCAGATTATAATGTGGCAGCTGCACAGCAAGGAATAGTTTAGATTGATGAAGTTGATAAGATTACCAAAGAGGTCCCCCCTTATTATATTTCTTTTCCCTTCCATCCTTTATTTTAAAAACCATATAGTTGTCCACTGTTCTAAATCTATCTTAACATTTCAGGCTGAGAGCCTTAATATCAGTAGAGATGTCTCTGGTGAAGGTGTTCAGCAGGCATTACTGAAGATACTTGAGGGAACAGTTAGTTCTTTTTTTGATGACCAACACCAAAACAAATGAATTTGTAGTTTTATGAACTTCTATTGCATCATCAATATTTGGAACTGTAAGTTTCATGTGACAGATCTTGTTAGGGTACTGGCTTTTACCAGCCAACTAAATTCAAATTGTATTCGTACATAATTTAAAAGGGTTGGTGAGGAAGGCCTAGTGTCTTGGATTCTCATGACCAAAAGTATTGACAGATCTGGCATTGTTTTGAGTTTTTCCCCTCTTTGTTCAGTCAGTTAAGTGTGCAGTTTGCTTGAATTATGTCTTTAGAAATGCTTTATTTTTTAAACTTTACAAGTCATTTTTATTGCCACCTGATTAGGTTAACCATGTGATTCGTATTCAATTTTTATTTTTGTAGATGTTTAATTAGAGTCGTACATTCACACTTGAAGAGTTGACGCATGTTAGATAAGTTTGGGCGGAGTTCTTTATAAAGTTGTATGCATAGCGTAAACCAACTTCAAGGAAGAACGAAGATAACAACCTAAGTAATGTTTATTTGCATTTAATGTTACATGTTTGTGTATATTGGAGCTTAATAGAAGCGCAGCTGTGCTATAAATTCAGCTGGTTGGTTATCTTATGGCATTTGTTTCTCTACAAAATGTACTATTGTTGCTCAACTATACTGCTTGACAAGATATTAGTCAAATGAATGTTGAATTGCTAATGATACTTTTGGAGCAAAATTTAGTAATTTTGTACGTTTATATAGAATGCGTGTTGCTGGTTTAATAAATTTGATGCCTAATGGAGCCAAATTTGTATATGTAAGGGGAATGGCCAAAAGGCCAAAAAAAAAACTTTTAAAGTCAGGCGGATACAAACCTGACTTTAAATTATAAATACATTTAAAGTCAGGCAATATAAAGTCTGACTTCAATAAAGCTTTAAAGTCAGACTCTGGCCCGACTTTAAAAGTCATTCCCAGAGGTTGGTCTAAAACGAACATGAGTAATTAAAGTCAGGCAGTGATTGTATGACTTAAAAACAAACATATGAAGTCGAGCTTTCGCCTGACTTTAAAGCTCCTGACATACGAAGTCGCTTTAATAGAAGTCAAGCTCGCGCCTGACTTTAAAAGGCCAATTTGTCTGACTTTAAATCCCTTTTCTACACTAGTGATTACATTACAGTACCCGTGCATTCACACGGGTCGCATCGCATTCGCTACTACCAATATTTTTTAAACTAAAATTGTATATAGTGATCTCTATGCCAATAATTTTATTGAACTCAAAATACAATGTCCCAAAAGTCTCTCTTATATATAAAATTAAGCTTGTCTATACGACACCTTAATATATGTTTTCCCGTCTAGACTTGGGAATGTGATAACATATGTAAATAGATAAATAATAAAAACAGCATAACATTGATATTTTCTAAACTATACCAACAAATCCAAGCTTCGGTTGATATTCTCCTTCAACGACAACAATTAAGACTGAAATTTGATATATAAAGTTATACACTTTTCCGAAGGAATACATGTTTCTTCTAAGTGAGTTCATTAGTATCTCTCCAAGCAACCCTTGCATTTCTTACCATAGAAAGCAAACCATTATAGTAGAAGCTAAAGGTTATTATTTAGATCAATACTCATCTTTATATTTATAATTTGTACCATTATATTTCAATAAAGTTTTTCCCTTCTGAGATAGATGAAAAACATATTAAACTCTTATCAAAAAGTATATATGCATTATTTTTTATACAAAAAAATATATGCATTATGTAATTGTGGCTAATGAGAAGCCTTGCATCTACCTTACATGTTTCAAAGATCTTAATCTATTTTATCATGGTTTTTTTTTTACCCCCCATTGTACCCCATACCCCAAATTGACCAAACGGATCAAAATACCCCTTAAAAATTATTAAAAAATGAAATCATTCCTCATTCCATCATATTTCCAGAAAAAGTAAGTTTTTTTCCCTAAACATCTCGGAAATAGACGTATTTCTGGAAAGATTTCCGGAAATACCATTTTTTGAGGTATTTCCGGAAGGTTAAATTCCAGGGAATTCCGAAAATACCTCAAAAAGAGGTATCATCATATTATCCGGAAATACCTCATTCCAGGGAATTCCGGAAATACCTCAAAAATGGCTTTCGAAAATACCTCTTTTTACGTATTTCCGGAAAACACATATTTCTGCCTTCCGAAAATATGTGTATTTCCGGAAATTTTTAAAAAATATTTTTTTTTTTACAAAAAACTAAGGGTATTTTGAGGATTTATGGTAAAATTGGGGTATGGGGTTGTTTACCGTGGTTTTTGGTAAACACCGCTAGTTACACGTGTGTGTTGCTTGCGAGACCAACTAGATTTAAGGTTCTTACGGTTTGTTTGAAAGTGATGGTGATAACCGTTTAATGAAAGAAAAACGATAACAAAAAGGAGAAATGTTTAAGAAGAAGTGCAGAAACGTAGAGTTTGCAGAAACTTAAACAAAAAAAGAAAAACAAATTGAGTGCAGTAGAGTGCAGGAATCGTAAAGGAATAAAGAAAAGAAAATCGAAAGCAAATAAATTGCAGGAATCTTAAAAGAATGATAAGTACATTGCATGAATTTAAAGTTGGTACGCAGGATCATACATTGTTCGTGATTGACTCGCTTTTCTCTGATATGCGGAAGTACGTAGGAGTATTTTCAGCACTTTGTAGAAATGATTTGCGACCCTATTCTATGAAAAGAAACTCCTATTTATACTAAAAGAGTAAAACAATAACTACACAGCAGTTTAAAAATAAGATAACTGCTAGGCGCTTCGACTTGGTAACTGTTCCTTTCTTTCGACCATGCTGCTGCTATCCCATTCGACAACGCCCTTTGAGTTGGCTTGCTATCTGGCTATTACTCTCATCTCTGTCGAACCACTGGCTTCAGCTTTCCAATTTTTCGCTAAGTTATGAACTATGCTGATTTCCCAGTATACCTCTTCTTGTTGTCGAAATAGTAGTTCTTCTCCTTGAATCTGTTAAGTCAAACCTTGCTAACTGCATTTAATTTTAGCCTGTCGAAAATACAGGCTAACAAATTTCCCCCCAAAAAGGCTTTTTCGACTGATTTTTTGAATGAAGATAGAAAATGACTTTTTGAATCATTCGAATATTCTGCACCAAATCTTTTGTCATCATTTAATATCTTCTCTCAGGGTACGAGGAGACGTTTCTGCTCCAAATCTCGCTTGCTGGCGCTTTCCTTCACTGGTATTACGCCACGTGTGACAAAGTAGCTGTTGGGATCTTCCATGATCCCACATTTCCCCACCAAACGCCGTGGGCACCCACGTTTTATTTTTAATATAATATTTGTGGCCACAACGTCTATAAAAGGTAATTGTGCCTTTTCATTTTTCTTTTTTCAAGCAACTTCATCTTCTTCCCCCTTTTCTCTTGCGAATCTCCATTAAACCTTTCTTTTGCGAGTACCCTTTTTACTTCTTCTTCTTCATTACACGAAGCAGACAACACTTTACTTCTCCACGAGCACTATTTTCACAACAATGGCGTCTTCTTCCACCACTATTCCTCGCGCTGTAGCTTCTGAGAAGCAAACTTTTATTTCTGAACCAGCCTTGACCATGGAGGAAACCAAAATTTATCAATCTCAGGTACTCATCCCCTCCTCTAAGCCTTTAAAGCATGCATTTTTAGGCCCACTTCCTCTCACTGGTGATGATTTACCCAAAATTAGGGAGGTTTTCCCTAGCTACCACACATACAGCCCTAGGATCTTCAGTAAGGGTCCACACATAATGGATTTCATGGGCAACCCGAATAGGGTTTTTAGATCTTCTCCAACAATCGAAAAGAATATGCCCTACATCGACTGGCTCAATAAAATAGAGTCGAAAAAGGGAGACGTTTGGAGAAATCAGGGCATCTTCGACCTGATTCAAATATCAAGACATGGGCCTAAATATCAAAGCCCAATGCTTATCGCAGCTCTACATTTTTGGGAGCTCACCACCAATAGCCTTCACTTAAAGTGTGGCATGCTTGCCCCCACTTTACTTGACGTAGCTGCTATCACAGGTTCGAAGCCACTAGGAGAGGTCTTCGACCCTGTTACCACTGGCACCCAGCATACTTTCGACTTCAAACGAGCCACTTTTAAAGGGTATGTTGAGGATAACCACGTTACTGACTCTGAGGACGTTTCTGACGAAGAGCACATTTCTTTTCTTACCTTCTGGTTATCTTTCTATGGCCATTCAACTGCATGAGCGTCGAAACCCAAATTTGGCCACTCTTATTTTAAGGTCTCTCTTCGACAGCTTGAAACAAGGGGTTTTTGACCTAAAGGCACTTCAACCAGAAGGGAAGTATTTGGTCTCTGGACCAATTTGGTTGTTTCAATTGTGGCTCCTTGCCACTTTTGATTCGACGTTGCGAATGTATGTCCCTGATGACCTTGCTGGTGTGGTCGAAAACAGAGGTGTCGAAGGTGAGCGACTAGCTTTGTTAAGGCCTAGGGAGATAGCAGTGTCTGTCCAAGATCTTTTTTCGCAATCTTTCAACATGTTCTTGAATTGTACAGAGTTTATTCCTTCAATGGCACCTTTTGCTGGAAGGACTTATGGACCGGCTTGGTTCACCAGAGAATTTCCTGCGACTACTCTCGTCGAAGAGGAGGAAACAAACCAGATTTGGGAGGCCTTTTTAACTCCTAAATTTTTATCATCCAGAATCTCTCCCGGGAGATCATCAACCCTATTTGGAATATACTCATATCACCCCAGTTTAATTGCAAGACAATTTGGGTTATGCCAACTTCGACCTAGTCCTTTCTTCAGGTCTAGGAGGAAAATGATGGTTCCTGAGAGTGAGGAAGAATGGGTAGAACGCATCAACAATTTTCCCAAGGATTCTTTTAATTTTTCTCCCATCCCTTTTGAACCAATCTTCTCTTGCACCAACGAATTTGCTAAGTGGTGGAAAGAGTATCTCACCAGCAAGTCTACTGGTGTCGAAGAGGCTATTCTACTGGCTAATCTAATTCCTGCTTTTCCCTCTTCGCAGAAAAAGAAGACCAAGCCAAAAGGTACGCATATTCAAGAGATTTAAGCACTCCAAATTTTTTTTGAAACTGTATATGACCCGAATAAACTTAGTCGAACTGTTTCTCAAGCTGCAAAAGTTTTCAAACAAAAACTTATCAACAAAATTCCAACAATGTTTTTTCCATCTTAAGTAACTGATAAGTACTTTTTTGCTTTAAAACACCGTAAACTTAGATTTCCACCTTTGCCCACCAGTAAATTGGCTTTGGCATTTCGACCACCACTTCCACAATGGTTTCTATGTGGTTCGACTAAGGCACTGTACAATTTTCTTTCAAATAAAACAGCTGAGAAAGTAGTTTCGACTAAGTATGATTTAGACACATTTGAGGGTAATCTCCATTTGGATATTCAACATGTGCGAGTCACATCTACTATCAGAGAAGGTGATGTATAAGACTCTTAGAAAAAATTAATTTTCCTTTTGTGTGTATTTTGTACTGACACTTGTTTGTCGAATATCTGTAGCTGTCGCTTTTACTTCAGATTCGACAGATGAAGTCAGAGCACCAAAAACGAAGAAAAAGGTAGCTGAAGCTTTGTCGAAGAAAGACATACCCCCCCCAAGAGAAAAAAGTAAGTCTCTGCATATTTTCTCTTTGCATCATCACTATGTTTGTTGACTAATTGACCTTCTGTTTTGCAGAGTCGAAAGAGGTCTAGTAGCTTTGTGGTTACTACTCCGAAGAAAATAAAGAGGGCCAGCACAACAGTTGTGAGTGATTCAGAGGTCGAAACTCTTACCTTCTTGCTCATCTATATTTATCCTTCCTCTATTTTGCTCATACTTACAAGTATTGCATTTTCAATCTGAGGAAGAGCCATTGACTAGGTCCAAGCCTGTTAAGATCCAAACTTCTGCAGTGGAGAGAGAGAAGAAATCAAAAAACTCTCAGGATGTCTCCAGAATCACTCCTCAACTCGCCTCTGTTGAAAGGCAGCAGAAAAAGGAAGAGAGTGAAACCAAAGAGAAAACCCCAATCATCTCAAAGAAGGCACCCAAAAAGCTTCTCAAGAAACCTGAGAGTGCACACTCTCGTGTTGAAGACGCCAATCCAAGGTAACTGATCCAAACTTATATCCACTTTGAGAATCTTATTTATCTATGGTAACACTCACTTAGCTTCATTATCAGGGAATTGAAATCCTCAACCCTGAAGCTCAGATAAGGCAGGCTACGCCTACCTCTACTCACTCCCCGCCAAAGACACCAACTGCTGAGAAAGGTGTCGAAGAAGAAAAGCTGATTCATAACCAACCACTTACTGTTGCTGGAGATACTCTAATAACTGAAGCAATTGCCCCTGCTGATGCTATAAAAGAGGTTCCTAAGCATGGCCAAGAGCAAGCTGATATGGACGTTGATGAAGGTTATGATGCTGGCCAAGGTGGGGCTGAAATTAGCATATCTTCTTCTCCAAACGTGGAGGAACAAGAATGCAGTGAAGAAGGGAATGAGGCTGATGAAGAGGAGGAAAGAGAAGAGAAAGGTGAATGTTCTGAGGCAGCCAATTTCCCACGCTCTGGGGCTTCGACACACCACACCAACCTGAGCCCAAAGGAATTTTCAGCTTTAAAGAATAAGAATCCTCTTGAAGCATTTAGACGAATGGTGAGTGGTTTGTGTTCGACGGAGAGTAAGCCTAGCGCTTCGAGTGCCTCTGTTGGCGACACCTCAAGAGGCCTTCAAGATGACCTGATCCGAGAGCTACGAGCAACCCTCTTTGAGGTAGATCTGTTCAAGGCTATTGAAGAAGATCATATGCTTACTTTCAAAATCAAAGCCTTGCTCAACAAGCTTAATACTCCCGAATCCAGTAATTCTCTTATAGGCTTTTTTGTCGAATTTGAGCCTTTGCTGGATCAGATTTCCAGAGATATAAAGAAAAGAAAGAGCACTGTGGTGAATAGATAGTGCGAGATTGAACTTCTTAAAGAGGAAAGTGCTGCAGTCCAAGCTTCAGAAAAATAGATTTCGACACTGGAAATTCAAACATCTGCTGAGCGCAAAGAAGTAGCTGATTGTGAAGCCATCATTTTTGAATATCAAGAACAAATCAAAGATTTGCAGTCGAAGATTGCAGCGGCAGAACAGAAGAAAGCCTCTATTCAAAAGAAAACTTTAATTCCTTTGGAAACTGCACTTCAATCTGAGGCAACTTCAGCAATCAAACATTTGGAGAGGGTTAGGAAACACGATGAAGCAGTTCAGAGACTGACTGCAGATGAAACCCTCCTTAATACTATATTGAAGTATGTTAAGACTGCCTTTGAAAGGCTTAAAACTGCTTATGTAATTTGAGTTTTGACTTTTGTTCTCGATGTTCCTTTTGTATCATGACAATTGGCACTTAAGTTTTTTAATGTGCCATGTTTATACTTCCTCTCAATCTCAATCTTGCGTTATTTTAATTTCTTGCAACATTGGCTTATACCTTTTTAAGTACTTGCCATTTATACGCAAAATTTGATTATCAGCGCTTAACTCTTCGACTTCATAAGCACCGTTCGAAAACACTTGTGAAATTTTGAATGGTCCTTCCCAATTCAGTGACCATTTACCTAAGGCTCTATCATTTCTGTCCATAGGTAGGATAACTTTCCACACTAAGTCTCCTAGGACAAAAGTTTTTGATTTAACTTTTTTGTTGTAGGCTTTAGCTACTCTCTGCTTTTGCCTTGTAAGGATATCTAATGCAAATAACCTTTCTTCATCTAACTCAACCAATTTGTCTAAAATCATGCCCCAATAATGATCCGATGGGATCTCGATTGCCTTTGAATTCTGGTTGACTGTAAATAGATTTCGACAGGTAATACTGCATCATGCCCAAAGGTGAGCCTAAATGGAGTAGTGTTAATTGATTCTCTAGGAGAATTTCGACAAGCCCATAATGCTTGATCAAGGGTTTTGTGCCAATTCCTGGGTTTTTGTTCAATATGTTTTTTAATCAAATTAATGATAATTTTATTGGCTGCTTCGACCTGACCATTTGCTTGAGCATAATATGGTGTCGAACTTAATAACTTAAATCCATTTTCAGAGGCAAATTCTACCATTTTTCGACCAGTAAAAACTGAGCCTTGATCTGTAGTAATGGTTTCTGGAATCCCAAACCTATATAAAATATGGTTTTGAATAAAGTTTATTACTGCCTCTTGGTCTACATTAGCTAAGGGGATAGCTTCGACCCATTTAGTGAAGTAGTTGATACCCACTCGTATATAACGGTGGCCTTTGGACGACGTTGGTTTAATTTCACCAATTATATCTAAGGCCCAACCCCTAAAAGGCCATGATTTTATTATTGAATGTAATTCACTTGCAGGTACATGTTGCACTCCTGCATGTTTTTGACATTCCTGGCATCCTTTGGCGAATTCTATGCAATCTTTTAGCATAGTTAGCCAGTATACTCCTTGTCGAAACAGGAGCCATTTCATCTTGTGACCTGCTTGATGAGATCCACAAGTCCCACTGTGAGTATTAGATATTGCTAAGTATGCCTCATTTTCTCTAAGACATTTAAGTAAAACTCCTTCAGGAGTTTTCTTGAACAATTCGTTTCCAATAATCACATAGCTTACTCGTTGGGGATTCTCTACATGCATCTTATGCCCAACTCGGGTTTCCATTATACTAGCACTTAGAACCTAAGGCTTGGGTAGAGTAGGAATACTTTCTGGAACTAGGATAAAACCTAATCCAAATCCATTGCTATGTGAGGATAATTTCGTTAGCTTTCCAACGCCTCTGGGAATACCTATATCGGAGTTCCGAATCAAAAGTTACGGTTAAAACAAGTTGGAAGACTAGCGAAATTTCCCACAGATGAAAGCTGACACACTCTCATTCGGAGAGTCGTGACATGGTTACTTTCCTCACATGAACTACCAGTCCCTTCTTGTTGGGAACCCAACTCAGAGTTTTTCTAAACTAATTGGTCTAACGAATACTGGGCGGTACTACTTGTCAAAGTGGCAAGCACAGTGACAGTTTACTATCTCGGTTTCCTAACTTTGGAAAAAGGATGTTTCTTAGGAAAGAAAATCTATCCGAGAACCTTGACTATTCCGAAGGACCTTACTTGGCTGAACCATAACTTAGAATCAGTTTATGGTACACAGTAGGGTTGACTACTAGGCGTCATCTATGTTCTATGTCCTGAACGAATCTAGGACATTGACATTTCTTCTACCCGAAGGCTCCTCAACTTATAACTCTCTGGGTGACCCTTTATAACTTGCAGGATGACTCAATGGTCAAACGACTCCTCTGACTGATCGGTCGCCCAAATTTCCTCGAACCAACTCAGATGCCCATTACTTCCGCTGCATACTCTGATGAAACAAGAAGTCTGGGAATCCTAGGGTTTATGGTTTCAGACATTTTCGGGGCCGAGGCAACTAATTTTCATTATTTTCAGTACGTTGCATGAAATACCGAGTGGATCCAAACTCAACGTCTCACACAAAATACTAAAAGGTTCTGACAGTCAATTGTCTAAGTCCCTAACTGACTCAATCTATCTAATCTTTTGACCATTAGGTCTCTAAGTCCGACAAGGTTGAACTGCTCTGATACCAAAATGTAACACCTTAAATTTCACCTCACAGTGATCAAAAAAGTGTTAACTTAATCATAAACATCGGAGTATAACCTGCTCATAATAATGGACCAATTAAAACTTTCTCAAAACTAAAACCGAAATAAGTACTTAAAAGTACATAATCGATAAATCATACATGACTACGGTCCAAATTACAAGACACAGCTATAACATAATACATGACCTTGATATAACTCAAGGATTTAAACCTAAAAATACATGAGTAGGAAAATAAGCAAAGTACATAATGAAGATCTCCAAGGAGTCTTCTCTCTAACTAAGCAGCTGCAGCGTACACCACTTCACCTCAATCTGCTTTGCTTTCCCTGCACATCTTAAAACCTCACAATAATATCTGTGAGATTTACAAATCTCAATGTGTTCTTTTGCACCCCTCACATATCCTCTCTCGGTGTTTTCCTTTTACTTTTCTTATGAGCTGTTCTCGCTCATACCTGTCTTATCTGTGGAACAACCTCAACTTATGAACCTTATTTTTCATACCTGAATTAACCTCATCTTATGAACCATTATTGTTCATACCTGTGTTGACCAAGTGACTTCAAACACAAGAGGGGGGGTGAATTGTGTTATTAAAAATTGCGATTAAAAATAAAGTTTTTAAAAGGTTTTGATCAAATAAGATGCTTGAATTTAAATACCTGTGATAAAGCAATAAAATAACTTGCAAGTAAAATAAAGGAGATGAAGGGAAGAAGATGACACAAAGAGATTTATACTGGTTCGGCCAAACCACGGGCCTACGTCTAGTCCCCGAGGAATGCTCCAAGGGATTTCAACTAATCACTAGCTTTTAAAACAGGTTCAGCTAGAAACCTTTACAATCAAGAACTTACAACACCGGGATATCACCTCCCTGAAAGAAAACCTTCAAGAACCAAGAGATTTGATAGCACACTCAATAGTGTGGATAAAACAAGTTGAAGCACAGATTACACAATATCAAATTATGTGACTTATAAAGCTCTCAAAAAATAAAATATTAGCAAGTGAAAGAGTAGTATGAGAGTGATAGAGAAGAGTGTGAAAATGCGTATCAATTGGTGTGAAAAGAGTGGAGAATGAGACTCCTATTTATAGGTTTAGGAGAGATCTAGATTTGGAGCTATGAGATAATCGATAATGTGATGGATGCTTTGGAGATGATAATCGATTAGGAGCCTTCCTTAATTGGTATTAATCGATTTATGGGCTATGTTAAAAGTATGGCATAATCGATTAGGTGCTTCCTTAGATCTTACTAATCGATTATGTGCTTTAATGAAACAAGAAGGTAATCGATTATTGGCTTCCTAAAACATAAGAATCGATTATTAGGTTGAACAAAGGTATGTAGTAATCGATTATGCTCCTGACTGAAAGGAGTGGAATAATCGATTATGTGCTCTCTCACATTCACTTAGTAATCGATTATGTGCTTCACAAAATTCATGTATAATTTCCTTATTTAGATGAGTAATCGATTATGACCTGTAAGGAAAGGATAAGTAATCGATTACCCCTCATTTTGGAAACAATGTGACTCACATATAGACTAGGTACATCGCTTATATGCTTCTCAAAAACATTTTCACCTATTTTCTGTTTGTCCTTTAATCTTGCATGCATGAGGTTTATTTGAAAAGTATTTTCATGCAAAATTATTTTTATAAAACCTTTTGTGATGTTTTCATGCAAAATTATTTTTATAAATCCTTTTGTGAGTGTGTGATTTATTTTATACTTTGAGAGCTTTATTTTCACTTACAATAATATCCTAAACACACACAACCATGAACCATCTCTTGACTTGATCTTGATTGCATTTTTCCTCTTTTTGCAGTTTAGTCCTTTTTTCCTTTTTGTCAATCATCAAAACCTGTCAAAGCATATATTCACATTCTCCCCCTTTTTGATGATGACAAACATCATTAGGAGGGATTTGCTCAATGAAGGGGTTAGATAATCGTATTTGATAACTAAGTATATATCAGAGATGAGCGCAGATTTTACTCCCCCTTTCTATATGCAAACATTTAATAAGTACTCCCCCTGAAATATGCAAATCAAGTAACTCTCCCCCTTTTGGCATTATCAAAAAGCGAAAAATAATCAAGTATAGGCAGTCTAAGGCATATATTCACTCAATGCATGATTGATTTAGAATTCCCAATTCTGTTCTTATGAACGAGAAACTTTCTTTGGGCAAGGGTTTAGTAAAAATATCTGCAAGTTGATTAGCTGTATCTACAAACTCAATTACGCAATCACCTTTTTGAACTCAATTACGCAATCACCTTTATAAACCCTTTTGTGAGTGTGTGATTTATTTTATACTTTGAGAGCTTTATTTTCACTTACAATAATATCCTAAACACACACAACCATGAACCATCTCTTGACTTGATCTTGATTGCATTTTTCTGCTTTTTGCAGTTTAGTCCTTTTTGCCTTTTTGTCAATCATCAAAACCTGTCAAAGCATATATTCACAACCTGTCTTTTAATCTTTTCTTTGGCTTAGCACAACCCGAGATATAATGCTAGACACTCTAGAATGCCCAATATCAACGGAAACCCCAATCTGTATAGCTATACGAATAATGCTAGAGCCCAAGCTTTGGATTCATGACTCCCCACGGCTAGGTATGCTCCTCAAGTCGGGATCGTCATCCCCCCTCAATATCTTTTATTAACCTCTTGGACATTAAGTCCGTTTCTCGACACGAAGTCGCTTTATTATCCTCAACTCGGACATTAAGTCCGTAACTCGACACGAAGTCGTGATCTTTTTTCTTTAACTCGGACTCTAGATCCGTAACTCGACACAAGGTTGTATTCTTTAACATTAACTCAGACACGAAGTTCGTTCTTTAATTCATTGCTTGTTTTCACACTCGATACAACCTTTACCCGTTTTGCATTCAAAACATATCATTAACTTACTCGTTGTATTCGGTGTAACATAAATAACTCGTTATGTTTGATGTAACAGCCCAGGTCCAACGTATTGGCCACCCCAGCACTATTACATCACGGTCTTCTCTACCCCCCTTGTAGAATTTTTGCCTTCCGTGGGAATCGAACCTTGCACCTGAGGCATAACTGCAAGTTAAACACACCTCCCACTACCAATTGAGCGCACGCTCAATTGGTAGTGGGAGGTGTGTTTAACTTGCACTTATGCCTCAGGTGCAAGGTTCGATTCCCACGGAAGGCAAAAATTCTACAAGGGGGTAGAGAAGACCGTGATGTAATAGTGCTGGGGTGGCCAATACGTTGGACCTGGGCTGTTACAATAAAAAGGCGCCTTTTTATTATAACAGCCCAGGTCCAACGTATTGGCCACCCTAGCACTATTACATCACGGTCTTCTCTACCCCCCTTGTAGAATTTTTGCCTTCCGTGGGAATCGAACCTTGCACATGAGGCATAAGTGCAAGTTAAATACACCTCCCACTACCAATTGAGCGCGCGCTCAATTGGTAGTGGGAGGTGTAACTTGCACTTATGCCTCAGGTGCAAGGTTCGATTCCCACGGAAGGCAAAAATTCTACAAGGGGGGTAGAGAAGACCGTGATGTAATAGTGCTGGGGTGGCCAATACGTTGGACCTGGGCTGTTACATTTTACTTCGGTTTTTTGCACCTAAAACTCTAACATAACTTGAAACAACTTGAAAATCCACATATCTTTGGTGTAGCGACCGAAAAATCCGGGAGAGGATGCCTCGAAGGTCCAAAAATGAAGCCGCCACCAAAGTTTAGTTTAAGGGCAAACATTGGAAAATCCCTTTTGGAATGGATAAAGGTCCTTGAGACCAGATAAGGGTTCCGGAGTCGGTTATGCGTGGGGAAGGTATTAGAACCCCACGACGTCCTTCCTTATGAAGGTTACCTGCTAACTAATTGTAGGAAAGAATATTAATTTTGAATTTTACCCTTTTTTATATGGAAGAAAAAAGACTTAATAAAATTTTAGTTTTTTGTGCTTGACAGGAGTGGGGCCCTGCTCCTACGTATCTCCAGATGCGATGGAGAAATCAAAGCTACGTAGTTCTTGGGTAGAAAAAGGTTTGTTGGTTGGAATTTTTTAATATAGGGGGTTTAGGATTATTGAGCTGTACAGCTCATCGGTCCTAAAACGATGACTAACCCGTCTGTACAGTCGGCTTAGTCCCCTATTTTATAAAAATGGAGTTTTTGGAGCTTGGAAAATGGTTTGATGTGTGTTGGTTTGATTTTATTGGAATAGGGATTCTAGGACTCTTGAGCCGTACGGCTCATTCATCCTAGAATGCTGACTAACCCGATTGTACAGTCGACTTAATCCCCTATTCGTTTTTGATTTGTGAAAAGAAATGTGTTTGTGTTTATTTTAATTTAGAAATTGTTTTTTTTAAATAGAGATTCTTGGACATGATCCGTAACGGTTCATTAGTGACCTAAAAAGCAGACTAACCCGACTGAACAGTCGACTTAATCCCCTATTTTGAAAATAAGATTTTTATTTTTGGAGGAAAATGATTATTTTGTTTTTCTGTTTTTTTTCATTTTATTACCTCAGCCAGTCTTCTTTTCATATTGGATGGTGGTCTAACTTAACTGTTCCCTATAGAAAGGCAACTTCGGGCGTAAGCATAACGTCTATCCGTCGAAGTCTTTGAATGGTCAAGCAGTAAATTAGGTCTCGTAGTGCAAACTTTCCAATCAATCCTCGTCTCAGAGCCCCGGCTATATATTCTAGTTATAGGATCTTCTCCATTCCTTTTGTCATTTTAAGAACTTTTCCGCATACTTCCACTCATTGTACCATCTGATCCAATCTAGCATTAAGCCGCTAATCTGCAATCACTCTAAGACATGGAACTATAAGCACTGGACGTCTTCTCTCGTACTTAACTGAATGAACTGTCCTAGCTTTGGTAGATTTCCCCCAACGCAATCCATAGAAATTCCACGAATCCCTTGGTGGATAAGTCCGACGACTCAGCAGCAGTGCGGAATTGAGTTTCTCGTCTGGTGGATCTGATCTTTAGGGGGCAATACATACCAAAATGTGCTTTAGTGATCTTTGATGGTCTGAACAAGGAACTCTGTGTGGCATTAAGCCTATTTGACGGAGTGGCGGGGAAAGTAAATCCTTACCTTACTGTTGCTAGTCTTTTCGTGTGCATGTCTGCTTTGTTGTTCTCAGATGCTACTCCTCTGGAAGGAACGACTCAAAGAGACGCGCTACGACGCTGGATACTCGATTAAAGTAAATTGATCCCGCGGGGACGGAAACAAAAATTGGGCAGGATTCGCTCAATCAAAGACAGCTCAATTCGATCTTAGCCGAACTAAGGTTGACCGGCTCTCCGGCCCCCTTTCGGTGCACTATTGGAGAGCTCACTGGGCCCGCTGCTTTTTCAATCGAAAATGGAAACTGTCATGATTAGCGTACTGAACGATTTCTATTAATAGATATGTAATTTAAGGATTGATTTTCGTTGATCGGATCGAGCACACTGCAGCTCGTAAAGGGCTAGATCCATAACACTCACACCTGGCTACTCGCTCTGTCGCGGATTTAGCTTAAGTGTCCGTTTCGACTGATTCTTTAGTTGAAGCTACTGATGCCCTATACTGACCAGCTCCTTTTGTTTATCCTTCCAGTTTCGAGTGTCTTCTTGGATAGTTATAGCGGCCCATAGGCGCGAGATGTACCTTGTGGGGGGGCGGCGGTCCACGGGACATAGTCCTTTCAGGCAGTGGCCGTTTAGTCCATGGTCCATTAGATGGTCGGTGCAAGGCCAGAAATTGGAACACATTGATTCCGCTCGTTCCTGTCCTTCGCTTCAGGGCCTGTCCCTCGGTGTGGTCAGTACTCCATACTGTCGGGCAGCGAAGCTTACACTTGTTAACTAATTATGACGGTTCGCCAGGGCCTCTTTCCTCCTCCCTTTTCTGCTCACTCGTAAGGGGTAAGGACCCCCACAAAGGGGGAGGGAGTCGACTGAACATCTCAGCCATTGGCGGGAATTTCGCCCGCATCCGATCCCCAATTCTTGTTCACCCCGGATGATCGTCTTGGGTGAATTGTGACCTCGTACGATCGTGTCGGGTGAGCAACAGCCGCTTCGTCACAGTACTTACTTATGGGCTAACGGGTCACACTTTGGCCAAGTATCCTACAAAGAGACTCCCGAGAGCGAGTGAGAGAAACTGGTACCGCATTGTCAGGATGAACGAATTCATCACCACCATAGGCCATCATCAAGGATGAAGCTGCTTGCTTTAAATAAAAAGCGCAGAACAACCACCCTTATTTCCGACCAAGGTGAACAAACAATGCGAATAACAACAAGATGGATCCCCACACAGAGTTCCTTGTTCAGACCATCAAAGATCACTAAAGCACCTTTTGGTATGTATTGCCCCCTAAAGATCAGATCCACCAGACGAGAAACTCAATTCCGCACTGCTGCTGAGTCGTCGGACTTATCCACCAAGGGATTCGTGGAATTTCTATGGATTGCGTTGGGGGAAATCTACCAAAGCTAGGCAGATAGATAGACTCCTTTCCCGCTGGCTGCTAAGGGAGAGTAAGAAAATCAAATGTTTTTTAATCAGCGCCTCCTTGGGTATGCAGGTACTACGAGTCCTCTCACTACCAACCAGCAGACATCATCTGGCTGGTCTTGCCGGTATCAACAACAAGAAAAAAACAACCAAATGGAAACAGCAATTAACTATGGCTCTTGGCCCAGACAACGTCCTAGGCGTCGGGGAGATCGGAGCAATTATGAACGAAAAGTTAACAAAGAAGAAAAAATGAAAAGTGCAACTAGTGAAAAATAATTATCAATAATATTTAAAAATAAGAGAGAGCGAGAGAGTGAGAACTTCGCTGGGAGAGAGAGAGAGAGAGAGAGAGAGAGAGAGAGAGAGAGAATTTGTTCACTGTTCTTGTTGAATCACTGTGGTGTGTTTTTCACTGTGAACAGAGCCTCCTTTTATAGGTGAAGGGTAAGGTAAAGAGTGGCCAAGTTGACTTGCTAGGAAAGTCGACTTGCTGGGCAAGTCGACTTGCTGGGCAAGCAGACTTGCTGGGCAAGCAAACTTGCTGGGCAAGCAGCTTGTTGGGCTGAAGGTTGATACTATTGACACCCCCCCTTTATTATTTTCGTTTTTCTATTAATTTTGATTTTTTGCAACTTTATTTTATATTTTGGTGATTATAAATGAAAGCAAAAATGATTTTTTTGTAAAATAGTTAAAAACTTATTATTTTGTAAATATGAAAGGTTATTTTTGACTAAAAGACAAATCTAAAAAAGAACAAGTTGGGCCAAAGCCCGATCGGAAAAATCTAACATAGGCCCAATAAAGTGAATTACTACGCACATGCCCAATAAAACGAGATAGCATCTAAACAAGCTCAAAAGCTAACTCACGGTAATAGGACCTGCAAACTGGTAAAAATAACGACGATTGTAGTAAAAAGAGCGGACAAAATTGGGGTATAACAGCTGCCCCTCTTTATTTATATTTTACTAGAAAAGGTGAATGGTTTTCAGATTTTCGTAGTAGAAATAAAAATAAATATAGAATAGACGCTAATTTTGTCTGCTTAGGGGGTAGATGAGTTAGGGAAATGAGGGATGATTAACACTTGGCGTGTTAACCGAGAACAATAAAGAAATAATCACTGGGGATCTGGAGGAGCACTGGGGCTCTGAAAGAGCATTTGGGCTCTAAGGGAGCACTGGGGCTCCAAGGGGTTGCCTAAACCCTGAAGGACCACTTGGGGTCCGAAGGTGCACTGGGGCTTTGAAGGACCACTGGGGGTCCAAAAGAGCGCAAACTAGCAATGGTACTAGTAAAACGGTCTGCTTGGGGGTGGCCTTTTTCGAGCGGTCGCGGGGGCAAGATCAGGTCGTTGACCTAATTTGCTCACCTCGAAGGACGTCCACCATGTCTTAGGCTGACACAGCTAGTCTGAAGGACCTGGGGTCGGATGATCCGTCGCGCTCAGTGTCGACATAGTGGTCTTGAAGGTAGAGTTCGAAGTCATTGCTCTGACATATTGGTTCGAACTGAACTGAAGGACCTGGGGTCGGATGATCCGTCGGTTGCTCGATAACGCGACGTGCGATTTGGAGTGAATGACCATTGATGGTCTAAAGGAGCGCTTGGGCCCCGAAGGACCACTGCGGGTCTAGGAGTCTGGATTGTGATATGAGACCAGTGCTTGGAGCGCTGATTTCGAGGGAACAAAATATAGGGATAGACACTTGGTGTGCTTGTCCTGAACATACCTAATAAATGCATTTACCTGAGAAGGGAAAAACTATCTATACTTGGCATGTCTAACAATGCAATGGATGATGTATGTGTGCATGCAATGTAGGCATGTGCAATGATAGGTGTTCGTTGGGGTAATGAGTGAGACGTGGCAGATGATGGGTGTTTGAAGCTGATGGAATATGAAAGTTGACGAACAGCGTATGTGGACGAATGCGATTGTAATGATTGTATGCAAATGATATGATGAATTAAAGGAAGCATACGAATGCATGGTACAATGATATGATTAGTGATGTAGAAAGTTTTTGGCAACGATGAATGAAAGGAAGCACACGAATGCATGGTACAATGATATAATTAGTGATGTAGAAAGTTTTTGGCAACAATGAGACCGGCACTTGGCACGTCTATCGAAGCAAAATGTTATATGTGTGCATGCGTGTAATGTGATGAATGTGTAATGTGAAAGCAGATAAACTTCAAAAGCCCGTGAATTGTGGATGCTAGAGCTGATCGGAAATAGAAATTGATCAGCCGTGTATGCGAATGCAGATAACGTGTGAATGCAAAGGTATTGCTTAGATGCAGGTGCTATGGTAGATGCGTGATTGCATGATGGAATGATTTATGCTATGATTTATTGATGATGCAGAGAGATTTTTTGGTAATGATGAGAAATGAGACTTTTGATGCGAGAGGCAGAGAAGTAATCATTCCTTGGAAAAAGGTTTGAACTCAGACGTGGCAACCTCAAGGTTGTCATTCACATGCATTGATGCACAAAAGTATTTGATTGCATTTGCAAGCTCGTTCACATTGTTCTTCCATTTGATTTTGATGTCCCATGACGATTGAATTTTAGGTCCAGAAAGTTAACTGAGTGAGTTTCCAGCTTCATATTAGTAACTTGTGTTCTCTCTCTTTGAAGCATTGTGTTAGTGAACATGTAGAGTAGTGCAAATACAGATGAATGAGTCAGTTGACTCGGGGTATGGACAGATATGACACGTGAGGGGATGAATGGTAGGTTTTTGCCAAAGTCATGAAAGGTAGGTTGTCCCCAACTCAAGAAATGTGGGACTGCCCTAATTCATAGTTGATGACGGTGAATGCATAACTTGCCCCTGTCTAGTAGTGACAACAACTATGGGTGTAGAGAAAATTATGAATTGGTAATGCCATGACTTTGGAATGAGAGGTGGAAGGCAAAAGATTATCTCTCAACCCATGGCGTTTGGTGTTGCCCCAACTATGACAACGGCAAGGTTGCCCTGACTAGGGTTTGAGAAAGGCTGCGTTTAGGATGGTGGGTTGAGAAATTTCCCCGGTATGGTCTTATGGATGTGAATATGACAATGGGATGAGATGGGTGTAGGACGGACTTCCCCAATTTTAGGTGGAGTGAATGGCGACGGGATTGCCCTACTTTGGAATGGTATTTCAAATGGTTGTTTTTAGTGGGGTTGTGAAAGGTGACTGAGTTAGGGTCGTGGGTTTTTGGAATTGGTCGTATGGCTATATGGATAGGATGTGGTATATGAATGGGATGGACGCTGGGAAATTTCTCCAAGTTCGAGAACCATGAAAGGTGAAGGGACTGCCCCACTTTGGGATCTAGGTGATGGTCCTAGAATAAACATTTGGTTCTTTTAAGATGACTCCCATAGACTATGATAGTCCTGATTTTTGGATATGATGAAAATTTCACTTGGTGATCACTAAACCTATTCTTGATATCAGTGCAACTTGAATAATCTTGGAGCGCAAGCCCTTTTTCTTTTTCTTTTTTTTCTTTTTTTTTTGGCTTTTTTTTGGCTTTATTTTTTTGTCATTTTTTTTAGCAAACATATTGTAAATAAATAAACCCAGTTGTCCTAAAATTAAAACTTTAATAAAACGAAAGCAATCAGTCATCGATCAGAATGGACTTGTTTAGGGTTGTAACGTGGCCAGCGGTTAGGGTTTTATGTAAGAAGGGGTTGGTAATGTGGTCAGTGGTTAGGGATTCATGAAAGAAAAGGTTTGTAATGGGGCCAATGGTTGGGGATAATGTACCAATGGTTAGGGATTTATGAAAAGAAATGATAATTGAGCTCAAAGAAGTGTTTGGGGGTTTAGACAATGATTTTTTTATTTGCGGTGCAATGTGGCTAGTGGTTGCTAATTTATGAAAGAATGGGTGATTGGGCTCAAATTGTTTGGGGATTGATGAGACAAATGATCTTTTTATCCATTGGTGCACTTCATGATATGATGTATCAGCTCAAAGATTTATGCCGTAATTTTATTCAAGACTTTTGTCATTTTTTTTTGAAATATGATTCTCATTCTTTGACGGCCTATTTCTCTTGAGCTGAATAAACTGAAGAAAGTAGTGCACCATCTTTAAACGGGGAATAGACCATTGTCTAGGGTGATTGAAAGTTTTTTTTGATTTTTTGGCTCAAAGTGGGTTGCAAAGGGTATTTTTTTTATGCTTTTTGAGGATGTGAGAAGATGACCAAACTTCATTTCACATCATGATTGCTTGTTTTCTCAAAGACTAACTCAAGGACAAAAAATTATTTATTTTTATATATCTGCTCTTGTCATACCCCAATTTTGTCCGGCTTAGGGCAAAACCCTAATTTTCAACCAAAAATAAGTAAATCAAGTCTTGGCATTCGTCCTAGAGGTTAGGGAGAGCATCATGCTTGCATCTTAGAAGTTTCAGAATGCATTTTAGGGTTAGAAAAGCATTGCATGGCATTTTAGAGCACTTTAGAGCATTTCTAGGGTTTCTAGGGTTTTTTCTCGTTCAAAGGGTATTTTGGTAATTTCGCCAAAAAGACGTATTTTCTCATCATGCATGCATTTCTAGGGTTTTAGAGTCATCCAAAAGGTCTCAGGATCATTGTTAGAGTGGAAATGAAGTTTGGAGCAAAATCAGGGTTTTTGGGTCAAAAAGGGCATTTTGGTAAGGTCCTATCACTTAAGGTCTAGGATACTTTAGTAGCTGAGAGAGTTTTTCAAAACATGCATGGTGCATCAAAATAGTTTTGAAAAATATTTTTAAAAATATTTTGGTTGAAGGATTGAAATCAAAATCCTATCCTTTTACAAAGATAATCTATTATCGTAATAGATTATGTGCCTGAATGTTTCAGAGCACATAATCGATTACTCTCCTATTTTAATTAAAACAAATAATCGATTAAGAGCTTGCCTTTCTTTCCTTTTTTATAAAGCATAATCGATTATCCTAAGCAAATAATCGATTAAGAAGTAAATGAAAGTTTCCTTTTTCATAAACATAATCGATTATTCTTTCATTCTCACTATATCACATAATCGATTATGTGCTTGCCTTACTCTTCCTTTTTAAGATCAATAATCGATTATTTCCTTAATATAACCATATCACATAATCGATTATTGTCCTGTTGTTGTTGTCCCAATTGACAACAATAATCGATTATGCACTCCTATAACTTCATATGATAATCGATTATCAAGTCATTCCTTGTTTCCATATTTATCTAAATAATCGATTATGCATATGTTTCACACATTCAACATAATCGATTACTTCATGCATTTATTTTTTCAAATCTTTCTACGCCTATAAATAGGCAAGTGTGTTTCACATTTCAAAGACGGACACATCACACAAGACCAGAGAGAAGAATTGCTACACACATTTTTCACGAGATCTGACACATTTTTCACGAGATCTGACGATTTTCACAAGATCAGAGGGATTTTCACAAGATCAGAGACATTCTCACGATCTATCACTTCAGAAAACTCTTATATTTTTTTCGCACCGCTGGTCCGTCAAGAGCTGATCCTCCGTCAAGAGCTGATCCATTTCTATCTCCTCCATATTTGCATTTTCTTCCCTCAAGTAAGTGCATCTAGACCTTATTCTTGCATATTCTCATCATTTTTCATATTTGTGAAATTTCATTTGCAAAGATGTAGATCCTTACTTTGAGCACCATTTTTTTGTACAGATTTTAATCCTACGAATCTTTGTTGTTATGCTTTGATTTCGGGGTTATGTGCATGATTTTGTTTTTTAGTTGAAATAAAATATTGTTGTTAGTGATTGATGATCTAGCAATATGATTCCCACTAGTGCCTAGTGCACCTCGATCTAAGTGGTGAAGATTGCTAGAAGGGACTCAATTTAGCTTACGTGTTCAACCTCCCCCTTTCAAACCCTTTTAGTTTATATGTTGTTTAAATTGATGATTGGCAATGTGATTCACACTTGTGCACTTGTGCACTTAATCTTAAGTGTGAGGATTGACCAAAGTGATTCAACATTCTTTGATACTTTGGTCGCTAAATAATTTGCTTGCTTATGCTGGCCAATGATCATGATTGAGGCAACTTTTTTGTTTGAGCTTACAGCGTCATCGTCTACTCTCATATAGAATATCATTAATACTTAGATAGGTCCATTCCTTACATTGCATCTTCCACTAGATGTGCATTTAGATTCCCTTGCGTTTTGTAGAAATATTTGAGTATGGTTCTCGCCTAGCATCTTCCACTAGATGTGCATTTAGGTTCAATCTTGCCTACTCTTGTATTTTTGCTTGATGCCCAATTCAAGTTCCCTCCTTGCCTATCTATGCGTTGTGATCTACTATGTGTAGTTTAGACTTGATTTTTGTTTGCGAATTCAAATATTGTTGCTTAATGATTTGATTCCGCTGATTGCATTATGCTTGAATCCACCAATTCTTTCTTGCATTCATTGTTTTCATTTCTAAAACGACCTGGCACAAAAAACGGTTACTAGTGGCAATCCATCACAACCTTTGTTGGTTTGATTGCCATGAAAGCCTCAATTTCAAAAGAATTGTCGTAAGCATAAAGCAAGCTACTAGTGATAATCCATCACAACCTTTGTTGGTTTGATTATCATGAACGCGTCCAATTTCAAAAAGCATTTTAAGTATCAAAGAATCAAAAACAAGTTATTAGCGGTGGCCCATCATAACCATTGTTAGTTTAATCATCAAAGCAAAAAGACTTTCATTTTTAAGGCTCGTTAGAACTACGTCGCTTTGATTTCCATTTGGGATACGTAGGAGCGAGTCAAATTCTCGTCAAGCGCAACCATAAAAAGTTTAGCATTTGCATAACAAAAAGAAAAGAGTTATTTTCATCACTTTTGCAAACCAAGATCATTTTCAGGATGAAAACCTTTTCCTTTCTAAAAACATTTTCAACCCATTGTCGCTAGTGGCTAATCAGAACCTTTGTTCGTCTAGCCATTGGTAGCAATGTCTTTTTCCCAAAAGAACAACAAGCGATGATCACTCATAACCTTTGTTAGCTTGATTATTCGTGCCGATCAATCTCTTTCGAAAACCACTTTCAAAAAGACAAATAAAAAACGGGTTGCTACTAATAGTCAATCAGAACCTTTGTTCGTCTGACTGGCGGTAGTGACTCTCATTTTCAAGAGTACTTAGCGGTGATTACCCATAACATTGGTTAGTTTAATCATTCACTAAATGCTCGTCCTATTTCGAAAACTCACTAAAAAAGATAAAAAACAAAAACTTTTCAAAAAGACAAAGAAGAACTACGTAGCTTTGAGTTCTCCATCGCACCGGGAGATACGTAGGAGCGGGCCATGTCCCGTCAAGCACTTTTTTTCTAAAAAACCATTTTTCCCCCTTTTTCATAATAAATAAATATTTTCATTAAGAATTTTTCAATAAGAAATAGAGAGGCAAAAATCAAGTATTTTCAAGTCAACACACTAAAACCACACATTTAATTAAAGGTTCCCTCTCAGTAGAGAGGACGTGTGGGGTGCTAACACCTTCCCTGCGCGTAACCGACCCCCGAACCCTATTCTCTAGTTTCGCAAGACCAATCGCTTTCCAAAAAAGGTTTTCCTAATATTTTCCTTAATAAATATTGGTGGCGGCTTCATTGTCTTAAGAAAAGTTGTGAACGAGGAAGGTTCTCCCTCGGGGACTTTTTCGGGCGCAACAGCTGGCGACTTCACTGGGGACTAAAAAAACATTTTCTTTCAAAAGTGGGTCAAGCCTAATTAATTAAGTGTGTGGTTTGTGATTGATTTGAACATCTTGCTTTGCCTCTATTCTTCTTCTTTGTCATAAGCATGTTGCATCCATATGCATTCTTCTTCTATGTTTGCTTTTGTTTAAAATAATAGATAGTTACTTCTTTGCTTAAATGCTTAGTTCCCTCATGCATATTTCCCCTCTCTTGTCATGTCCCCTTCTTCTCAGCTCCCTTTCTGAGGTAAGTAATGTGTTTGTTGTTGGCACCCTAGATTAGTTGAATTTGATTGGTATTGAACCCTAGGGTAGACGACATGTTATGGCTTTCTATTGTCTGGACTGTTCTGGATCTTCATTTGCAGGTAGGGTAGTTTTTTAAGGAAATGCCCTTCGCACACACACACTTATACCTCGAGATTATACGATTAGGGAAAGAGACCATAACCCAGGTCTGTTAGGATACCTTAGGATGAGTGGATTCGAGTAGTGGGAGCCCATCAGGACCTTTGTCCGTTTGGCTACTTACGAAAGTTTCAATCAGAGTTGTGCTCTTTCATGATGCCTCGTACCTAGCAGTTTGCTGCATTTACGGGGATTTTCATGAGAGGGACTGTGGCTCTGATGACCTTTGTGAGGGTGTGAATAGAGCTACATGAGAAGACTATCCCTAAAGTGCCTTAGATCATAGGTTCTACCCCCTTTTAGGTCACAAGGGCTTTCCAAATTGTGTGCTGCATTGTTGCATTCAGTTCAATCAATTTTTCCTTCAAAATCTTCGAAAATAAAAAAGATATGCTTTCCCTTTTCAATAAACGCCTATATGAGGTGGCATATAGTGTGGAAATTTTCAAATTACCGCCTGTAAATATCCTCTTTCTGCAAAAACACAAAAAAAAAAAAAAGCATCCTTGCATCATCGCATCATTGCATCACTGCATCATTGCATCATTTGCATAAAATTCCAATTTTGAAAAAAAAAACCATTCATCTCGCATTCCCTTTCATTACATAAAGATAAAACAAAAGACAATTATCATCTGCATAGCATAAGCATTTCATTTATAATCATCCTCGTCGAGTTCATCCAAGACGAGGCATTCATGCATAAGCATTATTTCAAAAAAGACACAGTAGAACTACGTAAGCTTTGATTCCTCATTACAATGGGGATACGTAGGAACGGGTCATACCCCGTCAAGCACATTTTTCTAAAACCTTTTTTCCAATAAATCATTTGCATCTCCAAATAATTTTCAAAATCATGTTCCAAAACTAAAAAACAAAAAAAATCATTGTGAGCATCATGCATTTCATTGCACAAAAAAAAAAAAAAAAAAAAAACAAGAAAGCATCTCATTCATCATCAAATTTATTCAAAATGTAGCATTCATGCATCATTCCTCCATACATGCATCTTTCAAAAAAGGAAGGGGCGTTGGCATTTCATACTTCGCCTTGCCTCTAAAAAAAAAAAAATAAAATAAAATAAAAAATAAAAAATTATCATTTAGAAAAAAAGCATCATTCCTGCATCTTTCATCATTCAAAAGAAAAAGGAGGCATCAGCATTTCATATCTTGTCTTGCCTCTTTCATCACCCAAAGATGCATTGACATTTCATATTTCGTCTTGCACAAAAAGAAAGCATCAAAAAGAAAAAACTTTTAGAATAATCACACCTTTCAAGTAGACATGCTTTCATGCATTTCATCTTCATCATGTATACATCATAATGTTTTCATCCATGCAGTGCGTACAACAAAAATGTTGTGATGAGAGACGAGATGTTCTTGCAAAGTAATCTTTCCTTTTTCGAAAAGTTTACCCTCACTCATTTGCAAACTCAAGGTGTTCCAAGGCACTCAGTTTTTCACATCAATAGCTCATTTGTATTTCCTTCAAAAAAGGGGATTACATCTCATCCATTCCATGATAAAAGACCGAAACAGTTCATCAAAAAAGTTTTTATATCATGTTTTAACCAATGTTAATTCTCTGTGAAGCGTTCTTCTTGTAAGCATGCATGCCACGTGCAGTTTCTCTTGTTTGAGTCAGTCAATTTCCTTCATTTATCATCATTCCCCATCCAAGTCTAATCCCGCCCCGTCCACCCCTAAAGCGCATATTCTCTCCCATCAGTGCATACTTGACTTTTGGTTCATTCCCACTAACACTTTAAGTCCTTCATGCTGGGGCAATTCTGTGATCACTAATTTTCCTTGTCGGTATCATATTCCCTAAGTGCAAGTCTTTCTAAAAAAATATATAATAAATAAAAAAGATAAAATAAGCTCGCTAGGTTGAAAACCCGCAAAGGGCGGCCTAAGCAAAAATGAGCGCCCGGTGGATTGAAAACTCGCAAAGAGCGGTCCAGGCAAAAATTAGGGCACAAAAAAAGGGAAAATAAAAGAGCAAACACATGAAGATAGATAAATTATTGTCCTAAAGTTAAGTCTTACAGAAATAAGCAATCAGGATTTGAAATGAAATTTGGCCTTCTCTCCACACCCTCAAGAACCTAAAATCCCAGAAAGACTATTCCCTACCCCTCTTAAGCCAAAGATTCAAAATCATAAAAACATCCTTTGTTACCCATCTTAAGCCAAGAAAAGCCCAAGATATCCCCATCACTCCGGACAAGGGTTAATTCCACATCAAAGATGGTATATCATTCTCACCCAAGTCAAAAGGAAAGGAAATCCGCAAAAGGAGGGGAATAACAAAGTTTCAAAAAGGAGAATCCCAAAGTGAAGAAAGGAAGACAAATGGAGTATAAATTAAGAGTCAATACATTTTGCCATAAAGCATAAGAGCTCCCCTCCCAAAAAGCCCTCAATTCAATGGGCTCGATCATTTCTCCTTTCAAAAAAAAAAAAAAAAAAAAAAAAAAAAAAAAGCCCTCAATTCACTGGGTTTAACCATCTCTTCTTTCATAAAGCCTTCAAACACCTCACCTCATCAAACCTAGTAACTATCCCCTTCATAAACCATTGACCATCGGCCAACGCTGAATAAGACCCATCCTCCCATCAACCCCAAACACTCCGATAAGCCCAATCATCCCTTCTCCACAAAACATCACAATCCTGCAAAGTCCATTTCGATCAATGACCGGTTGCTTTCGTTTTCTCAAATTTTAATTTTAGGACAAATAAGTTTATCTGTTTACAATGTGTTTGCTCAAAAAGAAAAAACAAACAGTCAGAAAAAAGAAAGCTGACAAAATAAAAAGAGGGACTTTCACTCCAAAGCACATTCAAGATGCATTAAAACAAGGTTTAGTGATCACCAAATGAGGCTTCTCTTCATTACCAAAGTCAAGGCATTCATAGAGAACCAAAGATTTACACTGAGGACACCAAAAGTTGGGGCATCCCCTTCACCTCTCACACCACTCAACTTTGGGGAGGTTTGTTCATTGCCCACCCCATTCATATATTACCCTCAGTTCATAACCGTCACCATAACTCTGCCGCCTTTCACAACCTCACTCAAAGAAACCATTTGAAATGTCATTCGAAAGTGGGCCAAGTGCGTTCCCATTCCTTCACCTCATTCATTCCTATAAAACCTCACCGGGGCAATCTCTCAACTCACTATCCTAAACAAGGCCTTGTCATTCTAATTGGGGCAGCTTTGTCCTTGTTATGACTGGGGCAACATCAAACTCTATGGGTTGAGACTAAATCTCTTTTGCTCCACCTTCCCTTTCAAAAGCCGAAGCATTCCCAATTCATCACCTTCTACGCCCCTAATTATTGTCACCACTAGACAGGGGCAAACTATTCAAAGACCTGAATTGGGGCAATCTTGTATCTCTTGAGCCCTCATAAGCTTCGGCAACAACCATGTCTGTCATTCCTTCACTTGCCATAAAAGTCCATGCCCTAAACCAATTCCAAGTTAACTGACTCATTCATTCACATTTGCACTCCTATGCATGCTTACTAGATAATGCTTCAAAGGAGAGAACACAAGTTGTTTACGTGATATCTAAAATTCAGTCATCATGGAAAGAAAGAGAAAACAAGTGAGGTTGTTTGTAAATAAAAACCTTGAGAACACCAGAGTTTGAGTCAAATTCCATTTTTCAACAAAATGATCAATGATCATCTCAAGTCCTTGCATTCAAAGTCTCGCATCTCATCATCACAAAAATGTTTACCTCATGCATCTAGGCATTATAGCACATGCATCAAAGCATTACATTTGCATCTTCACATTTTGTGCATTCATCACATAGCAAAAAGAAAAAAACATTCCACGTCATTGGCATCATGTTAATGTTCGCACTTCATAAAAAGAAAAAAAAACAAAATCATTGCATGTCATTCATCACTAGAGCATTACATTTTGCATCAGATATTTCACAGAAAAAACAAAGAAAGCAAAAAGAAAACAAAGAAAAGAAACCACAAAAGCAGCACAAAAACATTCCCTGTCATCCAACATTCCATATCATTCATCATTTCACAAGCATTCCTTTGTCATTCAATCATCAAACATTAAAACAGTGCATATGCATCATATTAACGTTAGCATTTCCATAAAAGAAAAAGAACAAGAATCATTGCATCAAACATCAGAGCATTGCATTTTGCATTTCATAGAAGAAGCAAAAAGAAACAAACAGAAGTTAGAACAGGAGCATTTCATTCATCAAAGCATCAATCACCGCATACATTTGCATTCAAACACCAAAACAATACAGTTGCATCACATCATACTTGCATCTCATAGAAGAAAAGAAAGCTAAAGCATCCCATGTCATTCATCATTTCATGTTATTCATCAGCAATATTCACAAAAGGCAAAGAAGGAAGAGTTTTCCATTGCATGTCATCTGCCATTTCATTACATATCATCAAACACCAAAATGTTGCATACCTGCACTTCATAAAAAGAGCAAAAGAAAAGAAGAGGAGAAAAACAAAAGAATAAATAAAGTCAGGCATTGCATTCATCAAGCATATGGAACAGTAGAAGATCATGCATTCATCCGACATAGACAAAAGAAATAAGGAGCTCATCATTCATCATAAGAAAAAAGAAAACAGCAATCATGGCATTTGCATCGCATGCATTTGTTCATTTTCAGCTACAGGTACAAAGAGAGGATGAGCACTTCGGTGTTAGCCCTCGCCCCCAGATTCCAGAAAATGTTCCCCAAGTTGGGAGTTCAGAAAGAAAAAAGAAAAGAGAGAAATAGAAAAAAAAAAAAAAAGAGAGAGCGTTCAAGCGCGCATTGCGGATTGGAGCACAGAGATCATCGCTCCCTTCTGCCCAGGTCTCACATCGTGTACGAGCAACGCGATGGACCGCAGCCCCATGTGAGGTTCAACGGAATAGTTGTATCAGCCTAAGATACAGTGGACGCCGTGCATTGATCAGTATATCAGTTCCGGAGCTGATAACGATCCCCCCGGTCGCTCGAAAAGGCCAACAGGAAGAGCGTGCTCCTCAAAGCAACGTGCAAACTCGGATTCGTCAAGAGTTCGTTTAAGGATTACAGGTTTTAGGCAGCCTGGGCAATTTACCGCTTTCTGCACGCAAGTGCCCATTTTACTTTTCTGTCTGCACGCAAGTGCCCATTTTACTTTTCTGTCTGCACGCAAGTGCCCATTTACTTTTCTGTCTGCACGCAAGTGCCCATTTTACTTTTCTGTCTGCACGTAAGTACCCATTTACTTTTCTGTCTGCACGCAAGTGCCCATTTTACTTTTCTGTCTGCACGCAAGTGCCCATTTTACTTTTCTGTCTGCACGTAAGTGCCCATTTTACTTTTCTGTTTGCACGCCAAGTGCCCATTTACTTTTCTGTCTGCACGCAAGTGCCCATTTTACTTTTCTGTTTGCGCGCCAAGTGCCCATTTACTTTTCTGTCTGCACGCAAGTGCCCATTTTACTTTTCTGTCTGCACGTAAGTGCCCATTTTACTTTTCTGTCTGCACGTAAGTGCCCATTTACTTTTCTGTCTGCACGCAAGTGCCCATTTTACCTTTCAGTCTGCACGTCAGTGTTCATTTACTGTTTTCGCATCAACACGAAAGTGTCTATCTTTCCACAAAAAAAAAAAAAAAAAAAAAAAAAAGAAATTCGGATTTCTCCAAACGGACAAAATTGGTATAATTTCTGAATTCTTTATTTCTATTTTACCTTCGAAATATGTCTCGCGCAATTCATATTTCTTGGTAAAATCCAAATAAAGAGGGGCAGCTGTCATACCCCAATTTTGTCCGGCTTAGGGCAAAACCCTAATTTTCAACCAAAAATAAGTAAATCAAGTCTTGGCATTCGTCCTAGAGGTTAGGGAGAGCATCATGCTTGCATCTTAGAAGTTTCAGAATGCATTTTAGGGTTAGAAAAGCATTGCATGGCATTTTAGAGCACTTTAGAGCATTTCTAGGGTTTCTAGGGTTTTTTCTCGTTCAAAGGGTATTTTGGTAATTTCGCCAAAAAGACGTATTTTCTCATCATGCATGCATTTCTAGGGTTTTAGAGTCATCCAAAAGGTCTCAGGATCATTGTTAGAGTGGAAATGAAGTTTGGAGCAAAATCAGGGTTTTTGGGTCAAAAAGGGCATTTTGGTAAGGTCCTATCACTTAAGGTCTAGGATACTTTAGTAGCTGAGAGAGTTTTTCAAAACATGCATGGTGCATCAAAATAGTTTTGAAAAATATTTTTAAAAATATTTTGGTTGAAGGATTGAAATCAAAATCCTATCCTTTTACAAAGATAATCTATTATCGTAATAGATTATGTGCCTGAATGTTTCAGAGCACATAATCGATTACTCTCCTATTTTAATTAAAACAAATAATCGATTAAGAGCTTGCCTTTCTTTCCTTTTTTATAAAGCATAATCGATTATCCTAAGCAAATAATCGATTAAGAAGTAAATGAAAGTTTCCTTTTTCATAAACATAATCGATTATTCTTTCATTCTCACTATATCACATAATCGATTATGTGCTTGCCTTACTCTTCCTTTTTAAGATCAATAATCGATTATTTCCTTAATATAACCATATCACATAATCGATTATTGTCCTGTTGTTGTTGTCCCAATTGACAACAATAATCGATTATGCACTCCTATAACTTCATATGATAATCGATTATCAAGTCATTCCTTGTTTCCATATTTATCTAAATAATCGATTATGCATATGTTTCACACATTCAACATAATCGATTACTTCATGCATTTATTTTTTCAAATCTTTCTACGCCTATAAATAGGCAAGTGTGTTTCACATTTCAAAGACGGACACATCACACAAGACCAGAGAGAAGAATTGCTACACACATTTTTCACGAGATCTGACACATTTTTCACGAGATCTGACGATTTTCACAAGATCAGAGGGATTTTCACAAGATCAGAGACATTCTCACGATCTATCACTTCAGAAAACTCTTATATTTTTTTCGCACCGCTGGTCCGTCAAGAGCTGATCCTCCGTCAAGAGCTGATCCATTTCTATCTCCTCCATATTCGCATTTTCTTCCCTCAAGTAAGTGCATCTAGACCTTATTCTTGCATATTCTCATCATTTTTCATATTTGTGAAATTTCATTTGCAAAGATGTAGATCCTTACTTTGAGCACCATTTTTTTGTACAGATTTTAATCCTACGAATCTTTGTTGTTATGCTTTGATTTCGGGGTTATGTGCATGATTTTGTTTTTTAGTTGAAATAAAATATTGTTGTTAGTGATTGATGATCTAGCAATATGATTCCCACTAGTGCCTAGTGCACCTCGATCTAAGTGGTGAAGATTGCTAGAAGGGACTCAATTTAGCTTACGTGTTCAACCTCCCCCTTTCAAACCCTTTTAGTTTATATGTTGTTTAAATTGATGATTGGCAATGTGATTCACACTTGTGCACTTGTGCACTTAATCTTAAGTGTGAGGATTGACCAAAGTGATTCAACATTCTTTGATACTTTGGTCGCTAAATAATTTGCTTGCTTATGCTGGCCAATGATCATGATTGAGGCAACTTTTTTGTTTGAGCTTACAGCGTCATCGTCTACTCTCATATAGAATATCAATAATACTTAGATAGGTCCATTCCTTACATTGCATCTTCCACTAGATGTGCATTTAGATTCCCTTGCGTTTTGTAGAAATATTTGAGTATGGTTCTCGCCTAGCATCTTCCACTAGATGTGCATTTAGGTTCAATCTTGCCTACTCTTGTATTTTTGCTTGATGCCCAATTCAAGTTCCCTCCTTGCCTATCTATGCGTTGTGATCTACTATGTGTAGTTTAGACTTGATTTTTGTTTGCGAATTCAAATATTGTTGCTTAATGATTTGATTCCGCTGATTGCATTATGCTTGAATCCACCAATTCTTTCTTGCATTCATTGTTTTCATTTCTAAAACGACCTGGCACAAAAAACGGTTACTAGTGGCAATCCATCACAACCTTTGTTGGTTTGATTGCCATGAAAGCCTCAATTTCAAAAGAATTGTCGTAAGCATAAAGCAAGCTACTAGTGATAATCCATCACAACCTTTGTTGGTTTGATTATCATGAACGCGTCCAATTTCAAAAAGCATTTTAAGTATCAAAGAATCAAAAACAAGTTATTAGCGGTGGCCCATCATAACCATTGTTAGTTTAATCATCAAAGCAAAAAGACTTTCATTTTTAAGGCTCGTTAGAACTACGTCGCTTTGATTTCCATTTGGGATACGTAGGAGCGAGTCAAATTCTCGTCAAGCGCAACCATAAAAAGTTTAGCATTTGCATAACAAAAAGAAAAGAGTTATTTTCATCACTTTTGCAAACCAAGATCATTTTCAGGATGAAAACCTTTTCCTTTCTAAAAACATTTTCAACCCATTGTCGCTAGTGGCTAATCAGAACCTTTGTTCGTCTAGCCATTGGTAGCAATGTCTTTTTCCCAAAAGAACAACAAGCGATGATCACTCATAACCTTTGTTAGCTTGATTATTCGTGCCGATCAATCTCTTTCGAAAACCACTTTCAAAAAGACAAATAAAAAACGGGTTGCTACTAATAGTCAATCAGAACCTTTGTTCGTCTGACTGGCGGTAGTGACTCTCATTTTCAAGAGTACTTAGCGGTGATTACCCATAACATTGGTTAGTTTAATCATTCACTAAATGCTCGTCCTATTTCGAAAACTCACTAAAAAAGATAAAAAACAAAAACTTTTCAAAAAGACAAAGAAGAACTACGTAGCTTTGAGTTCTCCATCGCACCGGGAGATACGTAGGAGCGGGCCATGTCCCGTCAAGCACTTTTTTTCTAAAAAACCATTTTTCCCCCTTTTTCATAATAAATAAATATTTTCATTAAGAATTTTTCAATAAGAAATAGAGAGGCAAAAATCAAGTATTTTCAAGTCAACACACTAAAACCACACATTTAATTAAAGGTTCCCTCTCAGTAGAGAGGACGTGTGGGGTGCTAACACCTTCCCTGCGCGTAACCGACCCCCGAACCCTATTCTCTAGTTTCGCAAGACCAATCGCTTTCCAAAAAAGGTTTTCCTAATATTTTCCTTAATAAATATTGGTGGCGGCTTCATTGTCTTAAGAAAAGTTGTGAACGAGGAAGGTTCTCCCTCGGGGACTTTTTCGGGCGCAACAGCTGGCGACTTCACTGGGGACTAAAAAAACATTTTCTTTCAAAAGTGGGTCAAGCCTAATTAATTAAGTGTGTGGTTTGTGATTGATTTGAACATCTTGCTTTGCCTCTATTCTTCTTCTTTGTCATAAGCATGTTGCATCCATATGCATTCTTCTTCTATGTTTGCTTTTGTTTAAAATAATAGATAGTTACTTCTTTGCTTAAATGCTTAGTTCCCTCATGCATATTTCCCCTCTCTTGTCATGTCCCCTTCTTCTCAGCTCCCTTTCTGAGGTAAGTAATGTGTTTGTTGTTGGCACCCTAGATTAGTTGAATTTGATTGGTATTGAACCCTAGGGTAGACGACATGTTATGGCTTTCTATTGTCTGGACTGTTCTGGATCTTCATTTGCAGGTAGGGTAGTTTTTTAAGGAAATGCCCTTCGCACACACACACTTATACCTCGAGATTATACGATTAGGGAAAGAGACCATAACCCAGGTCTGTTAGGATACCTTAGGATGAGTGGATTCGAGTAGTGGGAGCCCATCAGGACCTTTGTCCGTTTGGCTACTTACGAAAGTTTCAATCAGAGTTGTGCTCTTTCATGATGCCTCGTACCTAGCAGTTTGCTGCATTTACGGGGATTTTCATGAGAGGGACTGTGGCTCTGATGACCTTTGTGAGGGTGTGAATAGAGCTACATGAGAAGACTATCCCTAAAGTGCCTTAGATCATAGGTTCTACCCCCTTTTAGGTCACAAGGGCTTTCCAAATTGTGTGCTGCATTGTTGCATTCAGTTCAATCAATTTTTCCTTCAAAATCTTCGAAAATAAAAAAGATATGCTTTCCCTTTTCAATAAACGCCTATATGAGGTGGCATATAGTGTGGAAATTTTCAAATTACCGCCTGTAAATATCCTCTTTCTGCAAAAACACAAAAAAAAAAAAAAGCATCCTTGCATCATCGCATCATTGCATCACTGCATCATTGCATCATTTGCATAAAATTCCAATTTTGAAAAAAAAAACCATTCATCTCGCATTCCCTTTCATTACATAAAGATAAAACAAAAGACAATTATCATCTGCATAGCATAAGCATTTCATTTATAATCATCCTCGTCGAGTTCATCCAAGACGAGGCATTCATGCATAAGCATTATTTCAAAAAAGACACAGTAGAACTACGTAAGCTTTGATTCCTCATTACAATGGGGATACGTAGGAACGGGTCATACCCCGTCAAGCACATTTTTCTAAAACCTTTTTTCCAATAAATCATTTGCATCTCCAAATAATTTTCAAAATCATGTTCCAAAACTAAAAAACAAAAAAAATCATTGTGAGCATCATGCATTTCATTGCACAAAAAAAAAAAAAAAAAAAAAAACAAGAAAGCATCTCATTCATCATCAAATTTATTCAAAATGTAGCATTCATGCATCATTCCTCCATACATGCATCTTTCAAAAAAGGAAGGGGCGTTGGCATTTCATACTTCGCCTTGCCTCTAAAAAAAAAAAAAAAAAATAAAATAAAAAATAAAAAATTATCATTTAGAAAAAAAGCATCATTCCTGCATCTTTCATCATTCAAAAGAAAAAGGAGGCATCAGCATTTCATATCTTGTCTTGCCTCTTTCATCACCCAAAGATGCATTGACATTTCATATTTCGTCTTGCACAAAAAGAAAGCATCAAAAAGAAAAAACTTTTAGAATAATCACACCTTTCAAGTAGACATGCTTTCATGCATTTCATCTTCATCATGTATACATCATAATGTTTTCATCCATGCAGTGCGTACAACAAAAATGTTGTGATGAGAGACGAGATGTTCTTGCAAAGTAATCTTTCCTTTTTCGAAAAGTTTACCCTCACTCATTTGCAAACTCAAGGTGTTCCAAGGCACTCAGTTTTTCACATCAATAGCTCATTTGTATTTCCTTCAAAAAAGGGGATTACATCTCATCCATTCCATGATAAAAGACCGAAACAGTTCATCAAAAAAGTTTTTATATCATGTTTTAACCAATGTTAATTCTCTGTGAAGCGTTCTTCTTGTAAGCATGCATGCCACGTGCAGTTTCTCTTGTTTGAGTCAGTCAATTTCCTTCATTTATCATCATTCCCCATCCAAGTCTAATCCCGCCCCGTCCACCCCTAAAGCGCATATTCTCTCCCATCAGTGCATACTTGACTTTTGGTTCATTCCCACTAACACTTTAAGTCCTTCATGCTGGGGCAATTCTGTGATCACTAATTTTCCTTGTCGGTATCATATTCCCTAAGTGCAAGTCTTTCTAAAAAAATATATAATAAATAAAAAAGATAAAATAAGCTCGCTAGGTTGAAAACCCGCAAAGGGCGGCCTAAGCAAAAATGAGCGCCCGGTGGATTGAAAACTCGCAAAGAGCGGTCCAGGCAAAAATTAGGGCACAAAAAAAAGGGAAAATAAAAGAGCAAACACATGAAGATAGATAAATTATTGTCCTAAAGTTAAGTCTTACAGAAATAAGCAATCAGGATTTGAAATGAAATTTGGCCTTCTCTCCACACCCTCAAGAACCTAAAATCCCAGAAAGACTATTCCCTACCCCTCTTAAGCCAAAGATTCAAAATCATAAAAACATCCTTTGTTACCCATCTTAAGCCAAGAAAAGCCCAAGATATCCCCATCACTCCGGACAAGGGTTAATTCCACATCAAAGATGGTATATCATTCTCACCCAAGTCAAAAGGAAAGGAAATCCGCAAAAGGAGGGGAATAACAAAGTTTCAAAAAGGAGAATCCCAAAGTGAAGAAAGGAAGACAAATGGAGTATAAATTAAGAGTCAATACATTTTGCCATAAAGCATAAGAGCTCCCCTCCCAAAAAGCCCTCAATTCAATGGGCTCGATCATTTCTCCTTTCAAAAAAAAAAAAAAAAAAAAAAAAAAAAAAAGCCCTCAATTCACTGGGTTTAACCATCTCTTCTTTCATAAAGCCTTCAAACACCTCACCTCATCAAACCTAGTAACTATCCCCTTCATAAACCATTGACCATCGGCCAACGCTGAATAAGACCCATCCTCCCATCAACCCCAAACACTCCGATAAGCCCAATCATCCCTTCTCCACAAAACATCACAATCCTGCAAAGTCCATTTCGATCAATGACCGGTTGCTTTCGTTTTCTCAAATTTTAATTTTAGGACAAATAAGTTTATCTGTTTACAATGTGTTTGCTCAAAAAGAAAAAACAAACAGTCAGAAAAAAGAAAGCTGACAAAATAAAAAGAGGGACTTTCACTCCAAAGCACATTCAAGATGCATTAAAACAAGGTTTAGTGATCACCAAATGAGGCTTCTCTTCATTACCAAAGTCAAGGCATTCATAGAGAACCAAAGATTTACACTGAGGACACCAAAAGTTGGGGCATCCCCTTCACCTCTCACACCACTCAACTTTGGGGAGGTTTGTTCATTGCCCACCCCATTCATATATTACCCTCAGTTCATAACCGTCACCATAACTCTGCCGCCTTTCACAACCTCACTCAAAGAAACCATTTGAAATGTCATTCGAAAGTGGGCCAAGTGCGTTCCCATTCCTTCACCTCATTCATTCCTATAAAACCTCACCGGGGCAATCTCTCAACTCACTATCCTAAACAAGGCCTTGTCATTCTAATTGGGGCAGCTTTGTCCTTGTTATGACTGGGGCAACATCAAACTCTATGGGTTGAGACTAAATCTCTTTTGCTCCACCTTCCCTTTCAAAAGCCGAAGCATTCCCAATTCATCACCTTCTACGCCCCTAATTATTGTCACCACTAGACAGGGGCAAACTATTCAAAGACCTGAATTGGGGCAATCTTGTATCTCTTGAGCCCTCATAAGCTTCGGCAACAACCATGTCTGTCATTCCTTCACTTGCCATAAAAGTCCATGCCCTAAACCAATTCCAAGTTAACTGACTCATTCATTCACATTTGCACTCCTATGCATGCTTACTAGATAATGCTTCAAAGGAGAGAACACAAGTTGTTTACGTGATATCTAAAATTCAGTCATCATGGAAAGAAAGAGAAAACAAGTGAGGTTGTTTGTAAATAAAAACCTTGAGAACACCAGAGTTTGAGTCAAATTCCATTTTTCAACAAAATGATCAATGATCATCTCAAGTCCTTGCATTCAAAGTCTCGCATCTCATCATCACAAAAATGTTTACCTCATGCATCTAGGCATTATAGCACATGCATCAAAGCATTACATTTGCATCTTCACATTTTGTGCATTCATCACATAGCAAAAAGAAAAAAACATTCCACGTCATTGGCATCATGTTAATGTTCGCACTTCATAAAAAGAAAAAAAAACAAAATCATTGCATGTCATTCATCACTAGAGCATTACATTTTGCATCAGATATTTCACAGAAAAAACAAAGAAAGCAAAAAGAAAACAAAGAAAAGAAACCACAAAAGCAGCACAAAAACATTCCCTGTCATCCAACATTCCATATCATTCATCATTTCACAAGCATTCCTTTGTCATTCAATCATCAAACATTAAAACAGTGCATATGCATCATATTAACGTTAGCATTTCCATAAAAGAAAAAGAACAAGAATCATTGCATCAAACATCAGAGCATTGCATTTTGCATTTCATAGAAGAAGCAAAAAGAAACAAACAGAAGTTAGAACAGGAGCATTTCATTCATCAAAGCATCAATCACCGCATACATTTGCATTCAAACACCAAAACAATACAGTTGCATCACATCATACTTGCATCTCATAGAAGAAAAGAAAGCTAAAGCATCCCATGTCATTCATCATTTCATGTTATTCATCAGCAATATTCACAAAAGGCAAAGAAGGAAGAGTTTTCCATTGCATGTCATCTGCCATTTCATTACATATCATCAAACACCAAAATGTTGCATACCTGCACTTCATAAAAAGAGCAAAAGAAAAGAAGAGGAGAAAAACAAAAGAATAAATAAAGTCAGGCATTGCATTCATCAAGCATATGGAACAGTAGAAGATCATGCATTCATCCGACATAGACAAAAGAAATAAGGAGCTCATCATTCATCATAAGAAAAAAGAAAACAGCAATCATGGCATTTGCATCGCATGCATTTGTTCATTTTCAGCTACAGGTACAAAGAGAGGATGAGCACTTCGGTGTTAGCCCTCGCCCCCAGATTCCAGAAAATGTTCCCCAAGTTGGGAGTTCAGAAAGAAAAAAGAAAAGAGAGAAATAGAAAAAAAAAAAAAAAGAGAGAGCGTTCAAGCGCGCATTGCGGATTGGAGCACAGAGATCATCGCTCCCTTCTGCCCAGGTCTCACATCGTGTACGAGCAACGCGATGGACCGCAGCCCCATGTGAGGTTCAACGGAATAGTTGTATCAGCCTAAGATACAGTGGACGCCGTGCATTGATCAGTATATCAGTTCCGGAGCTGATAACGATCCCCCCGGTCGCTCGAAAAGGCCAACAGGAAGAGCGTGCTCCTCAAAGCAACGTGCAAACTCGGATTCGTCAAGAGTTCGTTTAAGGATTACAGGTTTTAGGCAGCCTGGGCAATTTACCGCTTTCTGCACGCAAGTGCCCATTTTACTTTTCTGTCTGCACGCAAGTGCCCATTTTACTTTTCTGTCTGCACGCAAGTGCCCATTTACTTTTCTGTCTGCACGCAAGTGCCCATTTTACTTTTCTGTCTGCACGTAAGTACCCATTTACTTTTCTGTCTGCACGCAAGTGCCCATTTTACTTTTCTGTCTGCACGCAAGTGCCCATTTTACTTTTCTGTCTGCACGTAAGTGCCCATTTTACTTTTCTGTTTGCACGCCAAGTGCCCATTTACTTTTCTGTCTGCACGCAAGTGCCCATTTTACTTTTCTGTTTGCGCGCCAAGTGCCCATTTACTTTTCTGTCTGCACGCAAGTGCCCATTTTACTTTTCTGTCTGCACGTAAGTGCCCATTTTACTTTTCTGTCTGCACGTAAGTGCCCATTTACTTTTCTGTCTGCACGCAAGTGCCCATTTTACCTTTCAGTCTGCACGTCAGTGTTCATTTACTGTTTTCGCATCAACACGAAAGTGTCTATCTTTCCACAAAAAAAAAAAAAAAAAAAAAAGAAATTCGGATTTCTCCAAACGGACAAAATTGGTATAATTTCTGAATTCTTTATTTCTATTTTACCTTCGAAATATGTCTCGCGCAATTCATATTTCTTGGTAAAATCCAAATAAAGAGGGGCAGCTGTCATACCCCAATTTTGTCCGGCTTAGGGCAAAACCCTAATTTTCAACCAAAAATAAGTAAATCAAGTCTTGGCATTCGTCCTAGAGGTTAGGGAGAGCATCATGCTTGCATCTTAGAAGTTTCAGAATGCATTTTAGGGTTAGAAAAGCATTGCATGGCATTTTAGAGCACTTTAGAGCATTTCTAGGGTTTCTAGGGTTTTTTCTCGTTCAAAGGGTATTTTGGTAATTTCGCCAAAAAGACGTATTTTCTCATCATGCATGCATTTCTAGGGTTTTAGAGTCATCCAAAAGGTCTCAGGATCATTGTTAGAGTGGAAATGAAGTTTGGAGCAAAATCAGGGTTTTTGGGTCAAAAAGGGCATTTTGGTAAGGTCCTATCACTTAAGGTCTAGGATACTTTAGTAGCTGAGAGAGTTTTTCAAAACATGCATGGTGCATCAAAATAGTTTTGAAAAATATTTTTAAAAATATTTTGGTTGAAGGATTGAAATCAAAATCCTATCCTTTTACAAAGATAATCTATTATCGTAATAGATTATGTGCCTGAATGTTTCAGAGCACATAATCGATTACTCTCCTATTTTAATTAAAACAAATAATCGATTAAGAGCTTGCCTTTCTTTCCTTTTTTATAAAGCATAATCGATTATCCTAAGCAAATAATCGATTAAGAAGTAAATGAAAGTTTCCTTTTTCATAAACATAATCGATTATTCTTTCATTCTCACTATATCACATAATCGATTATGTGCTTGCCTTACTCTTCCTTTTTAAGATCAATAATCGATTATTTCCTTAATATAACCATATCACATAATCGATTATTGTCCTGTTGTTGTTGTCCCAATTGACAACAATAATCGATTATGCACTCCTATAACTTCATATGATAATCGATTATCAAGTCATTCCTTGTTTCCATATTTATCTAAATAATCGATTATGCATATGTTTCACACATTCAACATAATCGATTACTTCATGCATTTATTTTTTCAAATCTTTCTACGCCTATAAATAGGCAAGTGTGTTTCACATTTCAAAGACGGACACATCACACAAGACCAGAGAGAAGAATTGCTACACACATTTTTCACGAGATCTGACACATTTTTCACGAGATCTGACGATTTTCACAAGATCAGAGGGATTTTCACAAGATCAGAGACATTCTCACGATCTATCACTTCAGAAAACTCTTATATTTTTTCGCACCGCTGGTCCGTCAAGAGCTGATCCTCCGTCAAGAGCTGATCCATTTCTATCTCCTCCATATTTGCATTTTCTTCCCTCAAGTAAGTGCATCTAGACCTTATTCTTGCATATTCTCATCATTTTTCATATTTGTGAAATTTCATTTGCAAAGATGTAGATCCTTACTTTGAGCACCATTTTTTTGTACAGATTTTAATCCTACGAATCTTTGTTGTTATGCTTTGATTTCGGGGTTATGTGCATGATTTTGTTTTTTAGTTGAAATAAAATATTGTTGTTAGTGATTGATGATCTAGCAATATGATTCCCACTAGTGCCTAGTGCACCTCGATCTAAGTGGTGAAGATTGCTAGAAGGGACTCAATTTAGCTTACGTGTTCAACCTCCCCCTTTCAAACCCTTTTAGTTTATATGTTGTTTAAATTGATGATTGGCAATGTGATTCACACTTGTGCACTTGTGCACTTAATCTTAAGTGTGAGGATTGACCAAAGTGATTCAACATTCTTTGATACTTTGGTCGCTAAATAATTTGCTTGCTTATGCTGGCCAATGATCATGATTGAGGCAACTTTTTTGTTTGAGCTTACAGCGTCATCGTCTACTCTCATATAGAATATCATTAATACTTAGATAGGTCCATTCCTTACATTGCATCTTCCACTAGATGTGCATTTAGATTCCCTTGCGTTTTGTAGAAATATTTGAGTATGGTTCTCGCCTAGCATCTTCCACTAGATGTGCATTTAGGTTCAATCTTGCCTACTCTTGTATTTTTGCTTGATGCCCAATTCAAGTTCCCTCCTTGCCTATCTATGCGTTGTGATCTACTATGTGTAGTTTAGACTTGATTTTTGTTTGCGAATTCAAATATTGTTGCTTAATGATTTGATTCCGCTGATTGCATTATGCTTGAATCCACCAATTCTTTCTTGCATTCATTGTTTTCATTTCTAAAACGACCTGGCACAAAAAACGGTTACTAGTGGCAATCCATCACAACCTTTGTTGGTTTGATTGCCATGAAAGCCTCAATTTCAAAAGAATTGTCGTAAGCATAAAGCAAGCTACTAGTGATAATCCATCACAACCTTTGTTGGTTTGATTATCATGAACGCGTCCAATTTCAAAAAGCATTTTAAGTATCAAAGAATCAAAAACAAGTTATTAGCGGTGGCCCATCATAACCATTGTTAGTTTAATCATCAAAGCAAAAAGACTTTCATTTTTAAGGCTCGTTAGAACTACGTCGCTTTGATTTCCATTTGGGATACGTAGGAGCGAGTCAAATTCTCGTCAAGCGCAACCATAAAAAGTTTAGCATTTGCATAACAAAAAGAAAAGAGTTATTTTCATCACTTTTGCAAACCAAGATCATTTTCAGGATGAAAACCTTTTCCTTTCTAAAAACATTTTCAACCCATTGTCGCTAGTGGCTAATCAGAACCTTTGTTCGTCTAGCCATTGGTAGCAATGTCTTTTTCCCAAAAGAACAACAAGCGATGATCACTCATAACCTTTGTTAGCTTGATTATTCGTGCCGATCAATCTCTTTCGAAAACCACTTTCAAAAAGACAAATAAAAAACGGGTTGCTACTAATAGTCAATCAGAACCTTTGTTCGTCTGACTGGCGGTAGTGACTCTCATTTTCAAGAGTACTTAGCGGTGATTACCCATAACATTGGTTAGTTTAATCATTCACTAAATGCTCGTCCTATTTCGAAAACTCACTAAAAAAGATAAAAAACAAAAACTTTTCAAAAAGACAAAGAAGAACTACGTAGCTTTGAGTTCTCCATCGCACCGGGAGATACGTAGGAGCGGGCCATGTCCCGTCAAGCACTTTTTTTCTAAAAAACCATTTTTCCCCCTTTTTCATAATAAATAAATATTTTCATTAAGAATTTTTCAATAAGAAATAGAGAGGCAAAAATCAAGTATTTTCAAGTCAACACACTAAAACCACACATTTAATTAAAGGTTCCCTCTCAGTAGAGAGGACGTGTGGGGTGCTAACACCTTCCCTGCGCGTAACCGACCCCCGAACCCTATTCTCTAGTTTCGCAAGACCAATCGCTTTCCAAAAAAGGTTTTCCTAATATTTTCCTTAATAAATATTGGTGGCGGCTTCATTGTCTTAAGAAAAGTTGTGAACGAGGAAGGTTCTCCCTCGGGGACTTTTTCGGGCGCAACAGCTCTTTTTCTTTATTTCTTTTTATATGCCCTAATTTTTGCTTAGGCTGCTCTCGCGAGTTTTCAACCTAACAGGCTTTTTTGATTATTTTTTTGTAAAGGACTTGCACCAAGGGAATACAATGTTGACAAGATGTCTAGTGATCACAAATTTGCCCCAGTTTGGAGGATCCAAGTGTTTGTTTATGAAATTTCATCATTGGGGACAAAACCAAAGAGTCAACTAAAAACTTGTGTGGAGAAACATGCACTTTATAGAGTGGTCGGGGTGAGACTCGGCATGAACAAGGGATGATGATAGGATGGAAAGGTGTGGACACTAACTGACTCAAACAAGAGCAAATGCACATCGCATACAAGTTCACTATACGAATGCTTCACAGAGAGTTAACATAGTTAGAGACACGATAGAAGAATTTTGATAACACATTAGTTAACAAAATGGACTATTTTGATCGTTTATCATGGGATGGATGAGATGCATAGTTTTGCTGACAAAAAATTATGGGCGAGCTGCAACATTGAAATTTTTTGAAAATTGAGTGTCTTGAAACAACTTGAGTTTGCAACTATGTTCGACCTCGTTTGAAATTTAGTAGGTTAAAATTTTTCAAGGAAGAATAATCAATTAAAATGTATTTGCAAGAACGCCTCATCAATTTTTTCAAAAAGTATGCTCATGTTTTTTTTTTAAATTATGAAATAAAATGTAATGGATGAATAACACATGATGATGGATATGAATGATGAAAATGCAAATCCATGAGATATGTTTCTAAAAAAATAACTTGCAAAAATAAAATATGATTTTTTAAATTTTTTCTTTTTAGAAGACCGGAAAAATGTATCAGTGTTTGTTTGAATGCAGGGGTATAAGGCGCATTTGTGTCCTACGAGGGTTCCTTAGAGAATAGGTCTACGGCTTGTCTATTGAGTGAACCTTTCAAATGGTAGCTCTAAAGAGTCCTACATAAGGTTCTTAGAGCCAACGGCCCCAGTTTAGAACACTGATCACGACAATAGGCAAGCTATTAGGAGTGCCAGCATTCTCAAGAGGGACCAAACTCTAGGTGAGACTTTCGTGACCACCCAACAGGACGCGCATTCAGTAGGCCATCACTACGCAGTCTCGTTCTAACTTAGGTTATTCTCTAGTCCGGGTACAGGACTATTCTCACGTGTGTGCAAAAGTGTGATAGTGGAGTGTGTGAAGGAGCAAAATATCAAGAATACCCCCCCAAGCTGCAAAACAAGCAAACATATATACAAAAAAGTGGTCTTCTATCCTAGGGTTTTCATATCACAAAAGAATAATATGCAATGAAAATAAAAGACAAAACTGGAAGGGTAAAAATAACATTAAATTAACAACTAATCCTACAACTAATTAGACTAGGTTTGACTCTCTAAATTGTCCCCAGTGAAGTCACCAGCTGTAGCGACCGAAAAATCCGGGAGAGGATTCCTCGAAGGTCCAAAAACAAAGCCGCCACCAAAGTTTAGTTTAAGAGAAAACAATGGAAAATCCCTTTTAGAATGGATAAGGGTCCTTGAGACCAGATAAGGGTTTGGGAGTCGGTTATGCGTGGGGAAGGTATTAGCACCCCACGACGTCCTTCTTAACGAAGGTTACCTGCTAACTAATTGTAGGAAAGAATATAAATTTTGAATTTTACCCTTTTTTATTTGGAAGAAAAAAGACTTAATAAAAATTTTGGTTTTTTGTGCTTGACAGGAATGGGCCCCTGCTCCTACGTATCTCCAGGTGCGATGGAGAAATCAAAGCTACGTAGTTCTTGGGTAGAAAAAGGTTTGTTGGTTGGTATTTTTTAATATAGGGGTTTTAGGATTATTGAGCTGTACAGTTCATTGGTCCTAGAACGATGACTAACCCGTCTGTACAGTCGACTTAGTCCCCTATTTTATAAAAATGGAGTTTTTGGAGCTTGGAAGATGGTTTGATGTGTGTTGGATTGATTTTATTGGAATAGGGATTTTAGGACTCTTGAGTCATACGTGTAACATCCCCTAATTAGCTAATTTAATTTATTTAAATTAGCGAAAAGGTTAAGGCGAACTGTTGGCTAAATCGAATATTTAGCACAAGAGTTTATTATGTGATAATTAAATTAACATGAACTTCTCAATTATGTGAGGATTGAAATAAATAATATTATTGTTTGAACATAATTGGTACCTTGTGCTAAGTGTAGAAGTTTGAGTGTAATTGTTGGATTAGAGGTGAATTAAATGAAGTGTTAATGAAGGAGGGCTGAAGAGTCTTTTCCAACATTAAATGGCTACCCCCCCCCCCCCCCAGCTGAACACACACACCCAGCCTTACTTTTAATTTCAGAAAAATTAAAAAGCAAGAGAAAGAAGGGGAGGGGAGAGTCGCGAGAGAGAAGGAGGAGGAGGGAAGAGGAGCCCAGCCAAGTCATTTCTGAATGCATGTCTCAATCTTAATTAAACACCATTGAAATCACCTTTTCCTTCTCTTCACACTGATACCCACCACATCACCATCACCCTCCTCCAAGCTAAATCACCATTGAAGAGCAATCAAGCTCAACTTGAGAAAATCTGAGTTATAAACCTTGCATGTCCTTGTTATAGCCCCTACATTCAATACCAAGGTTCACATTCAAGAACAATTCAGTTTGAAGTTCCTTTGAGGCAGCTAGGATTCGAATTGGGTAGCTTTCCTAAGGTGTAGGCAGCTGAGTTCGTTAGAGAAGCGGTGGGAGAGTTCGTGTGTTCTTGGTTCATTAGCCTCTGTCAAAGTCTCGATTTTGCGTGATTCTCATCACATTAGGTGAGTTCTATACTCGCTTAGGGACGTTTTTGATGTTGAGTCATTTTATTTTCTGAAACGATATTACTGAAATCCGCTTTGTGAAAACTTGACAAAAACGTTTGTATCGAAAAACCGTTAATGGTAAATTGTTCGAATTGATGAAATTGTTGATTGATGATATGTATTGTTTGATTTTTTAATCACTTTCGCTGGACTGGAATAATATTCGTTATGTTAGGATATCGACCGGAACGAAATTGGAAAGCGAAACGGATTTGGAAACGATGTCACGAAACTAGAAAAATTGGTCACTGTCAAGGACGCACGGAACGTACCTCACAAGGGCACGGGTCGTGCGCCTTGTTCGCAGTAGCCAAGAAAATGGATTTTTGACACAGCACGGGTCGTTCGCCCCTGGGCACGGACTGTGCGTGACCTACGCAAATCAGGTTTTTACAATTTTAGAACAAGCCCGGATCGTGCGCCTTGGTGGCACGGATCGTGCGCCCTGTACGTTTTTCAAACTGAGTTTTAATTGATACGCACGGGTCGTGCGCCTCTGGAGCACGGACCGTGCGGATCCTTCTGTTACCCTAATTCAAAATCCTTTTTAATCCATTCCAAACGATTCCGATTCCTTTCCGATTGATTTCCCAATGTTTCCCAAGAATGGAAACACACTTATGTCATGAAATGAAGGAAGTTTATGGAAAATCTCACAAGTTTTAAATGTTAAGGAAAACCGTACATTAGTAAGACGCGAGTGTACACACGTTAATTCATACAAGTCAAGGTAAGAAATGTTAATTCACGGCAAGATACCTTCCCTTGTGGAAGGGTAGACGGTACATGAATGAATTCTAGAAGGCCCAATGCGGGTACATGCATATATATATATATATATATATATATATATATATATATATATATATATATATATATATAAAATATATACAAGAGGTTAAGGGTGACGACCCTTAGAGGATTAGCATACTAGGGGAGGGGAAGTCATGATCCCCAAAACCTAGACTCAAAAGGTTTCGCCCACTAGTAATAGCGGGATGGGTTCACCGAAAGCCAAAGAAGTGCCTAAAAATAGGTAGGCTTGAGGTGTTATACTAAGATAATGAAAGGAAAGGAAAGGTAATGCGTAGTCGCTTAGTAGGGCTACAAATTACAAGAGGTAAAAGACATGTCCACATGGTTGATTAGTAGGACCATGAGTTCTCACGTAAAGAATAATTAACCGCTAGAGTTAGTAAGGGGTCTCAATAGGACTCACTGAGATAATGTTTATCTCACCCTTCATATTTGTGGTTTTTACAGAGAAACAGGGGAAAGCAAAGGCGACGAAGCACGGTTAGCCGATGCGACTCTTGGAGTCACTGAAGATTGAGTTTCATGTTTGGACCTTTGTCCCTTTTTCTGTTTGGATGTTATCGATTGTATAACGATCATGTATCAGTCGTAAATCGTTTCCGCTACTTTATGTTTTGAGTATTGAACACCAGGATTGTGTATAAGTCTTAAGTTAAGAAACTTAAGCATTTTGATGAAGTTAAGTACGGTTCGGAGAACCTTTTGATATGTATTATCGAAATTTTTAGTTTGTGTTCAATATTCATTAACAGGAAGTTACTCTGATGTATGCCATTTAGTGCATTTTGGTAGTTCTACGTGTTAGAATTTATCGGGGTGTTACATTATGGTATCAGAGCAGTTCGACCTAGTTGGGCTTAGACAGTTAGGGTGGTTTTGTCCCTCGAGTAATTCTGCTATTTTGCTTCTTATGATGCTAACAGACATTGAGACTGATCAACTTAATACTTGGTGTATCGTTTGCAGAATTATGGCAGGAGGATTGAGGAATAACCCACCAATTGATCCGCATTCTGCATGGATGCAGAATATGATCGAGAGGCAACAGAAGATGATGGAAGACATGTTACTAATGCAACAGGATGCTCAAGCTCAGCCTCAACAAGTTCCTGAGCCTCAAGTTGACCCAAGGAGGGTTTTCTCTGAATTTCTGAAAATGAAACCGTCCGAGTTCAGAGGAGGACCGGATGTCATGGAAGCCCAGTATTGGCTGGATGACATAGAGAAAATTTTCTTAACTATGCAAGTCACTGATGAGGACAAGCTGAGATTGGCGACACATATGCTGAAGGGAGAAGCCAACAACTGGTGGACTAACGCCAAGGCCATGATGGCAACTATAGGTACTCCCCGGACTTGGGAACATTTCAGGCAGGTATTTTTGGAGCAGTTCTTTCCGACAGCTATGAGGTTTGACAAGGAGAATGAGTTTTTGACTCTCACTCAAGGAGGTTCAATTGTGGGTCAGTACGCGGCTAAGTTTGAAGAGTTGTATCAATTCTTCGGTTTGGCCGGGTATGCTCCCAATGACAAGTGGAAAACTGATAGGTTCAAGTATGGGCTAAGGGAAGACATTGCTCGGAGCCTAAGTTCTTTTGCATATACCAACTATGCCGCCATGGTTCAGCAAGCTTACATAGCTGAAAGTCATTTGAAGAGGTTATATGCAAGCAGGAAAGTATTCCATCAGAATAAGAAGAATGATGGATCATCCACCAATCAGATGGGTCCCAGGCACAACTCCAACAAGGGGAAACAAGTTCAGTCGTCGAACTCCTCAAGATTCAGTACATGTTCGAACTGTGGAAAGTATCATCAAGGTAAATGTCAGATGGGATCCAACCAGTGTTTTACTGCAAGAAAGAGGGGCATTATGCACTTGAATGCCCAGCAAGGAAGAAGAACTAGGAAGACGGCCCTACTACTACAACGCACGGGAGGGTCTACACATTGGACGCCCAGAAGGTCACACCATCAGATAATCTACTAAGGGGTATGGGATCTCTTTTCTATAACTTCGTTAGTATTTTATATGATTCGAGTGCGACCCATTGTTTTATATCTCAAATCTATGTTGAACGGCTGGGATTGGCTTTAACTCCTTTGCCTCAACCAATCGCCATTAAGACTGCTGCTGAGGGTAGTATTCAAACCCAAGCGATATGTGAAAACTGTCTTCTATCAATTGGAGACAGAAATTTTGTGGTGGACTTCATTTGTTTACCAATGAAGGGCATGGACGTTGTCCTAGGAATGAGTTGGATGACGGCCAACCATGTGATTATTGATTGTTTTCATCGGACTATCGGTTTCGCCTCCGAGTCAGTGGAGCTACAACCGTCCAATTCTGAAGTTGTTATTTCTTTCACTTCGGCCAGTAACTGTTTGTTCCAAGGCGCAGAAGCTTATGTCATGATGTTGTCTGCATCCACTGAGACAGGTCTGGATTTATCTTCTGTGCAAGTTGTTAATGAATTTCTTGATGTGTTTCCTGATGAAGTTCCTTTGTTACCTCCGGATCGTGAGGTGGAGTTTTCTATAGAGTTGGTTCCGGGCACTGGACCAATTTCTATAGCCCCGTATAGAATGTCGCCGTTAGAGTTGAGAGAATTGAAAGTCCAATTGGAAGAGCTAATTTCCAAACAGTTTATCCGGCCGAGTGCCTCACCATGGGGTGCTCCAGTGTTGCTTGTCAAGAAGAAGGACGGAAGTATGAGATTGTGTATTGATTACCGTCAGTTGAATAACGTAACTATTAAGAACAAGTACCCTCTACCGAGGATTGATGATTTGCTAGACCAACTGAGGGGAGCTTCTGTATTTTCAAAGATTGATTTGAGGTCCGGCTATCACCAAATCAGGGTTCGAGCTTTGGACGTCCCGAAGACCGCTTTCCGTACGAGGTATGGACACTACGAATTTGTAGTGATGCCCTTCGGTTTGACCAATGCTCCAGCCATATTCATGGACTATATGAATCGGATTTTTAATCCCTACCTGGATCAGTTTGTTGTGCTGTTCTTTGATGATATCTTGGTGTACTCTAAGACAATTGAGGAGAATGTGCAACATCTCCGAATTGTTCTGAACGTACTCCGGGAGAAGAAGTTGTACGCTAAGCCATCTAAATGTGATTTTTGGATGCCCGAAGTTAAATTTCTGGGCTATGTGATATCTCAGGCTGGTGTTGCAGTGGATCCCAGTAAGATTGAAGCTGTGGTAGACTGGGAACAACCGTCTACGGTTACTGAGGTGAGAAGTTTCTTGGAATTAGCTGGGTATTATCGAAGATTCATTCAAGGATTTTCTCAGCTGGTTCTTCTACTCACTCGGTTAACTCGCAAGGGTCAGCCGTTTGTTTGGGACTCAGGCTGTGATGATTGTTTTGCGGAATTGAAGAATCGTTTGACTTCTGCACCTGTCCTGATTCTTCCAGATCTGTCCGTAGGATTCCAAATCTATTGCGACGCCTCTGGTAAGGGTTTGGTATGTGTCCTTATACAGAATCAACAAGTAGTTGATTATGCCTCCAGGCAGTTGAAACCGCATGAAGAGAATTACCCAACTCATGATTTAGAGTTGGCGGCAATTGTGTTTGCCCTAAAGATTTGGAGACATTACCTGTATGGGTCTTGTTTCGAAGTCTTTAGTGACCACAAGAGCCTTAAGTATTTGTTTGACCAAAAGGAGTTGAACAACAGATAGAGAAGATGGGTAGAGTTCCTGAAAGATTATGATTTTGAATTGAAGTACCATCCTGGTAAGGCGAATGTTGTGGCCGATGCTTTGAGCAGAAAGTCTATCCACACTGCAGAACTGATGATTCATGAGATGTCACTGTTGGAATCGTTTAGAGACCTTAATTTGAGAGTGAAGCCAAGAAGGAACAGGTTGGTGTTGAGTCACATTCGGATTTCGAGTCCTTTGAGAAATCTGATTCGCTCAGCCCAAGAGGTCGATTTAGAGCTGCAAGCGCAGAAGAGGTTGCCGAGTTACACCGAAGACTGTGATGCGTAATTTGTTTTGATGGTAGAATCTGTGTACCGAAGGATGAGAATGTGAAGAGGCACGTTTTAGAAGAGGCTCATAAGAGTCAGTTCTCAATACATCCTGGGTCTACCAAGATGTATCAAGATTTGAAACAGTTGTAATGGTGGCCAGGTATGAAAGTGGATATTGCAGAGTTTGTGTCTCGATGCTTGACCTGTCAAAGGGTCAAGATAGAGCACCAGAAGCCAGGCGGCCAGTTACAGCCGTTGAATGTCCCAGAGTGGAAATGGGAAAGCATTTCTATGGATTTTGTCATGGGGTTACCACGGTCCCAAGCCGGAAATGATTCTATTTGGGTAGTGGTGGATCGCTTGACCAAATCCGCCCATTTTATTCCGATACGTTCGAACCACAAAGTTGCTAAGCTAGCAGATGAGTATCTCAAGAATATTGTGAAGTTGCATGGAATTCCTACAAGTATCATCTGTGATCGAGATCCCAAGTTCACATCTCGATTCTGGAGAGCGTTGAACATGGCGTTGGGGACAACGGTGTGTGCTAGCACCGCTTACCATCCACAGACAGACGGGCAAACAGAGAGGACGATTCAGACATTGGAAGATATGTTGAGAGCTTGTGTACTTGGCTGTGGAAGCAGATGGGAGGATCATCTTCCAGTGGTGGAATTTTCATACAATAACAGTTATCATTCTAGTATCGGAATGGCACCATACGAGGCATTATATGGAAGGAAGTGTAGAACACCATTGTGTTGGTGGGATGTAGGTGAGCAGAGATTGTTGGGACCGGATTTGGTCCGTGAGACTACAGAGAAGATCCGTCAGATAAGGGAAAGGATGAAGGCCGCTCAGAGTCGACAAAAGAGTTATTCCGATAAGAGAAGGAGATCGTTAGAATTCGAAGAAGGAGACCATGTCTTTTTGAGACTTTCTCCAATCATCGGAACCGGTATCGCATTACGAGCGAAGAAGCTCAGACCTCGGTATGTCGAACCCTTCCAGATTATCGAGCGAGTTGGGCCGGTAGCGTACCGCATTGCCTTGCCTCCAGAATTGTCCAGATTACATGATGTGTTTCATGTATCGCAGTTAAGGAAGTATATTCATGACCCGAATCAGCCGTTGAGTCATGAAACGATCGACATCCAACCAGATTTATCTTAACAGCCTACTCCAGTTAGGATCATCGAACGTGGAGAGAAAACGCTCCGGACGAGATCAATTCCTATTGTCAAGGTGCTTTGGGACGGCGCATCGCACGACGAAGCAACATGGGAAGTAGAGGAGAACATACAGGTGAAATATCCCCACCTGTTCGATTGAGGTACGTTTTGTCAAATTTGAGGACAAATTTTTTAAAAAGTTGGAGTGATTGTAACATCCCCTAATTAGCTAATTTAATTTATTTAAATTAGCGAAAAGGTTAAGGTGAATTGTTGGCTAAATTGAATATTGGGTTAAATATGTTTTTGGTCCCTATAAAATTTGGGATTTCGTTTTTAGTCCCTACATTAACGAAATAGGCGTTTTGGTCCCTACATTTTTTTTCCGTTTTCATTAATAGTCCCTATCGTTAAATCCATCTGATTAGGCTTTTTTTATTTAGGGTAAAATATGTTTTTAGTCCCTACAAAATTGGGTCATTCTAAGTTTAGTCCCTACTTTAACGAAATAGGTGTTTTGGTCCCTATAGTAACAGCCTACAGTAACTGCCACGTCACACTTCCATTGCCTATTTAACGACAGGGACTATTAATGATAACGGGAAAAAAATGTAGGGACCAAAACGCCTATTTCGTTAATGTAGGGACTAAAGTTAGAAGGAGCCGATTTTGTAGGGACTAAAAACATATTTTACCCTTGAATATTTAGCACAAGAGGTTATTATGAGATAATTAAATTAACATGAACTACTCAATTATGTGAGGATTGAAATAAATAATATTATTGTTTGAACATAATTGGCACCTTGTGCTAAGTGTAGAAGTTTGAGTGTAATTGTTGGATTAAAGGTGAATTAAATGAAGTGTTAATAAAGGAGGGCTGAAGAGTCTTTTCCAACATTAAATGGCTACCCCCCCCCCCCCCCAGCTGAACACACACACACCCAGCCTTACTTTTAATTTCAGAAAAATTAAAAAGCAAGAGAAAGAAGGGAAGGGGAAAGTCGCGAGAGAGAAGGAGGAGGAGGGAAGAGGAGCCCAGCCAAGTCATTTCTGAATGCATGTCTCAATCTTAAACACCATTGAAATCACCTTTTCCTTCTCTTCACACTGATACCCACCACATCACCATCACCCTCCTCCAAGCTAAATCACCATTGAAGAGCAATCAAGCTCAACTTGAGAAAATCTGAGTTATAAACCTTGCATGTCCTTGTTATAGCCCCTACATTCAATACCAAGGTTCACATTCAAGAACAATTCAGTTTGAAGTTCCTTTGAGGCAGCTAGGATTCGAATTGGGTAGCTTTCCTAAGGTGTAGGCAGCTGAGTTCGTTAGAGAAGCGGTGGGAGAGTTCGTGTGTTCTTGGTTCGTTAGCGTCCGTCAAAGTCTCGCTATTTTGCGTGATTCTCATCACGTTAGGTGAGTTCTATACTCGCTTAGGGACGTTTTTGATGTTGAGTCATTTTATTTTCTGAAACGATATTACTGAAATTCGCTTTGTGAAAACTTGACGAAAACGTTTTTATCGAAAAACCGTTAATGGTAAATTGTTCGAATTGATGAAACTGTTGATTGATGATATGTATTGTTTGATTATTTAATCGCTTTCGCTGGACTGAAATAATATTCATTATGTTAGGATATCGACCGGAATGAAATTGGAATCGAAACGGATTTGGAAACGATGTCACGAAACTGGAAAAATTGGTCACTGTCAAGGACGCACGGATCGTGCCTCAAAAGGGCACGGGTCGTGCGCCTTGTTCGCAGTAGCCAAGAAAATGGATTTTTGACACAGCACGGGTCGTGCGCCCCTGGGCACGGATTGTGCGTGACCTACGCAAATCAGGTTTTTACAATTTTAGAACAAGCCCGGATCGTGCGCCTTGGTGGCACGAATCATGCGCCCTATACGTTTTTCAAATTGAGTTTTAATTGATACGCACGGGTCGTGCGCCTCTGGAGCACGGACCGTGCGGATCCTTCTGTTACCCTAATTCAAAATCCTTTTTAATCCATTCCAAACGATTCTGATTCCTTTCCTATTGATTTCCCAATGTTTCCCAAGAATGGAAACACACTTATGTCATGAAATGAAGGAAGTTTATGGTAAATCTCACAAGTTATAAATGTTAAGGAAAACCGTACATTAGTAAGACGCGAGTGTACACACGTTAATTCATACAAGTCAATGTAAGAAATGTTAATTCACGGCAAGATACCTTCCCTTGTGGAAGGGTAGACGGTACATGAATGAATTCTAGACGGCCCAATGCGGGTACATGCATATATTTATATATAATATATACAAGAGGTTAAGGGTGACGACCCTTAGAGGATTAGCATACCAGGGGAGGGGAAGTCATGATCCCCAAAACCTAGACTCAAAAGGTTTCGCCCACTAGTAATAGCGGGATGGGTTCACCAAAAGCCAAATAAGTGCCTAAAAATAGGTAGGCTTGAGGTGTTATCCTAAGATAATGAAATGAAAGGAAAGGTAATGCGTAGTCGCTTAGTAGGGCTACAAATTACAAGAGGTAAAAGACATGTCCACATGGTTGCTTAGTAGGACCATGAGTTCTCACGTAAAGAATAATGAACTGCTAGAGTTAGTAAGGGGTCTCGATAGGACTCACTGAGATAATGTTTATATCACCCTTCATATTTGTGGTTTTACAGAGAAACAGGGGAAAGCAAAGGCGACGAAACACGGTTAGGCGATGCGACTCTTGGAGTCACTAAAGATTGAGTTTCATGTTTGGACCTTTGTCCCTTTTTCTGTTTGGATGTTATCGATTGTATACAGGAAGTTACTCTGATGTATGCCATTTAGTGCATTTCGGTAGTTCTACATGTTAGAATTTACCGGGGTATTACAATACGGCTCATTCATCCTAGAACGTTGACTAACCCGATTGTACAGTCGACTTATTCCCATATTCGTTTTTGATTTGTGAAAAGAAATGTGTTTGTGTTTATTTTAATTTAGCAATTGTTTGTTTTAAATAGGGATTCTAGGACATGATCCGTAACGTTCATTAGTGACCTAAAAAGCAGACTAACCCGACTGTACAGTCGACTTAATCCCCTATTTTGAAAATAAGATTTTTATTTTTGGAGGAAAATGATTATTTTGTTTTTTTGTTTTGAATATGAACGAAAAGTTAACAAAGAAGAAAAAATGAAAAGTGCAACTAGTGAAAAATAATTATCAATAATATTTAAAAATAAACTAATTAAAAGAAAAATAAAATAAAAAAAGGAAGGGGGAGAGAGAGAGAGCGAGAACTTCGCTAGGATAGAGAGAGAATGTGTTCAGTGTTCTTGTTGAATCACTGTGGTGTGTTTTTCACTGTGGACAGAGCCTCCTTTTATAGGTGAAGGGTAAGGTAAATGGTGGACAAGTTGACTTGCTAGGCAAGTCGACTTGCTGGGCAAGCAGCTTGTTGCGCTGAAGGTTGATACAATTGACACCCCCCTTTTATTATTTTCGTTTTTTCTATTAATTTTGATTTTTTGCAACTTTATTTTATATTTTGGTGATTATAAATGAAAGCAAAAATGATTTTTTTGTAAAATACTTAAAAACTTATTATTTTTTTAAATATGAAAGGTTATTTTTGACTAAAAGACAAATCTAAAAAAAACAAGTTGGGCCAAAGCCCGATCGGAAAAATCTAACATAGGCCCAATAAAGTGAATTACTACGCACATGCCCAATAAAACGAGATAGCATCCGAACAAGCTCAAAAGCTAACTCACGGTAATAGGACCTGCAAACTGGTAAAAATAACGACGATTGTAGTAAAAAGAGCGGACAAAATTGGGGTATAACATTTGGTCAATGATAATTGGGAAGTGTTAAGGAAGGGATTAGGGAAGGTTTGGGATCAAACGGAACAGCCTGAGACCTGTTTTAAAATTTGGGACAGAACAATGTGCACGGTTCGTGCACCTCTACGCACGGGTCGTGCACCCTTAAAACTCATTTTTATAAAGATGGACAGAGGGAGGCGCACAGGTCGTGCTCCAATACGCACGGGTCGTGCGTCCCCTGCAGAATTTAGGCTTGTCCTGATTTCGCGTATTTTGCTATTCCGATCAATTCCGATACACATTCTGCTCAATTCCTAACTTAACAACAGTCAAAAACACATTGCAAACATGTCATTCAACAACAATCAACCTCAAATCATCACTCAATCATCAATTCATCAATCAAACTCAATTTGACATCCAATGTGATATCAACGGTTTTCGTACAAAAACATTTCTAAATCACGTACAACAAACCGAAATAACACTTCAAACATATCCAAGGCTTCCCAATGATTCATTTAACATTCAAACATCAAACTGAAACGAATTCAAACCACATTTCGTTAAAATACGTTTAACGTTTTTTCGACTAAAACGATATTTAGCACACGAGTCAAACCGAAAACAACTCAATTAAAATGAAACCTCAACTTAACATATCAATCACTCAAAACATCGAAGAACTCACCTTGCGTGTTGGTCGACTCGAACACATAACGCGCGAGAAATCTCAACTTAGAACCTAGGCACCAACCATGATCTCCTAAGGCTTCAAGTTCATCCCAAAGCTCCAACTTTGATTCCTAGCTTCCCAAAAGCACTATTCATCATCTCCTAGCTCCAAGTGAGCTTCAAACATAAAACCCCCATTTGAACCCAAACCTTGATTCTCCAAAAATAACCCAAACTTTAGTGATTTGATCTTTCCAAACAACAATCTAACTCTTAAGGAGCACTAATCACTATCCTAATCTTCCCTTTGAGCTTCAAACCTCAAACTACACATTTTCCTCTTAAAATTCGAAAATGGTAACTTGAAGGAGAATGAGTTGTTTGCTTTGATTTTAGCATCAAAAGGAAGAGGAAGAGAAGGTGATTCTCTTTGTAAAATAAAAAAGGTGCTTACCTTGGAAGTTTTCTTCTCCCTCTCTTCTTCTCCTTCACGCCTCACTCTCTTTTTCTCCATTTTTTCCTCTTTTCTTTCTTTCTTGGTCTACGGCTCTCACTCTCTCAATTCCCTTTCTTTTCATTTCTTTTTCTTTTTATAACAACATTTAAGTGATGTCTACTTCACCGTAATAAAATCACATGCTAGGAAAATTTCCAATTTAGACATCTTAAAAATCTGCCATTTGTCCAAAATTGGGGGCATTTTCGTTATTTTACAACAAAACTACAAAAACTGAAGAAAAATAAAGTAAAAAGGCTGACGCGCTACGGTACTGACGCGCAGCTTTTTGTAGTTTTTTTTCAGCGCTACAGTGACGCACTACAGTGACGCGCTACAGTGAAATGGTACAGATTTTATTTATTTTTTATTTTTTAAAAAACTTTTTACTTTTTAAAAAATAATTTTTTCCTTTATAAAAAACTGTTTTTAAAACTGTTTTTTTTTTTTAAATTCCTTTCATATTTTTTTCCAGTTTTAGTTTGTCATAAAAATAAAATTTTTTACCCCTTTTTTACTAAAATTAATTACTCACTATTTTTATAATTTAGTGAAATTTTTAAAAAAAAATTCCTTTCATATTTTTTTTCCAGTTTTTGTTTGTCATAAAAATAAAATATTTTACCCCTGTTTTACTAAAAATAATTACTCACTATTTTTATAATTTAGTGAAACTACTAAAATTAATTATTTTTTTTACAACGGTCAAATTAATTATGTTTTACTATAATCTTTGTATTAAAACTATTAAAATCAATCAGTTTAACCACTAATAATAGTAAAAAAAAACAACTTTAGTCACTAGCAAACTTTACAAAATAACTTACTTATAATTAAACGATAATGATTTTAAAATTAACTTTTTTATAAATAAATGAATATGATTAAATTAATATTAAGTCATATAGAAAAAATAAGTCATAACGTGGCAACGAGAGCGACAATGCGAGACTGGAAATGGAATCGACAACGAGAGTGACAACGGGAAATGAGTGGGAACGAGAGAGGTAAGGAGAGCGCCAACGAGAGTGCCAACAGGAGGGTCATCGAGGATGCAAACAGGAGGGTCAACGGGGATGCATATTTTACCTCTAATGTCCAAATACATTATTATGGATCAATTTAATTCTAATTGTCAATCTCCTTAAATTTTAAAAATTCGTTTTTTTTTGATAAAAACGGTTTTTCATAAATAAAAAATTTAAAAATGTTTTTTTAAATATTTTTTAAACATTTTTTTTAAAAGTCTTTCTTCATAATTTTAAAAATATGATTTAATTAATATTTTAAAATGTATTTTTTTTAAAAAAGTCTTTTTTTTCATCATTTTTTCCAACGGGACTGCCAACATGAGTGCCAACGAGAGCGCCAACGGGGGTGCCAACGGGAGTACCGACTTTTTTTATACTTTTTCCAACCCAACTATTTTAAAAAAATAAATTTTTTTATTTATTTTTATAATTTACTCAAACTACTAAAATCATTCAATTTAACCACCACTATTTGTCAAAAAAAACTTTTGTCAAAAAAATATATTGTCAAAAAAACCCATATCTTTATCAAAATTTATAAAGAAAAATTCCAAAAAACTAAATTATTAAATTCATATTATACTCAGTAATTAAATAATTTAAAATTTATTATTTACTATAATCTCTCTATTAAAACTACTAAAATTACCAAATTAATCTCTCTACTCAATCAATTTAACCACTACAAAAAATTACCAAGTTAGTATTTTATAATTACTAAAAAGGAGTAAAATGCCAACGGGAGTGCCAACGGGATGGCCAGCGAGAGGGACAACGGGGATGCAAACGGGAGGGCCAACGGGGATGCATATTTTACCTAAAATCTCATTTTCATTTTTCTTCATTTTCACTCCATTATTAACATTATAAAAAATACCGACATTTTTAAACTTTTTCAAGCACAACTTATGAATAAATCATACATTTTGGACATTGTTCACAACTTATGATTATCTTTCAAATTACTATTATGACTTCATGGCAATACACGAACCATACAGTATCACCCGTGCGTATGCACGGGTAAAAAACTAGTTGAGGGTTAAAAGACCATAATACCCTTAATCTCTTATATCTTCCCTAAACTACCCCCATTCTTTACTATTCACTTAAAACCCTACAACAATTAATAATTAATCTAGCACTCAATTAATAAAATTATTGATTAAGCACTAAATTAAATTATTTGGGTTAAACATCAAAATAATTAGCTTAATTATTTTGGGGATGTTACATTTGTCGATGGTTGAAAGGATTGAGGATGTCAGATGGCTATTCTTCTAATCTTGCAAGATGTGCATATGTGAATACTATAACACCCCTTTTCTACCCGGTAATTATTTGATAAAAATCAGAGTTTACAAAAACTTTAATTCATAATTCGAAAAAGGATGTCACACATTCATCGTTAAATAACACGTCTCATACGACATAGATAACACCTGGTCAAAATACATCACCACGCAGCGGAATATAATATAAGTTTTAAAACATAAAATAACAACGTCCTGAAAATGGACTCCAAATGACAAAATACAATAATCCAAAGTTTAGCGTTTATCCCCCCCTTGAGTGTTACACATCAAAGCAAAGGACACTGACGACACCGACACAGAATAGCGAAGGTACCTAAGCCTTCACTCGCAATCACTTGCACGTTACCGCATGGGGTAACATTCAAACAGAAGGGGTGAGATATCTCCAATATAATAGCATAAAATGATAGGAAATATGCTAGAATACGACAACTATGTCTACCACCTCACTACGCACACCAAATCGTAAACACACATCAATTATAATTATACATCAATTATAAACACCACATTCAGTCACCAAATGTCATGACGATGCATGAATGCAACCCACACCAATGGGCATATGCATGTGGTACCAAAATCACCAAAAGTCTTGCCCGTAAATAGGGGCGTCACCAAAATTGAGAGCTTTCACACCAGGCTCACCAATTCACCAAAAATCGAGCATTCACACCAGGCTCACCAGTTTTAGAAAAATTTGAGCTTTCACACCTAGCTCCAAGACCAAAGGTCTTCACCAAAATAATGCATATGCTGTATGCGACACCATGAATGCACACAAACAATCACCAAATTAGTCACAATATGACACACCAACAATAATCACCAAATACCACCAAAGTTGGGCTTTCAAACCTAGCCACAGCGACACCGAAAACACCAACCACCCGACACAACGGAACACCAAGACTTGGAACCTTCACACCTATTTCCAACAACACCAAGGTTTGAGCCTTCACACCTAGCATCAAACCGCACCAAGACACCAAGAGGACATAATTTTCCAAAACAGCACCAAGACACCAAGATGACAACCATTTTCCAAAACAGCACCAATACACCAAGATGACAACAGTTTTTCCAAAAACGTTTGAGACACGAGGGTTTTTTTTTTCACAACACCGGAGACAAACGACAATTTTCCAAAGTATTTGAGACACAACAACTTCCTTTATAAAACATCACCATTTAACGACTACACCAACGGTAAAACAACTTTTCCAGAAAAATGGGCCACTTTGCTTCAAATGAGAATATTCAGTTAGGCCTCTGAATAAGCTTTCCAAAACATTTTGAAACGTCTAAATCGGACTCCCGAGTCAAAAGATATGTCAAAAACAAAATCGGGGAAAAATTGAGCAACATCCTGAAAATGGCGCCCAGCCACAGGGCGCCTAGCAGGAACACGCAACACAGAAAATTGGCGCCCAGGAGCAGGGCGCCCAGCAATAGGCAACAACACTGAACTTGGCGCCCGGGAGCAGGGCGCCTGGCAACCAACGCAACACAGATGACTTTGGCGCCCAGGAGCAGGGCGCCTAGCAACAGGCAGCAACACAACAGGCAACACTGCAGGACATGGCGCCCTTGGCGCCCAGACAACCCAGAACACAACAGAAACGCAACTTGGCGCAGGAGCACACCCCAGACACGGCGCCCATGGCGCCCATGACTCAGAACTCAACAGCAACAACTTCCTGGCACACAGACACACACACCAGGCACGGCGCCCAGGCACTGGGCGCCAAAAATAGCAACATGACACCAAAACGCAACATTGGCACACGGCGCCCAGCAGCAGGGCGCCAAAATCATCAACTAGGACAATGGCGCCCATGGCGCCCGAGGGGTCTATAATTTCGTTAATTCACCAATTTACATCACCAATTGTTAATCACCAACACCAATCACCATAATTTGCGAATCACAACACCAAACAAACATTTTATCGAACACCTAACACACAATTAGGACTAACAACAATGAATCACCAATTTTAGGATCACAACAATCACCAACGAGCAAGTATTTTCAATCAACCTATATACAATTCGACTAACACCAAACTACACATCGAAATCAAGCCCTAGGCATCATAGGATCTATCCCCACATAAACCCCATTATAAGGAAGAACCCCACCCTTACCTTATAGTCGGAGAGCACCAATTCTCTTGATCGAGTCACCAACAAAAACCTCAGCAACACAGCTCCTCTCTGCTCCCTTGAATTTGCGAAATTCTCTTCTTCCTCTTCTCCCTTGTATGCGCGTCGTACCCTTCTCTCTTCTCCTCTCTCTATTCGCAACTTTCTTTCTCTCTTTCTCAAGCCAATTCGCAAATGCCACCAAACCCTAGCCTAGGCGCTTCTCCTATGCGCCTAGCTAGCGGGCTTGGATCACGGGCTTTCCTCCAGCTTAAGCCCGATCACTAATGCCATCCCCTAATATTCAATTACACACCTCTTAATCCAACGTTAAAATAATTACACCAACTAACATAAATAAAATAAATAATTGAATACCTAAATATTTAATTAAATAATTTAATTAAATATTTGGGCGTTACAACTCTCCCCCACTTAGAATGTTTTCGTCCTCGAAAACTCACCTGAATCAAACAGCTCTGGATAGGACTCCCGCATCTTACTCTCCAACTCCCAAGACATGCTCTCACCGGCAGCTCCTAACCAGACCACCTTCACCAATGCAATTTCCTTGCCTCTTAACACCTTCACCTCATGATCTTCAATCCGCACAGGCATAGTCTCCACCGTGAGATTATCCCGCACCTCCACGTCATCCATGTGGATCACATGAGATGGATCCGAAACATACTTCCGAAGTTGCGACACATGAAACACGTCGTGCAAATTCGAAAGATTTGGCGGTAAAGCCACTCTATACGCCACATTCCCAGCTCTTCCGGAAATCTGATAAGGACCAATGAATCTAGGAGTGAGCTTCTTCAACTTCAAAGCACGGCCAACCCCGGTCACTGGAGTGACTCTCAAAAATACATGCTCACCTTCCTGGAATTCTAAATCTTTTCTCCCCTTGTCGTGATAACTCTTCTGACGACTCTGCGAAGCCTTCATCTTCTCACGGATCAACTTTATCTTCTCGGTTGTCTCTCGAACAATTTCTGGTCCAAGCACCACACTCTCTCCAGACTCATACCAACACAACGGGGTTCTACACTTCCGACCATACAACGCTTCAAAAGGGGTCATCCCGATACTAGAATGGTAACTATTGTTATACGTGAACTCAATTAACGAAAGATAGGAATCCCACGAACCTCCTTGTTCCAACACACAAGCCCTCAACAAATCTTCTAATGACTGAATTGTCCTCTCTGACTGACCATCTGTTTGAGGATGATATGCCGAACTCAACCTCAGCTTAGACCCCAACTTTTCTTGCAAACTCTTCCAGAAATCTGAACTAAACCTCGGATCTCTATCCGAAACAATACTCTTAGGAACTCCATGAAGCTTCACAATCTCCCTGATATAAATCTCTGCCAACTTCGACACCGGATACGTGATGCTGATAGGAACAAAATGAGACGATTTCGTTAACCTGTCAACAATCACCCAAATTGCATCATACCCTTTCGCAGTATTAGGCAATCCCGTTACAAAATCCATCGAAATGCTATCCCATTTCCACTCCGGAATTTCTAACGGTTGCATCAATCCAGCAGGCTTCTGATGCTCCACCTTTGACTTCTGGCAAGTCAAACAGGTATACACAAATTGTGCTACATCTCGCTTCATACCAGGCCACCAAAACAGCTTCTTCAGATCTTGGTACATCTTTGTAGCTCCCGGATGAATACTTAACTTACTTCGATGACCCTCTTCTAGAATTGCTCTCTTCAGCTCTGTGCCTTCAGGAATACAAATCCTATCACGGAATCTCAAAACACCTTGCGCATCCAACTTAAAGTCACTACCCTAAGGCTGATCATCCGTGACCATCAAACCCACCAACTTGATATCTAACTTCTGACAACCAGAATTCACACTTAGACAATTTAGCAAACAGCCTCTTCTCTTTCAGGACCACCAATACTAATCTCAAATGCTCCGCATGCTCTTCCTCCGATTTCGAATAAATCAGGATGTCGTCAATGAACACAACCACGAACCGATCCAAGTAAGTATGGAATATGCGATTCATGTATTCCATAAATACACTCGGCGCGTTAGTGACACCGAACGGCATCACCGAATACTCATAATGCCCATACCGCGTCCTGAAAGCAGTCTTCTGAACATCTTCATCATTCACCTTGATCTGATGATAACCTGACCTCAAATCAATCTTGCTGAACACTCGAGCACCCACTAACTGATCCATCAAATCGTCTATCCTCGGTAGTGGATACTTGTTCTTAATAGTCACCTTATTCAGCTGCCTATAATCAACACACAACCTCATGCTTCCATCCTTCTTCTTCACCAGCAACACAGGAGCTCCCCATGGCGATACACTCGACCTAATAAACTTCTTCTCAAGCAGATCTTCCAGTTGCTTCTTCAATTCAGACAATTCTGACGCAGACATCCTGTACGGTGCCATAGACACAGGCCTCGTACCGGGTACCAGCTCAATAGAAAACTCCATTTCCCTCTCAGGCGGCACACTTGGAATCTCATCAGGAAAAACTTCAGGAAATTCGCGCACCACTTGCAACTCCTCAATGATAGCTTGATTCTCAACAGACAGCGATGCCATCAGCGAGAATAACTGAACTCCCTCCTTTTCTAACTTCCGCAACTGACTAGCAGATAACAAACTAGACTCTTCCTCTCCAAAGCTCACACACTTGCGACGACAATCAATGCAAACATGGTTATGCTCCAACCAGTTCATGCCCAAAATTACATCTAATCCACTCAGCGGCAAACAAACAAAGTCCACAACAAAGCCTCTGTCGAAGATCGACAATGGACACTGAGAACACACTAGAGAGGTAGTTACCGACCCCTTAGCTGGAGTGTCGACAACCATCTCTCCATTCATAGCAGACATTATAAGACCCAACTTCTTACAACAATCAGCAGCAATAAAGCAACGAGTAGCACCAGTATCAACAATAGACTTTAAAGGAGTACCATTAATGAAGCACGTACCTCTAATGAGTCCATCATCTTCAGTGGGCTCTTCACCTGCTAAAGCAAACACCTTTCCACTGGACCTTTTTTTCTTCGGCTTTGGACACTGAGTACTGATATGCCCCTCTTCACCACAGTTGTAGCAGACCACTCCCTTGCGCTCACATTCGGCCACCACATGACCGTCCTTACCGCACTTGAAACACTTCTTTATGTCGCTTCTGCACATAGCACTCTTGTGGCCAGGCTTGCCACACTTAAAACACACAATGCTAGCTGGGGCATCTCCCCCACTAGTCCTCTTGTCGGCATCAGCTCTCTGCTTACCCTTGCCCGCAGGGACCTCATACGGCTTACTACGGCCTTGAAACTTGCTCCTCTTATCATTCACAATCTTGTAGTGAGCATTACTATCCTCCTCAATAATTCTGCAACTATCAATCAAGTCAGCAAAGACACGGATCTTCTGATATCCGATTGCCTTCTTGATCTCGGGCCTCAAACCATTCTCAAACTTGAAACACTTAGAAAACTCAGCATTAGCTCCAGTGTAATGCGGATAGAACTTTGCTAGCTCCACGAACTTAGCGGCATACTCCGATACGGACATACTCCCTTGTTTTAGCTCCAGGAACTCAATCTCTTTCTTCCCTCGGACATCTTCAGGATAATACTTACGGTTAAACTCTTTGTTGAACACTTCCCAGGTAATCTCTTCATTAGCAGTCTCCAACCTCTGCCTTGTCTCTAACCACCAATCATCAGCTTCCTCAGCTATCATATGCGTACCATAGCGGACCTTCTGTGCTTGGGTACAATCCATCACTCGGAAAATCCTCTCCATTTCTTTCAACCAAGCCAAACCACCATTGGGATCATACTTGCCCTTGAACGTGGGCGGATTCTCTCTCTGAAGTGTCGCCAGACTGCGAGTCCCAGCATTCTCACCACCAGCATTCTGCTGATTCTGAACAGCCTGCGCCATAGCACCTCGAGCAGCAGCAATTGCAGTATCATTCCTCCCAGCCATTTCAACTCACTTGCTGCAAAACAACCAACAGTTAGATATAATTGACAACACACCATTGTCAATTGACACTACGACTGGACAACTTGGCCGGACAGACCAAACTTTTGCTCTGATACCACTAATGTAACACCCCTTTTCTACCCGGTAATTATTTGATAAAAATCAGAGTTTACAAAAACTTTAATTCATAATTCGAAAAAGGATGTCACACATTCATCGTTAAATAACACGTCTCATACGACATAGATAACACCTGGTCAAAATACATCACCACGCAGCGGAATATAATATAAGTTTTAAAACATAAAATAACAACGTCCTGAAAATGGACTCCAAATGACAAAATACAATAATCCAAAGTTTAGCGTTTATCCCCCCCTTGAGTGTTACACATCAAAGCAAAGGACACAGAATAGCGAAGGTACCTAAGCCTTCACTCGCAATCACCTGCACGTTACCGCATAGGGGTAACATTCAAACAGAAGGGGTGAGATATCTCCAATATAATAACATAAAATGATAGGAAATATGCTAGAATACGACAACTATGTCTACCACATCACTACGCACACCAAATCGTAAACACACATCAATTATAATTATACATCAATTATAAACACCCCATTCAGTCACCAAATGTCATGACGATGCATGAATGCAACCCACACCAACGGGCATATGCATGTGGTACCAAAATCACCAAAAGTGTTGCCCGTAAATAGGGGCGTCACCACAATTGAGAGCTTTCACACCAGGCTCACCAATTCACCAAAAATCGAGCTTTCACACCAGGCTCACCAGTTTTAGAAAAATTTGAGCTTTCACACCTAGCTCCAAGACCAAAGGTCTTCACCAAAATAATGCATATGCTGTATGCGACACCATGAATGCACACAGACAATCACCAAATTATTCACAATATGACACACCAACAACAATCACCAAATACCACCAAAGTTGGGCTTTCAGACCTAGCCACAACGACACCGAAAACACCAACCACCCGACACAACGGAACACCAAGACTTGGAACCTTCACACCTAGTTCCAACAACACCAAGGTTTGAGCCTTCACACCTAGCATCAAACCGCACCAAGACACCAAGAGGACATAATTTTCCAAAACAGCACCAAGACACCAAGATGACAACCATTTTCCAAAACAGAACAAATACACCAAGATGACAACAGTTTTTCCAAAAACGTTTGAGACACGAGGTTTTTTTCTTTCACAACACCGGAGACAAACGACAATTTTCCAAAGTATTTGAGACACGACAACTTCCTTTTTAAAACATCACCATTTAACGACTACACCAACGGTAAAACAACTTTTCCAGAAAAATGGCCCACTTTGCCTCAAATTAGAATATTCAGTTAGGCCTCTGAATAAGCTTTCCAAAACATTTTGAAACGTCTAAATCGGACTCCCGAGTCAAAAGATATGTCAAAAACAAAACCGGGGAAAAATTGAGCAACATCCTGAAAATGGCGCCCAGCCACAGGGCGCCTAGCAGGAACACGCAACACAGAAAACTGGCGCCCAGGAGCAGGGCGCCCAGCAACAGGCAACAACACTGAACTTGGCGCCCAGGAGCAGGGCGCCTGGCAACCAACGCAACACAGATGACTTTGGCGCTCAGGAGCAGGGCGCCTAGCAACAGGCAGCAACACAACAGGCAACACTGCAGGACATGGCGCCCTTGGCGCCCAGACAACCCAGAACACAACAGAAACGCAACTTGGCGCAGGAGCACACCCCAGACACGGTGCCCATGGCGCCCATAACTCAGAACACAACAGCAACAACTTCCTGGCACACAGACACACACACCAGGCACAGCGCCCAGGCACTGGGCGCGAAAAACAGCAACATGACACCAAAACGCAACATTGGCACACGGCGCCCAGCAGCAGGGCGCCAAAATCAGCAACTAGGACAATGGCGCCCATGGCGCCCTAGGGGTCTATAATTTCGTTAATTCTCCAATTTACATCACCAATTGTTAATCACCAACACCAATCACCATAATTTGCGAATCACAACACCAAATAAACATTTTATCGAACACCTAACACACAATTAGGACTAACAACAATGAATCACCAATTTTAGGATCACAACAATCACCAACGAGCAAGTATTTTCAATCAACCTATATACAATTCGACTAACACCAAACTACACATCGAAATCAAGCCCTAGGCATCATAGGATCTATCCCCACATAAACCCCATCATAAAACCCCCATTATAAGGAAGAACCCCACCCTTACCTTATAGTAGGAGAGCACCAATTCTCTTGATCGAGTCACCAACAAAAACCTCAGCAACACAGCTCCTCTCTGCTCCCTTGAATTTGCGAAATTCTCCTCTTCCTCTTCTCCCTTGTATGCGCGTCGTACCCTTCTCTCTTCTCCTCTCTCTATTCGCAACTTTCTTTCTCTATTTCTCAAGCCAATTCGCAAATGCCACTAAACCCTAGCCTAGGCGCTTCTCCTATGCGCCTAGCTAGCGGGCTTGGATCACGGGCTTTCCACCAGCTTAAGCCCGATCACTAACGCCATCCCCTAATATTCAATTACACACCTCTTAATCCAACGTTAAAATAATTACACCAACTACCATAAATAAAATAAATAATTGAATACCTAAATATTTGGGCGTTACAAATACCGGGAAGATGTATGGGATGAAAAGTCATGACTGTAATGAATTCATGGAGTGTTTGCTTCCAATTGCTTTTAGTTCGTTGCCAAAGTGTGTTTTGGAACCACTTACTGAAGTGAGTCAATTTTTTAAAAACATGTGCTCTTCAACATTGAGAAAAGATGATCTTATTAAGATGGAGCAAAATATTCCTTTCATTATCAGTAAGTTGGAGAAAATACTTCCTCCTAGTTTCTTTGATTCCATGGAGCATCTTCCGGTTCACCTTGCATATGAAGCAAGGCTTGGTGGACCAGTTCATTATAGGTGGATGTATCTATTTGAGAGGTAATTATCAATTTCGACATTTTAATTAATGTGCATATTTAGTATGACTATTTATTTAATCAACTCCCCTTCCTCCACATATTTAGATCGATGGGTGATTATAAATGATCAGTGAAGAATATAGCTAGAGTCGAATGATCGATCTGCGCAGCTTACTTACAACGTGAAACAATTTATGTCTGTTCTCATTATTTCAACAACTTGATGTTGTCAAGTAATAATAGAAACGAAATAGATGTTGAAGAAGAAACACACGCCCTCACTTGTTTTGTGTTTAGCAAACCTGGGCGCCCCTCGGGAAAGAAGTCGACTCAGTGGTTATCAGATATGGAGTATAAATCAGCACATGTTCATGTCTTGATCAATTGCACTGAAGTTAAACCATATCTTGAGTAAGTGTGCTTCAATTCAGTTTTCAATACATAGACATTTAGAGTATGAAGTTAAATCGTGCCTTGCTATTCGTACAAATGAGCACATGTTCAATAAAGAGTTTGGATAATTCTTTTTTAGTGCATTCTTACAAGTTGAGGGTATACGAACTGAAGATTCTTCTATTCGTATACATGAAAGTTTTCCGTCTTGGTTTAATGATAGAGTAAGTAAATAAAATTAATGCTTTAATGTCTACCGTTCAAAGTAGATATGAGAGATGACTTTTTTTTCCATATGTGATTACTTAGGTTTATGAAGCAGAACCAACTCCCCTAATTCAACACTTGAGGAACTTAGCTGATGGTCCTTTTCATGAAGTTAGTGAGTGGCACACGTACCTCGTTAACGGTTATAAATTTGACACCCAATCATGGAGTGAGGGAAAACCAACAATTAATAGTGGGGTATATGTAAAACAGATCACAGAAGGAGGTGAAGATGAGTACTACGGGGTGATCCAACATATATATGAACATGAATACGAATATTTAGACTATCAAAAGAAAATTGTTTTGTTTTATTGTAGTTGGTTTGATCCATCGGTTAGAGGAACGAAATTGAATCCAAAATGTAACACCGTGGACATTCGAATGAATAGAGGGTATAGAGCCTATGATCCGTTTATCATCCTGAAAATGTGAGGCAGGTATGTTATGTTCCATATCCATCAACTCGGGAAGGATATTATGTTGCAATTAAGACAAACATAGGGGTTGCATTAAAGCCGCTGATGTGGGGGATGAGGTTCCTTATCAAGTGGATGAAATGTCGGGCGTCAATGAGGTAATTGAAGTTGAACCAGTTGATACCTTGTGTGATGATCAACTCCACATTGAAGAAGTTGAACTAGTATTAGAAGAAGAAATTGGAGTATATGAAGAAGATGAAGATGAGACTGAAGATGTAGAAGTTGAAGAGGATGAAGACTTTTATTAATCTTATTAGTATCACATAGATAGTTTGATTAGTTTTAATCTCTGCATGTTGTTGATTGTTCATCTAATTTTAATTGTTAATATATATCACATTTCGTTTATCATTATTGTACGTTGTTGTTGTATTTAAATTTATTTATTAATATATATCATTATATATTTTTCTTGCGTTTCGTTTTTCATAGATATGCATCCAGAAGGAGGTTCTGACCCGCCGAGAGATGTTAGGGGGAAGAAGATAGCTGAACCTAGAAGGCGGCGTCGAGTTCGTGAGGCCATACTTAATGCAGGGGATACATTTTTGGGAATGCCCCAGACCACCACTACTGCTGGAGGAGCTGGGACTTCACATTCTGCTGTAGTTGCTCCACCTTGGGACTTCACATTCTGCTGTAGTTGCTCCACCTACTGGTCATTCTCCCTCCGGCCCCAACTGGTATCCTATAAACCCATCTGGCACACCAGCATCCTATGGGTATTTTATGGGCCCACCTTTGCAGCATCCTATGGGCACAACGGTAGGGTATATGGGGCCACCTCTGCAGCATCCTATGGGCACACCAGCAGGGTATACGGACCCACCTCCGCAGCATCCTATGGGAACACCAGTCGGGTTATCTATGCCTACACCTGAGGTACATACTGATCAGTCCCTACAGGATGATCATTTTGACCCCCATGGTCATACTGATTCAGATCCATTATCATCTGGGTCGGAGAATGAGGAGGTGGTTGTCGACTCTGATGGTCGACAACGCAAAGTCATATATCCCTTTTGCGATGCGTAAGTATTGTTTGACTTTTTTAATTTAAATTAATTGTTTGACGTGTATATATGTTTGTTAATTATGCAACGACTTAATTATGCAGGTTTGTTAGATCGAAGACTGCTTCATCAGCGATCACTCATGTCATTAAGAAACTCTATTTTGAAGAGTACCATGAAAAGGTGACAAAAATCGATAAGAGGAAAAAGAAAGATTTTGTGGACTTGTTTACGGTAAGTATCAATTATGTCATTACTTATATTGATAATTTTAATATATTGTTTAATGTTTAATATAATTACTAATACATATTTTGATTATGTTTAATACAGACCAAAGTGACTTGAAGACCGGAAGATGATGAATTGGTGCAGAAAGGTTTTTGGACTAGATTGACAAAACAATTGGCGGACTTGCTCTACAAATTGCGCCGTAAAAATGAAAGGCCGAGGTATATCCCTCGAGAAGTCTGGGATCAATACCTGGAAGTTTGGAGAAGTCTGAAAATCGGAATTTAGAAAAGGGTGGCTCGCTTCACACTTGTGGCTCCGTCAACCTAGCTCAGCATGCTATGAGATTGGTAGGTTATTTTAAAAATATTTGTACTATTTTAGTTTAGTTAGGGCGATTAGTTACCAATATTTGAGAATTTGTTTCATTTTTACAGACTAGGAAGGTCGGACGCCCTCTTACTATTGCTGAGCTGCATAGGGCCACACATGTCAAGAAGGATACCAAGGCTTATGTTGATGAGCGCTCGAGGACCACTCAGGTAAATATACAACTTGATTTGTATTATATAATGTTTTCTTAAAATGGAGCGCTTATTATGATATGTATTGTGGTTATGCAAAATAAGAGAAACATGCTGAGATGATGTATGAGGCGACTCAGGGGAGCTGGAACCCTAAGTCACTTGGTCCACTAGCTCCTGAGATCATGGCTTTGGCAAACCGCAATTGGGAGGAGTTGGTATGGGGGATGTATAAGAAGCGTATGTATGGTGCGGGGCCCTTGGTTCCAAATTTGAGATTTGAGGATGATCAGTTTGACACCAGCGGACCTTCCTCTAGTATTCGACCTCCTCGTCCTTCAGCGGAGACAGAGCAGCTCAGGCAGCAGATAGAGGAGATGCGTGCTCTGCACCAGCAGAAGATACAGGAGATGCATGCTCAACACCAGCAGGAGCAGCAGAAGCAGAGTCGGACGACTATAAAAGATATGCAGACAGACTTCTATAGGTTTGCACGTCAGCAGGAGAAGCTCTAAAGTACTATAAAAGCTTGAAGCCAGATGCGTCTGAGTCTGAGGAGTCTGAGTCTGATGATGGCCCGTATTAGTTATTGCTGGTTTGGAATATTATGTTATTGTTGTTTTGGACATGTTTAGGATTTGAATTGTTAATGTTGGTTTGAACTTGTTTAGGATTTGGATATTTGGTATTGCTGGTTAGTTTGGATGTTGATTTGGATATTTGGTACTAGTTTGGATGGATTTTATTTGAGTATTCTTGAAATTGTGCTGCATTTGATATATTTTAATTATAAAAAAAAAACAGGTTTTCAAATTTGGACACATGGCATAAAATAATGCCATTTTTTTTTACAAAAAAATTAAATTGGCGACGGAATTTCCCTCACTAAATTCCCTCGCTAATAAGCTTAGCGACAGAAGTAGCCTTGTAATTTGCAAAGTCCGCAAACCAAGGTATGGTGACAATAGAGAAGATGTGTTCATCAACAAAAGTGTCCTGAATAGGCCTTAACTCATCATTCTTCTCCACCTTCTCCAAGCGAGAGAGATGATCCGCCACTGATTTCTCTGAACCCTTCTTATCCCGAATCTCGAGATCAAATTCTTGAAGCAAGAGGATCCATCTAAGTAGCCTTGGCTTTGATTCCTGCTTAGCAAACAAATACCTTAGTGCAGCATGGTCAGTGTAAACAATAACTTTTGAACCCAACAAATAGGAACGGAATTTATCAAAAGCATAAACCACAGCCAAAAGCTCTTTTTCAGTGGTAGTATAATTAAGTTGAGCAGGATTCAAGACATGACTAGCATAGTAAATCACCTGCAACAACTTATCCTTTCTTCGGCCTAAGACTGCCCCCACAGCAATGTCACTTGCTTCACACATAATTTCAAAAGGTAAGCTCCAATTAGGAGCAGTGACAACAGGGGCAGTTACCAATCTATATTTTAGAGTGTTAAAGGCGTTTAAACATTCCTCATTGAACAAAAAGGGAATGTCCTTCACAAGTAAATTAGTAAGAGGTTTAGCAATCTTTGAAAAATCTTTTATGAACCTCCTATAGAACCCAACATGACCTAAAAAGCTTCTAATGCCTTTTTCATTGGTAGGAGGGGGAAGTTTTTCAATGACTTCAACTTTAGCACGGTCAACCTCAATCCCCTTGTGGGAGATGCGGTGTCTCAAAACAATTCCCTCTCTTACCATAAAATGGCATTTTTCACAATTTAGGACCAAGTTAGATTTTTTTACACCTTTCTAACACAAGAGACAACTTATGCAAGCAATCATCAAAAGAGTTACCAAAGACAGAGAAATCGTCCATAAAAACCTTGATATGTTTTTCAATCATATCGGAGAATATGGACATCATGCACCTTTGAAAAGTAGCTGGAGCATTGCACAGCCCAAAGGGCATCCTTCGGTAAGCAAATATACCATATGGTCATGTTAAAGCGGTCTTCTCTTGATCTTCTGGAGCCACTACAATCTGGTTGTAACTAGAATAACCATCCAGGAAACAATAAAAATCATGACCCTCCAACATCTCCAACATCTGATCAATAAAAGGGAAATGGTCCTTCCTCTTAGCCTTATTCAACCTTCTGTAATCAATACAAACTCGCCTTCCCGAGATAGTTCTTGTAGGGATCAACTCATTTTTTTCATTCATGAGTACAGTGGTCCCACCCTTTTTAGGAACAACTTTGACGGGACTCACCCAAGAGCTGTCTGAGATGGGATAGATAAGGTTGGCTTCAAGGAGCTTGACGACTTCTTTTCTGATCACTTCTTTCATAGCCGGATGTAGTCTTCTTTGTGGTTGCACCACAAGCTTATGGTCTTCCTCCATGGGGATCTTATGCATGCAGAATGAAGGACTAATTTCCTTTAAATCCTCAATGGACCACCCAATAGCACTCTTGTGCTCTTTCAAGATTCTTAGTAGCTTCTCTTCCTGCAGTTGGCTCAAGTTGGAGTTAATGATAGCACGATACACACTCCCCTCACCAAGGACATATTTCAAATGGGAGGGTAATTGCTTGAGCTCAACCACAGGTGTTTTCTTCACTTCTTCTTGGATGCATTTTTCATGAATTTTCAATTCTTCCCACTTAGGAGGTGCATGGAGAGAGTAAGATGGGGACGCATCTAACATAGCAATGGCTTCTTTTACCTCGGAATCACGCCTTTCTTCAACCTCCTCATTTGATGACACAAGAGCTTTCTCAAGAGGTAAGTAAGGAATTTGGTCTTGAAATTCCTTATCAATGATGGAATCAAGAACCTCAATTCGGTAGCACCCTTCTTTTCCCTTTGGATGCTCCATAGCCTTGAGCACAATAAAGGTCACAGCTTCATCTTTGAGGGAAAGGTAGCTTGATGATTGGCTTTGGAAGCTTAGACTCCTCTTGCACAGTAGGATCCTCTTGCACCTTAGAAGGTTCAACAACACCCACTGGAGCTTTGTCATTGGACTCGGTGACATCTTCTGGGCTCTTTTTTGTCACAACTTCAACCGTTTTCTCCACTCCTTAATTGTGGTCACAGCATTCACTGTTTCGTTGCCCCTTGGATTAGAGACAGTGTCACTAGAGAGAGTTCCCGGAGGTCTTTGAGCAATTTGCTTGGCCAATTGGCCCACTTGAGTCTCAAGATTTCTGATGGATGCCTCTTGATTTCTAGAGCTAGCTTCTTGATTTTTAAAACCAGTCATTGTCTCCTCCATGAATGAGGAAGTTTGTGTAGCTAGTTTCTCAATGGCTATCTCCCAATCTGCTTTCTTCTGAGGAGCATTCTGGCTTTGCCCTTGATCCTTTCAAGAGAAATTTGGGTGATTCCTCCACCCCGGATTGTAGGTGTTGGAAAATGGATTATTTTTGACAAAAAGAATTTGCTCTTGGACTGTTAGGGGAAGTTCACAGTCCTGATTAGAATGTGGACCTTCACAGTAGTCACACTTCAAACTTGTCCCAACATTTACCTGAGCAGAATGGTGTTGCACAGAATTCAACTTTAGAGCTTCTATTCCGTTTTTCAGTTCCTCCAATTGTTGAGTGATTATTTTTTGTTGAGCCAACCCGGCAGTCTGAGCATCTAAGTCAAGAAGACCTCTTCTAGATGTACCTCCTCTATCATGAGCCGCCAAATAATCATTTGAAACCATTGCTTCAATTATTTATCTTGCTTCTACCGCGGTCTTAAAATTTAAAGAACCACCTACTGAGGCATCAAGCATCATCCTGGCATTCGGTCTCAACCCAGTACAAAATATTTGATTCGGGCAAGCCTTAAATGTGATCTTGAATCTTTTGTAAGTCTCATAGAGTGACTCACCCTCTTTTTGCTCAAAACTATTGATTTCTCCCCTCTTCTTAATGAACATGGAAGGGGGGGGAAATGTTCAAGGAACTTTTCTTCAAGATCATTCCAAGTGGTGATGCTACCTTCGGGTTGTGAATCAAACCACTCTTTGGCTTCATCCTTTAGAGAGAATGGAAAAAGCCTCAGTTTCTTAGCTTCATCAGTATTACCATCCACTTTCATTGTTTCACATAGTTGTGCGAAATTGGTGAGATTCTTGTTTGCATCATCACATGGTCTTCCACCAAATTGCATCTCCCTCAATTCACGGAACAGTCCAGGATTGATCTCAAACCTATTAGCAGTCACCGGTTGATGAGCAGTCGGTAATCTTTGCCTGCGTCTGTCACGATTTCCATAATCACCAAGAGTGCGCCTAACTGGAGGGTCGGCCATCTCTTCAAACACAGGAACCTCACACACAGTCTCTTCTTCTCTTACGGCCTCTCTTTTTGAGTCTCCTCTCTTTTGCAGCCTTTCGATTTGTTTTAGCAGTCTTTTCAATCTCAGGGTTGAAGAGTAAATCTTTGGGGTCTACTGTTCCACGCATACACTATGAAAAACAGAAAACTCAAACATGCATCGAAGCAAAATGTGTAAAATAGGGTATAAAGTAATAGAAACAAAACAAACAACAAACTAAAATATATACGGGTTCGAATTAGCAGTTGCCTTCAAACTTACTGGTAAATGTAATTTCAATCCCAGGCAGCGGCGCTAAAAACTTGATGGCGGAATTGGCAAGTATACCAAATCGTCGCAAGTAATAATAAAACGGTAAGACCGAGTGTCGAACTCAAGGATCGAATGCAAATACCAATAACCGTTAACAACAACTAAATGAACACAAATGAAACGAAGTTCGAGTGATATGGCAAAGTAACAAGTATTTTTAAAGCAAAGAAAAATAAATGTTTCTGTATTTTTTTTATAAATAATAGAAACCGAAGAACACTTTGAAAAGATGATATGATAAAAGATGTTAGGGATGAACTTCCATTTGTTTCACAGTATTGCAAACTGATTTAATAGAGAAAATAACCCCCTCTTTCACTTTGTTATCAAACCCACAACATTAATTAATCCCTAATTCCTTAGGCAACTAATCATTTGTTCACAACTAAAAACCCTAATTCCTTAGGTGATTATAGATGACAACAAGCATTAGAATCAAGGGTTTGCAAGATACAACAACTCAAAGATTATTCCTAAGCTAAGAGTTGAAGGCATTCAATCTCAAGCATTCAAGAATAAAATTTCAATTCCATCAATGAACCATATATCATTCCATGGTTGATGAAATCATGAAAAGGATTAAGAATAGAGATTAAACACACAAAGTAGGAGAAAATATGACATTGAGAACAAGTAAAATCAGTTACAATAGTGATTCACCAATATTCATTCATTCCTAACCCAAAAGGGTTTAGCTAGACATAGTAGAAGAAGAGGGAAAACAGAAATTACAACTTAATGGAGAAGATGAACTCATTTGAAGCTCCAAATCTTGTTCCCAAGCCTTGAATCTTCAATAGAGGTGAAATGGAGAGAGTGTTGTTCAGTTCTAGGGTTTCTAAGAGTGTCAAAAAACCTCCTCTTTTAAATTTTCTAAGCCTTTATATAGCCCACCAATTAGGGCAACTTTCCCTTGTAAAAAGACCATAAAAACCCTCTATAAAGGTGGTTTATACATTTCAGAATAAAGAGTTTTGCAATGGGTCCTGCCGAACTCTGTTGATAGAGAAACAGACAGTTTTAAAGGGGAACTTCCACTGGTGGAAATTCAGTGCAAAACGTAACTGCTGCTGTTTTAAGTGCATTTCTACCAGCGAAAGTTTAGTACAAAACGTAACTGCTGTTGTTTTAAGCTCAACTTCCACCAGTGGAAATTCAGTGCAAAACGTAACTGCTGCTGTTTTAAGTGCATTTCTACCAGCGAAAGTTTAGTACAAAACGTAACTGCTGTTGTTTTAAGCTCAACTTCCACCAGTGGAAATTCAGTGCAAATGAAGCCTCGCTTCCATTAGTCAGAGAGTTCCCTCATTTTTATAGTAAGGAAGATCTTGCCTTGCAAGGAGAACTAGAACCATGCGCAAAGAAAGCTTCTCTAATGGCAGCCATAGATTACATAGTCTCCGAGAAGAGTGATGTTTTCATGCCATCTCATGGAGGAAATATGGGCCATGCAATTCAGGTATATATATATATATGCTTGTTAATTTATTACTTATTCTTTTATTAACTGGACATTTGTTTTTATTTCCTATTTTCATGAATGATTACAAGAGTTTCAGTTAATTGGAGTCGTTGAAAGTAATAAAAACAATATTTTCATTAAAGCATGAATAAACAATGTGGCCTTTTTCTAATTATTTTTGAAATTACGAAGGGTAAATAGTCATTTTGGTCCTTGAATGTGTGGGGCACTGTTATTATAATCGAAATTTCAAACACGTCCCTAAGTGTATCTTTTGTTCATAGTTTAAGGGACTAATTTGACCAACAAAAAATACATTTGAGGACCAAAATGACTAACAAAAGACACATTCGAGGACCAAAATGACTTACTAAAGAAACACTTGATGATGTGTTTTCAATTTCGATAAGTTCAGGGACTATAATATAATGATAACGTCTCAGGCATTTAAGGACCAAAAAGACAATTGTTTACACAATTAGGAAATATAAACCAAACAAGTTGTTTTTTTATGTGTGGAGGAAATTTCTAATTTCTGGAACATGAAATATTGTTTTCAGGGTCACAGAGCATTTGGTGGACACAAGAAATATATAACACCAAACAAAAGACACGTGCTCCCTTATTTTTTAAACTCTTCACTTTCTGAAGAAGAATTCAACAAGATCATCAAGGAATTGCACCAAGACTCTTTGGGGCAACCAGAGCTCAGGACTCAGGAGTAACAGGGCTGGAAGGGATGTTACTAAGTATCCTATCCCTGACAATGACTCACATTCTCAATCCTAATTTACATATCAACACAAAAGCTTCTAAGATGAAGAATGTTACTATTTAAAATACACGATAGCAGATCATTCTATGATTCTTTAGGCACTTTAGACATAAGTGAAATGGTAGTATATAGGATACATGTTCTTTTTGCAGTGTAATTTTTTCTTACTACACTATGAATACTTGTGGATATTTGTATAAATTACAATTTTTGGATAATGGTCATTTTTTTATCTTAAATATCACCTCATGCTACTCTTCCCCTCATTTAAAGATTATTTGGACAAACTCTAATAAATGAGCAAATATTAGATGGACTAAAACAAAACATGAAAACAACAAATGCCAAAAGCAAAAAGTGATAGACTTGTGGGGATTAAAAATTTACAAAATATTTTACAGGGACTAAAAGTGAAAGTGGTATATTTGCATAGGATGCTTTCTTAAAAAGATACTATTTAAGCCAAATAATATCCTAAAATTTCATTAGAATAGACTCTAAAGGTGTCAGTTCAGTAAATCAACAATGGAAAGTTACCTCGTACAGCTCCAGTTGCCAAAGCTTGACATTATTATTGGTAAGGTTTAATGTCCACTTCAGGATATGCATTACAGCATTACAGCCCTTAGAAGGTAGTTGGCAACCTTTCGTATTCTCTCAACTTAAGTGCCAGCAACACACTTTTTTTATGCTCACTTTTTAATACTCTCCTATTGATGAATTGATAAATATGTTTAGAAATTTAGCATCAAATTGGAACAAAAAGATACAAAATTTATTCGTGGGAGGTCACATATGGATGGAGAGCACAGGCCATTATAAAGGTAGCATTGCTGCATTATTAGTCAAACATGGGATTTGTGAAAATCCAAATTCACTTGGTCATCAAGCTGCAAACAAAGGCTAAGCATATAATGGAAGTGGAGGCCTTGCTAAAAGCAAAAGAGAGATTTTCTCAAAAATAAAGAGTCTTCTAAAGACGTGACCAAGGACTGCACATGATGAATTTGAAGCACATAAGATCTACACAAAGAGAAAGAACCACACACAGACAGATTAGGATTTAACTTTATAGTGTTTAGAATTTAATTGTAAAGTAGTTGTTATTGTATAATGTGATTGTAAAAATTTCATCATCCTTGTATCAATTACCTAGTTGGCATTGAGTAAATCCAATCTGCCATTATTCAAAAGGCTATGTGCTAAAATGAAATTGAACATTCGGCAACTTAGATTTGAAGCAAATATTAGGAAACTTTTTTTTTTAAAAAAAATTGGGGAAGGGGGGAATTTTTATTAATCAAAGTGGCACTAATGACCATTTTACAACTCTCCCCGAGGGGATTTGAACTCAGCACCTTGAGGATATAAAGCTAGCTTTTACAACTGGCCATTTAGGAAACATTTAAACAAAAGTTGAAAATAAAATATATCTTAAACATATCTAGCTAGTGGAAAGATTTATCCTAACAAAATAGCTTTCATTATAGTACATCAACCTTTGAGGACCCTTGATTCCAATATCCTGACGAAAGCGCTGCACGGCAGATTCTCTAGATAGTATGTTATGCAGAAGTTTATATGGCATTTGCAAGCAAATAACTTGAGAGCTTCAAAGCATCATCCTCTCCAACAGGAATTAACTCAGAATCTATTACTCACAGAAAGTAGTACCCCTTGGGTTCTTTTGGTAGCAACTGGAAAAATAACAACAATGAGTCCATGAATTTGGATTAACTTTCCCATACAGGAATCCAAACAAGTAGACCATTTCAAGTTACCAATCAAGTACTAGTAAATATGAAACCAATTCGCATGGCAACATCTTTAACACTTCAAAGACAATATCTTACACACCAAACATATATCATACAAGGAAATAGGATGTTGAAAAATAATAAGAACAAGAGTTACCTGATGGGTTTATCAGGGGTGTGCGCGGGGCAGGAACCTAACCAAACTGACCATATATGTAGTCTTGTTCGGTTAAGAAAGCCAACTTTGGTTAAAAACCGGTTTTCTCTCGAACCAGATTAGGTTCGATTCTAAACTGTTATTCAGTTTTGAACTGGTTTTCCTTGACCAAATCGGTTGAAAACAACCGGTTTTTATTACCTGAACCGGTTTTAGACCGAATTGCAGAAATACTGTTTTTTTTACATAAAATCATTACCTATTGAAGAAAACTGCTTTTAGAATATATCTATTGCAAATTACAAGTTCCAACCCATAATTTTCTAGTTTTGGGCCAAATTACAAGTTCAATCACAAATAACAGAAATAAAAATAGAAAAAAAATCAAAAATCAGACTGAAAAAAATGCAGATGCTTGTTTCATGGTGTTTTAATCCAATCCCTAGAACATGATACAAAATATTATTTGATAGCATGCCAGAAGTTAAGAAAGTATATATTAGAAGAAGCAAGGGCGCCAATGGGCCCTAGGGGGGACATTATTGTAATTAGTTGTAATGTGCAAGGGCAATAAAGTAAAATAGTAGCAACAGAATTGTATAAATAATAAGAAAGAGCTAGCAGTTAGATTGAAAACAGAATATGAGAACTTGAACTCCTCTAATGGCTCTCCATAGTTTGCTGGAACTTGTAACCAGAGCATTGTTGTAACTGACATACTGTATTCAATTCCAAAATTGCTCTCTCATATCAGTTGAGCCTATCATTATTTTGAGAACTAAAGAAATAAGACAGTAACAATGGAATTATAAAAAGTCAATACTAAAGGAAATATTTTGTTTGGATCATAAATAGCCAATGAGAATACGACTAACACTGAAGAAACATAAAAGAAATCTATTTGTTAGAATCTGTACAACTTGATCACAATGAGAGGGTGAAAGTTTGCACAATTAATAGTTTGTATACATGTACTATACTGATATGAAAAGTTCTATATGCTCAAGAAATAAAACAAGGTTGTAACATGAAACTATAGTCACATGCTTCAATATGCATTTACTATACGGATATTATAGAATTAGTATTCACATGCTTCTATAGTCACAAAATCTGAGTTAGCACAATACATATAAATAATTTAAAATAATAATACACCAGCATACAAGTAATTTAATCACAATTAGAAATGTATAGATATTATTATACATGCATGTAACACTAATTTAAAATTTGATGTCGCAGAAATTTTCAGTGGGAACTGAAGGTGACTATAACCTACAAGTCTAGCTACGTTCCTTCAATGATTCAGAGTCATAACTTGACCTTATTCTTGGAGATTTGGCTTTTGATCTCAATATCAGGAAAACCAAAAGTGGAATTGAATCTTAAAATAATAATGAGCCTTAGATACACTAATTCCTGCAAATTTTCCAGATCTGCATATTTAAAACTCATTATTGGCATCCACATTGCATTAAACACTACCTTTTGTTTTTGACAAAAAATGCCCTAAATCCCCAAATCTGGAAATCTTCTTTTCCATCTTCCTCATCTCCTCAACAACCCCATCCATCCAGAAATCTCCCCTTTCTCCATCATTCCTTCTCCTTGTTTTTAATAATGTCAAATACATATCAAAACCTTATTTTGTGTTTATGTCAAAAAACCAGATTTCTCCAAATCAAAATCCCAATTCATTCGAGTACTCCTCACTCCATTTTCTTTATTAATTTTGCATTCCTTCTTTTCGCACATTTTGTCTATATAGCACAGATCTAACAACAACAACAACAACAAAAATAAGGAAAAAGGCTAAATTACCTTCTCCATCCCTTTCCCTAATTTATGTTTCTCAGTTTTATCACCGTTTATCTCCCCAAATTTGTTCATCTCTGCACCACTGTTGTCAATGGCGGATGGCGGCTTATGGCGGCAAGGCAAAAATCCGCCATAAACATATAGCGGATGGCGTAACGGCATACGCCATGGCGGACCAATTTTTAAAAAAAATTAAAAAATATATACTAATACACATTTCAAAAACTGAAAAAAAAAACAAAAAATAATCCAATAACCTATAAATAAATGTTAAAAACCTTACACTTAATTGATTAGAAAATATGACTTGCCTCCATCAAATTGTCATAAACAACTAAGTACTACTTCTAATTAAATTTAAGACATTAAAATAACAACAAAATTATAAAAAACAAAGAAAACACAATATTCTCTTAAAAGAATAGAATTTTTTTTAGGAGATATGAAGTATACAAAAGAATAGAAACAGAGGCAGATGGAAGACCAGAAACGCAGAGAATAGAGAGCAAAGAAGTAGAGAAGCAGAGCCAAAACGCGTGAGCAGAGAGTTGAGGAAGATCGTGAGTAGAAAGCAGAGCAGAGGGCGACCCTAGACCAGAGGGCGCCGTCGCGAATGAACAGGAGGATGGGAGACGCCGTCGCGAAAGAACAGGAGGGTGGGAGGGAAAGGAAACGCAAACGAACAGGGCGAGGGAAGAACCAGAAGCGTGAGAGAGAGAAAGAGATGTTTGTTAGCGTGAGAGGAGATTGAAACGTTTTTTTTGGTAGACAGGAGACTGAAACGTTTAAAAAATAAAATAAAGCCTAATAAAATAAGTGAAATGTTTTTACTCACAGTAAAACAAATTTTTACCCTAATAAAATAACTGGACTTTAAAATTTTACTAACCCTAAAAATAAATGGGTCACAAACTGGGTCTTCTTGACCCGTGTTTTCGCTTGTGGGTTGCGCAGCCAATGCGCTAAATAAGAGAAGCCATAGATGGCATCTGAGAAACCATACATAACGGTCAAACAACACATATCTCTCGTTTTTCCGCTTTTCACCGCCACGCCGCCACGGCCGTTACCCTTGTGGCGCCCGCCATGGTGCCGCCATTGGAATTCCGCCATATCTCCGTTTTTGTATGGCGGCTTTGCTCAAATTCCGCCACGCCATACCGCCATGGCGCCGCCATAACCGCCATTTGACAACACTGCTCTGCACTTTGCTATTCTTCCTTATATGGGTAAAAAATAGATCCTAACCCAACAAGAACAAAGCGTTGTTAGCAATTGAACTGTGATTTTGTACACAAAATCACTAAGGGGAATAAGGAGGACTTTTGAAGACTGCAACAAATTTCATATCCTATTGGAGAGTTTCAAGGTTCGGTATTTTGAGAGGGGTATATCAATGGACAAGCGTTTCAGAGATGAGTGGTGGTGAGATGAGGTTTATGGTGTGCTTCAAGTGTAACAGTAGCCACAAGGTTGTTGCCGTGGAAAATGAAGAGAATAATCAAGGAGATGAAGAATACCCCAAAGGTATGGGTTTTCTGGGTTCTCTCACTCCCACCATGTCTATTCTTTCTCTCTCACTCAAGTGTTCCTCTCTATCTTTCTTCTGATATACTTTGCGGCTAGGGAGGATTAGAGCATGAGATGGGGAAGATGATGCTGGTTTTCAGGAGATGAGATGAAGAAGATGATGAACAAAACCCTAATTAAATTTCGGGATTTATAATTTTATCCAAGTCATCATTTTAGAATAAAAAGAAATGAAAAATAATGACTTGGCAAAACTGATTTGGCATTCTGTTAGACAATTCATCAAATTATTAACAGAAGCACTAATACGGGAAAAAAAAATATTTACAGGCACCTTTATAAAAAAAAATTACAGGGACTAAAATCAAAAGACTTATATTTGCGGGGACCAAAAACATATTTAAGCCAAATTAAAAATCAGACTGAAAAAAATTAGACATAGCAACAATGTTTTTTGATGATACCAAGGAATCTTCGACACACTAATTCTTGCAGATTTGGCTTGTGTTTCTGTCACGGACATGTATTCTGATGCTAATTCAGACATTAACTTTTGACACAACAAAAATGAACAACTAATAATCAGCTTATCAAAAATTGAGAAACACCACCAAATACATTACTAACTAGCCCCATATCCCCACACAACAATCTCTATGGGACAGAGACCACAAATTTACCAACCAATATGCAAAATACACAAATTAAAAATTCATACGAAAACACAACTCTAGAGTCCCTCCTCCTTTACATCATTAACAATACTATGGATTAATATTACTGACTGAAACACAACATTCAGTGGCTGATTTATACAGTAATCATTGCTAACTTGAATAAAATGTAATATTTTCAAATGGAACAATGATTTACTAGCTAGATACAAATATGCAGATATCAAATAAACCCTTATAATGTTTAAATGATTCCTAATATAGACTTTTATGATATCATTTCCTCATACAATTACAACACACAAAAATCTCATATTTCTAATTCTAGATTAATTTCATTATATGATATCCCTCTCATTGAACCAAGTATTAAGTCTCATTTACATTGCATATAATAATAAAAAAAGGAAAGATAGACAAAGACATGTTTCTCAAAAATGGTATTCCATCATCAAATCATATCAGATGTCACATAATAATCCCTAAATGTACTTGTAGTTTTATTCCTGACAATATACTAAAATTGGGAGACCAAGTGAAATAGAAACAGACGAGACAAAAACCAAATTGAAAAATATTTAATTTCACACTTACGATGTCAACATTTGCAGAGGGTGAGTTTTGAATGAAAAAGTCAATTGCTCCATCAGGTATGGATGCATATGGTTCCAAAGCTTTAATGCCTTCTCGCAACTTCGCATTTCCTTTCCATGGCTTGCCACCTGCTACCTTATGGCTTCTCATCATGATTAATATTTGTTCATGCATGTATTCTTTACGCGTGTACAGTACTCGGAGTAACTTCAAGTTACTCCATGAAGTGTGTTTGCTCTTGAATAAGTCAAAGTCCGGAAATTTGGAGAAAGCCTAATAAATAAGGAGTGAATTAGGACCAGTAACCAGTTTATTGTAATGCAAGTTATATAGTTTTGACAAAACAAACTTAACGATAAAAGAACATAAAAGAAGTTAAGGTTGGAACCTGAAGAGTATCTGAAAATATTGTCAGCGATTCCAAATTCACAAGTTGTATTAGCCAAGTGGGTATCACGCCAGCATGATAGAGATGTGAAACATCTCCCTCAACAGTCACATGTTTAACACAAGAAAGAGAGCTCCAAGAGAGTTTCTGATGGGGATTGGCATTAAAAGTAAAGGTACAAAGACTAGGGGCAGATAACTCAATATTTGAAAATCGAAAAAGTGTATGAATAACCAAATCAACAAGCATAGCATTTGATATACAGAGAGTTTGTACATTTTCCTCAGGTCTACAATGCTTAATGATCAAACTATTCAACTTGTTAAATAATGAAAAAGGCTTAGCACGGCCATCATCTCCATCTCTGCTGCGAAAAACTAACTCCCGTAGATTCAAATAGGTTAATGCAGGTAAAATCAAAAAATCTGGAAATACCACATGGTCACTAATATTGGACCCGAGTGTAAGAGATTCCAAACTGTGACAAGAAAACAAGAAATTCGGAATCCTTTGAACACAGCAATAAAAAAGACTTAGTCGCTTGAGATTTTGCTTTCGTAAAGCTGCGAATGTTTCAATCGTTTCCAGTAGATGAGGTCTTACCGGGAACACGGTTTGAAAATCGAGAGTGATTAGCGCTGTGGAAGCATCGTGAAGAGATAGAACGAAAGTCACGAATCTGGAGAAATCCTGGATACATCTGAAGGGGATAACCATCAGTAAAAGAAAGTGTTTGAAGACGTTTCCAGAGATGCTTCCATCTTCTAGATAATAAGCCAGTTAGAACTGCCTCATTGATGCTCAAAAACGACAGTATGTAAACCAAAACGCAATCTGGTAAGTTGCTTAGCCTGTCGTCATTGTACTGATGTCTTCGTCTTCCTCTCTTCATCATTTCAGAAAGAAGCAAGTTTCAGAAACAAGAAGAACAAAATCTGGACTTTCAATTGAGGTGTGAGCAGTGATTTACGCATGCATTGGAGTAGAAACCCTACAATGAAGCTGTTTGGTTGCAAGTTGAGAGACCCGGGCTCACTTTTGCAATGGTTGGAATCGATTTTTCTGGGTTAGCAGGAAGATGGGTAGATGAGGGAAAATTGATTTTGTCCTCTCAAAATCGATTGATAGAAGCAACTCGCTTGATGTGCAGAGAAGAAATGAGAAATAAGAAAAGAGGGAGGAGGAAGAAGAAACGATGATGTTGTAGCCGAAGGAGGAGATCACACAAGTTTCATTTTAGGGTTTTTGAAAAGCACCGTTTCTATAAGAAAAAAAAATAAAAAATAAAATCTAAATAAAATCTAATCTAAAGAATATCTAATCTAAACTACTCTAATCTAAAGAATATAAATTTCGCGAGCTGTCACCACTAAAACATTGCCATGTGTTTCCACGGTGGATGGGTGCTTTGAGTAGCAAGCAACAATGTTCTTGTCAGTTTTGGTCCAAATAAAGTGTCTTGTCAGCTCTTGTCAGTGAAAATTTGTATCATTGGAAAACCTATAGCTCTCTTTTTTTTTCTTCCTCTCTCCTCGCCATTCTCTCACTCTCTGAGTTCTCTCTTCTCTTCTTTTCTGCACTCTCTTCTCTCTTGCCACTCTCATCTCTCTCTATTAGTTCTCTATTTTCTTCTGCACTTTCTTTTCTTGTCGCGCGTTTTTCTTAACAACTAAAAGAGGGAACCCTAATTTTTCTGCTTTTAGAGAGAGTTCCAGGAGAGAGAAAGAGGAACGAGGAGATGGCGTTTGAGAGAGTGCGACGGTGGTTGAAGGACGACGTGATGGAGCGGGCTCACGCCGTTTCCGGCGATGAAAGGGGGTGTGGTGCTGACGGTGAAAGGGGGAAGCTACGGTGGTTGTTGCTGCAACGACGTGTTTGGTAGGATGACGGCGGCGTGTTTGGGAGAACGGCCATTGTCGATGGTGGCCGGAATTCGTAGGTGGGTTTTTTTTTTCCTTTTTTCATATTATTTTTTTGCATAAACAAGTCTGTTCTTGGCCTTCTCCTCTTCTACTTCATCTTTAATCCTAATTTCTACCTGTTTTGTGTTCTGAGAATCACCATTCTTACAAGAATTGTTTTGTTACTAAACCCTAATTCATTTTATAAGTTCAATCATTCTAATTTTTGGTTAATAACCACTATTACGATTTTTACCAATTTTAGGGATTTTATGGATTGAGATTTTAGTGATTTTAGTCATTTTTGGGATTTCAGATTTTAGTTTTCTTTACTGATTTTAATGTGTTAACACCCAAAAATAACTAGGTCGTAGGCCGAGGGCTAAATAAGGGCTGAGGAGTAGAATTAGAGTACTGAGGCAGGCTACCAGATAAAGATTCAAGAGATAGTTGCCAGAGAGAAGAATCAAGAGAGGCCCTCAGAGCACATCACAAGACAACTCCCCGAGGAAGGGGATAGCCCGAGGAGCAATAAGCGAGGCCGAGGGAGAGCAAAGCCTTAGCCTATAGAGTACTACAACCAGGGTAGGCTCGGGCACCTGAATTACTGCCCGAGGGCGCAGGCTAGTTGAGTAAGCCAAGTGGCTGAGGCAAGGCGGTTTTTCTTGGAAGGTGAGCAAGGGAGAAGCACAAAGACAGAACGTGGGAGCAGTTACAAGATCAAGCGAGAGGAACGAAGCCTTGAAGAGCAGAGTGAGGGAATTCACCCCACTAACCGTGCTAGTGAGATCGTGGGTGGTTACTCCACCTACTTAGGGCTTAGGAACAATGATAATCGTTGATCTTAGATTGATCCAACGGTAGTAAAATGTTGGCTGTGTTAGCGGCCGACGAGGGCCTATGTATATAAATAGTAGAGTAATTGTACAGCAAAAGAAACATCAATCAAATCAAAACTCTATGTTTATTTTATCTATCTTCTTTATCGCATTTATCTTTACTTTTATGCATTAGCCAGTAGTATAATCTAGCCTTTGCGTCCCTTTTACTCAACCTGACACTTTCTATAGTAGTCAGGATACCCACAGTCAAGGAGCAGAGTTTCCTCCTTGGCGCAATTGTTTGAACAACAGAGGAATCAAAACACTTGTTCAAACCTCTGGCCGAATCCACGGCTAGGACCTAAGAGTTTGATGATGTGTTTTCAATTTCGATAAGTTCAAGGACTATAATATAATGATAACGTCTCAGGCATTTAAGGACCAAAAAGACAATTGTTTACACAATTAGGAAATATAAACCAAACAAAATGTTTTTTTATCTAAAAAGTGTGTGGGGGAAATTTCTAGTTTCAGTAACATGAAATATTGTTTCAGGGTCACACAGCATTTGGTGGACACAAGAAATATATAACACCAAACAAAAGACACATGCTCCCTTATTTTTTAAACTCTTCACTTTGTGAAGAAGAATTCAACAAGATCATCAAGGAATTGCACCAAGACTCTTTGGGGCAACCAGAGCTCAGGACTCAGGAGTAACAAGGCTGGTAAGGATGTTACTAAGTATCCTATCCCTGAGTGCATGTGCAATGACTCACATTCTCCATCCTAATTTACAATTCAACACAAAAGCTTCTAAGATGAATACTATTTAAAATACACGATAGCAGATCATTCTTTGATTCTTTAGGCACTTTAGACATAACTGAAATGATAGTATATAGGATACATGTTCTTTTTGCAGTGTAATTTTTTCTTACTACACTATGATTCTATGAATACTTGTGGATATTTGTATAAATTACAATTTTTGGATAATGGTCATTTTTTTTATCTTAAATATCACCTCATGCTACTCTTCCCCTCATTTAAGGATTATTTGGACAATCTATAATATGAGCAAATATTAGATGGACTAAAACAAAACATGAAAACAACAAATGCCAAAAGCAAAAAGTGATAGACTTGTGGGGATTAAAAATTTACAAAATATTTTACAAGGACTAAATGTGAAAGTGGTATATTTGCATAGGATGCTTTCTTAAAAAGATACTATTTAAGCCAAATAATATCCTAAATTTTCAATAGAATAGACTCTAAAGGTGTCAGTTCAGTAAATCAACAATGGAAAGTTACCTCGTACAGCTCCAGTTGCCAAAGCTTGACATTATTATTGGTATGGTTTAATGTCCACTTCAGGATATGCATTACAGAATTACAGTCCTTAGAAGGTAGTTGGCAACCTTTCATATTCTCTCAACTTAAGTGCCAGCAACACACTTTTTTTATGCTCACTTTTTAATACTCTCCTATTGATGAATTGATGAATATGTTTAGAAATTTAGCATCAAATTGGAACAAAAAGATACAAAATTTATTCGTGGGAGGTCACATATGGATGGAGAGCACAGGCCATTATAAAGGTAGCATTGCTGCATTATTAGTCAAACATGGGATTTGTGAAAATCCAAATTCACTTGGTCATCAAGCTGCAAACAAAGGCTAAGCATATAATGGAAGTGGAGGCCTTGCTAAAAGCAAAAGAGAGATTTTCTCAAAAATAAAGAGTCTTCTAAAGACGTGACCAAGGACTGCACCTGATGAATTTGAAGCACATAAGATCTACACAAAGAGAAAGAACCACACACAGACAGATTAGGATTTAACTTTATAGTGTTTAGAATTTAATTGTAAAGTAGTTGTTCTTGTATAATGTGATTGTAATAATTTCATCATCCTTGTATCAATTACCTAGTTGGCATTGAGTAAATCCAATCTGCCATTTGTCAAAAGGCTATGTGCTAAAATGGAATTGAACATTCGGCAACTTAGATTTGAAGCAAATATTAGGAAACTTGTGCCATTTAGGAAACATTTAAACAAAAGTTGAAAATAAAATATATCTTAAACATATCTAGCTAGTTGAAAGATTTATCCTAACAAAATAGCTTTCATTATAGTACATCAACCCTTTGAGGACCCTTGATTCCAATATCCTGACGAAAGCACTGCACGGCAGATTCTCTAGATAGTATGTTATGCAGAAGTTTATATGGCAATTGCAAGCAAATAACTTGAGAGCTTCAAAGCATCATCCTCTCCAACAGGAATTAACTCAGAAACTATTACTCACAGAAAGTAGTAACCCTTGGGTTCTTTTGGTAGCAACTGGAAAAATAACAACAATGAGTCCATGAATTTGGATTAACTTTCCCATACAGGAATCCAAACAAGTCGATCATTTCAAGTTACCAATCAAGTACAAGTAAATATGAAACCAATTCGCATGGCAACATCTTTAACACTTCAAAGACAATATCTTACACACCAAACATATATCATACAAGGAAATAGGATGTTGAAAATTAATAAGAACAAGAGTTACCTGATGGGTTTATCAGGGGTGTGCCGCGGGGCAGGAACCTAACCAAACTGACCATATATGTAGTCTGGTTCGGTTAAGAAAACCAACTTTGGTTAAAAACCGGTTTTCTCTCGAACCAGATTAGGTTCGATTCTAAACTGTTATTCAGTTTTGAACTGGTTTTCCTTGACCAAATCGGTTGAAAACCGGTTTTTATTACCTGAACCGGTTTTAGACCGAATTGCAGAAATACTGTTTTTTTTACATAAAATCATTACCTATTGAAGAAAAACTGCTTTTAGAATATATCTATTGCAAATTACAAGTTCCAACCCATAATTTTCTAGTTTTGGGCCAAATTACAAGTTCAATCACAAATAACAGAAATAAAAATAGAAAAAAAATCAAAAATCAGACTGAAAAAAATGCAGATGCTTCTTTCATGGTGTTTTAGTCCAATCCCTAGAACATGATACAAAATATTATTTGATAGCATGCCAGAAGTTAAGAAAGTCTATATTAGAAGAAACAAGGGCTCCAATGGGCCCTAGGGGGGACATTATTGTAATTAGTTGTAATGTGCAAGGGCAATAAAGTAAAATAGCAGCAACAGAATTGTATAAATAATAAGAAAGAGCTAGCAGTTAGGCAGTTAGATTGTAAAACAGAATATGAGAACTTGAGCTCCTCTAATGGCTCTCCATAGTTTGCTGGAACTTGTAACCAGAGCATTGTTGTAACTGACATACTGTATTCAATTCCAAAATTGCTCTTTCTCATATCAGTTGAGCCTATCATTATTTTGAGAACTAAAGAAATAAGACAGTAACAATGGAATTATAAAAAGTCAATACTAAAGGAAATATTTTGTTTGGATCATAAATAGCCAATGAGAATACGACTAAAACTGAAGAAACATAAAAGAAATCTATTTGTTAGAATCTGTACAACTTGATCACAATGAGAGGGTGAAAGTTTACACAATTAATAGTTTGTATACATGTACTATACTGATATGAAAAGTTCTATATGCTCAAGAAATAAAACAAGGTTGTAACATGAAACTATAGTCACATGCTTCTATATGCATTTACTATACGGATATTATAGAATTAGTATTCACATGCTTCTATAGTCACAAAATCTGAGTTAGCACAATACATATAAATAATTTAAAATAATAATACACCAGCATACAAGTAATTTAATCACAATTAGAAATGTATAGATATTATTATACATGCATGTAACACTAATTTAAAATTTGATGTCTGCAGAAATTTTCACAGTGGGAACTGAAGGTGACTATAACCTACAAGTCTATCTACGTTCCTTCAATGATTCAGAGTCATAACTTGACCTTATTCTTGGAGATTTGGCTTTTGATCTCAATATCAGGAAAACCAAAAGTGGAATTGAATCTTAAAATAATAATGAGCCTTAGATACACTAATTCCTGCAAATTTTCCAGATCTGCATATTTAAAACTCATTATTGGCATCCACATTGCATTAAACATTACTTTTTGTTTTTGACAAAAAATGCCCTAAATCCCCAAATCTGGAAATCTTCTTTTCCATCTTCCTCATCTCCTCAACAACCCCATCCATCCAGAAATCTCCCCTTTCTCCATCATTCCTTCTCCTTGTTTTTGATAATGTCAAATACATATCAAAACCTTATTTTGTGTTTATGTCAAAAAACCAGATTTCTCCAAATCAAAATCCCAATTCATTCGAGTACTCCTCACTCCATTTTCTTTATTAATTTTGCATTCCTTCTTTTCCCACATTTTGTCTATATAGCACAGATCTAACAACAACAACAACAACAACAAAAATAAGGAAAAAGGCTAAATTACCTTTTCCATCCCTTTCCCTAATTTTTGTTCTCAGTTTTATCACCGTTTATCTCCCCAAATTTGTTCATCTCTGCACTTTGCTATTCTTCCTTATATGGGTAAAAAATAGATCCCTACCCAACAAGAACAAAGCGTTGTTAGCAATTGAACTGTGATTTTGTACACAAAATCACTAAGGGGAATAAGGAGGACTTTTGAAGACTGCAACAAATTTCATATCCTATTGGAGAGTTTCAAGGTTCGGTATTTTGAGAGGGGTATATCAATGGACAAGGGTTTCAGAGATGAGTGGTGGTGAGATGAGGTTTATGGTGTGCTTCAAGTGTAACAGTAGCCACAAGGTTGTTGCCGTGGAAAATGAAGAGAATAATCAAGGAGATGAAGAATACCCCAAAGGTATGGGTTTTCTGGGTTCTCTCACTCCCACCATGTCTATTCTTTCTCTCTCACTCAAGTGTTCCTCTCTATCTTTCTTCTGATATACTTTGCGGCTAGGGAGGATTAGAGCATGAGATGGGGAAGATGATGCTTGTTTTCAGGAGATGAGATGAAGAAGATGATGAACAAAACCCTAATTAAATTTGGGGATTTATAATTTTATCCAAGTCAACATTTTAGAATAAAAAGAAATGAAAAATAATGACTTGGCAAAACTGATTTGGCATTCTGTTAGACAATTCATCAAATTATTAACAGAAGCACTAATACGGAAAAAAAAATATTTACAGGCACCTTTATAAAAAAAATTACAGGGACTAAAATCAAAAGACTTATATTTGCAGGGACCAAAAACATATTTAAGCCAAATTAAAAATCAGACTGAAAAAAATTAGACATAGCAACAATGTTTTTTGATGATACCAAGGAATCTTCAACACACTAATTCTTGCAGATTTGGCTTTTGTGTTTCTGTCACGGACATGTATTCTGATGCTAATTCAGACATTAACTTTTGACACAACAAAAATGAACAACTAATAATCAGCTTATCAAAAATTGAGAAACACCACCAAATACATTACTAACTAGCCCCATATCCCCACACAACAAACTCTATGGGACAGAGACCACAAATTTACCAACCAATATGCAAAATACACAAATTAAAAATTCATACGAAAACACAACTCTAGAGTCCCTCCTCCTTTACATCATTAACAATACTATGGATTAATATCACTGACTGAAACACAACATTCAGTGGCTGATTTATACAGTAATCTTTGCTAACTTGAATAAAATGTAATATTTTCAAATGGAACAATGATTTACTAGCTAGATACAAATATGCAGATATCAAATAAACCCTTATAATGTTTAAATGATTCCTAATATAGACTTTTATGATATCACTTCCTCATACAAACACACAAAAATCTCATATTTCTAATTCTAGATTAATTTCATTATATGATATCCCTCTCATTGAACCAAGTATTAAGTCTCATTTACATTGCATATAATAATAAAAAGGAAAGATAGACAAAGACATGTTTCTCAAAAATGGTATTCCATCATCAAATCATATCAGATGTCACATAATAATCCCTAAATGTACTTGTAGTTTTATTCCTGACAATATACTAAAATTGGGAGACCAAGTGAAATAGAAACAGACGAGACAAAAGCCAAATTGAAAAATATTTAATTTCACACTTACGATGTCAACATTTGCAGAGGGTGAGTTTTGAATGAAAAAGTCAATTGCTCCATCAGGTATGGATGCATATGGTTCCAAAGCTTTAATGCCTTCTCGCAACTTCGCATTTCCTTTCCATGGCTTGCCACCTGCTACCTTATGGCTTCTCATCATGATTAATATTTGTTCATGCATGTATTCTTTACGCGTGTACAGTACTCGGAGTAACTTCAAGTTACTCCATGAAGTGTGTTTGCTCTTGAATAAGTCAAAGTCCGGAAATTTGGAGAAAGCCTAATAAATAAGGAGTGAATTAGGACCAGTAACCAGTTTATTGTAATGCAAGTTATATAGTTTTGACAAAACAAACTTAACGATAAAAGAACATAAAAGAAGTTAAGGTTGGAACCTGAAGAGTATCTGAAAATATTGTCAGCGATTCCAAATTCACAAGTTGTATTAGCCAAGTGGGTATCACGCCAGCATGATAGAGATGTGTAAAATATCCCTCAACAGTCACATGTTTAACACAAGAAAGAGAGCTCCCAGAGAGTTTCTGATGGGGTTTGGCATTAAAAGTAAAGGTACAAAGACTAGGGGCAGATAACTCAATATTTGAAAATCGAAAAAGTGTATGAATAACCAAATCAACAAGCATAGCATTTGATATACAGAGAGTTTGTACATTTTCCTCAGGTCTACAATGCTTAATGATCAAACTATTCAACTTGTTAAATAATGAAAAAGGCTTAGCACGGCCATCATCTCCATCTTTGCTGCGAAAAACTAACTCCCGTAGATTCAAATAGGTTAATGCAGGTAAAATCAAAAAATCTGGAAATACCACATGGTCACTAATTTTGGACCGGAGTGTAAGAGATTCCAAACTGTGACAAGAAAACAAGAAATTCGGAATCCTTTGAACACGGCAATAAAAAAGACTTAGTCGCTTGAGATTTTGCTTGAGATTTTGATTTCGTAAAGCTGCGAATGTTTCAATCGTTTCCAGTAGATGAGGTTTTACCGGGAACACGTTTTGAAATTCGAGAGTGATTAGCGCTGTGGAAGCATCGTGAAGAGATAGAACAAAAGTCACGAATCTGGAGAAATCCTGGTTACGTCCGAAGGGGTAACCATCAGTAAAAGAAAGTGTTTGAAGACGTTTCCAGAGATGCCTCCATCTTCTAGATAATGAGCCAGTTAGAACTGCCTCATTGATGCTCAAAAACGACAGTATGTAAACCAAAACGCAATCTGGTAAGTTGCTTAGCCTGTCGTCATTGTACTGATGTCTTCGTCTTCCTCTCTTCATCATTTCAGAAAGAAGCAAGTTTCAGAAACAAGAAGAACAAAATCTGGACTTTCAATTGAGGTGTGAGCAGTGATTTACGCATGCATTGGAGTAGAAACCCTACAATGAAGCTGTTTGGTTGCAAGTTGAGAGACCCGGACTCACTTTTGCAATGGTTGGAATCGGTTTTTCTGGGTTAGCAGGAAGATGGGTAGATGAGGGAAAATTGATTTTGTCCTCTCAAAATCGATTGACAGAAGCAACTCGCTTGATGTGCAGAGAAGAAATGAGAAATAAGAAAAGAGGGAGGAGGAAGAAGAAACGATGATGTTGTAGCCGCAGGAGGAGATCACACAGGTTTCATTTTAGGGCTTTTGAAAAGCACCGTTTCTATAAGAAAAAAAAATAAAAAATAAAATTTAAATAATATCTAATCTAATCTAATTTAAAGAATATAAATTTCGCTAAATGTCACCACTAAAACACTACCATGCGTTCAACGGTGGATGGGTGCATTAAGTAGTAGAGCAACATCCATCGTTTCCGGCGATGCACCCATCCGGTGGAGGGGGCTCATGCCGTTTCCGGCGATGCCACGCGGTGGCGATGAAAGGGGGTGCAGTGCTGACGGTGAAAGGGGGAAGCTACAGTTGTTGTTGCTGCAACGACGTGTTTGGTAGGATGACAGCGGCGTGTTTGGGAGAACGCCATTGTCGATGGTGGCCGGAATTCGTAGGTGGGTTTTTTTTCTTCCTTTTTTCATATTATTTTTTTGCATAAACAAGACTGTTCTTGGCCTTCTCCTCTTCTAATTCATCTTTAATCCTAATTTTTCTACCTGTTTTGTGTTCTGAGAATCATCATTCTTACAAGATTTGTTTTGTTACTAAACCCTAATTCATTTTATAAGTTCAATCATTCTAATTTTTGGTTAATAACCACTATTACGAATTTTACCAATTTTAGGGATTTTATGGATTGAGATTTTAGTGATTTTAGTCATTTTTGGGATTTCAGATTTTAGTTTTCTTTACTGATTTTAATGTGTTAACACCCAAAAATAACTAGGTCCTAGGCCGAGTGCTAAATAAGGGCTGAGGAGTAGAATTAGAGTACTGAGGCAGGCTACCAGACAAAGATTCAAGAGATAGTTGCTAGAGAGAAGAATCAAGAGAGGCCCTCAAGGCACATCACAAGACAACTCCCCGAGGAAGGGGATAGCCCGAGGAGCAATAAGCGAGGCCGACGGAGAGCAAAGCCTAAGCCTATAGAGTACCACAACCAGGGTAGGCTCGGGCACCTAAATTACTACCCGAGGGCGCAGGCTAGTTGAGTAAGCCAAGTGGCTGAGGCAAGGCGGTTTTGCTTGGAAAGTAAGCAAGGGAGAAGCACGAAGACAAAACGTGAAGCAGTTACAAGATAAAGCGAGAGGAGTGAAGCCTTGAAGAGCAGAGTGAGGGAATTCACCCCACTAACCGTGCTAGTGAGATCGTGGGTGGGTACTCCGCCTACTTAGAGCTTAGGAACAATGATAGTCGTTGATCTTAGATTGATCCAACGGTAGGCAAATGTTGGCTGTGTTAGTGACCGATGAGGGCCTATGTATATAAATAGCAGAGTAATTGTACAGCAAAAGACACGTCAATCAAATCAAAACTCTACGTTTATTTTTATCTATCTTCTTTATCGCATTTATCTTTACTTTTACGCATTAGCCAGTTGTATAATCCAGCCTTCGCGTCCCTTTCGCTCAACCTGACACTTTCTATAGTAGTCAGGATATCCATAGTTAAGGAGCAGAGTTCCCTCCTTGGCGCAAAACACTCTAGTAAGAACTTAAGCATGGATTTGCCTTCTGCTTCAAAGAAGGCAACTACTGCAAAAGCCAAAATCATGGAGCTAGTAGGTGCCTCAGGGAATACTATTACAACAGTTACTGCTGAATCGAGTGAACCGCCTCCTCAAAAGGAGGACCCCGTTGTGATGACTACATCATTCATTCGGCAACAAATAGATATTGGAATACATGATATAATGTACCAAGTGTCCAAACAATTGGCTGACATAGTTAAACCTATGGTGCACAATGAAGTGCAACAGGCCAAGAAATTGGAACACAAACACACAACGCAAGGTAGTTTTATGCAAAAACGTGTGCAAGTATACACTGTCTAACAAGTAATAGAGTGATAAGTAAAGATCGTTCCCACGGAGATTGTTGAGTTTACTTCTATGTTTAAATTAGTAGTTAAGTTAGTGAGAAAGACAAGTAACAAATACAGGTTGTAGATTCATTAATGGTGTCAACATAAATAAAAATACAAAAACAAGTAAGATAGATCATGAGTAGAGAATCTGGATGAGAGTAGTTGGAATGCCTTCCATTATGCAAATTTATAAGAATAGCTTAATGTTCTGTTTGATGCTATAGCGTTAGGCGCTGTAGCGTTTGATGCGTGCCTTTCAGTCACTATTGTCAGGGTTTTGTTACAAGACACCTATGTCTAGGTTCTAAATAAGTTCACCATTGTTTATTAAGCTCCCACAGTATTCGCCTTATGAACTATGATTTCCTATGTCTAGGTTTAAGCATGGATTGTTCTAAGTGTCCCTAAAACAACCACTCACTCACATTAATCCTTGAGTTCGATTTATAGACCACGTCTGAAGTTATAATGGCACTTATGTTTAGCTGATCAATTGTAAAATAAGTATTGAAAGAAGTTTCATGCACGTGTTAAAACACTAACATTAAAACCATTAAAATATCATTACATAATTACAAGCATCTAACTACATGGGATTTTGTTCATGATGTACAACAACACAAGAAATAAAGCTTAAAGGTGATACCTAAAGCCATACAACCGAAATCTCAAGGAGAAGGAAAGTGCTCCAAGTGATGACAGCTCCCGTGCCGCTATAGCGTCACTCACAGAATCGCCTGACGCTATAGCGTCGCACACAGAATCGACTGGTGCTACAGCACTGCAGAATTTCTACTCTTTTTAGTGAAATGGAGCTTGGACGAAAATGGAGTGTGGGAGAGTTATTTCTAACTCTCCTCCCTTCAGATTATCAACTCCATCCTCTCCATTCTCTCCTTACGTTTCTTCCCTTCCTTTGAAGAAGAGTGAAGCTTCTTATATAAGGAAAATATTCCCTAGAAAAGGGTGACAAGCCCATCACTCCACTATCTTCATCTTCCATTATAAAATAAACAAGTGCTCCATGGAATAATATAAAACTGTGAAGACCCGTCCTCTTTTCATCTCCCACATGCAAGTGTCTCATAAAAAAAAATATGAAGACCCATCATCCTTTTCATCTCCCATATGCAAGTGTCTCCTTCTTGGAAGTGTTTCCCACAAGGAAGTGGACAAGGCAAGATGGGCACAAAAGTTGTTCCCCATGAAGCATCTTGACTTGTGACTGAATTGACTCAATTTTCCTCTTGATTTTCGTGCTTAAAGCTTCAGAGTTTTCTTCTTTCTCCTTGGCAACGCTATGGCGACGCAATAGCGTCTGATGCTATAACGTCTAATGCTGTAACACACTGAACAACACATTAAAACACAAACTTGGGCACAAAAGTGCCAAATGATCATAAATCGGTTCTTGATCCTCTTTTACATTAAATAACACATATTTACTTAACTAACAACAATATTACTTAAGAACCCACGTTAATTTAAGTCCTAAGAGCATAAATAACACATATAAATATGAGGTATCAGGTAGCAATGCAACTAACCCCATTTTCCCAAGCCAACCACAGGGAGGACATTCTACTTCTCTGGGAGGCACGCATCAGTTCCTGCCATACACCAACCTTGTTGGACCTCAGCAGACATCCTCCTATACTTCTATGGGAGGCATGCATCAGTGTTCACCGAGTTGGAGTTTGGTTGGGCCTCAGCGGGTGTTCTCTCATCAGGTATGCCCTACTCCTATGATTCCTCAGCCTGGTACTTTTGCCACTGCCGCAAGGATCATCCTTTTGATGCTCTGTCGCGGCGAACTACCCGGGCTACGCAGGGGGGAATACCTTCCCCCCGGAATCAGGGATTGGCAGGATCGGTGGGTATTGCCGGAGTCAGCAGCCATGGGCCCAGAGCCCACCTGTCTCGACAAGCCTACCTCCTAGTCAGCCGTACTCCGGAGCACTCAATACCTGCCCGACAGCATGCAAGCATCTGTACCAGGAACTAGCCGTGTTAACCTAGCCCAAGTAGTGCCTGGGCAACCATGGACAGACGCTCCACCTCAGGTACAACCGCAGCCAGGGGCACAGGGTCCCCCAGACACGCTGTGGCGACCAACGTCTCCACCTGAAAGACCATCGGGGGCCCAACTCTTGGACCCTAATTTGATAGCTGACACCATCAAGAAGTTCTTTGGTGTGTAGTTGAAACCGCTTGACAGACCGATGTACAAGAAGCCTTACCCCGAGTGGGTGGATAGATTGGTGCCTCTTCCCAGAGGATTTAAAACCCCTGACTTCGCCACATTCTCCGGGGATGATGGTAAGTCTACTATGGAGCACATCGACCGATTTAAGGCCCAATGTGGGGAAGGAAAATCTTGTGCTCAGTACCCTTTCCAGAAACCCAACTTACTTCCATGGCCATCTCTGGAATGCACCCTTAATTGAAGGAAAAGCTTGTGGGACAAGCTTGTAGTGACCTCAGTGGCTTGGCTTACAGGGAAGTACGGATTGAACAATTTATACAAGAAAGAGATAGGAAGAGGGCTACTAGAGGTCGAGGGCCTCAGCTAATATCAGTAGTTGACGCAGCCGAGGATTCAGACTATGATGATTCAGCCGATTACACGACAGACATCTTGGTGGCTGAGATAGTCAAAGGTAAAGCATACCTATGTCCTGCTCTTAAACCTGCCACGGGAAAGGAGAAGGACGAGGCAGAAAATAAGGTTGAATACTCCTTCGACATTTCCAAAGCTGATCAAATATTTGATTTTCTCCTCAAGGACATAAGATCCCCCCTCCTGAAGAGATTAAAGGGAAGAGGTACTGCAAGTGGCACAATTCATTTAACCATGTCACCTCCAATTGAATTATCTTTCGCCGAGCCATTCAATAGGCTATAAAGAAATGGAGGTTCAAGATGGCCGATAAGGGAACACCGGAGATGAGCATCGATACTGATCATTTCCCCAGCATGAACATCAACATGGTCTCTGATAAACTCCAACTTAGTGCATTTTTAGGGGTATTTTCAGTTTAGAGCAATTATTACTAATTATATAAATCATTAACTTAATTTGCTCTATATTTTTCAGAAAAGAAGAAAATGCATATAGGTATTAACCCAATTATTCTATTGGTCCACCAACTAATTGCAGTACAGTCGCTGGTCAACTAATTGATTATGAACATGCATAGGGTAGCTAATCCTACTTATGTGATAAAAACAATAGGACAATATTAATTGAAATAAAACTGGAATTCAAATAATAAACTATAACATAAATGTCTCTAAACTGGCAAGATCCATCTAAGACCCTAGAAGAGGATTTAGCTATCCAAAGTCATAAAGAACAATAAAATAGAAATTAGAGTCATGAATTACAGAGATACAAATAACCCGGAAATTAGAGAAATTATTATTCTGAGTCTACAGTCTCCTTTTTCTGCTCCAAAGCTCTCTCACGGTGCCAAGAACAGTACCCAAAAACTCTTTTTCTCCTCTCCTGTGAGTTGCCGTCACTACCGCTTCTAATCTTTGTGAATGTGCGACTCTGTCTGTTATGTACGGCTTCTCTGGTCTTTTATATGTCATGTGGACCTAGGTTACGTGATCTCTGATTAAATCATGGGCTGCACTTTTTATCATGTTGCCTTGCTTACCTTGAATTTGGGTTGCATCTCTTCTAATTATTTCACGGACCTCCATCATGTTCAACAGTTGGACTTGTCTCTTTAATTGATGCATGGGCCTTATGCTTATTTCCTTGTATTGTCTTTCAACTTAATTGCTAGCCCATACATACAAATATATATATATATATATATTATTGACTTTAAATTGGACTTTCATTCTTTTTATGCATTTTTTCTTTTCTGAAAAATATAGAGCAAATTAAGTTAATGATTTATATAATTAGTAATAATTGCTCTAAACAAGACCTAAAAATACCCCTAAAAATGCACTAAATTGGAGTTTATCAACTCCCCCACACTTAACCTTTGCTTGTCCTCAAGCAAATTTTCTGGCTCAATAAATTTTCAAATAGATAATAGAGACAACCAAATAAGAGACCCAAAATTAGAAACACAATGACAGACAGTATATCACATTTGAGGTGTCAAAAGGTTGCCCAATTAGAGGCTCATGTCTCTGAAGAATACATTTCTGTGAACAAAGGCACTCGCTCACAAACTCTCTAAGTGTTTAGGGACTAGGGAAATATACACACAAGTTTCTACAAAATGCACATTACCATATGCTTGTAATTTGACCAAATCTCCACTAAAAAGTTCACATGCATGCAAAAGATGGGGTGTCATGGGTTGTAATGGGGCCTTGGTGAATTCAAGTAGGGTAGGAAATAAGAAGCAAGGGATAATCAAATGGCTAAAAACAAGAAACAAATAGTAACCTTTAAAACCAAATATGGAGCTCCTATCTATTTTACAAATTTTGTCTAAACTCCAAGTTAATTTCACTTCCTTCTTCACCTTTTTCTATTTAGTCAGCTTTTTTTGATTTACCTTTTGTCTTGAGTAGACTCTTTCATTTTTTGATTTGACTTTTCCTCCTTCTTGCTTTATTTCTTCTCTTTTTTTTTTCAACTTTTCATTTTTCTATATTTTTCTTAGGAGGAAAAGGTTCTTGTAACCACATTAGCCACTCCTATTTTGTTTTTATGTCCCGATGAGATAGACAATTAAAATACAGGACAAAATTGTAACTTTCAATAGTTGCTCCAAATTTAATTTCAAATGGTTACCACAAAAAGGAAGAAAAAATTATATTTGGGTACCAAAGAAATATATAACAAATAGGCTCAAAGGGGGCAACTAATGGATAAATTCAATAAACAACTCTGAGACCAAAAAAATACCTAAATTCACCAAATCTTTTTACATGATGCAAATCAATTTTCGCCTTGAAATGGTCAAAAGACAAATTCTAGAATGTAGCAAATTGGGAAACACACTCATAGAAAGAAAAGGGGTAAAAATTTATGATTTAGTATCAATCCCCTTATGAAGGCTCAAATCTCACCTTTAGAAGCTAGTTCACAAAAAGTACTCAACAGGGACAAATGCTAATTATCAGCTTCCTAAGGACATCCTCACAGTTACAATTAAGCACAAGTCTGTCAAGTAAATTAATTATGGGATCCCCTGAAGGCAAAATCTCTATTTTTTTTCAACTTGAAGCATAAGTCGCTAAAATAAGCCAAAAAAAATGCTATCAACATATACGGTGGGTATGTGCATTAATAAAGGTCAAGTGACACTTGTAAATGAGAGAGAGAAAGAGAGAGAGTAAGAGTGACCTCCTGCGAAGCGCTTGTTTAACGTCATGAGCCTGACGATAGTTAGTGCTCAATCAGGTGGCTCTCCAAGAGCAAATTTAACATCTAACGCAGTACACCTTCTTAACTTTCTAACCATGTGGTTCACATTGTTCTTTCTTTTTCCATGTGGTGGATGAACTTCGAAGGATGGTGAAATTTTTATTTTATCTTCATCCACCACTATGCTAGGATCCTGTAAAAAAAATTTTTCTTCTAAAAAGCCCTGCATCTCTAAATCACTGAAAATGTTAGTTTCAACCACATCATAAAAACAAGGAGAAGTTAAAGAAGAGAACATTTCATTGGAATTTAAAGCTTTAATCACCTCCTCTTCTTTACCACTCATTAAGGTTACCTTTCCTCTATGAACCTCAATTACAGCATCACGAATGGTTAAAATAATTTGCCCAAAATTTGGGACTATCTCATTTTTCTCCAAATCAATAACCATGGGATCTTTCTCACTATCCTCACAATTGTTCCATTTGGTAGAATCTTTTGTTTCAATATGACTCCCTTCAATAGGAGCTACTATTTTGATTTGACTCCCTTCAGTACGAGTCTCCTCATCTTTCTTGAGAGCTTCTTCCTCCAGATTATATTCCATAGAGACGCCTTCATCTCTCGAAGGAATACTTTCTTTGTATTGTTTGTTCAGCTTCTTCATTTTGGGTAGACTTAGTTTGTGAAGGAGTTTCTTGGGACTCTTGAGATAACAAAACAATGAGACTTGAGATTCGACCCTTCAAGCTTCCAAGTTCGTTGTTCATGGCTCCAATTTGACCCTCCAAGCTTTCAAATTTTTCATTTGTCTACTTCATAAACCTTGTCAACACATCATTGGCACAAGGAGGAGGGGTTGAGATTGTCTCTTTAGGGACCCAAGTCAGAAATTCTAAACTCTTTTGCACGATTGTCTTGTTCAAGTCACTAATGTGTTCATCTAGAGTTGCCCTTCGTTTTGGGTCCTTGTGTCTTTCCCACCAATTTTCAATGCGGGGTGGCTCAAAGTCATCCCAATAGTCTGAATAAGGCTCATAAGGATAGGGATGGCAATTTCTACCCGTAAGTGGGGATCTCCGCGGGGATTGCCCCGTTCGGGGCCCCGTGGGTGGGGAATTTTCCCCCGTGGGGACTGGGATAGGGGAGAAAATCCCCCCGCAGTCAAAGTGGGGATGGGGACGGGGATCATACCGCCCGCCCCGAAATATATTGCATAAATGTTTTTATTATAGATGTATATTATACTATAAGTATTAATATTTTAGTCTTTTTATACGTGTTCCTAATTTAAAATATTTAATTGTTCTCACTTTTATACTTTTTAAATATTAAAATATAAAAGTAAGACAAACTTTTATTTTTTTTTGTATTAAAATGTTAAAGTTTTGTTTTTTAGTCTTACTTTTATATATTTATTCAATTTTATTATATTTTAATTTATATTTTTTCATACTTTTAATAAATTTTCGGAGTCCCCGTGGGGACCGTGGGGATCCGTGGGGATGGGGATGGAAGAGGAAAACTCCCCGAAGCGGGGATCGGGGATGGGGACGGGGGACAACTTGGGAGGCGGGGACGGGGAGCGGGGGAGTACTCCCCGCCCCATTGCCATCCCTACATAAGGAGGAGGAGGAATTGGGCCTTGACATTGAGGTGGTATATACCAAGTTGGCGTCTCTAAATTCCTTTGTTCCCGTGTTTCTCTAATGTAATCTCCAAGAGTTTTAACCATGATTTAGACTTTTCTCTACAAAACAATGTGAACTGCAACGATCTCTTGAGAAAATATTAGTAATATTTTTTTAATAATATATAAAAAGACAAAATTAAAACTAAAGCATAACATAAAGTCTAAAGCAATAAAAATCCTCAGCATGAACATCAACATGATCTCCTTCTCAGGGAGTGACCGAGGGAAAAGAAAGACAAAGTATCTATGGGTTCCCAAGCCGGAGACTCCCCAAGAAAAGGTGTCAATCTTCGACTGATTGGGGTCACCCCCCAAAGGATCTACGGTGGCAGACCGCATGGCGCTATTACAGGAGAAACTGCAGTTGGGAGGGCCGAGCAAACCCCAAGGGACCCAAAAGAAACTCCCAAAGCCGGGGAAGCTTGTTCAGGATCTCAGAGAATTACATCTATCCAAGCTTAACCCTTGAAATGCTTCTGGGAGGAGTGCACCTCGAACTAGGGACATGCTAGAAAGATTCTAACATACCTCGCCTGGGGGGCATGGTAGGCCTGCCGACGAACCAGCTGAGCAAGCCACCATGCCAAAACCAGGCAAAGAATCTCGTCCCCAAGAGGAAAGAAGGGTGGCACAGGTCACCGAGGCCCAAGGCTCAACATCAGTAGACATCACTATGCTAAACTACCGTGAGTTTAGGGCTGTCAGAACCGTGAAGCCACCATCAGAAGTGCCACAAGATCAGTGGATGACGTAGGCAACTGCAGAAGCACCAGTGCCCGTTGTTGCCTCCAAATCTCGTTCACAGAAGAGGAGGCAGCAAAGGGCAAGGGGTTACAACAGAATGAGGCAAAGGCTTCAGATGCTCACCTCGGCCAGAGAAGAGAACGCCCAGACCCTTCCCGCAGCCATCGTGGCTACGGATTTGGAACAGGCCTTCCCAAACCTGCCGAGGAAATCGCCTCAGAACTGCCAACTCACGATGTAGCTGGCCCTAATGCACCTCTTGGAACCAGGGAAGAACCGAACGCCATGATAGGGATGGTGGAAGCTCCCCATAGCCCACTGACTGAGGCAGTAATAGAGTGTTTATATGGACCCAATAGCCCTAGACCACCTCAGCCAGTCGATGCACCCCAAGTTGAAGGGGTTATGACAGAAGAAGAATTGGCAGAAGATGACCTCTTGGGAGACAACGAAGATAATGCCTTCGGACCTTTGAACTTTGATGGAGACTCCTTGACAGGATAAATCCTGGATGACATCATGGATGAGGCCGATGGTGAATATTATGCTGACATAGAAATGGTAGGCCTTCTTCCACCAGAATTCTGGGGTAATAAAGATCAACCAAGGGCTCTTAAGGGAGATGTCTTCGCCGAGGAAGCTGAATGGGCTGCCTTGACCGAGCCCGAGGGGGGCTGCCTTGACCGAGCCCGAGGGGGCGATTACAAAAGGGATGTTGTTTGAGAAACCCACAATAGACATGACTAGACACCTGAAACCGTTGTATATCAAGGCCCATCTGAATGGGAAATTGTATAATCATGTCTTCGTAGATGGTGGTGCTGTATTGAATATTATGCCATTAGCCACTATGAAAAAGTTGGAGAAGAACGCTGAGGACCTCATTCCAATCACCATGACATTGACTAGTTTCATAGGCCACCCATCTCATGCCTTGGGAGTGTTGGTGGCCGATGTGATAGTTGGGAGAAAGGTGACTCGCTCGGCCTTCTTCGTCATAGAAGGAAATCCTTCATATGCTGTGATTATGGGGAGAGACTGGATCCACACCAGCGAATGTGTCCCTTCTACCCTCCATCAGAAATTGATGATATGGATAGGGGATCAAGTGGAGATAATAAAGGCAGACCCTAACCCATTCCCTGCAGAGGTAAAAATGTTTGAGGCTGTCTTCTACTCTCCTCATTTAAACCACATTTTCATCCCAGGGAATTATGAGGAAGGTGGCATCGAGTCCTGTGACTAGACCAAAAGAGGTTTTGAATTCAAGATGTTGGCCGACCCACGACCTAGCAATAAGGATAATGATTAATCTCCCACCAGAGGTACAGAGCCTGCTGGATCGGTTGCACCTGTTCCAAATCGAATCCAGCATAGAAGAGACCATGTTTGGTGCAATAGACGAAGAGCACGACCTTGAGGAATACCCCTACCAAGAGGGTTCGGATAACTCCTTCAATAGGACGTTGGCCGAACCTCCTCATTTGGAGCCCATTCAAAGGAAGATGCCCACTTATGAAGTGCAAGACCCTCTATTGGAGGTAAACCTGGGAAGTGAAAAAGAGCCAAGGATGACCAAGGTCAGTGGCAAACTGCAGCCTCAACAACGAGATCAAATGGTGGCTCTGATAAGGGACTCTCATGACTGCTTTGCGTGGGATTACCATGAGATGCTAGGCCTCAACAGAGCCTTGGTAGAGCATAAGTTGCCCATCAAGGAAGGTTTCAAGCCCCACAAACAACCACCGAGGAGGTTCAATCCGCAACTAATGCCACAGATCAAAGCAGAGGTGGAAAGATTGCTCAAGGCAGGATTCATAAGAACTGCCAGGTACGTAGAGTGGTTGTCTAATATAGTTCCTGTCATCAAGAAGAATGGCCAGGTCAGAGTTTGTACTGATTACACAATCTCAAGATGGCCCTGCTATAAGTGTGCTTTTGGCGTGTCTACAGGCAATTTTCTAGGCTTCTTGGTACACAACCAAGGCATTGAAGTGGACAAGAACAAGGCTCGAGTTATCCTTGAGGAGAGACCCCCCAGAAACAAGAAAGAGTTGCAGAGTTTACTAGGCAAGATCAACTTCCTAAGAAGAGTTATCTCCAACTCGGCCAGAAAGATGAAAGCCTTCTCGCCCCTGTTGAGAATAAAGAATACTGAGGAAATGATATGGGGAGCCAAGCAACAGGAGGCCTTTGACCAGATCAAGGCTGCCTTAACTAATCCCCCTGTCTTGGTACCTCCGTAGCCTAGAAAGCCTCTGAAGCTATATATTGCGGCCGAAGATCAAGCCATCGGCTGCTTATTAGCTCAAGATGATGAGATTGGCGCAGAGCGCGCTATCTATTATCTTAGTAGGATCCTCAATGATGCTGAAACGAGATATTCCCCTTTTGAGAAGCTTTGTTTGTCTTTATTTAATGCTTGTACTAAACTGGAATATTACTTATTACCTAAGAAAGTTTTAGTTGTGTGCAAAGTTGAAATTATCAGGTACCTTCTTAATAGGCCCATCTTACAGGGAAGACTTGTCAAGTGGGCCATTAAATTAAATGCATTTGCCTTGACACACATGCCACTAAGAGCTGTTAAAGGGCAAGCTTTGGCTGATTTTCTGGCTCAACACCCATGTGTAGAGATACACGACACTCCAGCAGAGTCTATTAACTATCTGGGCCTAAAGCCTTGAGTCCTCATGTTTGATGGTTCAAGTACCCAAACCAGGGCAGGCATCGGGGTGGTCATCACCAGCCTCTGTGGACAAACATGGAGGTTCATGTGCAGGATAGGGGATCAAGCCTCCAATAATCAGGCCGAATATGAGGCCTTAATTATGGGACTTGATATCTTGCCCGCCATGAAAGCTCAATACGTGGAGATCAAGGGGGATTCACAACTGGTGATCAAACAAATCACTGGGGAATACAAGTGTTACAACACGAACCTTAGACAATTACGAGCCTCGGCGCATGATTTGTTAAAGTTGTTCGCCGATGCAGTCATCATGTATGTCCCCAGAAGCGAAAACCAAGAGGCAAATGATTTAGCCCAGCAAGCCTCAGGTTATAAGGAGTCAGTGGTCGAGGTATGGCAACAGGATGCCTCGGCTCTGGCCGAGGAGGACCCTGCTAATGCTTGGATTGGAGTATTGACGGAGTACCTCCTCAATCCAACGGCTGACATTGATTTCAAGACTAAGCAAAGGGCGTTGAAGTACATCTTGAAAGGGGACGACCTGTATAAGAGAAGCGCCAATGGGGTGTTATTACAATGCCTCAAAAGAAAGGATGCGTATATGGTGATGGCCCAGACCCATGCAGGGATTTGTGGTGCACCCAGGTCTGGCCCCATCATGAATTGGTTGATATACTAGCATGGATACTATTGGCCGATGATCACGGCCGATTGTTTCCAATTTGTAAAGGGATGTGAAGCTTGTCAGCTGCATGGACCGATCCAGAGGGTACCTGCGGATGAACTTCATCCCATTGTCAAACCTTGGCCATTCAGAGGATGGGCCATGGATTTAATTGGCATGATATATCCTCCGAGCTCAAAGGGCCATAGCTTCATCATTGTGGCCACCGATTACTTCACTAAATGGGTGGAAGTTGTGTCTTTCGCTAATGTCAATCAGGCTGCAGTGATTAGGTTCATAGAAAGCCAAATCATATACAGATTTGGCATCCCTGAAACCATCACGACCGATCAGGGCACAATGTTCACCGGGGAACAAGTGGTAGCCTTTGCCCAAGAATATGGCATCAAGATGAGACACTTGTCTCCTTATTATGCTCAAGCTAATGGGCAGGCAGAGGCTACTAACAAAATCATCATTCAGCTCATCAAGAAGAACGTAGAGGACAAGCCTCGGCGGTGGCACGAGACCCTTAATGAGGCCTTGTGTGCAATGAGGAATTCTAAGTCCACGGCCACGGGGGTAACTCCCTATCGTCTAGTATATGCACAGGGCGCCGTGCTACCATTGGAATAGTGTGGCACCATTAAGGGTGGCTCGTCAGCACGCCCTCGGCATGGATGAATATCAACAAGTCATGTTAATAGAGTTGGACTCGGTGGACGATGACAGGCTGGCTGCCTGATCAGCAAAATTGAAATGAATAAAGCCAAAACGGCCCAAGCCTACAACAAACATGTCAAGCCAAAAAAGTTTGTTGAAGGTGACCTGGTGTGGAAGGCATTTTGCCACTTGGGAGGAAAGATCCCCAGTTTGGCAAGTGGTCCCCGAATTGGGACGAGTCCTATATCGTAAGTGAAGTATACGACGGTGGGGCATATTGTTTAATTACGTACGAAGGCAAAGAGTTCGAAACGAAAATCAATGGCAAATATCTCAAGGTGTATTATCCTACTCTTTGGGAGAATATGCAAGGGAAAGAAAACTGGTAAACCATATAAAAGGAAATAATGTCATGGTGGCTCGCCACACACCGGCGGCCTAGTGGGAAAACCAATTTAATACTGGGACAGGCTATCTCTTCGCCGCAGGAGAGCTTTCTCACTCCACGAATTCGGACGCCTCCTGACCGGGAGGAAGGTTAGCCGAAGTTGGAGCGACAGAAGACGAGTTTGTCAGGCGGATGCGGAGCTTTTCCCAAGCAGCTATGGCAGATAGCATGGCGTTGGGACCACGCTCCTTGTCATAGAGGAAGACCCCCTTCTGAGATTCTAGCTCCTTGATATGTTGATCTAAGGGTTTACTCTGATTATACAAGCGTGCTTGTTCTGCTGTGACCAAGGTCAGGGCTTTGGCCGCCTCTTCCTGCGTAGGGCGCAAAGCCTGCAACTCTAATCGGAGCCCTGTCATAAGAGACTCAATTTCTTCAATTCGGCGCCTGGTCATTTCCTCCTCAGCCAACACCAATTGGCGTTCCGCTTCTTTCTCACCATAGGCTGAGAGATACATCTTCTTTTCCGCCTATAGGGCATTCAGGCGATCCAATGCCTGTTGGGCAGCATCTTGCACATCGTAGGATGCCGAATAGGCCCGAGAGATCTCTGGAAGCCGATAGGCTATTTCCCAGAGGGTTTCCCTCCTCTGCATTGTCATATCATCTGAGGAAGACAGCCTAAAAAAAAGAGACCGCAGGTTTGAAAGCTGGGTAGGATCAGTAACAATTCTTCTCCGGAGGGCATCCTCTAATCTCTGTATTTCTTCTCCCGAAGGAGGGACTACTTGAGGTTGACTTTGGGAAGCAAAGTATTGACCCACCTCCGCTTCAGTCACTGGCCTGGGACCCGACTGAGGAGGGGGAGGAGGAGGAGGAGGAGAATTCACTGGAGGAGGAGAGTTGTGAGTTGCAATCGAGGATGCATTTGGAACTGAAGGATCGGTCGTCTGTAGGCAAAATAACCATAAGAAAAACAGAACGCCAGCCAACAAGGAGAGGTAAAACGAAAACTACCATACCTTGGATTTCTTGGAGGGGCAAGGAGTGTCTTCTACCAGCCTCTTTGCCACGGATTGCGAGGGAGTATCTGTAGGAGCACGCCGAACAGATGATCGCCTGAAGGTAATAGGAGCATCATTGTCGGCTTCCACAGTGTGGTCAATGGAGGGCCTTACCACCAGAGGGGAGACAGAGATAAGGAAAAGGAAAAGCAGGGGAATGGACAGTAACTGAGCCACATAGAACAGAAGACATACCCGCGGTTTGTTGGGATCGAGTGGACGGCCGCTGAGAGGAAGTTGGAGGCCCGGGTGTTTTCTCAACAAGAGAGGGAACGATGCTTGTACTGGCTGGTGTTGAAGAGGGGGTTGGAGCTGGGCGATGGCGGCCGAGGTACTTGGAGAGATAATCACCAAGAGCCCGAGGATAGACCACGTCTTTAACACCAAGCCACCAAATGGTATAGGCACTGGTTTCCCCCAGACACACCTCGTAGTGCGCCCACACACTATCAGTAAGTTTGTAATAATTGTTGCCAACCATCTTCCACACCTAACCATCCATCAGGCCTTCCCTACGGCGAGGATCATCCAAGAATCGATAAGGTAGAGGAACATGCTGCAATAACCCGAACTTCTTGGAAACAAAATTAGGATAATAATACTCTGCCAGGGCCTTGCTGTAACGAGAGGAAGCCAGATAGCCGATTGGCAAGTCCCTGGCCACCTGAGCAGACCGCCAATAATTACGAGCAGTACTGCGCTGAGAGAGAAAGATGATCTTCTTTTCCTTGAGGAGTAAAGATCCAGGTAGGACCACATCTCCTTTCCAGCACAAGACACCACGTCATTGATAACTCTATTTTATATAGAGTTATTTATACATCTTAACCTAAATAAATTGCCTAAACTCAAGTACAATATGTGTTAAACAGAGTCTATAAATAAAATAACAACATTCTAAGTTTCAAAGAGGGTTATGTAATGATTTAAAGCATTTTGTATATATATATTGGTATGTTTGATGTGTTTGTTCAATGCACCTACAGATTGATGCACCTGCACCAGGAAACAACAGTGCACCTGCACTTGATGCAGCTGCACCAGGTTAAGACAGTGCACCTGCACTTAATGCTCCTGCACTGAAAACAGATTTCAAATGAAAGAAGCACCATCAAATCATGCCAATGCACCAGTACTTCATTGATGACATCATGCTTAGTCATGGATCACATGGGGCACATGCAACATGCAAATTTCGGCGCCTACCATTGAAATTAGCTTTGAAGAGTCATTCACTTAGGGACACTTGGCCATCCATTAGTGGACCTCCATTTGTGTTTGAGTGTGCGATTCAATCTGCTGTCTGAAGTTCAGAAACTTAACCATAGTTAACTTCTCAAGTTAACTTAATCTCCAAGGAAGTCGTACTTTTTGAAGGCTATAAAAGGACCCTCACTTTTCATTTGTAAACACACCTCAAGATATCAACAAGATATCCTTAGAATTAGTTTTTAGATAGTTTTCAAATTTCAGGAAGGTAAGAAAGGAATCGACAACTTCTTTCTTCACGTCCTCGTAGTACTAGCTAAGTGCAGGGAGTCAGTGCACCTGCATTGCTTGAGAGTTCATGCAAATGAACTCCAACTTGTGTAAACTTTACCTTGTTTCTTTCTTTTGTGATTTCATTTATATAAATATGTTCTATTCAGTTTATATATGTCTTGGAATGTCTAACATGAGCTTAATTTCTTTAGTTGAGATGTTCTAACCTTATAATGATCTTTTAAGAAAGTTGTTGTGCTTTTATTTGATGTATGCATTTTAGTTCTTGTGTAACACTTCTTTCAACACTTGTTTTAAGGGTGATCGCTTGAAATAAGTAGATTTGTAAAAGCAGACATGGTTTAGAATTAAGAACTTAAGAACTAATAAGGGTGGGTGTTTTAATAAAGTCTTTGTTAAAACTTGTTTTAATAAAGAAACTTTTGTTAAATCCATGTTAAGTCCTAGACATAGGATAACATAGTCCTTAGGGTGATATAGTGGATGCTTAAGAGGCAGAAGTGAACTTATTTAGCATGCCTAGACATAGGAAGCTTGTAATAAAACTCTGAAGAAAGTGACTGAAAAGCACATACTGATGCAGCTGCATCCAGTGCACCTGCACCACTTAAATGCACAAAACTCTTGAAAGTGACTTATTTGGTAAAGACATCTCAACTCTCATTCTCAACTGATTTTCCCCACATTCTATTACTTATTTACATTCTATTACTCAAGAGATTGAGTAGTATAGTTCACACTAATTTATACACTTTTAAGCTACAAGAGTTAATCCAATCCGTGTGGGTTCTATCTTTTATACTACTTGTTTGTGACAGTGTATACTTGCACACTTTTTCAGCCACCAAGTTTTTGGCGCCGTTGCCGGGGATTGCCATTAATGTTTGTTGTTTAGATTTATAAATTAGTGTTTTATTACTGCCAGACACCTGTCAACCAACCATCCAGTAACTATAAGTTCTTTCGCAAGCCAATATGCTTCGATCCGCCCGAGGAGAATCCGAGTGAAAGCAGCAACCAGAGTGATAGTAGCGTGTGTCAGCAAACAACTCTAAGCTAAACTGATTACAGATAGGTAGTGCGGACTAAACCTACTTTTCTGTAATCACCTCACTGCACTCACCTAAGGTGCAAAGCGGAATAATCTAACTGGTCGAAGCTTAGAGTGGTCGTATTCGACATCTCCTAAGCCTTATCATGACTTTCATTCTTTCTTGTCTACTATTTTATTTGCTCTGACGGCTAGTGTGGTGTGCTATTGGTGTCCGGGCGCTCAGGGGACGGAAGAGCTAAACCTCACCACACCATCCCGAGAAAGAAGATTGAACCCCTTCATGGTCTTTGATGTTGTTAAGCCAAGAGCGCCAAGCGCATGCGCGAAATGAGAGCTAGAGGAATTATCTTCAGGTTAAGGACCCATAGACGGAGCTAGTCTGGTTCGGTAGTTTGTTTCTTAGTGCAGGTGCACAGGATGCACTAGCTTATGCACATGGCCAAATCACCAGAATTTGAATTAGATCCAGAGATAGAGAGAAGGTTTAGAAAGTTGCTTAGACTCCAGAAACAAAGACTTCAAAGCTGCGGAATCACAATGTCTCAACAAAGTGAAGAAGAAAGATCTAGACCAGGTTCCAGTGGAGGATCAGTTAGAGGTGGTCCGGGCTCACATCATGAACCTGAGGATGATCACAGAAATCAATTCATCAACATGGGACCAATAGGTATGATTAATGATAGAAATAGAACCATGAGGGATTATGCTATGTTTGATCATCAGAATATGCAAACAAGTATAGCAAGACCTCATATTGATGCTGTGCATTTTGAATTTAAACCCATGATGTTCCAAATGCTGCAAACAATTGGTCAATTTGGTGGATCTCCCCATGAAGATTCCTGGTGTTAGTGAAGATGCATTTAGACTTAAGCTATTTCCATATTCTTTGAAAGATAAGGCTAAATCATGGTTGAATTCATTAGAGCCCAATTCTATTCATTCATGGAATGAAATGGCTGAAAAGTTTTTAGCAAAATATTTTCCACCCATCAAAAATGCCAGAATGAGAAATGATATTACATCTTTTAGACAAAAAGAATTTGAATCATTGTTTGAAGCATGGGAAAGATGGAAAGAGCTTTTAAGAAAATGTCCACATCATGGTCTACCTATCATTATTCAAATGGAAACTTTTTATAATGGTTTAGAACCCCAAACCACAATAATGCTTGATGCATCATCTCATCTGGGGGTGTGTTATTAAACTTGTCTTATAATGAAACATGTGAATTGATTGATAGAATAGCAACAAATAGTTCTAGTTGGCCTACTGAGAGGGTGAGTGCCCAAAAGAGACCATCAGGGGTACATGAAATTAGTGAAGTATCATCCCTATCCGCTCAGGTAGCCTCACTGACAAACATGTTTAAAAACTTCACTTCAACCAGTGCATCTGCACCTGGTGCAGCTACACAAACCGAGAACACTGCAACAGCCATAAAATAAGCCCCCTAGGTGACACAAGCTGTGTGTATTGTGGAGGAGGTCACTTGTATGAGGAATGTCCTAGAAACCCTGTCTCTGTCAATTATGTAGGATACAATAGAAAAAACAACCCTTACTCTAACACCTATAACCCTGGCTGGAAGAACCACCCAAAATTTAGATGGCACAATGCTAGTGCACCTGCACCTAATGCATCTGCACCAGTCACACCACCAGGATTCCAATCTCAGAACTACCAAACACAACAACCACCATCCAATGATAACTCCTTAGAAGCCTTGTTCAAATCCTTCATTAATGAAACTAGAACAGCTAGGCAAGCACAAGATGCATCTATAAAGAATTTGGAGAATCAAGTGGGACAATTAGCAACAACTCTGTATCAAAGATCAACAGGTACACTACCATCAAACACAGAAGCTACCACATCCCACAGGCCAGGAAAGGAACAGGTGAAGGCCATTTCTCTGAGAAATGGAAAGGATCTTGCAGAACCTTGTGAAACTGGAGGTGAAGGTAAGGTAGAAAATGAAAAAAATAAAAACAATAGAAAAAAGTTTGCAAGATGCAGAACCACCTCTTGCACCTGCATCTCAAGAAGTTCAAATGCCAAGGTTAGTTCCGGAGTACCCTCCTCCTCCTTATCCTCAAAGATTAAAAAAGGCACATGAGGAGAAGCAATTCAGTAAGTTTCTTGAAATTTTAAAACAATTACACATCAATGTTCCCTTAGTTGAAGCACTTCAACAAATGCCTAATTATGCTAAATTCATGAAAGATGTGCTTTCAAAAAGAAAAAGATTAGGGGATTTTGAAACAGTTGCTATGTTTAAAGAATGTAGTTCAATTTTGCAAAACAAAATTCCATTGTGTGATTTTGAAACAGTTGCTATGTTTAAAGAATGTAGTTCAATTGAAGGATCTTGGCAGTTTACAATTCCATTCTCAATTGGAAAATTTTATACAGGTCGTGCATTGTGTGATTTAGGTGCAAGTATTAACTTGATGCCTAAATCCATATTTACACAACTTGGAACTGGAAATGCTAGGCCAACTATAGTAACACTTCAACTTGCCGATAGATCAATAGCCTACCCAGAGGGAATTATTGAAGATATTTTGGTTAAGATTGACAAATTTGTGTTTCCTGCAGATTTTGTTATTCTTGATTTTGATGCAGATAAAGAAGTACCAGTCATTCTTGGGAGACCATTCTTGGGAGACCATTCTTGGAAACTGGGAAAACACTGATTGATGTACAAAAGGGAGAACTAACCATGAGAGTAAATGACCAAGAGGTGAAATTCAATGTGATGAATGCTTTGAAGTATCCTACAGAGGATAATGAAGAATGCTCAGCCATCATCTCTCTAGATCAACTAGTGCAGAAGCAGTTCCATAAGTAGTATGATCATCTCACCAGTGCACTTGCACCAGATGCATCTGCACTGCTTGATGAAGAAAATCTGGAAAAAGACATTCTGCCAAATTAAATACCAACCAAAAAGGTATGGACCAGGACTTATGAACCTCTTAATCTAGAAGATCCCAACCTCAAAAAGAATTTACCCTCAATAGAACAACCTCCAAAACTAGAATTGAAGGAATTACCCAAATGTTTGAAATATGCTTTCTTAGGGGAAGATGATACACTCCCAGTGATCATTGCCTCTGACTTATCAATAGAGCAGGAGCATGATCTCATTTGTACCTTAAGAAAACATAACAAAGCAACAGGTTGGCAGATGGCAGACATAAAGGAATCAGCCCTTCAATATGCTTGCATAGAATTATTTTGGAAGACAATTCCAAGAATAGTATAGAAGGACAGAGAAGGTTGAATCTCATCATGAAGGAGGTTGTAAAGAAAGAAATCATTAAATGGCTAGATGTTGGAATCATATACCCTATTTCAGATAGTGCATGGGTAAGCCCTGTGCAATGTGTACCAAAGAAGGGGGGTGTGACAGTTGTAGCCAATGAAAATAATGAACTAATACCAACCAGAACTGTTACAGGTTGGAGGATATGTATGGAATACAGAAAACTCAACCAAACCACAAAAAGGATCACTTTCCTTTACCATTCATAGATAAAATGTTGGATAGATTAGCAGGTAAAAAGTTTTATTGTTTCTTAGATGGATATTCAGGCTACAATCAAATTGCTATAGAGCCTAATGATCAACAGAAAACAACATTTACACGCCCTTATGGTTCATCATTTTGCAACTACAGGAGATTTATCAAAATGATGCACCTTTCAACTTTGATGAACCATGTATGGAAGCATTCCAAAGGCTCAAAAAGGCATTAGTGACTGCACCAGTAATTGTCACACCAGACTGGAGCAAACCTTTTGAATTAATGTGTGATGCTAGTGACTTTGCTGTGGGAGCTGTCCTAGGGCAAAGACTTGAAAGTGAAGGAACAGGTACAAAGGAAGGAGAAATCAAGGAAAGCTTTCCCGATGAAAAACTGTTAGCAATTGCTTTGACAGCACCCAATGCTCCTGCACCTAGTGCAGGTGCATCTAATGCAGCTGCACCATGGTTTGCTGACATAGTTAACTTCCTTGTGAGTAAGGTGGTACCAGTGGATATGGCGTACCAACAAAGAAGGAGATTCTTCCACATAGTCAAGCAATACTATTGGGATGATCATTTTCTCTACAAGATGTGTCCAGATCAGTTGATGAGGAAATGTGTAATATCCCCAATTTTCGCTATTTAAATTATTTGGCGTGAATTGATTTGTTAAGTTTATTGAAAATAAAATAGAATTTTTGCTTGATTGATTTATTATTCAATTGTGTGTGATTGGTAATTAATTGTGTCAAGTTAGAATAATTAGAGTAAAGGAGCCATAGGGTATAGAAAGTTAAGTGAGGGGCAATGTTGTCATTTCACCTTACCTCTTTAAGTACCCTCTTTCAGCTGGCCAAATCAAAAACACTTCACACTTCTAATTCTGAAAACAGAACCAGCAAGAATAGAGAGGGGGGGACTCGCGTGAGAGGGAAAGCTTGAGGAAGGGAGAGATCATGAAATTGTGGATGCATGTAACATCCAAAACCAGCCCTGAACTCCTGTCATCCTCCTCTTCCCATTGATTGTAATTTCGAAGTCATCCCCTCCTCCTAGCCCAAATCACCATTGAAAGCCATCCAAGCTCCACTTTAGCAAATTCAAAACCTGAACCATTGCATGTGAGTGGAGTAAGTGTTAGAACTAGCTTCTGTACCTGAAATACGTTTTGGAGCAGCTTAGGAGTCCTCCTTGTAGCTGGGTTTTCGGTTTGAGTTGTTGGAGCGAATCCGGAAAAGTTCGAAGTCCGTTCATCCGCGTTCGCGAGGTTTCGGTGTCGGGTGTATTGTCGTCACGAAAAGGTGAGTTCTATACTCACTAGGATTGAGTTTCATATGTTATATAATCTGAATCGAGTCAATGGAATTAATTTGGTGATTTGCTTGGTGTTGATTGTTTAGCCAATTTCACTGTTTCTGAATGTTCTAGAATAGGTTCAGTAATTCTATAACTGGGAATGATTTAGGCATCCAAAAATTATATAACTTACCTTTTTAGAAACTAGATTGAATACTTGTCATTTTGGCTTTGGAATGGTTGCATTTGGACTTGTGTATCTCAAGATATGAGCATCACAAGTTAGGGCAGAATTCTGGATACAATCTGAGGATAGGTTCGGTTTCTGGGCATCTGGGGATGATATAGGTATCCAAAAATTTTGTGGTCAATTCTTTTAGAAACTAGACTGAATGCTCGTCAATTTGGTCCTGATTTGGTTGAATTTGGAATTGTGTAGCTCAAGATATGAGCATCACAAGATAGGGTAAAATTCTGTGTAATCTCGCGTCGTGACCCGTGGCCATCGCGTCGCGACCTCCCTTAATTTTTGCAACGCAAAACTTTCTGTCACTTTTCGCGTCGCGACGGTATGTGTTCGCGTCGCGACGGTTTGCAGTTTTCACTAAAAAGTCCCTGAACCTGTTTTCGCAATAACTTTTGATCCGATGGTCCGATTCAAGTGTTCTCAGATGCGTTGGAAAGGTAATAAAAAGGCCTAACTGAATATGTAATAAAAGTAGTGCTATTATCTGTTTGGTTGTAATTGAGATTGTGAATGATGTTAGTTGATGTTATGAGATTGTTATGCCTAAGCTAAGTTCATGTTATGAGACTGATTATCTTGTTGTGGTTATGCTAAGTGTGATTGGTGTATTTATGCTGGACTGACTGGATTAGCATCATGATAAGTTAGGTTAGTAAGCCTTAGTAAGCCATGTGAGATCACTTAATTATAAGATTAAGTTAGTAATTAGATCACCTAATGTTAATAATAAGATTATGTTAAGATCAGTTCATTGTTAAGTTAAGTTATTGTTATGATAAGTTCATTGTTCAGTTCAGTTCTGGTATATTAAAATATATACACTAGTTCAGTTAGGGTGACGACCCTATTTCAGTTTAGTGTGCTAGGGGAGGGGCAGTCATGAGCCCTATGAACCTAGGCCCCATCAAGGACCCAGCCGATTAGTGGGGACGGTTTCACCGGGAGCTTATTATGCCAAGTGACCGGTGACACGCTAAGACTTTAGTTCAGTTTAAGTGTTGCCTCTCGTAACCGGCTTAAGGGTTATGAGGACAACGTTAGTTAGTTCAGCCACATAGTCAACTTTGAGGACTATGAGTTATGAGTTTAGAATAGAATAATGAATCAAGCATAACTGAACCGAGAGAATTAGTAAGGGGTCGCGATGGAACTCACTGAGACATGTTGTCTCACCCAATCCATTGTTGTTGTTTTTCAGTTAAGCAGGGGAAGTTGAAGACCGTGAGGCACGGCTATGGAGATACTTGAGGAGCTGCTGACGCTTTTGTTTGTTTTGTCATATTATGTATCTCTGTATCTCAGTTTCCTTTGTATCTTAAGACTATTCGATTGTACGACTTATGTCTTTCAAGTTGTAAATCGCTTCCGCAGACTTTCGGTTTTTGAGTATTGAACACTAGTTGAGGGTGTAAGGACCGATTTTATATATATTATGTTCAGTTATGTAAGCACGCTCGATGAGTGATTTATCGAAGTTTAGTATGTGTTCAATATTTTAAAAAGGAAAGTCACTCTGATATGTGCCAGTCGTGCGCTTCGGTAATTTCTACAAGATAGAAATTATCGGGGTGTTACAAAATGCATCCCTGAAGAGGAACAACAAGTAGTGCTCCTTCACTGCCATGCTGCACCATATGGAGGTCACTTTGGAGCACCAGAACAGCAGCTAAGGTATTACAGTCAGGTTATTATTGGCCCACTTTATACAAAGATGCATATTTAATGGTCAAAACTTGTAACAAATGTCAAAGAACAGGTAATATTTCTGAAAGACATGAAATGCCTAGAACCAATATTTTAGAAATTGAACTTTTCGATGTATGGGGCATGGATTTCATGGGTCCTTTTCCACTTTCTTTTGGCAATCAATACATCTTAGTAGCTGTTGATTATGTGTCCAAATGGGTAGAGGCTACTAGTATTACCAAATAATGATACCAAGTCAGTTAGTAAATTTCTTCAAAGAAACATTTTTACTAGATTTGGCCCCCCAAGAGCAATCATCAATGATGAAGGCTCACATTTTTGCAACAAACTTATTGAATATCTTCTTGCTAAATATGGGGTAAAACATAAAATTGCTACAGCCTACCACCCACAAACAAATGGACAAGCTGAGTTATCCAATAGGGATATTAAAAGAATGCTTGAAAAAATCGTTGGAACAACAAGGAAAGATTGGTCTTTACACTTAGATGAAGCATTTTGGGCATACAGAACAGCATTTAAAACCCCATTAGGTATGTCCCCCTATAGGATAGTTTATGGCAAAGCATGTCACCTACCTGTTGAGTTGGAAAACAAGTCATATTGGGCTATAAAAAAGATAAATTTTGATCTCAACAAGTCATATTTAGGCAACTCTCTTATGAGAATGCAAAAATTCACCAAGCAAAATCCAAAGCATGGCATGACAAAAGAATCCAAAGAAGAGAACTTAGAGAAGGAGGAATGGTCTTGTTATATAATTCTAGGTTGAAACTGTTCCTGGGAAAGCTTAAATCAAGATGGTCAGGACCATTTAAATTAGTCAAAATCTACCCCCATGGTGCAGTTGATCTATATGATGAAGCTTCAAAAACAACCTTCAAGGTAAATGGCTAAAGAGTGAAAATGTATTATGGTGAGAATGTGGTGAGGGAAAAAAACACCACTCATTTTGAAAATCTCTAAGTTAAGGAGATAGTCAGGCTGAAAGACTCTTAAAACAAGCGTTTATGGGAGGCAACCCATGATTTTGTAGTAGGTTATTAGTTATTTTGTTCAAATTTATGTCTTAAGTGTTTTGTAGGAATACAGGGGTTAGTGCAGCTGCACTGCATGCACCTGCACCACTCTACACGCAGTGCTCCTACATCAACAATTCAAAAATTTGCTTGGGTGAAAAGTCCTCCAAAAAATGGCCAGCACATCAAGAAAAGTAATCATGATTTATGGCTAAGATGGTGTGTTGTCCTACCTAATGGTGCCCGTGTCCTCACACGTGTCCTAATGGCTAGAACTCCCATCAAATCAACCTCCACTAACCCCCATTCACCATTTAAAACTTCCCTTTGTCAAAACCGTAAACTCTCCCCCATCTATAACATCCCCTATTTTTGCTTTTAAATTATTTGGCATGAAATAATATTTGGTGATTTATTTAAATGGTTGAAAATAAAATGATTTGAAAATAAATTGCTTGAGTGACTTATTATAAAAAAATTGTGTGTGATTTAAATAAATAATTTTGTCGTTTGAGATTAATGGAGACATTGTGTTAGGAAATGAAATAACATTTTTTTTCTCTCTTGTCATGAATATATGCTTGTTTGCTAAGTTAGATTAGTTATTTTAAGTCAATTTGCTGAAGGGTATTGTAGTCCTTACACATGTTAAATGAGGGGCAGATTTGTAAATTCCCCACCTTCTTAAGTAAGCCAGCTGAAACCCCCAAGTCACCACACTTCAGTCCATTTGAAGCAGAACCAGAAACTGAACAAGAGAGAGAGAGGAGAGAGTCGCGTAGAGAGGGAGGAAGAGAGGAGGAGAGAACCCAGGATTCTTGGTGCATGTTCCTTCTAACACCTCCATTCAAATCAGCTTTCCAGCCTCTACCTTCTGATATAAAGATCATCACCTGCACAGCCTCCAATCCCTTTCCACCATTTTTGAGTATTTGAGCCTTACTTGATGAGAATGGAGATTCTACCTTGCATGTGTGTTTAGAGAACTGTAGAATCGGTTTCCGCGCCCACACCTCGAAGTAGAGCAGTTAAGAGAAGCTTTAAGTGGCTGAGTTCGAGTCCTAGGCCATTGAGAAGTTTGGGTTCGATTATTGGAACAAATTCAGGACCGTTCGCGAAGTCGCGGGATCGCTCGTCTCGCGGGATTTGTTGTTGTGTGATTTCATCACACTAGGTGAGTTCTAAACTCACTAGGGAATTATGGTTTATGTATTATGAGTTCTGGACTTGGTCTCGCGTTTTATAAAAACCGTTAACGAAACGTTTACGAAAAACCTCGCGTTTGAGTTATCAAGTCATGATATCGTTTGATTGGTAATTATAAATTGCATGTTATGATTGTTGATTGCTATGTGATGATTGGTTGGACTGAATTTGATTGTGATGGCGTGCGTGTTATGTTGGAGTTTCGATCGGAAGGTATATTGGAATCGGAACGGAATGGTATCGTGCAAGAAAACAGCAAATCTGAGCTACTGTTGAACACGCACGGATCGTGCCTTATGGAAGCACGAACCGTGTTGGCTGTTCGCAGGGAGCCTGGGTTGATTTTTAGACCTCGCACGGATCGTGCGTTAGGTTCGGCTTCAAAATTGTTTAAGTCTTTCAGACACGCACGGGTCGTGCGCCCCTGGGCACGGACCGTGCGTGGCCTTCGGGTAGCCTCTTTTAAGAAGTGTTTTAAACCGTTCCGAACTATTCCAATTGCGTTCTAATCCCTTCCCCAACCTCACCCATTGATGTTATAGTACCATTGCCATGAAATTGACTGTGATTGATGTTAGTTAATGTTCCGAATCATGTCGACGTTATGACATTGATTATGACTAAGTTAGGTTATCATAATGTTGAGTGTGGGCGATACATTATGATGTGGACTAGGTAATGGATAGTTATAGGTTAAGTTAACAACGTTAGTAGTACCGTGTGAGATCACCTAATGATAAGATCATGTTAAGAATAATGCCATTGTTTTGTATAAGTTCATCGTTATGTTCACAGATCATTGTTCACTGTTCATTGTTCAAGGTATATTTAAATATATACATCAGTTCAGTTAGGGTGACGACCCTATTTTCAGTTTAGTGTGCTAGGGGAGGGGAAGTCATGAGCCCTATGAACCTAGGCCCCATGAGGGATCCAGCCGATTAGTGGAATGGGTTCACCGGGAGCTTATTTTGCCAAGTGAACGGTGACACGCTAAAAATCATTGTTCATGTGTTGCCTCTTGTAACTGCTTATGAGGGTTATGAGGACAATGTTTATGTTAGCCACATAGTCAAATATTAAGACTATGAGTTATGAATCAAGAATAATGAATCAAGCATAATTGAACCGAGAGAGTTAGTAAGGGGTCTCGATAGAATTCACTGAGACAAGTTGTCTCACCCAATCCATGTTGTTGTTTTTCAGAGTTGCAAGCTAAGTTGAAGACGATGAGGCATGGTCATGGAGACGCTTGAGGAGTTGCTGACGCTGTTTATTTTGGCATGTTATGTATCTCTGTATTTTCATTCAGTATCTTAGATGTACGATGGTACGACTTGTATTATAAATTGTAAATAGCTTCCGCAGACTTTCTATTTTGGTATTGAACACTAGTTTGAGTGGTGTAAGAACTGGATTTATGTATTTTATGTTAAGTTATGTAAGCGCACTTGATGGGTTTTTAGCATCGAGTATTGGTATGTGTTCAGTATTTAAAAAGGAAGTTACTCTGATATATGCTAGTAGTGCACTTCGGTGATTTCTACAAGTTAGAAATTATCGAGTGTTACACCATTTCTAAAAAAAAATCCCCAAATTTCCCCAATCTCACTTCATCTTCAACCTCACGCACAAAATCGCAAAATCAGAATTCAAACTTAGAAATGGGAAAGAAACAAGCTGCAACAAAAGGTTCTGGCTAATCAGCACCCAGTGCAGGAACATTGTAACACCCCTTTTCTACCCCTCAATTTACACGTCGTTATCAGAGTAATTTCCTTTTTAAAAATATTAACTTAATTGATAGAACAGAAATGTCACATCGTCATAAGAAACTCATCGTTTGCACTCATTAAAGTTTGTGCAACAAGTCACCGTCATAAAAATTAAACCTCATAAATCAACACGTCACAGCGGAATAAGATAATAGCTCACTAAGCCTCTCCAACACATCTCATATTCTCAACATAGTCATTAAACAGTTAATTAACAACTAACAAGCTTCAACTACGCCCCCTAGGTGCTACAGTATCAGAGAGCGACTCGACAGACATCCCAATAGCTATCACAGAAGGCAGTAAGACCTTCACTCGCGGTTACCTGCAGCGTTGCCACAATAGAGCAACATTTCAAGCAGAAGGGGTGAGAATTTCAACAAAACATAATCAAGCACATAGTAGAGTAATGAAGACAAACAGTCACACAACATCATTATCAACACCACATCATCATCGCCAAACACCAACTCAACCACAATTTGCCAACAAGTCACAGTCATGAATATGCATGATAATGCAACCCACACCTGGGTATATGCATGATGGCACCATACTCGTCATAATAAGCCACTAGGGGCACGCCGTCATCATTAAGAGGCCGAAGCCTATTCGTCACAATGTGCACATGCTATGAGACTCTATGGATACATGTGCAATTTCACCAAAAGAAAAGACACTCACCTGGAGTACTCATCATCATCGTCATAAAACACTCATAGAGTGTATTCGTCGAAATTCATCACATTCACATTACAGCATCATTATAATCATACCCATAGAGTATATTCGTCACAAATCACCATAATTCATGTTACATCATCATCATACATATCACCTTTGAAATTTGGGTAACAACACGTTTAGAGTTTAGAAAAACATCCCGTTTTAATTTATAAAACATCACATCTTAATTTGAAGGACATCACATTTTAAATTCGGAAAAACACCACATTTTCAAGCTTGGGAAAACACTACATTTGAATTGGGAAACGTCACATTTTTGTTAGTGGAAACATCACATTTTTATGGAGGAAACATCATATTTTTGTGGAGAAAACATTACCTTTAAAAACTGAGAAAACAGTGTGAGTACAGCAAGAAAACAGTGGGAAACAGTGACTCGCGCTTGAAGCGCGAGCTGGGCGCAACTGAGGCGCGATTGGGCAGCAACAACGTGCCACAACGCAGCGCGCTTGCGCCTGGAGCGCGATTGCAGCGCGAGTGATGCGCGAATGGGCAGCAACAGTGCAACGTGCAGAAAATTCAGAAAAACTTAATTCTTCACCCAACCCGATCACATCACAATTCTTTTCCGCACATCACCAACACCAAAACACGTTTCATTCACCAAATCAATCATCAAGTCTTACTAATGGTTCATCAAAGAACGCCAACAATTCATCAACATAAATTATCAAATTTTAATCAAGGACCATCGAAATTTCATTCCATCAAATCATCAAATTCTTCAAATAACATCAATTTCATCAACAATATCAATTCCCACAACCCCCACAAAACCCCACTATATACCCAATCATGTTAAACCGAAACGCTCACCCTTACCTCGAATTTGTGTGATCCGGAACAACGACGAAGTAGTCACGTACAAAAACCCAGCAACACAACGAACGAAACTTCTCCTTCTCCCTTCGAAACCGTAGCCACGCCCACTTCTTTGATCTATGAGGGATCAACACAATGGAGGTTAGGGATTGAAGGCTACAACACTAGGAAAAGGAAGAAAAACGGCATAGAAGGATTAAGAACTCTTACCTAAAGAAAAACTTGAGAAGATTCCCCTCCTTCCACTCCTTTAGCGCAGCGCCCCTCACTCTCTCTCAATTCTGATTTCTTTCTCTCAAAAATGCGAAAAATGAGAGAGCTTGGCTTAGACCCCTAGGGTTTAAGCTGTGGGTTCAGCGAGCGCTGGGCCTCCCACGCCAACACCACCCTCTTTACTCGATCCACCTCCTGAACAACACCCATCATTTTTATTAAATTAATCACGCCTCCAACTAAAATTTAATAATTCAACTAATCAAATTAATTAAATTAATTAAATTATTTTTCGGGGTGTTACAAACATCATCCAGGCAAGGGGCGAAGCAGCCATCAAGTGCAGCTGCACCTGTGACAACAGAATAAGCTCACCTATGGCAAATGCAGATGCTGCCAGAACGAGGCTACAATCTGATAAAAGTCAACCCCTCTTTCATGTCTACAGTGGCTAACCTTCATTGGGATACTTTCGTGCAACATAGAGGATCTTATGTGGAGCAAGTGGTGAGAGAATTCTATGCTGGGATTCCTGACTCCAAAGGAGGTAAGCCCCAATACTTTTCTGTGGTTAGAGGTAGGAAGGTCCTGTTTGACCCTAAAAGAATTAATGACCATTATATGTTAACATATTATGGAAGTGAGTTTTAAGAGAGTTTTGAAAGATATGGAAAGAAAGATATGATTAGGATTAAGTCCAGGATTGCTGAAGCAAATGTTGTTTGGGAGAAGTTTACTAACACATAATTTAAAATGAGAAGTAGTTTTATGATCAAGGAATTAGGAAATTGGCATCTGTTCATTGTTGCATCCATTCTTCCTACTTCACACACGTTTACTTTGTCAAAAGAAAGATTGATCCTCATGGACACAATCTTAACTGAAAGCAATGTGGATGTAGGAAGATTAATTGCTAGGGAAATTTTAGCATGCAGTATTAAGCAGAAGGGATTTTTATTTTTTCCATGTTTGATTCATGAACTATGTATGAAAGCTGGTGTCCCAATTGATGGAAATGAACAAAGGAAATACCCCCCTGGTCCATTGTCTGCTGAATTTAAAGGAAAATTGAAAATTGCAAAAGAATCCACTAGTGCAGTGCAGGAGCATTTAATGCAGAAGCACCAAGCAGTATGGAAATTTCAACAAGAATAGCATGACTGGCTGCAACTAATTTTCCAGGAAATTTTTGCAATACCAACACAAGTGGAAACCCCCGTGTTTCCTAATTGGGTTTTGCAAACATCAGGAAAGGAAGAGGAGGAAGAAATTAATGAAGAACAGAAGTTTGAGAAGGAAGTAAGGCCAAAGAGAAAGAGAGTGACAAAGAAACAGCAGAAGGGAAAGAAAAAAATTACTGAGGAGGAGCCAGAGATGTTGAGTGAAGAGTGGGAGGACACTGAGGAAGATGAGGCAGTAAAGAAAACTGTGAGAGACATAGAGAAGGATGTTGAGGAGGATGAAACAGAAAGTGACCAGAGTGAAGAAGGAGAAGTGAACATGGAGGCTATAGCAAGAAAAAAATATGCCACAAAAACAAATCAACCTGAACAACAAACCACTCCACCATCACTACCAAAATCACCTACGCCCCCCTCCAGCAGACACCACCTCACCAGTCCCCACCCAAATACCAACACAACCACAACACACTTCACCCATATCACCACAACCCTCCCATAAAAATTACCATCACCACCACCCACCACGCAAACAGAACCAAAAAAAGAAAGTGAAATAGCCACCAAAGAACAATCTCCACCCCTCACCACTGGACCCATTCTTATGCCCACTAACATATTTTTGAAAAAGAAAAATTGCAGGTTATCCATGAAGATCCCCTAGCTGAAGGTGAACAGACAGATCGTAAGACGAAGAAGGCAGAAGAAGGCCCTGATCAGCATTAAATTGATGCACCTACATCAGATGCAGGTGCATTCCAGCAGTTTCCAACAGTAACAGTTATACCAACTACCCCTGAGGCCACCATACAACTGGTCTTAGAAGAACTTGCTGCAAAAAGAAGAGAAGGGCTGGGAAATACTCAGAAATTCTTCAAGAAACCTTCTGAGGTTACAAAAAGTTGTGATGGAGACCGCGGAAGAAGGAGGACAGACTGAGAAACCAAGTGAGGAGCCTGTTGCTGAACCAACTGTAGCAGAGCAAGCTAGTGCAGGAGCATCTGATGCACCTGCACCAAAGAAACCTGATGAAACAGAACCAACAACAGAGGTGGTTGATGCACCTGCATAAAGTGCAGCTGCACCACAAGCTGAGGAGCCCAAGAAGAAGAAGCAGAAGGTCAAACACATTCCTGTGAGATCAAGCTCAAGGCTCAGGAGTGGAGCCAAAAAGTAAACTTTTAATGTTGTTCAGTTATTTTACTTAAGTACTATGTTTAATATGTTTGGTTTGTCCCACATGTAGTAATCCCTCTCCCAATTTTGAACAAAATTCCTTTTTGAACTCAACATAGAGCAGTGGGGACACTGCTCAACTTTAAGTTGGGGGGAGCACTTTATACCTTATCACTCTATGCATGTGTGTGTTTTAAATAGTTATGTGTGTTTGTTTTAAAATAAATACTTATATATGTTTGTGTTAGTATCTGTTATAGTTATGTGTTTGTTTGTCCATATGAAATAGTTTTAATTAAATTTTAATATTAGATGTACTCAACAAAGTAGTTTGAATTGCATTAAACTGTTTATAAAAGTAGCAATTCCTTTTCAAAAAACAGTAGATGCATAAATTCTGTTGTTAGGTGCATCAAAATTGTAACACCCCGATAATTTCTAACTTGTAGAAGTTACCGAAATGCACTACTAGCATACATCAGAGTACCTCCTGTTTTAAATACTGAACACATACTAATACTCGATGCTAAAAGCCATCAAGCACGTTGCATAACTTAACATGAAAAATACATAAAGCGTTCTTACACCACTCAACTAGTGTTCAGTACCAAAATAGAAAGTCTGCGGAAGCGATTTACAACTTTATAACATAAGTCATACAATCGTACATACTAAGGAACTGAATACAAAACACAAAGGAAACTGAAATACAAGACACGATGAAATAAAAATAGCGGCTGCTCCTCAGGCGTCTCCATGACCATGCCTCATCATCTTCAACTTAGCCTGCAATTCTGAAAAACAACAACATGGATTGGGTGAGACAACTTGTCTCAGTGAGTTCTATCGAGACCCCTTACTAACTCTCTCGGTTCAATTATGCTTGGTTCATTATGCAAAACTCAAAACTCATAGTCCTCAAAGTTGACTATGTGGCTGAACTAATCTCAATCACTGAGCCTAACAATGAACTATGCTCAATCACTGAGCCTAACAATGAACTACGCTCAATCACTGAGCCTAACAATGATTTTTAGCGTGTCACCGGTCACTTGGCAAAATAAGTTTCCGGTGAACCCAATCCACTAATCGCTAGTGGGCAAACCTCAAGGGGCCTAGGTTCATAGGGCTCATGACTTCCCCTCCCCTAGCACACTAAATTGAAATAGGGTCGTCACCCTAACCTGATGTATATATATATTGATATACCTTGAACAATGAGCAGTGAACAATGATCTATGAACATAACAATGAGATTATACTTAACATGATCTTAATCTTATCCTAATCTTATACTAGCATAATCTTGTCATTGGGTGATCTCACACGGAATTACTAACGTTGTTATTTTAACTCATAACTATCCATTACCTAGTCCACATCATAATGTATCGCCCATACTCAACATTATGATAACCTAACTTAGTCATAATCGGTCTCATAAATACCACATCGGGTCATCACATAAGCAAAGACATGAACATAACATAAAATTACTTTGATCATACTTGATTTCATGATACTAATGTGTTTCCATCCTTGGGAAACCTTGAGGAGTGGATTAGAAGAGACTTAGGACCAATCAGAATGACTTAGGACATATTTTAAAATTGAGTACCAGCAAGAGACACACGATCCGTGCGCATTGGCGCACGATCCGTGCTCAGTTTTCAGAAATCCACCGTGAGTACCAGAACCTCATGCACGACCCGTGCCCAGGGGCGCACGATCCGTGCGTGACTACCAGTATTTCAGAAAAGTCAGTTTTCGTGTTTTCTCGTCCATTCCGATCGTTCCCGTATCCATTCCGACTCACATCCAAACTTAATAATACATCAAAACAGTCACGGAAGCCAATCAATCATCACATAGCAATCAACAATCATAACAACAATCAACAATTTAAAGTAACCAAACGCATAATTTAACGATTCATCCAAGTTTTCATAAAACGGTTCAATACCGGTTTTCATAACTTACGAGACCAAAACTCGAAACACAACACACATGACCATAACATCCTAGTGAGTATAGAACTCACCTATTTGCCGAGACTTCAATGATTCAACCGTTCCCGAGAACCACGAACTCTCCTTGGACTCGATCACAACACCGACTCACGAACTTTCTCTGGAATCGCTCCAAAGCTGCAAGGATAGGCTGATCGAACCTAGCTTCTCCCCACTTCGAATCTAACCATCAAATGATCTCCCTAATGCTTGCTATGGTTTCTAGATCAAAGTGTGAAGCTCAAACCTCACATGCAACACTCTTCACTTCCATTTTGAGATTGAGGTTCATCAATGGTGAATTGGAGATGGATGGGTTGCAGCTTGCAAAAGTGGTATCAATGGGAAGAGGAAGGGAAATGATGAAGGATGGTGGTGAGAAACAGGACATGCATGGAATTTCTGAGGAACCCTCCCCCCCTTCTTCTCCTACCTCACACTCTCCTCTCCTCTCCCTCTCAATCTTGCTGTTTTCTTTTTCTTGGTAATGAAGTGTGTTTTTCTTCACTTGGTCCAGCTGAGGGGGCATATAAGGGGCATGGAAAAAGGCTAAAATACCCTTTACTTAAACTTTTCATTCCCTATGACTCCCTCAACCCTAATCACCATAACTTAGCATAATTAAATTCCCAATCACACACAATTTCATACTTAATAAATCAAACAAGTCATTTTCAATTTAAATAATTTCAACCAATTCAATAAATCACTAATAATTAAAATTATGCTACTATAATTAAATAGCAAAATTAGGGGATGTTACAAAAATTGTTTTTATGTTCAAAGTAGGAATTGATAGTTTTGAAGCATGATCAGCTTAGAAATCTTTTTCACAAACATAGACAAATGCACCTCTTTGAACTGATTTTTAATGATGAAAGGAAGAAAAAGAAAAGAAGCCTTGTTTTTTCTCAAATGACCAATTTTATTATTACTTTGACACATCAAAGCTGAGTTTTGAAAAGAACCTTGCTATTTAAAGAGCTATCCGATGCAAGAGGGATATTTAGAAAGCCAAGGTCAAGGCTAAATTTTTACTAAAAATATAGAAGAGCATAAAGAAATAAGTTTGGGGGAGTTTTCCACGAATAATAAGGCTGGGTATGAGAAACTTAAAGTAGTCAATACCATAGGTTATCAAAAGAGATTACAAAGTGTCAAATTGAATGTAAAATAGCTATATTGGCCTGAATCATAAAACTGTACCCGTTCCAAAGTGCATGAGAAAAGAAAAGAAAAACAATGAAAAAAGTATGCATAAGGGGGTCAGTGAGGAGGGCAGTATATGCTACAAAATCTTAAAAGTAGTCTCCGTGCAGCTGCACTCAATGCTCCTGCACCATCAAAATATAGTGCACCTGCACTACAAAAGTTCAGTGCACCTGCACTTCAGAAATGTGATGCACCTGCACTCACTGCATCTGCATCAAGAAAAAGCCACCAGAAATAGGAATAGTGCATTGACTCAACAGTTTTTAAGTAATCAATCAAAACCCTTTGTTGTACTTAGAGCCCCCCCAATGCTTGAGGAAGTTTTTAGTCTAATCTATATTTTGAAAATTCTTTAAACTTGACCAAACGTTATCTAAATTTTTCAAAAAGCTAAGAGAAACTTTTTACTTAGTTTGGATCTGATTGGATCTCAATAGGGCACACACTCACACAAATGAGTTTTAATAACTTTGGATGTTTTGGAATTCAAAGCCACAAAGACAAAATTCCTCAAAAATGAAGTTCATAGAGTACATCATTTGAAAAACCATTTTTTAAAAAAGATATGAGCTGATCTGTTCTTCTTAATTATAAAAATCTTATTTATGTTTTCTTTTTGTCATTACTTGAGGACAAGCACTGGTTTAAGTTTGGGGGTGTGATAACTCCATTTTATATAGAGTTATTTATACATCTAAACCTAAATAAATTGCCTAAACTCAAGTACAATATGTGTTAAACAGAGTCTATAAATAAAATAACAACATTCTAAGTTTCAAAGAGGGTTATGTAATGATTTAAAGCATTTTGTATATATATTGATATGTTTGATGTGTTTGTTCAGTGCACCTGCAGATTGATGCACCTGCATCAGGAAACAACGGTGCACCTGCACCAGGAAACAACGGTGCACCTGCACTTGATGCAGCTGCACCAGATTAAGACAGCGCACCTGCACTTAATGCTCCTGCACTGAAAACAGATTTCAATTGCAAGAAGCATCATAAAATCATGCCAATGCACCAGCACTTCATTGATGACATCATGCTTAGTCATGGATCACATGGGGCACATGCAACATGCAAATTTCGGCGCCTACCATAGAAGTTAGCCTTGAAGAGTCACTCACTTAGGGACACTTGGCCATCCATTAGTGTACCTCCATTTGTGTTTGAGTGTGCGATTCAATTTGCTGTCTGAAGTTCAGAAACTTAACCATAGTTAACTTCTCAAGTTAACTTAATCTCCAAGGTAGTCTCACTTTTTGAAGACTATAAAAGGACCCTCACTTCTCATTTGTGAACACACCTCAAGATATCAACAAGATATCCTTAGAATTAGTTTTTAGATAGTTTTTAAATTTTAGGAAGGTAAGAAAGGAATCGACAACTTCTTTCTTCACTTCCACGTAGTACTAGCTAAGTGCAGAGAGTCAGTGCACCTGCATTGCTTGAGAATTCATGCAAAGGAACTCCAACTTGTGTAAACTTTACCTTGTTGCTTTCTTTTGTGATTTCATTTATATAAACATCTTCTATTCAGTTTATATATGTCTTGCAATGTCTAACATGAGCTAAATTTCTTTAGTTGAGATGTTCTAACCTTATAATAATCGTTTAAGAAAGTTGTTGTGCTTTTATGTGATGTATGCATTTTAGTTCTTGTGTAACACTTCTTTCAACACTTGTTTTAAGGTTGATCACTTGAAATAAGTAGATTTGTAAAAGCAGACATGGTTTATAATTAAGAACTCAAGAACTAATAAGGGTGGGTGTTTTAATAAAGTCTTTGTTAAAACTTTTTTTAATAAAGAAATTTTTGTTAAATCCATGTTAAGTCCTAGACATAGGATAACATAGTCCTTAGGGTGATACAGTGGATGCTTAAGAGGCAGAAGTGAACTTATTTAGCATGCCTAGACATAGGAAGCTTGTAATAAAATTCTGAAGAAAGTGACTGAAAAGCACATACTGATGCAGCTGCATCCAGTGCACCTGCACCACTTAAATGCACAAAACTCTTGAAAGTGACTTATTTGGTAAAGACATCTCAACTCTCATTGTCAACTGATTTTCCCAACATTCTATTACTTATTTGCATTCTGTTTACTTATCACCTTCATCCTAATTTTTGAGTAGTATAGTTCACACTAATTTATACACTTTTAAGCTACAAGAGTTAATCCAATCCCTGTGGGTTCGATCTTTTATACTACATGTTTGTGATTGTGTATACTTGCACACTTTTTCAGCCACCAGTCATCTCAACAACATTGGTCTTTAAAAATTCCTTCATGATTTGCGCCACAGTCAATCGATGATAAGGAGTGCCCGAGAGTTGAGGGCCCAGGCATTTGGTGGTCGGTGACTTGGGGATAGCTAATCCAGTTGACAGAATGTGGGGGAAGTAAAGGGTGGCCCACATTTGAAGAAACCGCATTGGACCTTGAATCTTGGAGACTCGGCCGTAGTCCCTGATTTGGTCGAGCATGACCTGGATCCCTCGGCAGAGCTCGCCAAGAAAGTAGGGGGCCCAGGCGTAGACTTCCCCACTGGTCATCATGGCAATGAAGGGCTGCAATTCTTGGACGACACCAGCAGAAGCATTGCCATAGAAGAACCTGCAGAAGAAGTATATGAGGAAAGCAGTTTGTTCCTCGTCGGAGATATTGGCGTCGTACTTAGAGTTGGCGATCAGAAATTTTGAATAAACCCCTCCCGCATGGACATGGCCTAAGTTCACCTTCGTGGGCAGTCTTGCAGGATTGATGTAGTGGCCGAACGCGGGCAAACCAGTAATGGTGGCCACATCCAGGATGGTGGGGGTAACCATGCCCCAGGGGAATATGAAAGCATTAAAGGTGGAAGACCCGAAACCCAAAAGGGGCAAAAGAACATCAAAATTATGGGGGATGGCGAAGGTGGAAAGAGCGATCATGTCACGAAGACCCTAAGCCTTCGAAGCATCTTTCTTGATAGGATGAATCCTGTCGAACCAGGCGTGATAGTCGTCGTTGGGTTTGGCCCAACCTCTAGTCTCTGATAGGTATACCGGGAGAAGCCAAGGCGTTGAAGGTTTCCTAGAAGGCATTAAAGCCTTCACGAACAACAGAAGTGGTAGGCCGCACCGTAACACCGCCTAAAACGGCAACGAGACCTCAGAGGGAGCATTCGCTGAAGATGGACCAGAAGAGGAAGAACTTGGTTGGCTGTCATTCCAGCGGTAGCTATGTTCGCGATTCTGAGAATCTAAGTTTGATGACATGATGAAGAACGGTGGTGATAACAGTGGAGAGAAAGGGTTTTTGTTTCGTGGAGGAAGAAACAAGGGGAGAGTAAAGCGTTTTCAAAGAAAGTGAACAGTTTCGCGTGACTGTAACTACTTATGGTTTTTGCTAGCCTTGGGAACCGTTGCGCCACCCTATTATCCCGCGCAAAGCGAAACGCTAGGTGTCACAAAACAGAAGCTTAGTCGCTTCAAACGGTCACATCAAGTCGAATCAAAGGGTTTTTTTTGCACTATCAGTCACGTCCTCGCGGCCATACCACGGCACAAAAAGGGGGGAAATTGTTAACACCCAAAAATAACTAGGTCGTAGGCCAAGGAATAAATAACGGCTGAGGAGTAGAATCAGAGTGCTGAGGCAGGCTACCAGACAAAGACTCAAGAGATAGTTGCCAGAGAGAAGAATCAAGAAAGGCTCTCGGGGCACATCACAAGACCAGTGTTATCAGGATCGCGAGTTAACTCGCTAACTCATAGGATCGTACGAGTCATGTAGGGGTCTTCGTGCTCAGTGTCGAATAGGATCGAAGCTTGCAGGATCAGTGGTTGCGCGGTGGGATCGTACATGATCGCGAGCCGAATCGCTGCCGTCGTTCTCTGTAAATCGCTGGAAAAAACGGAAATGAAGATGATGTAGTATCGGGCCGAGTCGAAATTTAAAAAGCCCAAAAATAAAAAACCTAAATACACGTTATCTAAAACCGGGTCAGCTACTGCCAATTAAAAAAGCCCAAACAAATCAAAAAACCTAATATTTTAATTGACCTGATATTTAACCCACGCAGAAAGACTAACTCACTCACGCACGTTCTTTCTTCCTCACGCACCTTCTTTCTTCTTGCTTGCGCAGAAACCAAACGCTACTTGGGACCTGCTTTTTCTTACTCACATCAACTAAATCTTTTCTTTTATTCATCCACTCCGTTCCTCTTGTTGTTGAGAATTTTGTTTGAATTTGGTTTTTTGAGTTGTTGCTTTTTGGGAATTTTGTTGGAATTTAGTTTTTTGAGTTATTGATGAACTTATTGAATATTTGGTTATGAAATTGATTTATTGTTCGCGATTAGTTTAATTTGTATGCATAAGGACATATAATTATGTACATAGGTAATTTTTTGCCTATTAGTAGGATCTTACGATCCGTGCTACGATCCTCGAGTTACGATCTTTCAACACCCCAACGATTCTGCTCTGACTCTCTATTTTAATAACATTGCACAAGACAACTCCCCGAGGAAGGGGATAGCCCGAGGAGCAATAAGCGAGGCCGAGGGAGAGCAAAGCCTTAGCCTATAGAGTACCACGGCCAGGGTAGGCTCGGGCAGCTGAATTGCTGCGCGAGGCAGCAGGCTAGCTGAGTAAGCCAAGTGGATGAGGCAAGGCAGTTTTGCTTGGAAGGAAAGCAAGGGAGAAGCACGAAGACAGAACGTGGGAGCAGTTACAAGATCAAGCGACAGGAGCGAAGCCTTGAAGAGTGGAGTGAGGGAATTCTCCCCACTAACCGTGCTAGTGAGATCGTGGGTGTTTACTCCGCCTACTTAGGGCTTAGGAACAATGATAGTCGTTGATCTTAGATTGATCCAATGATAGGCAAATGTTGGTTGTGTTAGTGGCCGATGAGGGCCTATGTATATAAATAGCAGAGTAATTGTACAGCAAAAGACACATCAATCAAATGAAAACTCTACGTTTATTTTTATCTATCTTCTTTATGGCATTTATCTTTACTTTTATGCATTAGCCAGTAGTATAATCGAGCCCTCGCGTCCCTTTCACTCAACCTGACACTTTCTATAGTAGTCAGGATACCCACAGTCAAGGAGCAGAGTTCCCTCCTTGGCGCAACTTCTTGAAGAACAGAGGAATCAAAACACTTGTTCAAACCTCTGGCCAAATCCACGGCTAGGGCCTAAGAGTTTAACACAGGGAAACATAATGATTTAGGGTTTTTAGGATTATGTTTTAGGATTTTCACGTTGTGTTACTCTTGCAGTTGAAATACTATGACGGGGACTGGAACAAGATGCTGAAGATACTTATTGGTTGTAAAGAAACAGGATCTACTTTCCTTGTGGGTGGTCGGAATGTAGCAGGTGCTTTTAAGGTAGTATTGTATAAGAAAAGATCAATTCTAATTTTGGTATTCTTATTTTTCAAGTTCAATGTTAGTGAGGCCAATGTGTGGTGCTTACAGGTTCTTAGTGATTTGGATGTTCCAGAGGAACTAAAGGATATGTAGGAGGTATGGTTTTCTGATCCATGGTTTTATATTCATTGAACTATCTTTTTTATGGCAGTTTATTATGTATGAATTTTTCTATTGAAATGAACTGCAGAGCATCTTGACTCATTGAATACACAAGCACAAATATAATTAGGGATTTCCACTTTTTTCAGTCGTGGATTTGAATTATGGAAACTAACAACAATTTCTCTTAATTAATTAGAAAAGTTTAGTGTTAGAAACTAACTATTTCTTCGAATTAATTAATAAGTACATTAGTCTATAAAAAAATTGCTGGTTTGGAATGGTCTGTGTGGTTTCCTTTTCTCAATGAAACTATTCTCTCAATTCATTTCCCTTAACAAGTGGTAGAGCTCTGAGTGAAAACACGAGAGAAAGTGAGAATCAGTGACGATCCACGAAGAACAATGATGGCGGAGAATGGAAACAGCAATACACGCAGCCATCGATTCCTAAATTCGATGGGCATTATGATCATTGGGCAATGTTGATGGAAAACCTGCTGAGATCGAAGGAATATTGGAACATCGTTGAAGGAGGAGTTCCAATCTTGCCGGCGAACCCTACGACGGAGCAGAGGAAGACTTTAGACAAAGGACGATTGAAAGATCTCAAAGCCAAGAATTACTTGTTCCAATCAATTGATAGGAACATAATCGATACGATTCTTGACAAAGATTCCTCAAGAGCGATTTGGGAATCTATGAAACGCAAGTACCAGGGTTCTACGAAAGTGAAAAGGGCTCAATTGCTAGCCCTAAAGAAGGAATATGAAGCTCTTGTGATGAAGGAAGGGGAAACTGTTGATGAGTATCATGGAAGAACCTTGGCGATCGCAAACAAGATGAAGATACATGGTGAGAATGTTCAAGAAAGGGTGGTGGTGTAAAAAGTACTGAGATCGATGACTGAAAGATTCAACTACGTCGTGTGTGCGATTGAGGAGTCCAACAACGTAGAGACGCTGTCAATTGATGAACTCCATGGAAGTCTCCTTGTCCATGAACAGAAAATGAAGATTCACAAGGAAGAAGATCAAGTGCTAAAGGTATCCAGTGACCATAGAACTGCTAGCAGAGGCAGAGGACGTGCCACCAGAGGTGGACGAGGCAGAGGTAGGCAATCTCTTAATAAAGAATCCATAGAATGCTATAAGGGTCGTAAATTAGGGCATTACCAATATGAATGTCCTAAACTTGAGGAAAATGCAAATTACACTGAATTTGATGAAGATGGGGAGGTTCTGTTGATGGCATATAATGTTGATATTGCAATTGACTCAAAAGGAAGGATTTGGCTACTAGATTCAGGATGTAGCAACCACATGTGTGGTGTTAAGGAATGGTTCTTTAACCTAGAAACTAATTTCAGGACCACAGTAAGACTAGGTGATAACTCTTTGATGAAAGTAATGGGAAAGGGGAATGTAAAACTCAGAGTGAATGGAATTGTTCAGATAATAACTGGAGTGTACTATATCCCTAGCATCAAGAACAATCTTCTAAGCATAGGACAGCTTCAACATAGGGGTTTGAAGGTGATCTTTGAAGATGATGTGTGCAAGGCTTATCACAAAAAAAGGGTTGTTGTTGAGTTCAAAGATGACCTCAAACAAGCTGTTTCCCATAATAGCCACTGCTGTGTTACTGGCCTGTTTGCAAGCAACAAGTGAAGATGAAACTCACCTATGGCATTGTAGATACGGACATTTGAGTTTGAAGGGACTAAAGACATTGATTCAGAAGGAAATGGTTACTGGACTGCCAATACTGCAGAATACAAGCCAAGTATGCCCTGGCTGTATGGCAGGAAAGCAACACAGGGATGCTATACCTAAGAGAAGCACTTGGAGGGCCACAAAGAGGCTTGATCTCATCCACTCAGACATCTGTGGACCCATCACTTCCGAGTCAAGCAGCAAGAAAAGGTATATACTCACCTTCACTGATGATTTTAGTATAAAAACATGGCTGTATTTTCTCACTGAAAAATCTGAGGCATTGAGCTGTTTTAAGAATTTTAAAACAAAAGTAGAGAAGGAAACTGGTGAATTGCTGAGATGTTTGAGAACTAACAGGGGAGGGGAGTTTAACTCCTCTGATTTTGACAAATACTGTGAAGATAATGGGATCAAGTGACAACTTACAACATCATACACCCCACAACAAAATGGGGTGGCTGAGAGGAAGAATAGAACTCTTCTCAACATGGTGAGAAGTATGCTAGTAGGAAGAGGAATGCCAAAGAGCTTCTGGGCTGAAGCTACTAACTGGGCTGCAAACATTTTAAACAGAAGTCCCACTGCTGCACTGGCTGCTGCACCAGAAGAGAGCTGGAGCAGTAACAAACCTTCTGTGACACACTTCAGAGTGTTTGGGTGCATTGCCCACACTCATGTCCCTGATGTCAAGAGAAAGAAACTGGATGATAGGAGTGAGAAGCGTGTGTTCCTAGGCACGAGTGAGGAATCCAAAGCTTATAGACTGTACAACCCAACAACAAAGAAGATAATTGTGAGCAGGGATGTTGTTTTCTCTGAAGGAGAAAAATGGGATTGGAATGAGAGTAAAGATAGAAAAGGCAAGAAGAAAGTTGAAGAATAATACTGTGAAATAGAAAGTGGCTATGACACTGATGCAGAAAAGGATACTGAATCACCATCAGCTAATAGTGATCAACCAGAAACATCAGCAGCTGGTGCTGCAAGAGGAAATACAAATAGAATTGATTCAAGTCAGCCTCAAGGAAGGGTAAGGAAACCACCAGCTCATCTTGATGAATATGAGACTGACTTCAGTGTATACTGTGATGAAGAGTTGCTGAATTTGACCATGTTTGGTCCAAACATTGAAGAAGATCCGGTTACCTATGAGGAGGCAGTAGAGAAGGATGTATGGAGAAAGGCCATGGATAGTGAAATTGAGTCTATTGAGAAAAACAACACTTGGGAGCTTACTAAGCTTCCCAAGAATACAAAGAAGATAGGGGTGAAGTGGGTCTTCAAGACTAAGGTAAATGAACAGGGTGTGATTGAAAAACACAAATCACGGCTTGTGGCAAAGGGGTATTCTCAGAAACAGGGCATAGACTACAAGGAAGTGTTCGCCCCGTAGCAAGATGGGACACTATTAGATGCATCCTAGCAGTGGCTGCACTTAAAGGGTGGAATGTATATCAACTTGATGTCAAAAGTGCCTTCCTACATGGAGAATTGAGTGATACTGTTTATGTAGATCAGCCACTGGGATATGTGAAGAAGGGTAAGGAGGATAAGGTATATAGACTCCATAAAGCTCTTTATGGTCTAAAACAGGCGCCTAGGTCCTGGTATGGCAACATAGAGCAACATTACATAAGAGAAGGTTTCAGTAAATGTCCATATGAATACACCTTGTTCACTAAAGTGGATAAGGAAGGAAATGTATTGATCGTCAGTCTCTATGTGGATGATCTGATTTTCACAGGAAACAACACTGAAATGTTTGAACAATTCAAGAAGTCCATGATGAAGGCCTTTGATATGACAGATCTTGGTAGGATGAGATATTTTCTGGGCATGGAAATTACACAAAGCAGCAGAGGTATTTTTCTGTGTCAACGGAAGTATGCAAGGGAAATTCTAGAGAGATTTGGCATGGAAAAATGCAGAGCAGTAGGGAGTCCTATATTTCCAGGAACTAAGCTCTCCAAAGGTGACCCTGGTGATCCTGTTGATGCTACCCAGTTTAAGCAAATCGTGGGTAGTCTGATGTACTTGACTGCCACCAGACCAGACTTGATGTTCTTAGTCAGTTTACTGAGTAGATTTATGGAAAAACCCTGTGGAGACACACTTGCTGACTACCAAACGTATACTGAGATATATACAAGGAACCAAGGGACATGGCATTTGGTACAAGAAGGAAGGTGAGACAGAACTAGTTGCATACACTGATAGTGACTATGGTGGTGATGTGGATGATAGAAAGAGCACATCAGGGTTCCTCTTCATGCTAGCTAATGGGGCTGTGTCCTGGTCCTCTAAAAAACAGCCAGTGGTGACATTGTCAACCACAGAGGCAGAATTCATAGCTGCTGCACACTGTGTGTGCCAAGGTGTTTGGCTGAAGCGAATCCTGGAAAATCTCTCTCACAAACAGAACAAATGCTTAGCTGTTTACTGTGATAACAACTCTACAATAAGGCTATCAAGGAATCCAATACTTCATGGTAGAAGTAAACACATTGACATAAGGTTTCATTTTCTGAGAGATCTCAGCAAGGAAGGGGTGATTGAGTTGCTGTACTGTGGAGATTGAATCCTTCATGAAGTTCAGGCAGTTCATGGGAATGCTGGACATTGCTGATATAAACTAGTTGCTGATACAACAAGTCTAGTTTAAGAGAGGGTGTTAGAGTACATACTTTAGTATGTACTGCTTGATCTGTATTGTGTACTTTGTAAATGTAATAAAATTGTACACTGATCTTTGTACTCTATAAAGGCACAGTTAGGCTATTCAATGAAACTTTTCCCTCAATTCATTGCCCTTAACAATTTTTGCCACGTGCTCTTTCATTTTTCATCTCTCTTTTTTGTTTTAAAATTGACAGTGTAGTTTGCATGTTTGAGCAAAAGGCTTCAGATGTTACCGCCAACATAGATGAGGATGGCTCACGGAGCGTTTTCACTTCTGCTATTATGCTTGGCTCAGATCAAGGATTGCTTTGTGTGACTGCAGATCAGCAATATCTGTTTTACTCTCTAAACTTCACTGAAGAGTTGTTGCAACTAAATCTAACCAAACGACTGGTGGGATATAATGAAGAAGTTGTAGATATGAAGTTTATTGGGGATGATAAAAAATTCCTTGCTCTTGCTACAAATCTTGAACAGGTATGAAAATGTGCATTTGCATCTAAAAATCAATAAATCACTAAATTCCCATGATTTATGTATGGTTGAACTTTTTTTGCAACTCGGTCAATGCTTTAGAAGTGGATTTGAAATGCATTATTGTGTTTGGTTACATTTAAAATATGATTACAAATGATAGTTCTCTGAGTTTGACAGTTTTGTGTGCTGGTTTGTATTGCTAATCTCATGAGTTCTAACATTTTTTTGGCTTCTTATATTGGATAAAATTTTGGGTGGATAGCTTTAATATATGTCACGATTAATGCAGTAAGCTTATCAATGTTGTTGTGCCAGGACTATAGATAAGTGAGCCATCAACGGAAAATGAAATCTCTTTGGGAGAGAAATGAGAACCATACTCTTTGTCTCAATTCTGCCAAGGCTATTGGCTACACAGGTGACCAACATTGGTACAGAGGACTTAGTTGAAGGAAGAGTGAGGGTAACGGTAAGGTTTGTTTATAAAGGACTTAGTTGAAGGATGAGTGGCCAAGATACTTGAATCGTTAGCCTTATAAAGGAATATGTCAAATTAACATAAATATTTAGCTTGATTTGCGCTTATGTTGAACCCTCTTAGTCTTAAAAAGGATTATGCCTAATTAACATAAATATTTAGCTTGATTTGAAGTTGTGGCTTGCGCTTATTGTATGTGCTTTTACTTTTCTAATTTTGCTTGCTCTGTCGAACTATAAAAGTGATACTAAATGAGTTGTGACAAGTTTTGAGAAAGGAAAATTAAAGTTTAGAGAGAGTGGAGTGTAACAAGAATAGAAGGGCCGGGGACTATCATGAAATGGTGAAATTCATGTCCAGGAAAAGTAGGAGGGAAACTAAGGCGAGGTTACAAATTAAGGTGTTTTTTTCCACTTACCTTAATATTAGTCTTTGATTTTGTTACCAAGTGGCTTCAGTCTCAAGAGGGGGGGTGAATTGAGATTTTAAAAACTATTCCCCTTTAACGACTTTAGATTAATTTTTCGCACAGGTTATGGAACGAAGGAAAAAGAAAATAAAGCAGTAAAGAACACAGCAGATTTTATACTAGTTCAGTCACCTCCCAGTGACCTACGTCCAATCCTCACACCCTATGAGATTTTCCACTAACAAAGTAAAGCTTAACCGGGTGCTTTAAAACCCTTACAGACTCAGGCACTCTTCACCTAAGATACCCCACCTATTGAAGAGCCCTCAAATCAAATATAACAACAAGAGATTCCCCACCCTTGTTACAACCAGCAGCCCTAGAGAGATACCCCACTCCCTAGTACAAATTACAACGTTGAAATAAATACAAAGTAAATACCAAAATACCTCTATGAAGGCAGATACAACAACTTGAAGATTCCCAACCCAAACTAGCCCTTGAGATAGATCAGCTCTGACAGATGAAAAGTGCGTGAAGAACAAAAGTGTGTGTGCTAGGGTTTGTTTTGCGTTTCAGTAATGCGTGAGAATGGGTTGTGTTTTTCTGTGAAATACTAAGTCCCTATTTATAGACTTAGGAAAATATGGCCGTTGAATGAGATCACAGAGAGTTTAGAAATCGATTTATTGCTTGAAATGCTTAGGAGTGAAAATCGATTCTTGTCTTAAAAATAGGAATAACTCATAAGTGTGTGATCGATTGATTACTTCTAAAGGACAAGTGGAAATCGATTCTCATCTTAAAAATATAACCGTTGATGGCTTTTTAAAAGGAAGGAAATCGATTTTATGCTTAGATGCATTAGGAGAAGAATCGATTCTTAGCTTGAAGTAATATAGTTTATGAATCGATTCATTGCTTGATTGAAGTAAGAGGAAAATTGATTTATGGCTTTGAAAACAGGAAGGAAATCGATTTGTTACTTTAAAAACAAAGTTGGAAATCGATTTTGGACTCAGGAAAAATAATAGGAATCGATTTCTATCTTTTGAAACAGTTTGGAAATCGATTCTTGGCTTTAGGAGAGAAGTCATGAATCGATTTCTATCTTTCACAGAAGGTTGGAAATCGATTTCAAGCTTTAGGAAGAATGATATGAATCGATTTCTGATTCACAAAATGGTTTTTATGTTACGTGCCTTACCTATGCATGCATGCGTTTAGAAAAGGTGAATGCTATGAGATTGTCAGATGAGTGACTTGAGCTGACCCTCAAAAGCGGTTTACACATTCCTAAGATACGACCCAAACTCCTAGTGACTACCCTTACTTCTTGAGTCTTGTTTGTGCCGTGGATTTGTCATTTTGACTTAGTTCCATTTGTCACTTTGACTTTGATCACATCATCATCAAAACCTAACCTGCAAATACAATATAACCACAGATTTTAGAACTGAAATTTTAATGATGAGAAGTATGTAATCTAGGAATCGAAACATTGCATGTCTTAAATAGATTTTCTTACATTGTGGATTCATAGCTTTGTAGCTTACTATCTCTATGCCAATATTGTTATATATTTGGAAAGAACAATTATTTCATCCCCACTTTTTCGATTTTAACTTTTGGTAGTTTTGTCTTTGCATTACAGGGTAGTTTACATGATTCAATGGTTGTAGTTTGCAACAAAACCACATGGTAACATTTTGTAAATTACATCAGTTGCTCTCCCTTATTCAATAGTCAATATAATACTTGGATTTTATTTTGATCTGAGGCCGACAATCTTGATCAACCAGAAGTCGTTGTCTTGCATTTTTATATGAAGATTGGGAATTTGTGTTGGAATGGACAAATCATTTATCTATGATGTAGCTTCCATGGGAATGAAAGGTTGTTATTAGTTAGGATCATTTCACTATTTATTTAGAATCATGTAGTTAAAGGTGATTAATTGAGTGGATACCTTTTACATTTGTGTTTCGGATCGGTTTTTCTTACTTATCCGGATCCTCCTAAAGTGTATGCCCTTGATAAAGATACTCATACCAAAAATATGTATGGTGATTATGCTGATGTTTTTGTTCCAGCTTGCTTTGGTATCCATTAATTGTTTTATCTATCTTAACTGTTAACTATTAATTAGTTAACTGGGTTGGACTAGGTTCTACGTGATGAATTTATCTATGTAAAATGTTGATGTTTACTTATTTTATTGGGTAATCATAAGGTTTGTTTCTTCTTCCACATAAATCCAGAAAATTAATTCATTGCAAAATATGTGAATGCTATTATAGTATTTATTAATTCAACAATGGTTTGTTCTAAGCATGCTAGAACATTACTAATCAAACCATGTTTTTCTCTTTATTCCACTGTCTGCGTTCATTTTCTTGGTTAAAAAAGTAGGTCTCTGGTTTGCTCTGTTTTTCTTCTTCTCTTTTATGTTTTACACTCTTTGTCCCTTTTCATCAACTAATTGAGAAGTGTTAACTGTTGTTTGTTACAAAAAAAATTCAAAATTCCCGTAACATAAAGGCTTCATTGATTTTACTTTATGATAAACTCCAATTAAGTGCATTTTTAGAAATATTTTTGAGTCATTTTTTAGAGCAATTATTACCAATTAAATAAATAGGTGACTTATTTTATGCTTTATTTTGCAGGAAAATAAAATATTAAAAAGAATATATATGGACATGCAATAGAAGGAAATTATCTCAACTTGGAGTAGCCCATGTCATAAAAGAGAAGAAGGCCCATGACCAATATGAAGGAGCATTATGGTCAAAACAAAAGAGATGCTATTAAGGTAAAAAGAGAGGTGTGGGACTTTAAAGAGAAAAGAAAGAATGCCCATTAACTTAAATTCAGCCCATGTGAAGGAAAGAAGAGGATGGTTGGTGCCGGGAATGAAAAATTGGGTAGAGATAAAGGAATTCAGTAGAGTTAGACATAGGGGAATCGAAGCTTGCAAGTGAAACCGTGACCCTAGACCTCCTCTCTCAATTAATTATATTTTGTATTTTACTTCTTGTTATTTATTTCTTTTTATTTTAGTTTCTATAACCATCAAATTATTTGTTCGCCTAAACAATAAATAATCTTGATTAGTTTACTACTTGTTAATTAATCCCTGTGGAGACGTTAATCTTTTATACTACTTCTGCGAAGAAGTACATTTGCTCTAAGTGTGTTTTTAACTCAACACTTTACTTGAAACTTCTGTGTCCACGTTGACTTTGTTTATTATTAGAGGGTTAGACAACTATTCATAAATACCAACACCATTGCCATGATGAATCTGTTTTTGCTGAAGACTCCTGCTAGATGTTGCACTTTCACATCATAAAGTTACAATCATTCATGTATGTAAGTTAGTTTATATTGATGTCAGTGAGTTTAAGTAGTTAAAGGCTAATTGACAAAAAAAGTAGTTAAAGGCTAATTGACAAAAAAAGTAGTTAAATAGGAAACATAAATAATAACTACTTACTAAAAGGACCATTTTAATTAATTTGTAAAAGATAAAGGACGTAAACGAGTATTTTTAAAATGGTAAAGGATGTAAACGAATATTTTAAAAAAGATAAAGGACGAAAACGAAAAAACATATAATGGTGTAATAGCACAGTTATCTGCTTACGTGGCCAATTCATCAATGTCACTGTCCACGCAAGCGCCCTAATTAACTAATACTTAACGGAAGGACTATTTTAAACAATTTTAAAAAGATAAAGGACGTAAACAAACCTTTTAAAAGATAAAGTGGAGGGATTATTGTAACGCCCGAATATTTAATTAATTATTTAATTGAATTATTTAGGAAATTAAGTGGTAAGAAAATAGTAGAGTGAAAATATATTTTCGTATGTGGGCCTATTGTTGGTGTTAGGAGTAGAAAAATAAGGGGTGTAAAGAATGCCCATGAACCTAAAGTCGCATAAGTGTATGAGAAAGCCCATAAGACTAAATAAATTATAAATAGGTGTTATTTTAGGGTTTGCTCATTTAGAAGAAAAAAAATAAGGATTGAGAGAGAGCCATAGAGAGGGAGCGGCGAAGATAGCTAGGGCAAGGACCAAGGAGAGTTTCAACTTCAATCCAAGGTAAGGGTGGGGTTCTAACTCTATAATCGGGTATATGAAGGGCTTTCTGTAGGAAGATAAGGAACCCTAGGTGTTTGATTAATCCTTGAAACCTATTGTTGATGCTTGAATTGATTTGTTGATTCTTGAAATATTTATGTTGATGATGAATTCGGTTTAGGGTTTTTGAACAATGATGCGAAAATTTGGTCCTGGGCGCCATGGGCACCGATTGTGGTTGTTGCTGGGCGCTGGTGCGCTGGGTGTCAAGGGCGCCGTAGGTGGCCGCCCGTTTGGTTGCTGGGCACTGGGCGCCAAGTGTGGTTGCCCTAATGTTGTTTTGGGCGCAGTGGGCGTCATGGGCGCCATGTTGGCTGCCCTGTTCTGTTGCTGGGCGCCTTGGGCGCCAAGGGCGCCATGGGCGCCAAGGGCGCCAAGTGTGGCTGCCCTGTTGTTGTTCTGGGCGCAGTGGGCGCCAAGTGTGGCTGCCCTGTGTTGTTGCTGGGCGTAGTGGGCGCCAAGGGCGCCAAATGTGGCTGCCCAAGTGTGAATTCTATGGTTGTTGCTTGAAACGATTTGTTGATGTTGAATATATATTTAGGCCCACGGTTGGCTACTTGTTGGTTAAGTCGTTAAATTATTATTCGTTGATTGTGGAAGTTGTTAACCATTGGTTGAGTTGTTACACTGTTAAAATTGTTAAGTTGCTAAATTGTTGACTCCGTTGTTGAATTGTTGATAATGTTGCACCTAGTTGTATTGCCTCTATTTATTGGCAGGTGTTATGTTGTAGGCCTATGGCCAACGTTGAGATCCCATTGTTGTTATGCTGTTACGTAGCTATTGTTATTGACTGCCTGAGTATTCATCATCGCGTCGCATGCATGGCATTACACGTTGGCCTGGATTGGCAAATTATGTTGAAAGATTATGTTGTTGATGCCTCTATTTATTGGCAGATTTTTACGTTGGGAGTTCTGCTCCGATGGTACCACATGCATATGCATAGTATCGAGTCGTATTCATGTTGCATCCTTAAATGATTATGTTGATGACTTGTGATTGATCAAAGTTGTTTGTTGGCTGTGAAGTGGTGAATTTAGATCCCCTGATTCTAATATACTGTTTTTCATATGTCCTATTATATGGTTTGATATCTCACCCCTTCAGTTTGAATGTTACCCTTCCGTTGGTAACGTGCAGGTAATCACGAATGAAGGCTGCTTACCTTCGTTTGATCGAGTCGGTGTCGTCGCTCTGATACGTAACACTCGGGGGGGAATGAACACATGTTTTCATTATGATTGTTTTGCTATGTTATTTTTTTGTTGGAACTTAAAGTCGTTATTTTGTTGTTTTTGAGCTGTCTTAAGTTGGTTAAAGACGCCACGATTATTTTGAATTGAGTTTTGTTGCGAATCCGCTGCGTAGTAATGAAGTGACTTATTTTTGAAGACTAAAAGGTTGTTTATTGGTTCATCTAAAAAGTAGAGTGTTATGTATCTGTTTTCACAGGCGAATTACTCATGTTTGTTGTTTTTAAGAAAAAAGTGTGGCACTCCATTTAATTGTTGGAAATTTTTATAAACTCTGATTTTTCGTATTATTTTACTGAGTAGAAATGGGGTGTTACATAGTGGTATCAGAGCTGTTTCGGTCTGTCCGGCCAAGTTGTCCAGTTATTGTGTCAATTGACGATCGAGTATTGTCATTTGGTTCTAACTATTGTTTGTGTTGTAGTGATAAGTTAAGATGGCTGGAAGGAATGATGCTGCTATCACTGCTGCTTTGGCGGCTATGGCTCAGGCCGTGGAGGGTCAGCAGAACGTTGGTGAAAATGTTGGGTCTCGTAGTTTGGCGACCTTTCAAAGGGAGAATCCGCCTACTTTCAAAGGCAAGTATAATCCTGATGGAGCGTTGGCTTGGCTGAAGGAGTTGGAGAGGATCTTCCGTGTGATGGACTGCACTCCAGCGCAGAAGGTTCGTTATGGTACTCATATGTTGGCAGAAGAGGCTGATGACTGGTGGCTAGAGACTAGTCAAAGATTGGTAGCTGCAGGTGAAGAGATCACTTGGGTTGTGTTCCGTAGGGAATTTATGAGGAAGTATTACCCTGAGGATGTCCGGGGTAAGAAGGAAATTGAATTCCTTGAGCAGAAGCAGGGAAACCTGTCAGTTACTGAGTATGCTGCTAAGTTTGTGGAGTTAGCCAAGTTCTATCCGCACTATAGTGAAGCAACTGCTGAGTTCTCAAAGTGCATCAAGTTTGAGAATGGGTTGCGGCCTGAGATCAAGAAGGCCATTGGATATCAGAAGATCCGTGTCTTTTCTGATTTGATTGATAGCTGTAGGATTTATGAAGAGGATAACAATGCGCATTATAAGATTATTGATGAGAAGAGGGGCAAGCCTCAAAATTGTGGTAAGTCGTATGATGCTCCTGTTGGTAAAGGTAAACCGAAAGTCGCTGATGGTAAGAGAACTAGTGGGGGAGATGCTCCTGCTGGTATTATGTGCTTCAAATGTGGCAAAGCTGGTCATAAGATTAACGCGTGCAAAGCTGAGACGAAGAGGTGTTTCCGTTGTGGTAAAACCGGGCATGAAATATCTGGGTGCGAGCATAAGGAGATGATTTGCTTCAACTGTGGCGAAGGAGGACACATTAGTAGTCAGTGTCAGAAACCGAAGAAAGAGCGAGCCAGTGGAAAAGTGTTCGCTTTGGCAGGGACAGAGACTTCTGAAGAAGATGGACTTATTAGAGGTACATGCTTCATTAATAATATTCCTCTAACTTCTATGTTGATACCGGTGCCAATATTTGTTGAAAGATAAATATATAAACAAATATTTTAAAAAAGATAAAGGATGAAAACGAAAAATGTTTAATGGTATAATTGCTAATTATGTTGCCAATTTATCCATGTCACTCTTCGTATTAGTCATAATTAACTTTGAAAAGATAAATGGCGCAAACAAATATTTTAAAACATAAAGAACGTAAAAAAAAAAGAGTAAAAGATAAAGGAAAAAAATATATTATTTTAGCCTTAGTTTATCTAGGATACCTTTGATTTTTCTTAATTCACATTTATTTGTAATTTTGTATTTTGCTACTACTCACATGCATGACACACAAAATATCGGCTCTATGTTATCGTACACCCTACACAAGGCCCTTATTGAAGTAAGAATTTTACAACTATGAATGGTTTTTTATGGATATAACTACTAAGGGATTTTTTTTTTGCGGTCCCATGTACCCCCATCACATCCCATATATCCGAAAATACTCCTGTCCCACTAAAATTCGCTCGGATTTACCTTCATTTAAGGTAAATCCGCTTTGCTATTTTTAAAGTCAGATTTACCTCAAATGGGGGTACCCAATAGGTAAATCCGACTTTAAAAATAACAAAGCGGATTTACCTCAGATGAGGGTACATCCGCTTTGTTATTTTTAAAATCGGATTTACCTAGATGGTATATAAATCTGAATTCCCTAAAAAAGGAAAACCGGATTTACCCCACCTAAGGCAAATCCGATTTTGTTATTAAAAACAATTGTTTTTTATTTAAATTTTTAAAAAAGGTTATAAAAATGCTACTAAAAATCTGTTAAAGAGTCAAAACTAATCAAAAAATTATAAAAACACCACTAAAAATCTGATAAAACCAAAATAAGGTTATGCAAATTTTTTGGCGTGGTTCAACGGAGTCCATTTTTTAAACACCCGTGGGCGTCTTATTTTTTGGCGTGAGTGCGTTTTTTAGGCTTCTTTTGCGTGAAAAATAAAGAAAGATATATGTAACATGAAGAAAAAGAAGAAGAATAAGAAAAAGAAGAAAAAGAAAAAGAAGAAGAAAAATAACAGATGAAAATAACGTGGCAGATAAAATTGTGAGAGAGAAGATAATGGAATTGTGAGAGAGAAGATAGTGGAAGAGAAAATCAAGGAGTAAATAAATGCTTTTGTTTTAATAATCCCTAAAAAAAGGAACATTTATTAATTTATTTAATATAGTAAATTACTACTATAACCCTTTAGTAACTATTACTAAGCTACTAGCTTAGTAGCATAAGTCAGACTCCCAATTCGCTTGTTCCGCAATTTCAAGTTGTTCTTCTTGTTGCCTTCTTCTTAGCATAGAGGGAGCATGCTTCAAGTTTCATGTTAACCTCTAAGCTCATCTTTGCAATCTTGGTCATTAACAATTCAGCTTTAAATCTTACTTTTGCCGAACCCCTCACACAAAAATCCGCGAACACACTTGAGAATTCTTGCAACATCAAACCCTCTTTCACACACTCTTCACTATCATCAAAAAGCTGAATAAGTATATCAACTACACCTTCCTTACTCAACAAGGATCTCGCTTTCAACACACTTAACATTTAACTTATTATTCTGTTATTTTTTTTTACTGCATTCAACCCTCACCAAACCTCATAAGGAGACCAAGAACAGTAAGAGATGTTCCAGCCAAGTCTTCATTATCAGTGATCTTTATAACTTGAAATAGCATTACAATTGCTCCAGCTTGTACAAAACCCAAACTAGAGTCTCCATGAAACTGAACAAGTTCGACTAAAGAAATCAAAAGGTGAAAGGCATCAGAAGAGTTGAAAGAGCCTTCAGTGGGCTTCGCTAGCAACCATAGAAGTTGTGGACTTTTAAAGGTGCTCCGTTATTACTAATGAAATAGGCAAAGATTAACACAAATATATGTGAATAGTTTCAATATTTTAGTTAGCAAGCATTGACAGGGTTTAATGAAATAGGCAGAGGTTAAAACAAAGGTTAATCCATCTCTTTTGTCCCTTCCTCTTGGCAAAATGGCAGGGTGTAGTGAATGAGATTCATGAGCATAGAGCCAATACCAATCATCATTGGATCCATTTGGAGTTGTATAGAGAACACAATTTTTGATCCACTCCTCTTCCATCTTTCAATAATTGTTTGTTTTTTTTTCACGGGAAACATATCCCATTCTATGAGACCGGGAATGGTGATTAGGGAGAGAGATCCGGTAATCACCGTGATACTTCCCCGGAGCACCGTGAAGATGGTGACTCGAAGGGTGAGAATCTAACGGAAATAGAGAGAGTTGGTTAGAGGGGAGAGAGAATTCAGTTGGAGAATGATTCGTATCTTATTCATTGATGATCTCATGCTATATATAGCATGCATTACAGCCATAGATCCTTAACGGAAAACAGAATTGAATTGAAACTAAAACGTAATTACAGCTGATGACTAGGAGTGAAATGGTAAAAGACATTGGTAAGGTGATTCTATCACAATACCCCCCCCCCCCCTTAAACTCAACCCTTGACCTCAAGGGTGAAAGCTGGGAAATTTCTTCTGCAAGTCGTAATAAAATTCCCATGTAGCCATCTCTTCAGGGAAATTTTTCCATTTGGCAAGTACTTTGGTGGCTGGTAAATTCCCCCTTTTGACTAGCTTGCGTTCCAAGATAGTTTCTGGTTCTCCTCTAGGGTACTGAGGATCATTAGAAGCTGGCAGAGGAATCACAGTTGCAGCAACAGGATCAGGGCATAGTTTCAACTGTGAGACATGGAAGATGTTATGAATTTTAGCTTCAGCAGGCAGTTCTAGTTGGTATGCAGTAGCTCCAATTCTGTCAACTACCTTGAAAGGACCATAGAACTTAGGCATGAGCTTGTGGAAATTGTTCTTGCGCAAGGAAAACTGCCTGTAAGGCTGTAGTTTAAGAAAAACAAAATCTCCAACATCGAAGTTCCTGTCTGTCCTGTGTGAGTCAGCCTGTTGTTTCATGCGATTTTGTGCCCTTAGGAGGTGAAACTGAAGCAACTTCATGGCATCTTCTCTTGCTTGCAGTGTTCTATCAACTGTAGTGGATGTAGCACTACCAGGCAAGTAAGGGAGATGAATTGGTGGTGGCTGGCCATATAGAACCTCATAAGGTGTAGATTGAATCGCTGAGTGTAGTGGGTGTTGTACCACCATTCTGCTAGAGGCAACCATTGAACCCAGGCAGCTGGAGTTTCACAGCACATACACCTCAAGTATGTCTCCAGTGCTTTGTTTACAATCTCACTCTGCCCATCAGTTTGTGGGTGATAAGCACTGGAACGAACAAGGTCAACACCTTGTAATTTAAAGAGCTCAGACCACATGTCACTAATGAAAATGGGATCTCTGTCTGTAGTGATAGATGAGGGCAAGCCGTGGAGTTTAAAGACAGGATCAAGGAACACCTGAGCTACATCAGTAGCTGTGTATGGGTGTGCAAGAGCTAAGAAGTGAGCATACTTGCTAAGACGATCCACAACCACTAAAATGACTTGTTTACCTCTAGAAGTAGGCAAGCCTTCTACAAAATCCATATTGATTGCATCCCAAACTCTAGCAGGAATGGGCAGTGGTTGTAACAAGCCAGGATATGCAACCTGTTCATTTTTATTCCTTAAGCAGGTGTGACAGTTTCTGATGTACTCAGCTATCTCCTTGGCCATGTGTTTCCAGAAAAACAAGGTCTTGATTCTAGCAGTAGTAACATCTCTGCCAGAGTGTCCTCCTACTGCAGAGTCATGTAACCATTTAAACAACAATTCCTTGACAGCAGGGTCATTTCCAACAACTAGTTTGCCTAGTCTCCTAAGCTGTCCTTGTGACCAAGTGAACTTTGGGTGGGTCTGAGTTCCTTTCTCCAGATCAGAAATGATAGTTTTCAAGTATGGATCAGAACTCCAGGTGGCCTGTATCTTAGTCAACAGATCATCAGCAGCATTGTTGAGAAGTAATGGTAACATTTCTGCACCCTCAACACGAGATAAGGCATCAGCAGCCTTGTTAGTAACACCCTCTTTGTATTGTATCTCAAACTCGTATCCCATCAATTTGGAGACCCACATGTGTTGAAAAGGTGTGTTCAGCTTCTGCTCTAGGATATGTTTGATACTTTTTTGGTCTATCTTGATGATGAATGGAGCATGAGCCAAGTAAGTACTCCATTTTTGTACGGCATATACAATGGCTAGTAACTCTCTCTCATAAACAGACAAAGCTTGTTGTTTTGGCCCAAGTGATTTGCTCAAGTAGGCAATGGGATGATGCTCTTGCATTAGAACTGCTCCAATCCCCTTCCCGGAAGCATCAGTCTCAAGCACAAAAGTTTTGGAGAAATCTGGCAATGCTAGAACAGGAGCCTGTTTAAGGGCCTGTTTAAGATCTAGAAATGCAGTGGTGGCTTGCTCACTCCATGTGAATGCATCCCTTTTCAATAAGTCAGTCAGAGGCTTGGCAATTTTGCCAAAATTCTTCACAAAGCGCCTATAATAATCTGCTAATCCAAGGAAACCTCTGAGTTGCTTGATGTTCTTGGGTACTGGCCACTGTTCAATGGATTTTACTTTAGAGGGATCAGTTGACACACCCTTTTTTGTAATAAAATGCCCCAAATATTCTACTCTATCAGTAGCAAAACAACACTTCTTCTGGTTCAAGAATATGTTATTGCTCCTGACTACATCAAAGACTTGAGCCAAGTGTGACATATGTGTCTGCAAATCAGTGCTGTACACGAGAATATCATCAAAGAATATAATCACGAACTTCCTCAGGAATGCCTTGAAGACATGATTCATTAGTGATTGAAAAGATGCAGGCGCATTAGTCAAGCCAAAGGGCGTGACTAGATATTCATAATGCCCGTTATGTGTCTTGAATGCAGTTTTGTATTCTTCCCCAGGTTCCATTCTAAGTTGATGGTAGCCTGACCTGAGGTCCAACTTAGAGAAGATGGCAGCACCAGATAGTTCATCCATTAAATCCTCTATTAGTGGTATGGGGAATCTGTCCTTCACAGTGTGATGATTGAGGCGCCTGTAATCCACACACAGTCTCCACGAACCATCCTTTTTTCTGACCAAAACTGTTGGAGAAGCAAAAGGACTGTTACTATGCTGTATAATTCCTTGATCAAGCATATCTTGCACCAGCTTATCCACAGCATTTTTCTGTATAACAGGGTACCTATATGGCCTCAAATTTACAGGATCAGCACCCTCCTTTAATGGTATCTTGTGATCAAAACCAGGTCTAGCTGGAGGTAAATGTGTAGGTTCCACAAAAATGTCTTGATACTCAACCATTAGTGCAGCAATCTCAGGTGGTACAGAGTTGGGTTCTGTACCTGCAGTCAACATTGAGCATGAAGGAATATAGAACTGAGGGCCTGTCTCTTCAACCTGTAAGAAGCATAGCTCTGCGCCTTGGTTGACAGCCTGTGTCATAGCCTTGCTAGACACTAATTTGGTTCCAGGAGTTTTGGCACCTCTCAGAGATACCTTCCTGCCATTCATATGAAATTCCATTTGCAATTTAGAGAAGTCCCATACTATAGGACCTAGTGACCTGAGCCACTCCACACCTAGTATTAAATCACAACAAACCAGAGGCAAGACCATGATATCCATGGTGAAAATCTGTTGCTGTATTGTAAAAGTGAACCCTCTGCATATATATAGAGCCTGCAATTTGTGTCCACCACCTCCAGTAATTGATATGGGATTAGCCACAGCTTCCAACTTACATTCTAGGAGCTTGGCCATTGCAAGATCTAGGAAGTTATGAGTACTTCCACTATCCAACAGAGTTTGAAGAGCTCTCTTATAACACCAGACAGTGATACGCATAGTGTGTTGTTTGGATGTCCCAGTCAAGGCTTGTAAGGAAATTTGTGGTTGATCATGGGTTAGGTCAGGGCAAGTCTCTTTAGCTGTTTCTGGTGTATCTGTTTGAGGCTCAGGGTTTGAATCATTGTCAACCTCCTCCATCTCAAGCACAAGCATCTGAGATTTCCTGTGTTTTAATTGATGGCCAGGGGTAAATGGTTCATCGCAGAACATGCAGAGCCCCTTGGCACGCCTCTCTGCCATTTCTACAGCAGTGTAAGTTTTGCCAGTTTTGGAAAACACAGGTTTAGTGTTTTGACTAGGCTCTTTCTGGTTAGGGTTTGTGGTGGAATTGGGATTTGGTTTGGTGTTTTGGAAGGTGTGTTGCGATTGAAGGGAGCTCTAACTGATTGTTGTTTGGATGATTCATGCAATTTGGCTAAATTCGCAGCATGAACAATTGTTCTAGGATTGAACATTCTAACATGCATCTGTGTATTGTGCTCAAGACCAGCCAAGAAAATGCTCAAAGAGTGTTCAGGGATAAGTGATACCTGAGTGAGAGCCAATTCGAACTCATCCACGTACGATTGCACCGTGCCATTGTGCTTCACCTTGACTAGCACGGCCAATGGATCTTCGTATACATCCCCAAAACGAGCGTTAACATCTGCGGCGTATTGATTCCATGATGGATAGATATCCATTTTGCTCCTCAAGTAGTTAAGATGCCACTGTAACGCCAGGCCTTCCAGGTGTATGGACGCAAGCCTCACCCTCGCCTCCGGTGGTGTCTCGTCGAGCAAGAAGAATTGGTCACACTTGTAGAGCCAATCCCTCACTTTCTTGCCGTCAAATCTTGGGAATTCCACCTTCGAAATTCTTGTAGCGTACAATCGTGAATCTCGCACTCCACGATTCTCATTATTGACAGAGCTAGTGCCGGAGTTGATGACTGGAATCGGAACGCCGGTCGGAATCTGCTCTGGTATCGGAATCTGCTCCGGTATCGGAATCTGCTCCGGTATGTGGTTTTGTGGCGATTGGGAGCGAATCAGCGCTCGCAATTCCTCCATTCTTTGAGAGAACTGCAAATTCAATTGCTCAAGGCGATTGTTCACTTCTGTGTGGTGTTCTTCGACCTTCTTTTCTAAATCAGCAACGGATGCTTGACTTCGCGTCGTCATGGTGAACGGAAGCAACAGAATCGTTGCTTTGATACCAGTTGAGACCGGGAATGGTGATTAGGGAGAGAGATCCGGTAATCACCGTGATACTTCCCCGGAGCACCGTGAAGATGGTGACTCGAAGGGTGAGAATCTAACGGAAATAGAGAGAGTTGGTTAGAGGGGAGAGAGAATTCAGTTGGAGAATGATTCGTATCTTATTCATTGATGATCTCATGCTATATATAGCATGCATTACAGCCATAGATCCTTAACGGAAAACAGAATTGAATTGAAACTAAAACGTAATTACAGCTGATGACTAGGAGTGAAATGGTAAAAGACATTGGTAAGGTGATTCTATCACATTCTATTTGTTGAGAATAAACATTACATTCAGGATGCACTACAAAAACCAGGCTATTAGCGACGGAAAAATCTGTCGCTAACAACTCTAAAGCCGTCGCTATTGCACTTTTGCGATGAAATTAGCGAATGCCTAATTTCGTCACTAAAACACTCATCGCTAATACATAGTGACAAAATAATTCCGTCGCTAATTAGGGAGGGAAAAATCCATCGCTAAAACCATCGCTAATTACCCACAATTAAGTTGAGATTTCGCCACGGTTTAACTGTGGCTAACCTAGTTTTTTTTTAAAAAAGGCTTCCCATATAACTAGCTTTAGTAATTTTCCAGCAATATAGAATTATAAACTACTAAAACCATACCAATCAGACATTTACACATAAGAATAAACCAATAAACTAAAATAGAACATTTTCACAAACATGTTCAAATTTTCATGCTTGCAACAAGGCATCCCTATGTGACCTAAGCCATTGTAGACCTTGCTCGAACAACCCTATGTCCTTCATCATAGCTTCTTCAGATTCCCCCAGAAACTTGATGAAACCCCACTCCTAAAACTGAAACTAAAACACCATTCTGAACAAGTTGCTAAATGTTATTGATACCCATCACTATCAATCCAATTCCCCTTATATCTAAAGGATTGTGATGCTAAATCATCAATGCTACCCATAATAAATCAAACTTGATCTATCAGAGTTCACTAAAGAAACAAGGCATGCTTCTCTAACTCCCTAGCACAAAAGTACACATCATAGTAACAAGGAAAAAATGAATGTTGAAGTACAATGAGAATATCTAAACTCAGTCATGACTCAAGATGAGGATGTTGAGGACTCGGTGCTACTTGGTATGAACCACATCTCTACCTCCCATCTTCACCCCAACAACTATATGGGTACCATATTTTTCAGTCAACCTGCAAAACCACATTTAGTTTAGAGAACTATAAATTCATATTTAAAACTCTTCAAAGTTACTGTTAGAAACATGGAGTCAATCATATCAACATAAAAATTAAAAAGTCAGAAAATTATTATAATTTATAACATAAAGCAGAGACATTGACACATTGATTTAAATGTTTTTCAGCCTTTGTTTCCAACTCTATTCTTTCAATATCCGATGCCTGCAAATTTATGCCACATATATCAAATTGAAGTATTAGAACACAAGAAAGTCCATAAAGACGCAGGAAATTAGAAGCATTTCAAAATTAAGCAACTAACAAAGCAGAACCAAACTTCTTCAACCAAACACATCACCACACTATTTGGTTTTAGCCAAGTCTTCATTATCAGTGATCTTCATAACTTGAAATAGCATTACAATTGCTCCAGCTTGTACAAAACCCAAACTAGAGTCTCCATGAAACTGAACAAGTTCGACTAAAGAAATCAGAAGGTGAAAGGCAACCATAGAAGTTGAAAGAGCCTTCAGTGGGCTTCACTAGCAACCATAGAAGTTGTGGACTTTTAAAGGTGCTCCCTTATTACTAATGAAATAGGCAAAGATTAACACAAATATATGTGAATAGTTTCAATATTTTAGTTAGCAAGCATTGACAGGGTTTAATGAAATAGGCAGAGGTTAAAACAAAGGTTAATCCATCTCTTTTGTCCCTCCCACTTGGCAGAATGGCAGGGTGTAGTGAATGAGAATCAGGAGCATAGAGCCGATACCAATCATCATTGGATCCATTTGGAGTTGTATAGAGAACACAATTTTTGATCCACTCCTCTTCCATCTTTCAATAATTGTTTGTTTTTTTTTATGGGAAACATATCCCATTCTATTAGTTGAGAATAAACATTACGTTCAGGATGCACTACAAAATCAGGCTATTAGCGACGGAAAAATCCGTCGCTAACAGCTCTAAAGCCATCGCTATTGCACTTTTGCGATGAAATTAGCGAATGCCTAATTTCGTCACTAAAAAACCCATCGCTAATTAGGGAGAGAAAAATCCGTCGCTAAAACCATCGCTAATTAGCCACAGTTAAGTTGAGATTTCGCCACGATTTAACCGTGGCTAACCTAGTTTTTTTAAAAAAAAAGGCTACCCATATAACGAGTTTTAGTAATTTTCCAGCAATATAGAATTATAAACTACTAAAACCATACCAATCAGACATTTACACATAAGAATAAACCAATAAACTAAAATAGAACATTTTCACAAACATGTTCAAATTTTCATGCTTGCAACAAGGCATCCCTATGTGACCTAAGCCATTGTAGACCTTGCATGAACAACCCTATGTCCTTCATCATAGCTTCTTCAGATTCCCCCAGAAACTTGATGAAACCCCACTTCTTCAGATTCCAACTCTATTCTTTCAATATCCGTTGCCTGCAAATTTATGCCACATATATCAAATTGAAGCCCATATTAGAACACAAGAAAGTCCACAAAGACGCAGGAAATTAGAAGCATTTCAAAATTAAGCAACTAACAAAGCAGAACCAAACTTCTTCAACCAAACACATCACCACACTATTTGGTTTTAGCCAAGCATTAACATAGAGAAGGGAACAAGAGACAATGCACAGATTGAGAAACATCTATGTCCTCCTAACACCATATTTGGATTCTATTCACAACTTCAAAATGTATGACAAAAGTGACTTAACATTTTATAAAACTGCCAAAGCCTTCTGAATACTAACCACAATAAGAGCTATACAAATAAAACTCAATAAATTATTCACAACCAGTCATTTATCATGTATCCATTATTCACCTTTAATTGAACCATAGGAAATCCGTAGCAACAAACATAAATAAAATCCTATATGTCAATTTGAAATTTGACAAAAGTCTTGCAAATTTTCTAATAGATATTCTCTGAAACCAGTAACAAATGACCAAGAATGTACCTAATTGTATGAAATGAGTTTAGATAGATCCCAAAGGGACCATCTTTAAAGATGCTCCAATTGCCACACCATCATGGACTCCGAGAAGAACGCAACCAAACCTCTGCTTCAAACTAAGTGGAGATGTGCTTGTATAGGTGCTGAAGATTTTGACAATTATCCTCTCCATAACTCTAGAATTGATCACATTGAAAACCTAACAAGACATTTGAATATGAGTGACGTTAATAGAAAGAACTATCAGAGAACACATTATAAAGAATCAAAGTTTAAACGTTTAATACAAGAAATTTCAGCACTCATGCACTCAAGTTAGAAAAATGTGTAACCACTACACAGTCTATACTTTAATATTCCTTTCCTACCAACTGGTGGTCTTAAAACAAACCTGTAAATCATCAAGTGATTGTCTACTTACAAGTTTAGGATAAAGCAATACATATCTATTTGGTCTCTTATAAAAAAGTTATCAAATTCAGAGAGAAGACCTTTCCTTTGACCAAGTTATTGTTATTCAGCACCCTGTGAATAAGAAAACGAGTGCAAAAGAAGTTCATTTATGTCATTCTGTAAAAGTAAAATTTCAATATATGTCTTATACTAATATAGATTCACAAAGCCTCAAAATTCCAAATTCATTGTGATTGTGAACATTGTCAAAGGCATATACAGTTTAGGAATTTAATAGCCAAATAAAAACTTCAGTTAGCTCACTAATACTTAAGAAAAATAAAAAATTTATGCACTAGAGGAGGGCAAATTCTAACGATCTCTAAACAAATGGATCTTAAATTATGTAAAGAGGCATTGTCTGACATGGAAATAGAGCAAATCACATGCAATAACATGTTTGGTAAACAATAAACAACTGTAAGAACTTTTTCTAGGTAAATAATCATAAACTTGATTTAATTAAGGTCATATAAGCTAGTAAATAATCCAATCTCAACCTTTAGGCATATCCTCCTTAAGGCCCCACATTTGTATCCTCACCTTGCTGATGTCGAGCCCTAGTCAGTCCCTGCCGAATGCATCTTAATATTCAATCACATTTGCTCTCAAAATTCATTGAAAAAGCAAAATCATGTAAAACACAGGTTTGACAAAAATCATGCATAAAAAAAAGAGGTACTTGTGCAGAGTATTGAATCATCACTAGGGTGTATAAAAATCCAAAACAGTAAGAGTTTGAGAGAGAATTTACAGTGGCCTTCTACCAGAACATGTTGCCATTCAATGGCATCTCCATACTCCACCCTGTACAACAGCTTCATTAAATGGTTACAAACGCAATTAAGCGGCAATATAAAAACAAACCACAAATTAGGTCTTTAGGGTTTTCAAAAAAAATAGGGCTTCAGGGTTTTCATAAACTACACCATGGTCACATTTGGAGCTTCTGGATTGATCTCTCCCATAATGACTATAATTTTGTTTTGGAGAATCTTCATTGTTATTTTGATAATAGTGCAGGGGATAAGGAATTTGACTGTGTTCTTAATCCTAGTGATAATGAAGTGCCCATGTTATGCTTTGAAATGATGCAAACCCACCTTGGACATCAAGAATTGATATTGGATCTTGCGACAGTTGTTCATGTGAATCAACAACATTGGATTAAGCTCTCTATGAAGCACGGACACCGCAGTTGACTGGCGTGTCTAGGTGTCTGACACGTGTCGGTGTCTGACACGCGTACGACACGCGTACGACACGTGTCAGACACTTGTGCAAGGTGTCCTATTTTTTTATTTTTTTTTTAAATGCCGAAACGGGAGTCGAAACGCAGGGACACGGCATGAAGCAAGCTGGAAGGAAGCGGGACACGGGAACAAATTTTGCAAAACGAAAAAAATTGTAAAAGTAAAACAAATAAAATAATAGGTTTTAGTTGAAACTTCCCCATAAAAAAGTACAAGTTTCATCTTCCTTGGTGCTTCACATTCTTCTTTAGGATTTCATCTTCTTCCTTCCGACTGATTCATCGCTGCTGCCATCATCCAAGAGTCTCTTCTTTTACTTTCGTTCTGTCATCTGAACCTCTTCGCTGCGTTTGTGCTTCTATTTCTTTGTGAGTCTATTTAATAGAGAGATGGTAACCACAACCCATTTCATTTGCTTTTTTCTTTGTGTTCTGAAGCTGCAAGATGCCACGTTTGGTATTATTTTATTATTTATTATTCTCTGTGAATTCATTATTTTTTTTATTTACTTATTGCGGAGTTGGTGGCAACTTTTTATATTATGATATTATTATATTTCTATCATAACCACAAGTGGATTTCAACTTTCAAGTTGCAGCTTCTTTTTTTGACTGAATGCACCTCTGAGCACATGTGCTTTTAAAGGTTTATATTTGTAGATAGTTGGTACATGAATAATGGTAGTTATTTAATATTTATTAATGAGGCATATGTATATTTTTTAAAAAACGTCTATGAAAATTTTATAAAAGATGTTTATATTTTATTTTATTTTACTTAATTATAATAATTATAATTTAATATATATGGCCGTGTCGGTGTCATGTGTTTTTAACATTAGCGGTGTCCACGTGTCCGTGTCCGTGTCGTGTCCGGTGTCCGTGTCGGAGTCCGTGCTTCATAGTAAGCTCTTGAGTATCCCTTTGTGTAGAGGAAAGAAATTTAGACTACAACAATTGATGAAGTTATTTGGGAATGTTGTACCACTAAAGCCCCCTTCAGTAGAAAGCACCAATTTCAAGCATGTAGAAGTAGTCAAGGGTTATAGTCCTTCTGAACATGGTTTGGCTAATGGGAAAATCATGGTGGTTATTGCTCATACCCCTCTTGCTTGGAAGTTAAGCATAATACTTCTTTATGCTAACAAAGGGCTTGAAGTTGTTGCTTTTAATTTGTTCAAAGTTTTGGGTAAGACGGACACCGCGCCTAGTAATTACAACTTATTTAGCAATTGTGTTTTTCTGATTGTTGTTTGGCATAGGAAGATGATTAATAGGGGAAATCTTCTTGTGATTAAAACTATGCTCAAATGGTGGGAATTGCCTCCTAGTATTGTTATTTTTGAGGCAGCTTATGCCTTGATTTACCACCACCAAATTACTTGGTATTTAAAATTTCATTTGCATCCTATTTTAGATTTGCTAGTTGATTGGGTCTCTAAGTATGATGGGTTGGTGTGATGGATTTGGTTCATCCTTGAACATAGCAAGCGTCACGATTTCATTTTCCAGAACAAAATTTGTGAACTGGCCGATCCAAGATTTAAGAGAGACTATGTGGTGCAACCCCAGGTTACAACTATTTGTCTTTTCTCAGAATGTTTTTGTAAATGGATCATTGGGCTTGGAACTCAGCTTCATGGTTTTGTTAATTGTTGGGATTCAGAATTTGATCACTTGTCAGTGCAAGGGAACAACATTGATAAGGTTGCTGCACATTCATCAACAAAGCGCTCGCAGCTAGTTCTTAATCGGTTTGCTTTGGTAGCTATTTCTCACAGGAAAATGGTTTACAAGGGTAGTGTTCTTGCTCCAAGACTACTCAAATGGAAGATTTTACCTCCAAAACACGGTACTTGGAAGTATTCATCCTTGAGGACAAGGATGTTTGAAAGGGGGGAGTATTGTGACAGGGTAAATGTAGGAATTTACTATTTACTATTTGCCAAAAATGTACTGCTGTTTAGTACTTCATTTCTCATTTTAGTACTAGTGTGTAGTACACTTTCTAGAAGTTGTAATAGTTGTACTAGCAAGTAAATATTCCCTCAATGATTGTTCTATCATGTGGCCATATAATCACCCAATCATTAATGAAAGATATCATCAATCATTACCAATTAATATCTTCTTCCTAAAATGCTCTCTATACTAGATACTCTTAATTCATTCTTCGGGCATCATTCTATTCCATTGGAGCCCCTAGCTTGAATTACCCGATTGTTCCGGAGCTCCCTCCCTTGCAATCCAAAACCCGTCACAAATTGGTGTTCTATCAATATTGAAGCACATGGCGCTTGAAATAACCGTTCTGTTTTCAGGAATTACTAAACAGAAAGAGCAGTATGAATCAGAGTTGGAAGAGCTAGGATCAATAAGAGATATGCACCTTAAAATGTTGAAGTAGCCGGAAAAATTAGTGGACTTAAGGAAAAAATTAGTTATGCTAAGATTGAGGAGTTAACTGATTAACTCCATGGTTTTAATCATTTTTTTGTTGGCAATAATCATGATTATCAATTGATCTGGCATTCAGGGTGGCAGCCTTTGAATATTTTTGTTGTTGATAGTATCAGGCGTGGACCCCAGCTTATTTCATTTTGCGTTGTTTCATTTCTCTTTTTCTCTGTTCCAAGAATGTGTTTCATAATAAGTTGAAGATGTGGTTTGTGTGTGACACTATTTGACCTTGTTTTATTAAGCTAATCTATTACAATAATCACGTATGACTTATGAGACATTTTGTCTTGTTTGGATGTGTGTCAAAACAGCTTTTGAAACTTATGTAAGTTGTTTTGGGCTTATTTTCATTAGCTAGAATTTAAAGCTTCCGAAAAACAACTGTTACAGAGGCTTAAATAAACTTAGGTCTTTTTATAAGTTTCTTCATAAGAGCTTGTTGGAGTGTCTATCCAATCTTTATTCAGCTTATATTAGAACTTAATTATATTCAGTGCTTTGAAAACGAACTTTGAAAACGAACTTTTGATAAGCTTAAAAGGTTAGATGGGTAAAATTTATTTTCTCGCGTGATTTACATGCATAATGTATGGATAGCCTACAACATTATTGAGGAATTGATGGTGCAAAAGCAAGAAATATTAGAGAAGTGTGAATTAGAGCAGATTAGCCTTCCGACCATATCAGATCCCATGAATACTGGTAGCTCAACACTAGGTCTAGTTTTTGACTTTGATCAGCTCAGTAGGACACTGAAAGATAGAAGACACTCTGATAGGAATAAAGTTGAGGTAGAATTTAAGCAAAAAATGGATGCACTGATATCTGAGATCGAAAGAACAGCACCCAGTACGAAACTCTGCTTCAAAATGTAAAAGTTGTAGCCGATGATTTTGAAGCAGTAAGGAAAGAAGAGAAGGTAATAGCGCACTAATAGAAAAAAGGCTTTTTATATCGGTTAAAATTGACATTTCATATCGGTTCCCGAACCGATGCCGAAAAAGGAGATATAAAAAGTAGGAACATTTCATATCGGTTCCTGAACCGTTATGAAAAGTTGTTTTTATATCGGTTGCCCCTAGAACCGATATGAAAAGTCTATTTTTTTTTAAAAAAAGAGACTTTTCATATCGGTTCCCATAGAAAACCGATATGAAAAGTCTTTTTTTTAAAAAAAAGAGACTTTTCATATCGGTTCCCATAGAAAACCGATATGAAAAGTCTCTTTTTTTAAATAAAAAAAAGACTTTTCATATCGGTTCCCATAAAAAACCGATATGAAAAGTCTATTTTTTAAAAAAAAAATGAATTTTAACAAATAGTAACCTGAACAGCCTCATCATTAGTATCTATATATCTAGCATAATCCCAAATACTCAAAAGATGCAACCACAATCTCAAATACATAGTACCAAATCTATACCCATATCTCATGGTGCATACAAGTTATGTGGAAAATGAGTCCCAAGACAAGACAACCCCTGGTGTTCTGCATTTATTGATTCCATATCATCAAGCAGTTCCAATTGAAACTAAGTTGCCAAACGTCATTTTCATTTCTAGCACAGAATAATTGTTGCAAGCTTCAAACAATTAACACACCACATACTACTACTACTACTAGCAACTTAAATTTACCTAACAGAAGATAAACTTATTCATTATCCTACGAATGTAAAAACAACACAGAACGGATCAATGTAGAAAAATAAAGCTGTCGTGTCTGTTCAACGATCAAGCATGATGATCTTAATCTTGAAGAAGTCTTTGATCAAAGTGGCACACACCTACAAGCAACAAAGTAAACCAAAGCAACATGTCAAATGATAATATTTGATGTTTTTTGTTACAAAATCATGTGAGAAATGCAACGAAACAAATTGAATAGAATAGAAATATATACATACCATGACCCTTTCCAACTAATCTCAGTTGTGTCACATACTCTGATATCTTCTTTATTGCATGAATCTGTGCAAACCAAAACAGCATGTTACAAAATACAAGATTATTCATTCTATGCACAATTAAACTAATGTAATCCTATAATTAAACTGAAAATCCTAATGAATCCCAAGTTAACCAAACGGGATTCCTCATGTAGCACCAACACTTCAGAATGAAGAAGTGTCTCAACACATGTCGGTGTCAAACACAAACGACACCGACACATATACTTACATTCAATCACTTTTGTTTTCTCAAATTATTATTGAAATTTCTTCTCTGGTGTCTGTGTTGGTGCTTCATAAATCAATCAATGAGGGATTATTTAAAACCGATTTGATGAAGGTGTAATGTGAGTGAAGAAGTTTTACAGCCTCATCATTAGTATCTATTTTTGACAGTTCAGTCTGCAATAATTCTAAGTTGGGTTTTATTAAATCTACTGGCATGTGATGTTCATGTGCATATATGTCAGAATTCAGAAAAGCTGTGATTAAGGAGTATGCTGCTTACTGGCAAATGGAATTAACAAGAATTTCGAAGAAATGTTTACCTACTTAAAAATTCTTAACTGACAAGATGAAGAATAACAAAAATATTAGTTAGAGAGTGCTACATACCTTGCAATTACTAAATTATGTGCTTCTTTTTTAGTCTATTGAGAAAAAAGGTTCCCGAAGAGGAGAAGCAACTCACTGAGCTAAGTCCAAGAAGTTTCTGATTTGAAAGAGTCACAACCTACAAACAGCAATATGAAGAATTTAATATCCCACAATAAATTGATACAACTAATTCAAAGTTTGGCACATAGAGAAAACCAACAAAGAATGCCACAGCACAGACCGAAGCAACTAATCGCTTCTTCGGTGATCCATCAGATCTTCCCCTCGACATTTATCAGTTGAAACTGAAAGCAAAAAATCCAATATGAACTGAAACTGATCACAGCATATATCTTGTTTCACTACACATGAAGCACCAAATTGACCATCCAAAACACCACATAAACTAGCAACCACAATATTTATAATTTCATAGAACAGTCCAAATTCCTCAAAAGGTTTGTGAGAGATTCACTCACTGATTCAAGGGTTAACCTGCAAGACAAATACATAAATCCATTACTGCTTTGTCATCTTGAACAAATCACAGGGATACAAAGAATTACAATGGTGACCACAAAAAGTATGATAAACACCAACCACAAAGTCATCCAGCAAATTGACACTTAACAATGAAAATGATGGATCCAAAAGACCCCATGAAAAGAAGGGAAAAGAAGAGGTAATTGATATTAACAAATGGGATTAAATTAAAGACAATTATTAGTCATAGAATTAAATGTAGTTCTTACTTTCATAGATCTGGTTAGTACAATGGAAAACTACATTAGCATCTAAAAAGGAATAAGAGTTACTAACAATTCAATTCAACCATTACTCAATGAAACAAGAGAAAATCAAAGTGGGATTTACATTAAATGCAGAATTGTCCAAAACCAAATCAAACAAACCCAGGCTGTAAATGTTCCAGATCCAGCAAAAATGCAAACTTTATGCAAAATCGGCAAAGAAAATTGGGGCGGTGAAGCAAAGCATTAGAAGGAGAATGAAGAACTTACTGGATGGTTTTCCCTTTGTTCATCTTCTTGTGTTGTTGTTGTTGTTTGGTTTCTCCTTGAACTTAAACTCCTACTTGATGCATATGGTTGTATGCTTCTATTCCTTTGGTTATTATAAGTTGATGTTTCTTGACTTTGAGATTGAAAAGAAGCTTGTCTATTATTATTTAAGGTACTAGTTAAGGTACTAGTTAAGGTACTAGCAGCAGCTACTTTCCTTGCTTCAACTTCTTGAGGAAATAGGAGCTGAATTGTGTTCCAGAGAACTGTATTCACAGTGCAGGATCGTCCATTACTGCAAGATATTAATTATTATTAGAAAATGATCAGCTACCAATACAATATTTGTTGAACATAATAAGTGCCTTAAAACTTTATAAATACCTTATCAGCTGTCTGCATTTGGGACACTTTTTCCCACACTTGTCTGCAGCTGATCGTAGACATTTTTTACAAAAGCTGCAAAATTATAGTCACTAAAATCAGAAAATCCATGAATTGGTGTATAAAAAATTGAAGAGTAACACATAATTTTGGTCTCTCTCATACTTCTTCTAACTTAAGAGTAAATGAAATTAATGACTAATGAGTATTTTTGTTATATAAATAGTGCTTAATATTTTGCAACATAGGTCAGAAAGGATTAATGGTACAGATGTGACAAAATCATGAATTTGGATTCTCTGTCATAACAAATTTATGCAGTCAAACATAGTCAAAAAATCTGGACATTGAGAGGATGCACATTATGACTTTGCCAAAACAGTACATATAATTAGAGTAACACTTAATTTCAGCCTCCCTCATACTTCTAACTTAAGAGTAAATGAAAGTACTGACGAATGAGTATTTTTGTTGTATAAGTAGTGCTTAATATTTTGTCACATCACAATTTGGACAATGAAATCAAATCAGAAAATAGGGCGTTTTGTTGTGTTTGAATTTGATACCTGTGACCACAAGGAGTAGTACTTGGCTCATAGCATATCTCCAAACAAATCTGCAAAAGTAGATATAAAATCAACATAATGTCCCAACAAAATAATGAAACTAAATAAAAACAGTTTTTTTTTTGTTACAATATCCTTTTTTGGTTATAAAAACAGTTTATGAAATATGAACTTACTGCACATGAAAGCTCTTCCCTAAGTTTATCAATACATGGAAGAGTTGAACTAGTAGTAGAGTTCTGTTTGGTCGATTCATTCTCTCCCACTTTACTTTCTTCTTCACTTACACAATTCTTCTTCTCTTTCTTCTTTATCCCACTATCTGCAAAGCAAAAACAGCATTCAATTAATAAAAAGGACACACAAAAGCAAAACACCCAATAAAGTAGACGTGACTGAAGCAACACAATTACCCTTTTTTGGAGTTTCCTCTTCATCAAGATCAAGAACAGCTATTGGGATTGGCTGTGAAATCCTCTGAGCTCCGCGTTTCCTAAGCACAAATTACAATCAAATTTGTAATCAATCCAATAACCAAACTAATCTGATTAACGAATATTACAAAAAAAAACAAAACTTTAACAAGAAAAAAAGAAGTTATCAAGTGGGTTTTAAATTTCCAATCAATCCAATAGCAAAATTAATAAGATTAACCAGTATTTTGAATCAACCCAAGAACCAAATCAGTAGGATTAATCAATATTATAACATCAATATCAATATTATAACCAAAAGATCCAATTTAACAAGAAAAAACGAAGATATCAAATGGGTTTTAAATTTTCAATTTTCATTCAACCCAATAAACAAACTAATGAGATTAACCAATATTATAATAAAAAGATCAAATCTTTAAAAAGAAAAAAACAAGATATCAAATGGGTTTTCGTTTCTTCTTTTACCTTGTGGAATTGGTTGATGGGGATTTGGAGTTCAAAACAGAGCGTTTCTTGTTTTTGATATCTCTATCGGGAGTGTCTTCAACAATTAGGGTTGCAAGTAACAGAGCTTCTTCATCCCAACCAGTCATAGCAGCAGCAGATTTGAATCTTGGACTGATAAGGGTATTAGATACAGCAACGACGAAGCCGTGAACAGCAACGACGAAGCCGTGAACGTCAACGACGAAGCCGTGAACGTCAACGACGAAGCCTCCTTCGTTCTTTCAAGCCATCGCCTCCTTCGTTCTTTCAAGCCATCGCCTCCTTCGCCTCCTTCGCCTCCTTCGTTCTTTTCAAGCGATTGACGGGTTGAAGAGAGAGAGAGATTCTAGGGTTTTTTCTGCGAGAGTGGTACTGAGAGTGAGGACCGAGCAGATGCACGCGAGAGTGAGAGGGAGCAACGTGAAGAGATGCGCGTAAAAGCCTAAGTTTTTTTGGTTTCTATATCGGGTGGTTTTGTGAGCCGTTATGGAAGCCAAAAGTTTTAGACTTTCTATAACGGTTTATGCAGGGAACCGATATGAAAGATGGTTTTTTTATTTTCTATATCGGTTCTAGTGACAACCGATATAAAAATTGTAATTTTAATTACAAAACTGCCACCGCGTCACTTTTAATATCAGGCCGTTTTTAACCGATATAAATGACCGTTATAAAAGGCATTTTTTCCACTAGTGGCGGATAGATTCAATGCAGTTAAGCAGCAAAGGTAAATTCGTCATTATTTGTTTTATTTATAAAGTACATAGCCAATAGTTTGGAGCGTGTATGGTTCAGGTGGACACATTGTGGATAGGGGTGTCAAAATGGATGGATCGGATGGATTTGGATTTGGATTATAATGGATGGATTGAAAACAATCCATTTATCCATTTATATCCATTAAAATTGTGTCAAAAAAATTCAATCTAATCCATCCGTTTACAAAAAAAATTCATCCAATCCATCCATTTGCAATTTTTTTATGGATGGATATCCAATTCATCCACTAATATGTTTAAAATATTAACAAATATTTTGATTAAAAAAAAAAATTAATATTTTTTTTTGTAGAAATTAAATTTATTATCAATTTTTGACAAAATTGAATTTTTTAGATTTATATATATATATATATAATATTGTTAATTATATATATATAATATAATATATAAATATATATTTATATATGTGGTGGTGGTGGGGGCAGCCGGTGGCGGAGCTCCGGCGGCCGGTGCGGCGGTCGACGGCGGAGCTCCGGCGGCCGATGGTGGTTCCGGCGGCGGCGCTCCAGTGACCGGTGGTGGTTTCGGCGGCGGCGGACGGTGGCCGGCGGTGGCTCGCGGTGGCCCTCCGGTGGTTATATTATATTATATATATTATATTATTTATTATATATATATTATATATATTATATTAATTTTTAAATGAGTTTTGGTCAAAAAATTTATTTTTTGAATGAATTTTTTTAAAAAAAGTTTCTGGAAAAAAATTATATTTTAAAAAATATTTTTTGGTAAAAAAAGTATTTTTATAATTATGCAATGGATTTGTTAAAAAAAATTAATTATCCAATGGATTTTGATTTTGTAGTTATTGTAATCCAATGGATTTAGAAAATATAATGGATGGATCACAACCATCCACAAAATCAAACGGATGGATTCAATCCAATCCATTAATATTTTTTTTTTGTAATGGATGGATTGGATGGATTTTGCTATGGATGGACCGGATATCCGGTGGACAAATGGACCATTTTGACACCCCTAATTGTGGAGTCTTAACATAAAATTTACATAGGATAACACAAAAAGAAGACGAAATGGTTATTTGTTTGTAGAAGCGGAAATACTTTTTGACACGAGGCGTTGCTGATTTGAGTGTGATTATCAACCTTAAACAAATAGTGTAATACATATGGTTTTAAGAATCTATCCATCATTTAAGTTGTTTGTAATATTTTGGCTTATGTTAACACCTGTTGTGGAATAGATGGTAGAGTTTTTGTCTTTAGATGATTTTGCTTGTATGGAGAGGACTTGTAGAAACACCACTTGGGAAGGTAAAACAGATAACGGAAGATAAAGTTTGGTCTGGTAGTTAAGAATGCCAAATCTATTAGACGGATATGGATATTTGCTTATTGTATTTTATAACCTGCTTTTAGAGAGTGCTTTGAAAATGTAGATGATCCATTTCTACATGGCATCAAGTACACTGCTATGCCCCCAACAAAGCCTTTCCGAGCTATGGAACAACTATCTGGTGGGGAAAAAACTATTGCTGCGCTTGCGTTACTATTCGCAATCCATAGGTAGAGTTGTTTTTACTAGAAAAATTAGTTCATTTTATTATATATGCAGAGGTGCATGCTTGGATATCGTTATTTTAGTTTCTGAACTTAGAATTGACAAAAAAAGTTTTATATGATCTTTTTTAATTTTACTAAGACTCGATCACCAATTTTGTCCCTGAAATTATAGGTTGGACAAATTTGGTCCCGAGAATTAATGAGATCTCAAAATAATCCTTGAAATTGAAATTTTCCAATCACACTTTTTATCTCACAATGTCAATGACTCAAATGACTGACCCAAAATTACAAATTTGGCTGAGAATTTTAACTCCAGGGACTATTTTTGAGCATTGTCAATTTTAGGGACTAAATCAGTGCCCTACAATTTCAGGGCTGCTTTTGTAGTGTTCATTCTTTTAATAATGAGGGTTCATCTAAGCAATATACCGGTAGCAGTTTCACACGGATTTGATCTGCATGTTCAACTAACATGGTTCTCTGCTCGCTTGTTTTTCAGTTATAAACCTTCACCGTTTTTCATATTGGATGAAGTTGATGCCGCATTGGACAACTTGAATGTCGCGAAGGTTGCTGGGTTTATTCGTTCAAAATGTTGTGAAGGAGTGAGGGCTAGTCAGGACGCTGATGGTGGAAATGGTTTTCAGAGTATTGTGATATCACTTAAAGACAGCTTTTATGACAAAGCAGAAGCATTAGTTGGGGTTTACAGGGACTCTGAAAAAGGGTATATTTCTCACATCATTAATCGATAGCCTACATTGTGTTTTTTCCCCTTTTCTTTTCAATATGTTGATGGCTTCACTCCAGTCTGGTTTATTACATTATTCAATGGTTTTGCTTTTTCGCAGCTGCTAGGGTACTCTCACATTTGATCTGACTAATTATTGGGAGTCCTGAAGTGTTAGGCCCAACAGATGTTAATTCAGCTGTATGGGGCCTATTGTATAGAAGGTTCGACCCAACCCATTTAGTAGTCTTGTTTTGTTGTCGGTTAACGGTTAGTTAACACGGTTGTGATTTGTTTCCATTGTATATAGCCAATTTGGCTTTCTGTTAATCAATACACAAAACACTCTTTACTCATTCTTGTCCCAACATGAAGTTCATTCATCGTTCACAGTTGATAAGCTGCCAGCCTTGTACATGGCTCCTTTTTAAATTATTATAAATAGGACTTCCACATTAGACCATTAGATGCCTTTAAGGAACACATCTATTCAAGGAATGAAGGAGCTCAACTCGCTCAGCAAAAAAGCTCTTGTACTTTTTCTGAATTACTATCCTGAGATCATTTACAAAAATGTTAGTATGTAAAAACAGAATCTAGTTGTCAATCAAAATTGAAATTACACAATGTTTGATTTTTCCTCTACTTTATTCTTTTGGATGTTTGTAGATTATATTATAGTATATATGCACCATTTTGGTTCTACACTTCTCAAGTGTTGTTCTCAAGGTTTATGAATCCAAGATATAAAAAGAAGTTCATCTTAAGACCACAAAAGGTTACACAGACTCTTGTCAAGTGAGTGTGCTTAAAATGAGCATACCTTAGAATTTTATTTTATTTAACTAGAGTAAATAGTGTGTGACCTGTATAGGTTCATAGCCCCAGAACATCTTTCAGATGAATATGGAGGTCTAAGAAGGAATAATGACCCAGATTTCTCTCCTCATGATAAGATTTTAGAGTAAAATCAAAGGCAATTCTGCTTCTAAAGTTGAATTTCCAATCAATGAGGTGCTCAACCTGAATTTGTTTCTTAAAAGTGTTATTTTTTACCATGTTTATCTTAATTTGATTTTGTGATGTGTATAGACTAGAGTAACAATAACGTGGGATGGGATTGACTTACAAAGAAGAGTTCATTCCAGATGATGAAAGCTCATACAGTGTATTGCTGCAGAACCAAAATATGGTGGGTGACAGCACTAGAAACTCAGTTTTACATCAATGAACCTGCTGGGAAGATATTGATAACAGTTGAAAATATAACATATTTTTAAATTTAGTTCATAACTTCATGTCTTAAGTGACTATGCATGTTCTCTTTAATGGAGAAAATTTTGATTGGTTTAGGCCTACCAGAGGAATATGGATGAATAAGGCATAAGGATACATAGTACGTAGTGTTGTTACTTGGGTGGGCATAACCAAGTAACAATTTGTACCAAACATTAATTATTATTATTATTGTACTACTCATTCCAATTAAGATTGAGACTTCATTAGGAAGCGGAGTGACCAAAAGGCCCACCCTGGCTTTGGTTGAACTTGAACTTGATGGCGCTCACTCACTGCATTTTGGGTAAGGCTGTGTGCAGCGGCAAGAACATCTATCTTCAGGAATGGAGCTGATCAAAGAATTGATCTCTACGAGGGGGAAAACAATTGAGATCTATTTAAAGAGGTTGACCTCTTTCAATAGATTCACTTTCGTATGCACTTATCTGATATCGACTTCTAATCACACGTCAACAAATTTGGCTATCTTCCAATCTTGTTGCATTGTGTTGGTTCAATTTGTAACATCTTTGTGGTTCATTGTAAGTGTTAAAACTCCATAAATAACAAAGGTTTTAGGGAGGGAAATGGGAACACATTGTATGGAGGGGCCACTTAGTGGGATAGTGGAATGAGGTAACCAACTGCTGCCACGCTGGCAGCAGTCACGCAAGGCTTGTGAGAGGTGTGAATTCTGTTAGAAGAGTATATTAAGAATAGTTAGTAGGGGCTTGAGGTTTTAGGCTGGTTTTGGACTGGGAATTGGGACTAGGCTCAACTCTTTGTTGAGAAGTTCATTGTAATCACTCATTTCACTCTTCTTTGTAGTTTCCTTTATACCAATTCTGAGAGATCCTCAAAATTGTGTAAATAATACAAAGATTCATTCCCATTTTACTTCTCTGTTTGTTGGTATCCATCAAGTGGTATCAAAGCACTAGAATCATAGTGCATGGTCTTCACGCGATTGACAATGGAGAAACGCATTGAAGGAATTGAACAACAGCTTGCGGAATTGACGAAGCTAATTGTTGCGCTCAACAAAATGCGCAATGGTCGCCATCGCAAACGACATTCGCAGATAAGGCACAAGACGCGACCCGACCCGGTTGACGAAGAAGAAGGAGTTGTGGACTTCGACGATGCTGAAGACTCAAATTCCTCTTCGTGTAGCAGAAGCCGCGACTCCTCTAGCGATTTTGGAGGACGTAAATTGAAGATACCTATCTTCAGGGGAGACGACGCTTATGGCTGGGTTGTGACTCACCAAAACCAGAAGAAGAAAGAAGATGAATCTGAAAAGGAAAATGAAGAAGTGGTGAAACCAAAAGCGGAGACTCTATGTTCTCGCAATCGGAGTAAGCAATTTTTCTCTCTTACGAAGGAGGAGTGCGATCTGGATGCAGGGAGGGAGGAATCGAAGCCAGAGAAGAAACTAGAAGAAGTCGCTATGGGTGGTGCTGACACGAAAACACTGACGGAGGAGCAGCCACCGGAACCACCTGTTGCGCCCGAAAAAGTCCCCGAGGGAGAACCTTCGTCGTTCACAACTTTTCCTAAGACAATGAAGCCGCCACCAATATTTATTAAGGAAAATATTAGGAAAACCTTTTTGGAAAGCGATTGGCCTTTGAAAACTGAGAGTTTTGGGTTCGGGGGTCGGTTACGTGCGGGGAAGGTGTTAGCACCTCACACGTCCTCTCTACTGAGAGGGAACCTTTAATTAAATGTGCGGTTTTAAATGTTGATTTGAAAAATATCTAATTTGCCTCTTTATTTCTTATTGAAAATGAATTAAAGAACTTAATAAAATTTTTAATTTTGGCGAGAAAGGAGGAAAAAGGGTTTTGAGAAAGAAGTGCTTGACGGGACATGGCCCGCTCCTACGTATCTCCCGGTGCGATGGAGAATTCAAAGCTACGTAGTTCTTGTGGGGAAAATGTTTGTGGGTTGGTGTTTTTTAATGTAGGGGTTTTAGGATTGTGTGATCTGTGTTGAAGGACCACCGGGGGTCTGAAGGGCCGCTGGGGGCTGAAGGAGCGCTGGGGCTCTGAAGGACCACAGTTCACTTATCCTAAAACGATGATTAACCCGGCCGTACGACCGACTTAATCCCCTACTTTGAAAATAAGATTTTTGATTTTTGAAAGAGATGTGTTTGTATTTTTTATTTAGAAATTATTTATTTTTGCGCTTGACAGGGGCGTGGCCCTGCTCCTACGTATCTCCGGGTGGAGAATCAAAGGCGACGTAGTTCTTGGTCTTTTGAAAATAATTGTTGAAAACTTATTGTGAAAATGATTTTTATTTGTTATGCTTGACGGGATGTGACCCGCTCCTACGTATCTCCTGGTGGAGAATCAAAGCTACGTAGTTCTTCCTTGTCCTGTAAAACGGTTTTTGTTATTTTATTATTTATTTATTTTCTATCTTGTTTAATTGTGAAAATTAGGCATTTATGATGATCAATTGAGCAAAGGCTCCAAGTGATCACCACTAGCACCTCATTGTTAGTAATCATGCAAGCAAAGGCTTCACAAGACTATTTAACAAAGTTTTTAACTTAGTGAACTTTTTTAGGAAAATTCAGATATTCATGATGATCAATTGAGCAAAGGCTCCAAGTGATCACCACTAGTACCTCATTGTTAATAATCATGCAAGCAAAGACTTCACACGACTATTAACAAAGTTTTTGATTTATGAGAAACTATTTTGTCCTGAAGGTAATTAAATAAAAACGAGAAAGGGGGTGAAATGGTAAAGTGGGAGTATAATTAACTGTGTGGGGTTGTATAATTAAACGGGGTGTAAAGAGGAAGCCCAGTTCGCATTGGAGGGCCCAATATGCGAAACTGGGCTTAAGTGAGGGAGGGGTACACGCGTGAATTGAGGGGGTGTAAACAGTAGCCTTAAAAACGCATGGGGTTGTATTATAAAAAAGCGAGGTGCAGTAAGCAGCCCAGTTCATTTTTGGTGAACTGGTCCGTGTAAAAAATGGGCTTCTGGGGGCGCTGCAGTAATGAAAAAGGTGGGTGTGGATAGTAATCAGATATTAAAAATTAAAAAGTAAAAAAAAGGGTAAAAAACCTAAATATATAAAGCAACATTTGGAGAGGAAACCTAATTCTGGTTCCTCTAAAACCAGCGCCGCAGAGAGGCTGAAAGAGAGAGAGAGAGGATCCAACGAGGGATCCGGCGAGGAATCCGGCGAGAGAGAAAGGAAAGGGATTCAGGGAGAGAGAGAGAGAGAGAATCGTGGAGAGAAGAAGATGGAGGAGGGCGACGGAAACTGCGCCGGGCCGGTCGCAGCCAGAGACGCGCTGGTGACAGCGGCGCTGTGAGGCGATTCCGCAAGCAGACCGAACCGGATTGACTGGTCCTATTCGATGGCAGCGACGACGCAAAGGGGGTAGCTCGGTTGTTGCGACGAAAACGAAAGGGGACGCGACAGTGGGTGGTTCGCGGAGCTTCGCCGGAGAAGACGACCGGAGATGGTGGTTGCAGCGACGGTGACGGAGGGAACGTCGTGATAGCATTTCCGGTGGGTGGCGAACACGAAACGTGAGTGTCTCGCGAACTCAGAAGGGGGAGGGATGACGGCGACGGTCAGGGATTTCGTGCCGGAGTTTTTTTCAGCGACCACCGTACGCGGTGGCCGGAGGTGAGTTTTGGATCCTTTTTTCTCTACTGGTTCTACTCTTTTTTCTATATATATATTTCTTGATTATCACTGATAGGAACAGAACTTAAACAACAATACTCTTTGATCTTCACATTTTTAGATTTGAGGCAGTAAGCAAGAAAACAGAACACCTAACTAAAAATAGGATTTAACCAACCTGGTTTCCAGCTTCTGAAATTCGCATTTTGCCATTACTGCCTACTGGTACTTTTTCTTGCTGCTACTGCCGTCAGAATTTTTGTTGTTTCGTGATTAGGATTTTAGCGTGAAAAATCCTATTCTGATTTTGGTCAATTTTCTCTGTAATTTCTGTGTCTTATTTTCTCTGTAATTTTCTGTCTTGAATTCCGTGTCCTGTTTGACTGCTGATTTATACTGCATTTTTAGGTTTAGGCATTAATTGCTTTTGACCGGGCTTTGAATTATTTTTCAGGTTTTGGAGCGGATCGACCTAGGCCCAGCAGCTTGGGGAGCAGCTGCTGGAAACCCTGAATCTGCTGCTGCTGCCTATTATTATTTGCATTTTCGGATTTGTATTTTTGGTATTTTTAGTATTATCATTTTTTGGTATTTTTGGACTTTTGGACATTTTGGACACTATTAAATTGTAAATAAACAATAAATAGAATTTTTTGACATTTTTGATACTATATTGCTTAAATGAATTATATAAACAAAATAAGATTAATAACAAGAAAAAGGAGTCGGGCCAAATACAAAGACGAGCACGGGCCAGACTAAACAAATACGCTAAAACGAGGCCCAAAAATAGAAAAATGGGCCCGTTAACTAAAAACGCTAAAAATTAACTTGGAATCGCGTTCTTAAGCCCAAATCAAAATGATAAGCCCAATAGTGAGAAAAGCGACTTAAATAAGCCCACTTAGGTTCAACTAGGCCCAAATATCAAGATTAAACTGAAGAATGCGCGAAAAGATCGATCATTCGCACGCATGCCTAGCTTAAGTAACGGTATTTCGGCTTAATTGAACGGATAATTGAAATTGGCTTAAATTTAAAAAGACGCTATTCTAACTACTCAAAATACAAATTAAGTAAAACAAGTGACTAGAAGAAGGCGGACAAATTTGGGGTATGACAGCTGCCCCTCTTTATTCGGATTTTGTCCAGAAATATGAATTGGCCGAGACATATTTCGAAGATAAAATAGGAATAAAGAATTCAGAAATTATACCAATTTTGTCTACTTAGAGAAACCCGAATTTCTCTCCTTTTTTTTTTATTTTTTTTATTTTTATTTTTGGAAAGATGGACACTTTCGTGTCGATGTGAAAACAGTAAATGAACACTGACGTGCAGACAGAAAAGGTAAAATGGGCACTTGGCGTGCAGACAAACAAGTAAAATGGGCACTTGGTGTGCAAAGAGAAAAGTAAAATGGGCACTTGGCGTGCAGAAAACGGTAAATTGCCCAGGCTGCCTAAAACCCGTAATCCTTAAACGAACTCTTGACGAATCCGAGTTTGCACGTGGCTTTGAGGAGCACGCTTCCTGTTGGCCTTTTCGAGCGACCGGGGGGATCGTTATCAGCTCCGGAACTGATATACTGATCAATGCACGGCGTCCACTGTATCTTAGGCTGATACAACTATTCCGTTGAACCTCACATGGGGCTGCGGTCCATCGCGTTGCTCGTACACGACGTGAGACCTGGGCAGAAGGGAGCGATGATCTCTGTGCTCCAATCCGCAATGCGCGCTTGAGCGCTCTCTTTTCTTTTCTCTCTTTCTTTTTTCTTTCTGAACTCCCAACTTGGGGGAACATTTTCTGGAATCTGGGGGCGAGGGCTAACACCGAAGTGCTCATCCTCTCTTTGTACCTGTAGCTGAAAATGAGCAAATGCATGTAATGCAAATGCCATGATTACTGTTTTCTCTGAATGATGAGTTTCTTATTTCCTTTGTCTATGTCGGATGAATGCATGATCTTCTACTGCTCCTATATGCTTGATGAATGCAATGATTTTCCTTTTCTTCTCTTGCCTGTACGCAATGCATGATTTTCTTTTTCTTTTGCTTATGTCTGATGAATGCATGATTTTATGCTTGGTGAATGTAATGCATGATTTTATTTGTTTTATTGCTCTTTTGCTTTTCTTCTCTTCTTTTCTTTTGCTCTTTTTATGAAGTGCAGGTATGCGGGTGCAACATTTTGGTGTTTGACGACATGTAATGAAATGGCGGATGACATGCAATGGAAAACTTTTTCTTCTTTGCCTTTTTTCCTATGAAATGTGAATATTGCTATTACGCGAAATAAAATGATGAACAGCATGGGATGTTTTAGCTTTCTTTTCTTCTATGAGATGCCAGTATTGATGTGATGCAACTGTACTGCTTTGATGTTTGAATGCAAATGTATGCGGTGACTGATGATTTGATGAATGAAATGCTCCTATTCTAACTTCTGTTTGTTTCTTTTCGCTTCTTCTATGAAATGCAAACATTAATATGATGCAATGCTCTGATGTTTGATGCAATGATTCTTGTTCTTTTTTCTTTTATGGAAATGCTAATGTGCATATGTACTGCTTTAATGTTTGATGATTGAATGACAAAGAAATGCTTGTGAAATGATGAATGATATGGAATGCTGGATGACAGGGAATGTTTTTGTGTTGCTTTTGTGGTTTCTTTCTTTGCTTTCTTTGCTTTTTCTATGGAATATCTTATGCAAAATGTAATGCTCTAGTGATGAATGACATGCAATGATTTTGTTCTTTTCCCTTTTATATGAAGTTCGAACATTAATATGATGCCAATGCAATGAAAAGATTTCTGCTTTTTCTTCTTTACTATTTTCTTCTATGAAATGCAAGTATTAATATGGTGCAACTGATGTGGAATGCTTTCTCTTTTTACTATGTGATGAATGCACAAAATGTGAAGATGCAAATGTACTGCTTTGATGCAAATGCTATAATGAATAGATTGAGATGCCTAGATGCGTGAGGTAGACACTTTTGTGATGATGAGATGCGAGACTTTGAATGCAAGGAATTGAGATGACTATTGCCCATTCTGTTGAAAAATTGGATTTGATTCAAACTCCGGTGTTCTCAAGGTTTTTATTTACAAACAACCTCATTTGTTTTCTCCTTCTTTCCATGATGACTGAATTTTAGATATCACGTAAACAACTTGTGTTCTCTCCTTTGAAGCATTATCTAGTAAGCATGCATAGGAGTGCAAATGTGAATGAATGAGTCAGTTAACTTGGAATTGGTTTAGGGCATGGACTTTTATGGCAAGTGAAGGAATGACAGACATGGTTGTTGCCGAACCTTATGAGGGACCAAGAGATACAAGATCGCCCCAATTCAGGTCTTTGACGAGTGAATAACTTGCCCCTGTCTAGTGGTGACAACAACTAGGGGTGTAGAAGATGATGAATTGAGAACGCTTCGGCTCTCGGGATGAAAGCTGGAATGAAAGGGGTTTTGCTTCAACCCACAGAATTTGATGTTGCCCCAGTCATAACAAGGACAAAGCTGCCCCAATCAGAATGACAAGGTCTTGTTTAGGATAGTGAGTTGAGAGATTGTCCCGGTGAGGTTTTTATGGGAATGAATAAGGTGAAGGAATGGGAATGCACTTGCCCCACTTTGGAATGACATTGACAACTGGAGTGACATGGGATGGGCATTGAACAGACATTCCCAAGACTAGGGTGTGTGGGTGGTGAAGAGAATGCCCCAACTTTTGGGTCTGAGTGGTATTCTCAGTGTAAATCTTTGGTTCTCTACTGATGTCTTGACTTTTGGTGCGAAAGAATCCTTACCTGGTGATCACTAAACCTTGTTTTAATGCATCTTGAATGTGCTTTGGAGTGCAAGTCCCTCTTTTTTTATTTTGTCAGCTTTCTTTTTTCTGACTGTTCGTTTTTGTTTCCTCAGTTCTCTTTTTTCTGAGGGTTTATTCTTTCTTGATCAGCTTTCTTTTTTCTGATCGTTTGTTTTTCTTTTGAGCAAACACGTTGTACATAGATAAACTTGTTTGTCCTAAGATTAGAATTTGAGTGAACAAAAGCAACCGGTCTTTGATCGGAATGGACTTTTCGGGATTGTGATGTTTTGTGGAGGAAGGAGGGTTAGGCTTAATGAAGTGTTTGAGGCTAATGGGAGGATGAGTTTTGTTCGGCGTTGATTGACGGTTAATGGACTATGAGGAAGATGGTTATTGGGCTTGTTTGGGCTCTGTTAAAGCAAATTCGTGTCTCATGGTAGAATGACTAAGGGGTTTGATGTTGAGGCCAAAGGAAGTGTTTGAAGGTTTATGGAATCAGGTGTTGGGATGATGAAGTGTTTGAAGGTTTATTTAGACAAGGATCTCTTGTGTTTTGTGGTAACATGTACCAGCTCACCACTTACATTTCTTTTGTATTTTCTTTTGTTTCGGGATTTTCATTTTTGAATCCCCTTTTTTGATTTTCTCTTTTTTTTTTCGACTCGGGTGAGCTGATAAAAAGTGATGCACTGTTTTTTTTATTTGGGGTGATCCTTGTCTAGGGTGATTTATGGATTTTGGTTTTTCTTGGCTCAAGGTGGGTAGGAAAGGGACTTTCTGGGGTTTTTGAGGAGATGGCCAAACTTCATTTCAAATCCCGATTGCTTATTTCTATAAGACTTAACTTTAGAACAATAATTTATCTATCTTCATGTGTTTGCTCTTTTTTCCTTTTTTGTGCCCTAATTTTTGCCTGGACCGCTCTTTGTGAGTTTTCAGTCCACCGGGCGCTCCTTTTTGCCTAGGCCGCCCTTTGCGGGTTTTCAACCTAGCGAGCTTGTTTTCTTGTTTATTATATTATTATTATTATTTTTTTGAGAGACTTGCACTGAAGGAATATGATATTAATCAAGGGGAATTAATGATCACAGACTTGCCCCAGCATGGAGGACTTGAACCAAAAGTCAAATACGCACTGATGGGGAGAATATGCACTTTATGGGTGGACGGGGCGGGACTAGACTTGGACGGGAAACGGTGGTAAGGGAGGAAAACCAACGGACTCAAACAAGAGAATGTACTCATAGCATGCACGCTCATTAGAAGAATGCTTCACAGAGAGTTAACATCAGTTAAAAATTTGTTTTTTCTTTGATACACTATTTCAGTCTTTTGTCATGGAATGGATGGGATGCAGTGCTTTTGAAAAACTGAGTGCCTTGGAACACCTTGAGTTTGCAACCAAGTAAGGATAAACTTTTTCAAAAAGGATGATTGTTTCGCAAGAACGTCTCGCTTCTCATCACAACTCTTATTTTATGTAATGAATGAATGAACAAATTATGATATGCAAGTATGATGCAAATGCGTGGAGAATGACCACTCGAAGAGCGTGGCTTATTCTAAATAATTTTGTTATTTTTAATGCAAGACAAAACATGGAATGCCAATGCGAATGATGCAAGAATGATGCCCCTTTTTTTCAAAATGATTTTTGATTTTGATTTTTTATTTTTTTTATTTTTTAGAGGCGAGACAAGGTACGAAATACCAATGCCCCCTTTTTCTTTTCAATGATGAAAGATGCAAGAATGATGCTTTTCTCTAAATGATGATGATTTTTTTTTTTTAGAGGCAAGGCAAGGTATGAAATGCCAATGCCCCTTTCTTTTTTGAAAGATGCATGTATGGAGGAATGATGTATTTGAACCAAAGTGATGAGGTTAATGAAATGGTGCATGAATGCTACATTTGGAATAAATTTGATGATGATTTTTATTCATGATTATGAATGAGATGCTTTCTTGTTTTCATTTTTTTGTGTGCAATGAGATGCATGATACTCACAATGATTTTCTTTTTTTGTTTTTTAGTTTTGGAACATGATTTTGAAAATTATTTGGAGATGCAAATGATTTATTGGAAAAAGGGTTTTAGAAAAATGTGCTTGACGGGGTATGACCCGCTCCTACGTATCCCCATTGTAATGAGGAATCAAAGCTTACGTAGTTCTACTGTGTCTTTTTTGAAATAATGCTTATGCATGAATGTCTCATCTTGGATGAACTTGACGAGGATTTTTTTTTGCATGATTATAAATGAAATGTTATGCTATGCAGATGATAATTGTTTTTTTTTTGTTTTATCTTTATGTAATGAAAGGGAATGCAAGATGAATTTTTTTTTCAAACTTTTGTTAGATGCGGATGCAATGGTGCGAAATGATGTGAATGCGAAATGATGTGGATGCGAAATGATGTGTCATTTACATAAAAAGAGGGTAAGAAAATAAGGATATTATTTTCTACGATTTTGAAATAGAGTTTAAGAAAAAGGAATGCCTAAACTAATGCAACAAACAAAGGCGTGCCCCCGTGTCCTACAAAGGGTGGGAATCCTAGGGTCTAAAGTCGACGAAAGGGGTAATCCTCCCATGTAGGTTCTAATCACTTCCTTACAATGGCAACCAAGAGCTAAAGTCTCTCTCATGATGGCAGCCACAATCGTAGAAAGCTACCGAGTGTGAGGCATCATGACAAAGCGCACTCTTGGGCGGAACTTTCATGAGAGCCATACAGACAAAGGTCTACGAACGGCAGTCACTAATCGTTCCCACTCTCCTAGGTTTTTGTTCAGACCTTGGGTTTTAGGCCCCACTCAATGCTCACAAGTATAGGATGTGAAGTGTGTGTCGAGGGCACAACACCTAGGAATAACTACCCTTCCCCACCTACAAATGAAAATCCAGAGCAGTCCAGACAAATAGCATGTTGTTTATCCTAGGGTTCAATATCGATCCAATATAAACTAATCTAGGGTGCCAATAACAATGCACTACTTACCTCAAGAAAGGGAGCAAAGAAGAGGGGGACATGATAAGAAAGGGGAAGAAATGCATGAGGGAACTAAGCAAAGAAGTAACTATCTATTGGTTTAAACGAAAGCAAACATAGAAGAAGAATGCACATGGATGTAATATGCTTATGAAAAAGGAAGAAGAAGAGAGGCAAAGCAAGATATTCGAATCAATCATATAAACCACACACTTAATTAATTAGGCTTGACCCACCTTTTAAAAAAAATGTTTTTTTTTTTAGTGTCCCCAGTGAAGTCGCCAGCTGTTGCGCCCGAAAAAGTCCCCGAGGGAGAACCTTCGTCGTTCACAACTTTTCCTAAGACAATGAAGCCGCCACCAATATTTATTAAGGAAAATATTAGGAAAACCTTTTTGGAAAGCGATTGGCCTTTGAAAACTGAGAGTTTTGGGTTCGGGGGTCGGTTACGTGCGGGGAAGGTGTTAGCACCTCACACGTCCTCTCTACTGAGAGGGAACCTTTAATTAAATGTGCGGTTTTAAATGTTGATTTGAAAAATATCTAATTTGCCTCTTTATTTCTTATTGAAAATGAATTAAAGAACTTAATAAAATTTTTAATTTTGGCGAGAAAGGAGGAAAAAGGGTTTTGAGAAAGAAGTGCTTGACGGGACATGGCCCGCTCCTACGTATCTCCCGGTGCGATGGAGAATTCAAAGCTACGTAGTTCTTGTGGGGAAAATGTTTGTGGGTTGGTGTTTTTTAATGTAGGGGTTTTAGGATTGTGTGATCTGTGTTGAAGGACCACCGGGGGTCTGAAGGGCCGCTGGGGGCTGAAGGAGCGCTGGGGCTCTGAAGGACCACAGTTCACTTATCCTAAAACGATGATTAACCCGGCCGTACGACCGACTTAATCCCCTACTTTGAAAATAAGATTTTTGATTTTTGAAAGAGATGTGTTTGTATTTTTTATTTAGAAATTATTTATTTTTGCGCTTGACAGGGGCGTGGCCCTGCTCCTACGTATCTCCGGGTGGAGAATCAAAGGCGACGTAGTTCTTGGTCTTTTGAAAATAATTGTTGAAAACTTATTGTGAAAATGATTTTTATTTGTTATGCTTGACGGGATGTGACCCGCTCCTACGTATCTCCTGGTGGAGAATCAAAGCTACGTAGTTCTTCCTTGTCCTGTAAAACGGTTTTTGTTATTTTATTATTTATTTATTTTCTATCTTGTTTAATTGTGAAAATTAGGCATTTATGATGATCAATTGAGCAAAGACTCCAAGTGATCACCACTAGCACCTCATTGTTAGTAATCATGCAAGCAAAGGCTTCACAAGACTATTTAACAAAGTTTTTAACTTAGTGAACTTTTTTAGGAAAATTCAGATATTCATGATGATCAATTGAGCAAAGGCTCCAAGTGATCACCACTAGTACCTCATTGTTAATAATCATGCAAGCAAAGACTTCACACGACTATTAACAAAGTTTTTGATTTATGAGAAACTATTTTGTCCTGAAGGTAATTAAATAAAAACGAGAAAGGGGGTGAAATGGTAAAGTGGGAGTATAATTAACTGTGTGGGGTTGTATAATTAAACGGGGTGTAAAGAGGAAGCCCAGTTCGCATTGGAGGGCCCAATATGCGAAACTGGGCTTAAGTGAGGGAGGGGTACACGCGTGAATTGAGGGGGTGTAAACAGTAGCCTTAAAAACGCATGGGGTTGTATTATAAAAAAGCGAGGTGCAGTAAGCAGCCCAGTTCATTTTTGGTGAACTGGTCCGTGTAAAAAATGGGCTTCTGGGGGCGCTGCAGTAATGAAAAAGGTGGGTGTGGATAGTAATCAGATATTAAAAATTAAAAAGTAAAAAAAAGGGTAAAAAACCTAAATATATAAAGCAACATTTGGAGAGGAAACCTAATTCTGGTTCCTCTAAAACCAGCGCCGCAGAGAGGCTGAAAGAGAGAGAGAGGATCCAACGAGGGATCCGGCGAGGAATCCGGCGAGAGAGAAAGGAAAGGGATTCAGGGAGAGAGAGAGAGAGAGAGAATCGTGGAGAGAAGAAGATGGAGGAGGGCGACGGAAACTGCGCCGGGCCGGTCGCAGCCAGAGACGCGCTGGTGACAGCGGCGCTGTGAGGCGATTCCGCAAGCAGACCGAACCGGATTGACTGGTCCTATTCGATGGCAGCGACGACGCAAAGGGGGTAGCTCGGTTGTTGCGACGAAAACGAAAGGGGACGCGACAGTGGGTGGTTCGCGGAGCTTCGCCGGAGAAGACGACCGGAGATGGTGGTTGCAGCGACGGTGACGGAGGGAACGTCGTGATAGCATTTCCGGTGGGTGGCGAACACGAAACGTGAGTGTCTCGCGAACTCAGAAGGGGGAGGGATGACGGCGACGGTCAGGGATTTCGTGCCGGAGTTTTTTTCAGCGACCACCGTACGCGGTGGCCGGAGGTGAGTTTTGGATCCTTTTTTCTCTACTGGTTCTACTCTTTTTTCTATATATATATTTCTTGATTATCACTGATAGGAACAGAACTTAAACAACAATACTCTTTGATCTTCACATTTTTAGATTTGAGGCAGTAAGCAAGAAAACAGAACACCTAACTAAAAATAGGATTTAACCAACCTGGTTTCCAGCTTCTGAAATTCGCATTTTGCCATTACTGCCTACTGGTACTTTTTCTTGCTGCTACTGCCGTCAGAATTTTTGTTGTTTCGTGATTAGGATTTTAGCGTGAAAAATCCTATTCTGATTTTGGTCAATTTTCTCTGTAATTTCTGTGTCTTATTTTCTCTGTAATTTTCTGTCTTGAATTCCGTGTCCTGTTTGACTGCTGATTTATACTGCATTTTTAGGTTTAGGCATTAATTGCTTTTGACCGGGCTTTGAATTATTTTTCAGGTTTTGGAGCGGATCGACCTAGGCCCAGCAGCTTGGGGAGCAGCTGCTGGAAACCCTGAATCTGCTGCTGCTGCCTATTATTATTTGCATTTTCGGATTTGTATTTTTGGTATTTTTAGTATTATCATTTTTTGGTATTTTTGGACTTTTGGACATTTTGGACACTATTAAATTGTAAATAAACAATAAATAGAATTTTTTGACATTTTTGATACTATATTGCTTAAATGAATTATATAAACAAAATAAGATTAATAACAAGAAAAAGGAGTCGGGCCAAATACAAAGACGAGCACGGGCCAGACTAAACAAATACGCTAAAACGAGGCCCAAAAATAGAAAAATGGGCCCGTTAACTAAAAACGCTAAAAATTAACTTGGAATCGCGTTCTTAAGCCCAAATCAAAATGATAAGCCCAATAGTGAGAAAAGCGACTTAAATAAGCCCACTTAGGTTCAACTAGGCCCAAATATCAAGATTAAACTGAAGAATGCGCGAAAAGATCGATCATTCGCACGCATGCCTAGCTTAAGTAACGGTATTTCGGCTTAATTGAACGGATAATTGAAATTGGCTTAAATTTAAAAAGACGCTATTCTAACTACTCAAAATACAAATTAAGTAAAACAAGTGACTAGAAGAAGGCGGACAAATTTGGGGTATGACAGCTGCCCCTCTTTATTCGGATTTTGTCCAGAAATATGAATTGGCCGAGACATATTTCGAAGATAAAATAGGAATAAAGAATTCAGAAATTATACCAATTTTGTCTACTTAGAGAAACCCGAATTTCTCTCCTTTTTTTTTTATTTTTTTTATTTTTATTTTTGGAAAGATGGACACTTTCGTGTCGATGTGAAAACAGTAAATGAACACTGACGTGCAGACAGAAAAGGTAAAATGGGCACTTGGCGTGCAGACAAACAAGTAAAATGGGCACTTGGTGTGCAAAGAGAAAAGTAAAATGGGCACTTGGCGTGCAGAAAACGGTAAATTGCCCAGGCTGCCTAAAACCCGTAATCCTTAAACGAACTCTTGACGAATCCGAGTTTGCACGTGGCTTTGAGGAGCACGCTTCCTGTTGGCCTTTTCGAGCGACCGGGGGGATCGTTATCAGCTCCGGAACTGATATACTGATCAATGCACGGCGTCCACTGTATCTTAGGCTGATACAACTATTCCGTTGAACCTCACATGGGGCTGCGGTCCATCGCGTTGCTCGTACACGACGTGAGACCTGGGCAGAAGGGAGCGATGATCTCTGTGCTCCAATCCGCAATGCGCGCTTGAGCGCTCTCTTTTCTTTTCTCTCTTTCTTTTTTCTTTCTGAACTCCCAACTTGGGGGAACATTTTCTGGAATCTGGGGGCGAGGGCTAACACCGAAGTGCTCATCCTCTCTTTGTACCTGTAGCTGAAAATGAGCAAATGCATGTAATGCAAATGCCATGATTACTGTTTTCTCTGAATGATGAGTTTCTTATTTCCTTTGTCTATGTCGGATGAATGCATGATCTTCTACTGCTCCTATATGCTTGATGAATGCAATGATTTTCCTTTTCTTCTCTTGCCTGTACGCAATGCATGATTTTCTTTTTCTTTTGCTTATGTCTGATGAATGCATGATTTTATGCTTGGTGAATGTAATGCATGATTTTATTTGTTTTATTGCTCTTTTGCTTTTCTTCTCTTCTTTTCTTTTGCTCTTTTTATGAAGTGCAGGTATGCGGGTGCAACATTTTGGTGTTTGACGACATGTAATGAAATGGCGGATGACATGCAATGGAAAACTTTTTCTTCTTTGCCTTTTTTCCTATGAAATGTGAATATTGCTATTACGCGAAATAAAATGATGAACAGCATGGGATGTTTTAGCTTTCTTTTCTTCTATGAGATGCCAGTATTGATGTGATGCAACTGTACTGCTTTGATGTTTGAATGCAAATGTATGCGGTGACTGATGATTTGATGAATGAAATGCTCCTATTCTAACTTCTGTTTGTTTCTTTTCGCTTCTTCTATGAAATGCAAACATTAATATGATGCAATGCTCTGATGTTTGATGCAATGATTCTTGTTCTTTTTTCTTTTATGGAAATGCTAATGTGCATATGTACTGCTTTAATGTTTGATGATTGAATGACAAAGAAATGCTTGTGAAATGATGAATGATATGGAATGCTGGATGACAGGGAATGTTTTTGTGTTGCTTTTGTGGTTTCTTTCTTTGCTTTCTTTGCTTTTTCTATGGAATATCTTATGCAAAATGTAATGCTCTAGTGATGAATGACATGCAATGATTTTGTTCTTTTCCCTTTTATATGAAGTTCGAACATTAATATGATGCCAATGCAATGAAAAGATTTCTGCTTTTTCTTCTTTACTATTTTCTTCTATGAAATGCAAGTATTAATATGGTGCAACTGATGTGGAATGCTTTCTCTTTTTACTATGTGATGAATGCACAAAATGTGAAGATGCAAATGTACTGCTTTGATGCAAATGCTATAATGAATAGATTGAGATGCCTAGATGCGTGAGGTAGACACTTTTGTGATGATGAGATGCGAGACTTTGAATGCAAGGAATTGAGATGACTATTGCCCATTCTGTTGAAAAATTGGATTTGATTCAAACTCCGGTGTTCTCAAGGTTTTTATTTACAAACAACCTCATTTGTTTTCTCCTTCTTTCCATGATGACTGAATTTTAGATATCACGTAAACAACTTGTGTTCTCTCCTTTGAAGCATTATCTAGTAAGCATGCATAGGAGTGCAAATGTGAATGAATGAGTCAGTTAACTTGGAATTGGTTTAGGGCATGGACTTTTATGGCAAGTGAAGGAATGACAGACATGGTTGTTGCCGAACCTTATGAGGGACCAAGAGATACAAGATCGCCCCAATTCAGGTCTTTGACGAGTGAATAACTTGCCCCTGTCTAGTGGTGACAACAACTAGGGGTGTAGAAGATGATGAATTGAGAACGCTTCGGCTCTCGGGATGAAAGCTGGAATGAAAGGGGTTTTGCTTCAACCCACAGAATTTGATGTTGCCCCAGTCATAACAAGGACAAAGCTGCCCCAATCAGAATGACAAGGTCTTGTTTAGGATAGTGAGTTGAGAGATTGTCCCGGTGAGGTTTTTATGGGAATGAATAAGGTGAAGGAATGGGAATGCACTTGCCCCACTTTGGAATGACATTGACAACTGGAGTGACATGGGATGGGCATTGAACAGACATTCCCAAGACTAGGGTGTGTGGGTGGTGAAGAGAATGCCCCAACTTTTGGGTCTGAGTGGTATTCTCAGTGTAAATCTTTGGTTCTCTACTGATGTCTTGACTTTTGGTGCGAAAGAATCCTTACCTGGTGATCACTAAACCTTGTTTTAATGCATCTTGAATGTGCTTTGGAGTGCAAGTCCCTCTTTTTTTATTTTGTCAGCTTTCTTTTTTCTGACTGTTCGTTTTTGTTTCCTCAGTTCTCTTTTTTCTGAGGGTTTATTCTTTCTTGATCAGCTTTCTTTTTTCTGATCGTTTGTTTTTCTTTTGAGCAAACACGTTGTACATAGATAAACTTGTTTGTCCTAAGATTAGAATTTGAGTGAACAAAAGCAACCGGTCTTTGATCGGAATGGACTTTTCGGGATTGTGATGTTTTGTGGAGGAAGGAGGGTTAGGCTTAATGAAGTGTTTGAGGCTAATGGGAGGATGAGTTTTGTTCGGCGTTGATTGACGGTTAATGGACTATGAGGAAGATGGTTATTGGGCTTGTTTGGGCTCTGTTAAAGCAAATTCGTGTCTCATGGTAGAATGACTAAGGGGTTTGATGTTGAGGCCAAAGGAAGTGTTTGAAGGTTTATGGAATCAGGTGTTGGGATGATGAAGTGTTTGAAGGTTTATTTAGACAAGGATCTCTTGTGTTTTGTGGTAACATGTACCAGCTCACCACTTACATTTCTTTTGTATTTTCTTTTGTTTCGGGATTTTCATTTTTGAATCCCCTTTTTTGATTTTCTCTTTTTTTTTTCGACTCGGGTGAGCTGATAAAAAGTGATGCACTGTTTTTTTTATTTGGGGTGATCCTTGTCTAGGGTGATTTATGGATTTTGGTTTTTCTTGGCTCAAGGTGGGTAGGAAAGGGACTTTCTGGGGTTTTTGAGGAGATGGCCAAACTTCATTTCAAATCCCGATTGCTTATTTCTATAAGACTTAACTTTAGAACAATAATTTATCTATCTTCATGTGTTTGCTCTTTTTTCCTTTTTTGTGCCCTAATTTTTGCCTGGACCGCTCTTTGTGAGTTTTCAGTCCACCGGGCGCTCCTTTTTGCCTAGGCCGCCCTTTGCGGGTTTTCAACCTAGCGAGCTTGTTTTCTTGTTTATTATATTATTATTATTATTTTTTTGAGAGACTTGCACTGAAGGAATATGATATTAATCAAGGGGAATTAATGATCACAGACTTGCCCCAGCATGGAGGACTTGAACCAAAAGTCAAATACGCACTGATGGGGAGAATATGCACTTTATGGGTGGACGGGGCGGGACTAGACTTGGACGGGAAACGGTGGTAAGGGAGGAAAACCAACGGACTCAAACAAGAGAATGTACTCATAGCATGCACGCTCATTAGAAGAATGCTTCACAGAGAGTTAACATCAGTTAAAAATTTGTTTTTTCTTTGATACACTATTTCAGTCTTTTGTCATGGAATGGATGGGATGCAGTGCTTTTGAAAAACTGAGTGCCTTGGAACACCTTGAGTTTGCAACCAAGTAAGGATAAACTTTTTCAAAAAGGATGATTGTTTCGCAAGAACGTCTCGCTTCTCATCACAACTCTTATTTTATGTAATGAATGAATGAACAAATTATGATATGCAAGTATGATGCAAATGCGTGGAGAATGACCACTCGAAGAGCGTGGCTTATTCTAAATAATTTTGTTATTTTTAATGCAAGACAAAACATGGAATGCCAATGCGAATGATGCAAGAATGATGCCCCTTTTTTTCAAAATGATTTTTGATTTTGATTTTTTATTTTTTTTATTTTTTAGAGGCGAGACAAGGTACGAAATACCAATGCCCCCTTTTTCTTTTCAATGATGAAAGATGCAAGAATGATGCTTTTCTCTAAATGATGATGATTTTTTTTTTTTAGAGGCAAGGCAAGGTATGAAATGCCAATGCCCCTTTCTTTTTTGAAAGATGCATGTATGGAGGAATGATGTATTTGAACCAAAGTGATGAGGTTAATGAAATGGTGCATGAATGCTACATTTGGAATAAATTTGATGATGATTTTTATTCATGATTATGAATGAGATGCTTTCTTGTTTTCATTTTTTTGTGTGCAATGAGATGCATGATACTCACAATGATTTTCTTTTTTTGTTTTTTAGTTTTGGAACATGATTTTGAAAATTATTTGGAGATGCAAATGATTTATTGGAAAAAGGGTTTTAGAAAAATGTGCTTGACGGGGTATGACCCGCTCCTACGTATCCCCATTGTAATGAGGAATCAAAGCTTACGTAGTTCTACTGTGTCTTTTTTGAAATAATGCTTATGCATGAATGTCTCATCTTGGATGAACTTGACGAGGATTTTTTTTTGCATGATTATAAATGAAATGTTATGCTATGCAGATGATAATTGTTTTTTTTTTGTTTTATCTTTATGTAATGAAAGGGAATGCAAGATGAATTTTTTTTTCAAACTTTTGTTAGATGCGGATGCAATGGTGCGAAATGATGTGAATGCGAAATGATGTGGATGCGAAATGATGTGTCATTTACATAAAAAGAGGGTAAGAAAATAAGGATATTATTTTCTACGATTTTGAAATAGAGTTTAAGAAAAAGGAATGCCTAAACTAATGCAACAAACAAAGGCGTGCCCCCGTGTCCTACAAAGGGTGGGAATCCTAGGGTCTAAAGTCGACGAAAGGGGTAATCCTCCCATGTAGGTTCTAATCACTTCCTTACAATGGCAACCAAGAGCTAAAGTCTCTCTCATGATGGCAGCCACAATCGTAGAAAGCTACCGAGTGTGAGGCATCATGACAAAGCGCACTCTTGGGCGGAACTTTCATGAGAGCCATACAGACAAAGGTCTACGAACGGCAGTCACTAATCGTTCCCACTCTCCTAGGTTTTTGTTCAGACCTTGGGTTTTAGGCCCCACTCAATGCTCACAAGTATAGGATGTGAAGTGTGTGTCGAGGGCACAACACCTAGGAATAACTACCCTTCCCCACCTACAAATGAAAATCCAGAGCAGTCCAGACAAATAGCATGTTGTTTATCCTAGGGTTCAATATCGATCCAATATAAACTAATCTAGGGTGCCAATAACAATGCACTACTTACCTCAAGAAAGGGAGCAAAGAAGAGGGGGACATGATAAGAAAGGGGAAGAAATGCATGAGGGAACTAAGCAAAGAAGTAACTATCTATTGGTTTAAACGAAAGCAAACATAGAAGAAGAATGCACATGGATGTAATATGCTTATGAAAAAGGAAGAAGAAGAGAGGCAAAGCAAGATATTCGAATCAATCATATAAACCACACACTTAATTAATTAGGCTTGACCCACCTTTTAAAAAAAATGTTTTTTTTTAGTGTCCCCAGTGAAGTCGCCAGCTGTTGCGCCCGAAAAAGTCCCCGAGGGAGAACCTTCGTCGTTCACAACTTTTCCTAAGACAATGAAGCCGCCACCAATATTTATTAAGGAAAATATTAGGAAAACCTTTTTGGAAAGCGATTGGCCTTTGAAAACTGAGAGTTTTGGGTTCGGGGGTCGGTTACGTGCGGGGAAGGTGTTAGCACCTCACACGTCCTCTCTACTGAGAGGGAACCTTTAATTAAATGTGCGGTTTTAAATGTTGATTTGAAAAATATCTAATTTGCCTCTTTATTTCTTATTGAAAATGAATTAAAGAACTTAATAAAATTTTTAATTTTGGCGAGAAAGGAGGAAAAAGGGTTTTGAGAAAGAAGTGCTTGACGGGACATGGCCCGCTCCTACGTATCTCCCGGTGCGATGGAGAATTCAAAGCTACGTAGTTCTTGTGGGGAAAATGTTTGTGGGTTGGTGTTTTTTAATGTAGGGGTTTTAGGATTGTGTGATCTGTGTTGAAGGACCACCGGGGGTCTGAAGGGCCGCTGGGGGCTGAAGGAGCGCTGGGGCTCTGAAGGACCACAGTTCACTTATCCTAAAACGATGATTAACCCGGCCGTACGACCGACTTAATCCCCTACTTTGAAAATAAGATTTTTGATTTTTGAAAGAGATGTGTTTGTATTTTTTATTTAGAAATTATTTATTTTTGCGCTTGACAGGGGCGTGGCCCTGCTCCTACGTATCTCCGGGTGGAGAATCAAAGGCGACGTAGTTCTTGGTCTTTTGAAAATAATTGTTGAAAACTTATTGTGAAAATGATTTTTATTTGTTATGCTTGACGGGATGTGACCCGCTCCTACGTATCTCCTGGTGGAGAATCAAAGCTACGTAGTTCTTCCTTGTCCTGTAAAACGGTTTTTGTTATTTTATTATTTATTTATTTTCTATCTTGTTTAATTGTGAAAATTAGGCATTTATGATGATCAATTGAGCAAAGACTCCAAGTGATCACCACTAGCACCTCATTGTTAGTAATCATGCAAGCAAAGGCTTCACAAGACTATTTAACAAAGTTTTTAACTTAGTGAACTTTTTTAGGAAAATTCAGATATTCATGATGATCAATTGAGCAAAGGCTCCAAGTGATCACCACTAGTACCTCATTGTTAATAATCATGCAAGCAAAGACTTCACACGACTATTAACAAAGTTTTTGATTTATGAGAAACTATTTTGTCCTGAAGGTAATTAAATAAAAACGAGAAAGGGGGTGAAATGGTAAAGTGGGAGTATAATTAACTGTGTGGGGTTGTATAATTAAACGGGGTGTAAAGAGGAAGCCCAGTTCGCATTGGAGGGCCCAATATGCGAAACTGGGCTTAAGTGAGGGAGGGGTACACGCGTGAATTGAGGGGGTGTAAACAGTAGCCTTAAAAACGCATGGGGTTGTATTATAAAAAAGCGAGGTGCAGTAAGCAGCCCAGTTCATTTTTGGTGAACTGGTCCGTGTAAAAAATGGGCTTCTGGGGGCGCTGCAGTAATGAAAAAGGTGGGTGTGGATAGTAATCAGATATTAAAAATTAAAAAGTAAAAAAAAGGGTAAAAAACCTAAATATATAAAGCAACATTTGGAGAGGAAACCTAATTCTGGTTCCTCTAAAACCAGCGCCGCAGAGAGGCTGAAAGAGAGAGAGAGAGGATCCAACGAGGGATCCGGCGAGGAATCCGGCGAGAGAGAAAGGAAAGGGATTCAGGGAGAGAGAGAGAGAGAGAGAATCGTGGAGAGAAGAAGATGGAGGAGGGCGACGGAAACTGCGCCGGGCCGGTCGCAGCCAGAGACGCGCTGGTGACAGCGGCGCTGTGAGGCGATTCCGCAAGCAGACCGAACCGGATTGACTGGTCCTATTCGATGGCAGCGACGACGCAAAGGGGGTAGCTCGGTTGTTGCGACGAAAACGAAAGGGGACGCGACAGTGGGTGGTTCGCGGAGCTTCGCCGGAGAAGACGACCGGAGATGGTGGTTGCAGCGACGGTGACGGAGGGAACGTCGTGATAGCATTTCCGGTGGGTGGCGAACACGAAACGTGAGTGTCTCGCGAACTCAGAAGGGGGAGGGATGACGGCGACGGTCAGGGATTTCGTGCCGGAGTTTTTTTCAGCGACCACCGTACGCGGTGGCCGGAGGTGAGTTTTGGATCCTTTTTTCTCTACTGGTTCTACTCTTTTTTCTATATATATATTTCTTGATTATCACTGATAGGAACAGAACTTAAACAACAATACTCTTTGATCTTCACATTTTTAGATTTGAGGCAGTAAGCAAGAAAACAGAACACCTAACTAAAAATAGGATTTAACCAACCTGGTTTCCAGCTTCTGAAATTCGCATTTTGCCATTACTGCCTACTGGTACTTTTTCTTGCTGCTACTGCCGTCAGAATTTTTGTTGTTTCGTGATTAGGATTTTAGCGTGAAAAATCCTATTCTGATTTTGGTCAATTTTCTCTGTAATTTCTGTGTCTTATTTTCTCTGTAATTTTCTGTCTTGAATTCCGTGTCCTGTTTGACTGCTGATTTATACTGCATTTTTAGGTTTAGGCATTAATTGCTTTTGACCGGGCTTTGAATTATTTTTCAGGTTTTGGAGCGGATCGACCTAGGCCCAGCAGCTTGGGGAGCAGCTGCTGGAAACCCTGAATCTGCTGCTGCTGCCTATTATTATTTGCATTTTCGGATTTGTATTTTTGGTATTTTTAGTATTATCATTTTTTGGTATTTTTGGACTTTTGGACATTTTGGACACTATTAAATTGTAAATAAACAATAAATAGAATTTTTTGACATTTTTGATACTATATTGCTTAAATGAATTATATAAACAAAATAAGATTAATAACAAGAAAAAGGAGTCGGGCCAAATACAAAGACGAGCACGGGCCAGACTAAACAAATACGCTAAAACGAGGCCCAAAAATAGAAAAATGGGCCCGTTAACTAAAAACGCTAAAAATTAACTTGGAATCGCGTTCTTAAGCCCAAATCAAAATGATAAGCCCAATAGTGAGAAAAGCGACTTAAATAAGCCCACTTAGGTTCAACTAGGCCCAAATATCAAGATTAAACTGAAGAATGCGCGAAAAGATCGATCATTCGCACGCATGCCTAGCTTAAGTAACGGTATTTCGGCTTAATTGAACGGATAATTGAAATTGGCTTAAATTTAAAAAGACGCTATTCTAACTACTCAAAATACAAATTAAGTAAAACAAGTGACTAGAAGAAGGCGGACAAAATTGGGGTATGACACCACCCGAACCACCGGACGATGGCGTGTTTAAGGGCGGTAGCAGAAGCCTGGGTGTTGTGAAACGAGAAGGAGGTAACAAGGAATCGTCGGTGACGGCGCCAAAGGTACCTCCAGTTTGCGATTTGGAGGAGCCATCTTTGTTTTTCGTTTTTGAGACGTGCAACAGTGAGAGAGAAGAGGAGCGGAGCTGTGGGGACGACAAACCGACGGCGACAACACCGAGCAGGAAAGGAAAAGTGGCGGTGTTGAGAACTCTTCGCGATGTGGGAGAGGCAAGTTTCTCTTTAACGGTGGTGGATTGCGATAGGGAAAGAGGAGAAGAGAGAGTTAGGGCTAGATGGGGTTACGGTGAGTTGGATCTGACATTGAAACCATTGGGCCAAGCCGAAATTATTTTTTTAAGGGATTTTTTTTTGTACCCCCATCAGATGACAATCTACCCCCATCGACCCTGCGAAAAGACGCAATTGCGCTTCACAAAATTTAAAACCCGAATGTATCCTGATTTCAATTTTTTTGGAAATCAGATTTATGTATCTGTGAGGTAAATCCGATTTCCACCAAAAATTTTAAAAAATTAAAAGCGGATTTATTTAAGATGGGGGTCGATCCGCTTTTAAAAATAACGAAGCGGATTTACCTTAGGTGGGGTAAATCCGATTTTGTTATTTTTAAAAGCGGATTTACCCCCACTTAAGGTAAATCCGCTTTGTTAACCTAATTAATAAATAAATAAATCAGTTAAAAAATTAGATACGAATTTCGACCGTCTTTTGGTTCTGTTTAGTGTGTAGTTCGTTAACACATAACGATGTTGTACGTCGAGCGAATAATTTAGGCTAAAAAATCGGTTTTCGGGCAACCTACTCAAATTGTAATGAAACCACATCTATTAAATCCAGAAAAAAACAAGGATCAAAACACCTGAAGAAGAAACTTCTTTCAGGACAGGGGAGCTCAAAATCCAAAATTCCATCGTTTACTATTTTTTATTAATTTTTTTAATTTTTCAGAATTTCCAAAAAATCTAAAAAAATTTGCATAACCTTATTTTGGTTTTATTAGATTTTTAGTGGTGTTTTTATAATTTTGGATTAGTTTTGACTCTTTAACAGATATTTAGTAGCATTTTTATAACCTTTTTTAAAAATTTAAATAAAAAACAATTATTTTTAATATCAAAATCGGATTTACCTTTGGTGGGGTAAATCCGAATTTCTTTTTTTAGGGAAATCGGATTTATTTACCCACTAGGTAAATCCGATTTTAAAAATAACAAAGCGGATGTACCCCCATCTGAGGTAAATCCGCTTTGTTATTTTTAAAGTCGGATTTACCTATTGGGTAGATAAATCCGATTTGAAAAAATAACAAATCGGATTTACCTTAAATGGGGGTAAATCCGAGCGAATTTTAGTTGGACAGGGGTATTTTCGGGTTTTAGAAATTATGTGAGGGTATATAGAATGTGATCGGGGTACAAAAAAAATCCCTTTTTTTAAAACCAACTCAATTTAACATTGCTAAGATGATAGAGAAACTGGTGGGGTCAGATTGGACTTCAAAGCAACTGGACCTGTCTTCATATCTAATGGGCCAGGCCCAAGACAAGGTTAGTATATCTGATCTAATTCTTATAGAGAAAGGGGTGTTAAAGTTAAATGTAAAAAGAAAGATGGGCACAAAGTATGTGGTTGGATCTAATTGGACTCTCAAGAAAGAGGATCCTACTTCATGTCTTATGGGCCAAGCCCAAACTCCTTTTATCATTAGTTCTACTCAATTTACTAGTAAAGAGGGGGTGTCTTAAGAAGAAAGGGGAGTGGAGAATAGCAAAGGACATCACATCAATCTGTGCGATTGCTCACTGTGGAGACATATTCTTGAACAGTTTTGGGCAGGAATTAAGACGATTGTTGTCGTAGTTGTAGTCCCAATAGGCATTGTTCAACTTGGCTCTCTAACTAAAGTGACCGAAGATCTGGGGGTTGTTAATGTTGGGGATAAAACGTGAAAGGGACAAGAGAAAGGAAGTGGCGGCGCAAGGTACAGCAGGAATAAGTAGGACAATATAATATTAGGTAAAAGATGCACTGAATTTCATAAAAGTAGGTTTTTATTACATGCTACTGACGTCTATATTTATATACAATGAAACAGGCCCAGGCCCATAATTTCGACTAGCCCATTTCGACTAGGTTTCTAACTACACCTACTATAATTACAAGCAATAGAATTACAAGGCATATCTCAATATTCCCTCCTAATTCACATTGCTGAGTGACATTATCCCAAGCATTGTTCTCAGTTCTTCGAATCTTCCCTTTTGCAATGGCTTGGTCATTGCATCAGCTATCTGAAGCTCCGAACAGCAATATTCCAGAATCAGCTTCTCATTGTTGACTTGATCACGCAGGAAGTGATATCTGGTTTCTATGTGTTTCGACCTACCATGTGCAACAGGATTCTTGGCGAGATCTATCGCAGACTTGTTGTGGATCAACAACTTCATTGCTTCGACCCTGTGCACTTCAATTTCGACCAGTAGCATGCTCAGCCATGATGCTTGACATGCTGCAAAGGAAGCAGCTACATACTCTGCTTCACAGGAGGACAACGCAACTATACTTTGCTTCTTCGAGCACCAAGAGATGGGTGTCGATCCATACATAAAGACATACCCACTTGTGCTTTTTCGATCACTCCTGTCTCCACTCCAGTCGGAGTCAGTGTAGCCAAACACTTCATTACCATTCTTCGACACACTCTTGCTAGGGAACAGAATACCATAACTTTGTGTTCCCTTTACATACCTTAGTACTCTTTTTGCAGCTACCATATGAGAGCTTTTCGGCTTCTCCATGAATCTGCTGATCATTCCGACACTAAACATAATGTCAGGTCGAGTGTTGCACAAGTACCTCAGGGAGCCCACAATCTGTTTGAACAAGGTGGCATCTACTTCAATCCCTTCGCCGTCTTTCGACAGCTTGCTGCTAGTGTCTGATGGTGTCGAAACTTCCTTGCAGTTGCTCATGTCGAATCTTTTCAGGATATCAGCTGCATACTTCGACTGGTGCAGGAGTATACCCTTACTTGTTTTGGTAAACTCCATCCCCAAGAAATATGATAGATGTCCCAGATCACTCATTTCAAATTCTGACATCATCACTTTCTTGAAGGCTTCGACTTCGACTTCATTGCTGCCAGTTACAAGTAGATCATCTACGTACAGGCACAACAACAACTGAGTCGAAGTTCCATTCTTCTTCACATATACTCCATGTTCATTAGTGCATCTAATGAACTTCTGAGCCAGGAGAAATCCATCAATTCTCTTGTTCCACGCTCTTGGAGCTTGCTTGAGCCCATACAGCGCCTTCTCCAGCTTATAGACTTTGTCTTCTTTACCGTTTGACTCAAAACCGGGTGGTTGACAAACATAGACTTCCTCCTCCAGAGGTCCATTCAGAAATGCTGATTTTACATCTAGTTGATGTAGGGGCCAGCCTCTATGACTTGCCAATGCTACTACCAATCTTATGGTTTCGATTCTGGCTACTGGGGCAAAGACCTCATTGAAATCCAAACCAGGTTTCTGCAAGAACCCTTTGGCTACTAGCCTGGCCTTGTACTTGGCCACTTCTCCATTGGGCTTGACTTTGGTCTTGAAGACCCACTTCACCCCTATGGCTTTCTTTTCTTTTGGAAGTTCGACTAGCTTCCAAGTATCATTTTTCTCGATTGATTTCAACTCGTCAACCATTGCTTCCTTCCACTGCTTGTGACTAAGGGCTTGCTCCAGACTCACTGGTTCTGCTTCTGCCATTAGTGCAAAGTGTGTCAGGACTCCCTCTGCTGTAATAGCAGAATCTGGGTAAGTGTCGAATCCTTCTAGTCTTACTGATCTCTGCCTTTCCCTTTGCGACCTTCTTAAAGGTTTGACAGCAATGGGTTCTTCTGGCTCTTCAGTTTCGACCTCTTCATTCTGATTATCTCGATCAGAGACTTCATCGAAGTCCATCATTGTAGTTTTCTCACAGCCTTCTTCCCAGTTCCAATGTTTCGACTCATCTACTACTACATCTCTGCTTTTTACTATTTTCTTCTGCACAGGATTATACAGTTTGTATGCTCCTGTCGAATGATAGCCAACAAGGATCATCTGTTGTGCTCTATCATCCAGCTTGCTTCTTAGTTGCTCAGGGACATGTCTATAGCATACTGAGCCAATTATTCTGAGATGCTTGACACTTGGCTTTCTTCCTAGCCAAGCTTCTTCAGGTGTCTTTCCAGTCAATCTCTTTGTGGGACATTTGTTTAGAATGTACACTGTTGTGGCTACTAGTTCTCCCCATAGACTATGAGGTAGTTTCTTCTCCTTCAACATGCTTCTTACCATGTTGAGGATGGTCCTGTTTTTCCTCTCAGCAGTACCATTATGCTGAGGCGTGTAAGGTGCAGTGACTTCATGCACAATTCCTTCTTTCTCACAGAATTCGACAAATCCATGAGAATTGTACTCACCACCTCCATCGCTTCTAAGGGTTTTGATTGTGCATTCACTCTGCTTTTCAATCATTACCTTAAACTTCTTGAATATTTCTAGTACTTCACTCTTCCTTTTGATCAAATACACCCAGGACATTCTAGTGTATTCGTCAATGAAGGTGACAAAGTACTTATTCCCTCCTAAGGAACATACTTCGAAAGGACCACAGACATCAGAAAATATCACCTCTAGCTTCTTCTCTGCTCTGCTAGGTACTTCTGATTTAAACGAGTTTCTTGGTTGCTTCGACTTGCAACAACTCTCGCAAACTTTGACAGGTACTTTTACTGCAGGCAACCCATGAACCATCTTCTTTTCATGTAGTTGACTCAAGCTCTTGAAGTTGAGGTGGCCAAATCTCCTGTGCCATCTCCAGTGCTCCTCTTCGACAGTACTCTTGAGGCAATGTTCTTCGACTACTTGCAATTTGATCTTGAAGGTTCTGTTATTCTGCATTAACACCTTCAAGATCAACTTCTTGGTCGAATCAAACAGGCTGAGACTGTTATCACCCATTTCGACGGTGAATTTCTTCTCGATCATCTGCCCAATACTTAGCAGATTGCTCTTCATAGCTGGTACATAAAATACCCCTTGGATGTAGCACCACTTACCATCTTTCGACAGGAACTTTATGGTACCTACTCCTTCAGCAGTAACTCTACTGTTATCTGCAAACCTTATCTTTTTGCTTATCTGCTCTAGTTCGACAAACCACTCCTTGTGACAACACATGTGATTTGAGCATCCTGTGTCGAGATACCATTCGACAGACTTCTCTTCAGTCGAATTTGTATCAGCCTTCAACAACAGTAATTCTGGGTCAGTAGCTGTCATGAATGACAATTCTTCATTATCATTGCTGGCAATGTTGGAGGCATTACCAGTGTTTCCACTGCCCTGCCACACACACATCACACAAGTATTTTGAGCATCACAAGTGAATCCACTTATACAAGTGTTCCCACTATTTTGCTCGCTACTTTCAGCAATTCCTTCTTCGAGTCGAATCTCATCTTCGACAGCCATCAGCATTAACTCCTCTGAGTCAGAGTCTGAGTCATGATCATTAGCAAACTTGGCTTCTGCATCTTTATCCCTAGGAACTTTCTTGTTTTTACACTTGTTCCTATAATGCCCAAATTGCTGACAGTTGTAACACTGAACTTTCGACAGGTCTCCCTTCTTCTTGTCGAAAGATCCTTGTTCTTTCTTCTTACTGCTTGATCCCTTTTCTCTACCCTTCTCCTTGTTGCCTGCCTTCCAATTTCTCTTAGAGGAGTATGAAAGCAAGGCTTGTTCAGTTTCTTTCTCTGAACTTCTCTGCCTTATTCTCAATTCATGAGCCTCTAAGGAACCCTGAAGTTCATCTAACTTCAACGTATCTAGGTCCTTGGATTCTTCGATAGCAGTGACAACATAGTCGAATTCCAGGGTTAAGGATCTGAGCACCTTTTCGACTTTATTTACTTCAGTCACAGTTTCACCATTACCTTTCATTTGATTAGTTAATGCTACTAACCTCGTAATGAAGTCTCCAATCGATTCTCCATCTGTCATCTTCAAGCCCTCGTACTGCTTCCTGAGCGACTGTAGACGTATCTTCTTCAGCCTATCTGCTCCTCCATACGAGTTCTTTAGGATGTCCCAAGCTGCCTTTGCTGCAGTCGATGATCAGGTTCAGGATGTTGGAATCAACGCATTGGTGAATCAAAAACAGCCCTTTTCCATCTTTCTTCCTCAGCGAATGGTGGTTGTTCCTCACCGCTTCAGTGGCGTTTGCTGCCAAGGGTGGAACACCATCATTCACGACATCAAGAACATCTTGATATCGAAACAGCACCTTCATCTGCGCACACCAACGTTCATAATCCTTTCCGTCGAAGATTGGGAGGTTCCCCGGAATACCTCCACCAGAGTTGTCTCGCGCTGCCATGAATCTTGATAGATTTTGTAAGGATCTAACAAGCTCTTGATACCAGTTTGTTGGGGATAAAACGTGAAAGGGACAAGAGAAAGGAAGTGGCGGCGCAAGGTACAGCAGGAATAAGTAGGACAATATAATATTAGGTAAAAGCTGCACTGAATTTCATAAAAGTAGGTTTTTATTACATGCTACTGACGTCTATATTTATATACAATGAAACAGGCCCAGGCCCATAATTTCGACTAGCCCATTCGACTGGCCCATTTCGACTAGGTTTCTAACTACACCTACTATAATTACAAGCAATAGAATTACAAGGCATATCTCAATAGTTAAAGATGAAGAAGTTAGGAGTTATAGTCATGGTTTGCAGCTACTTTTGAAAGAATTAGTGGGGGTTGGTGTGAGCAGTGGATTTGGGAAATTAACTTGTCTGTGGGGGATGCCTCCACTTGTCTATAAGTGGGATCCAGGTGGCCTTAGAAGAATTGGGTGGGATCTAAGTGGCATTATTGGAGTTGAGAACTTACAAGAGACTGTCACCACATATGCAAGCCATGGAAATCAAACACCACAACACCAATGGGTACTGTTCATTTTCCAACTAACCTTTGTTGGTAATTATGGGGGTGCTTCTATGAGCTTTATGGTGCCCAAGAATCATGTAATGAAGGCTATGTTGTCTAACACGAGGAAGACTTGGCATGGAAAATTTTCCAATAGATTCAAACATTCTAATAGCCATAAAAGTGTAAACCTGGAAGATGAAAGTAATACACTTAATGTTGGAGTAATGCTACTGGAACTTATTATTGGAGGGACAACAAAGAAAACCAATTAATGATGTTGAAGCTTTTGAGGCTCTGTTGCAAGCAAGTGGAAGAGTTGATAAAGAGACAGTTTTCTCTCTCATTATGCAGCTGCGTAATGGGACTGAGAGGGGAATGGAAATTTGGGCTGAAGGCTTTCCAAGGAAGGTGGACTCTGTTGTTATCTCATTGGGCCAGGCTCAAGATCTTGTTATTAAGGCAGTCCAATTTTACATAGTAAAAGGGGCGTTAAAAGTAATAATTAGAGGAAAAGAAGATAGTTGGGACTGATTGGGCTCCAAATCCAGGTCTGTCCATGAAATTTAAAGCTGATGCAAATGTTTTTGGGTCTTCTGGTGCTCCTAAAATTGATGTGGATGTTTCAGCTATCGTTGGTTCAGTTAGAAATAATAAAGAAGCCACAACACTCTATTATTTGCTCAAAAATATAGCTGAATGGAGAGTGTTTAATCCGGGAGCTCGCCTTTCAGTCGCTTGCATGGCTTGGCCTTCATGTTTCAAACTATTGGATCCTGGTGATAATTACCATGCTGCCAACATAACTTGGGCCATGGATTTTCAGTTGTGTGATCCTAGTGGAAAACTATATTAGCCGGTTGTTTTTGATACTTTCACCTTGAGGACAAGGTGAATCTTTTAGGGGGGAGTATTGTTAGAACTCCATAAATAACGAATGTTTAAGGGAGGGAAATGGGAACACATTGTATCGGGGGCCACTTAGTGGGATAGTGGAATGAGGTAACCAACTGCTGCCACGCTGGCAGCAGTCACGCAAGGCTTGTGAGAGGTGTGAATTCTGTTAGAAGAGTATATTAAGAACAGTTAGCAGGGGCTTGAGGTTTAGGCTGGTTTTGTACTGGGAATTGGGACTAGGCTCAACTCTTTGTTGAGAAGTTCATTGTAATCACTCATTTCACTCTTCTTTGTAATTTCCTTTATACCAATTCTGAGAGATCCTCAAAATTGTGTAAATAATACAAAGATTCATTCCCATTTTACTTCTCTGTTTGTTGGTATCCATCGGTAAGTATATTATCCCAACTGCCAAAATGTTTAGTTAAAAAGAGATTAGATGACACGAAGTACTCTTCACTGTTTCTCTTAATCTGTACCAACAGTAGAAATCTCTCCAATATTAGTATCACAATTAGTACAATTATTTTTCCATAATTTCCTATCCAAGGGCCTTAATCTCTTCACTCATTATTAACTCGATCTTATACAAAAGTGATTTCTCTACTTACCAATCAAACCCTTTTACCCATAACAGACGGATCCATCAATTAGTGAGAATATATATAAACTACTTACTACTTACTTGCTATGACATGTACTTTTGTGTAAGTGAAATGATGAAATTAAAATGATCCACCAACAGACACAAAAAACTAAAGCAATTTAAAATGCAAGTAATTTAATCCTAGAAGAATACAGGTATACCGTATATGATATTCTTTATCCAACAACATGAACAAAAAGTTAAAGCAACTTAAGCCAGAACTGGTTTAATCAATCCTAGAGACTTAGAGAACACACTCTCAAATTGAAATTACAGATGCGACATTTTCACATATGAAATTAATAATCATATTATGAAATTATGATACTTGTCAAAACAACGGCTTTTAAATAGAACATCATATTTTTTAGTTTAATTAATCCATGCAAATTGTAAATGTGATAAACAAGTCGTTATATATGCGAACTGATACCATGGAAGAATAGGTAACAAGATCAGGAACAACTTTCTTATGGCTCATTTCATCAAATAGCTTGTATGCAACTGACACCGGTGACGGACCTACATGCATTTTAGGGGGTTTTGAAAAAAAAACTGATACTTTAAGAAAAAAATATTTTTGCACCTGTTGAAAAATATATTTTGCACCAAAGTTCCTAGTTTTGCACCACTCTAATTTAATACATCACTATAATATTGTGCTAGTGCTATTTAATTTATTTTGATTATGTTAGTCTATTTAATTTATATTTAGGAACTCGTTAGTGTTGTTTAATTTGTGTTGGTCTAGTGTGATACAAGTTGTGAATCTTTTAAAGTATTCTTTTTATTATATTTTTAGTGATGTGTCTAGGTCCGCCACTGACCGAGGCATTCCCAAAATTATAAAAACCCATCAAAGTAGCAAACATGAAACGAGCCTGCAAGGGAAGGAGAAAATAGAATCCTCAGATTTACATTATCGATCATCCATCTCGAATAAGTAAATGTCTCGATTCTGGCCCAGCCCAATAGGCCGGCCCAATGACCCAATGTTTTGGTCTGGGCTCTTTAAATAGAGGTCCTTAAATGAACCTAGCCATTTTGGCCCAGCCCAATTACCCAATTGGGCCATAGGCCAGACTGGACCTGCTTTTTTATGCTTTTTGAACAACTTTTGCGATTTCTTTTGTTAAAAGTTGGAATGGGCGGGCCAGCCTGTTGGCCCAGTATATTTTGGGCTAGCCTAGCTCGTTAGACAATTGGGCGAGCTCAGCTCGTTTTCACGTTTTGGCCCGATAGACCAGGTGGGGAGCCAGGCGGCCCAATTTAACAGCTCTACGAATAAGCATCATTTCCAAATGAATACTTTCAGCTAACATTATGCACACAAAAGTTAGCAACTCTTCTACTTTCCAAACAAAATCTCAAACACTATCACATACACAAACAAACACACAACATATACCTAATATTAATGGCAATAAGATTACCTTAGCAAGTCCTCTAGTATTTCAAGCAATTCCAACTTCCTCTTCCTTTTCGAAATAGAATCTTTGAATGGCAAAGTTGTCACCCCAACAATATACACAAACTCATCTAATAGAGAAAAAAGTGGAGCTTTAACAACTTCCTTTGGCCTCACCTTTTGATGGGGGGAGTCACAATAGAAGGAAATGGGCCAGCCATGGACCCAAGCCTTGGAAGGTTTATGTGGGAAGGAAGAAGGGATATAATGCGCACTTGTATTTCTGCACTTGTATATAAGAAGTTTAATAGCTCATAGGTAGTTATGAATAGAACTCACTAATCATTTGTTGGACAAAGGATTACATCTCTATAGAAGCTTGCTCTGGGACAGTTCAAAGATACTCCCTTGCTGTATTGTTGTTAAATTCATATCAATAAAGAATTCATACTACATATAATCATTCTGTTAAACATCCTGTTTACTATTTCTCTATCAATTGCACTGACCTGCTGGATTCGTTGAGAAAGGAAAGAATTTCGAAGTAGAGCATTGGCGGAGGACGAGGAAGACTTGACAGGAAAAATTCAAGAACGCACTCTTAGAGCGACATAGGGGGTATTAGTGAAGGCAATGTGTTAGAGCAGCTCCCGTCCACGCGAGTCGTTTACCAGAGGCACAATACATGGGTTACTTCATCCATAATCTGCACGACGGAATACGAGGTTGATGAATCTGGCTCACTCGGTGGAGATTGGGAGGAACGAGAGGAATAAATGATATAAAACCGAATAGAAATATGATATGATAACTGTCATATCATATGTTTAATCTTTTATATATAAAAGTAGGATACAAAGAGTTCATTTAGGCGGGAAAAAGTCCGCCAAAACTGAAGGTATTTTGTTAATTTCCATTTTAAATAATAAATTTGTTTATCAACAAAAATCAATGCATACATTAATTATGGGAATGGGGAATTTGAAGGAATTGTGCATCGTGCATTAACTAAAATACTTGGATACCACAATTGGGATGGAATTCGAAGAAATTCCAGTAGATTTACTCGCATGGGGAATATAAATTCCTAAATGAGTCATAAACTTTGAGCGATCAAAGTGGAATTTGAACAGATCATTATGCTCATTTAGTAATTTACATTCCCCATGGTTCATTAGTTTCATGGTAATTAATACATAGGAATAAATAGACATTCAACTTTGTGTAGTAATCAATACATGGAGCATTAAGATGGGGAAAATAGATAGGCATTCGAATTCAATTTTATGCTGCAATCAATGGATGCGTGGGGAATATAAAGAGATACTACCAATTTACATTCAAATTGTGCAATGTATATAAAGAGGCATTCGAATTCGGCATGGGGAGTATAAAGAGACATTAGCATTTTCCATTCAAATTGTGCATGGAATGCGCATTGCATTAACACAGATTGAATTTTATGGGGAATATCAATGACCTCCATCCATTCGGATTTTGAGAAATATTAAGAGTTTTGAAGTTGCAGTGAAATCGAAGTAAGAGTCATGAAGTATAAGAAACTTATGCTTATCTAATTCAAATAATTTTTTTTGTCAAATTAAAATCGAATTTATTTGTCAAATTAACACATGTGGTGGCTGCGCAAAAAACCTCCTTATAAATAGCTCAGTACTGTGAGGCAAAACCTACCTTCGATCAACCCCTCCAACTGGTGAAACGAGTGTTTGTTGATTATAGTATACCTTTCAGTGCTCAGATATATGACTTCAAAGTATACCCTATTTTTTGACCAACGACCAGGCAAGACCGAAACTTAAGGTCCGTGTTTTGCATACATGGAGGGTTCCTGAATTCAACAATCCAAATGTGATAACCAGTATTGATATGTTATTACTTGATGAGAAGGTAATTCTGATATGTTTGTCTTTCAAATAGTATGTTTTGTTATGTCGAATACTAACTTTCTATAGTGGTCATTTATAATTTACAGAACTCCGAGATTCATTGTTCTATTAAGAAGCCACATATGCTTGCTTCTGAAGTTGAAATCAGCGATGGGTCATGCTACCTCATTCAAAATGTATTAGTTGCTCAAAATAATACCAAATTTAGGGTCACTACTGGAAAGTACAAACTTTAACTTTATGCATAGCACGAGGTGTAGCCTAATTGAAGTCCCTGCAATTCCAAATAATTTGTTCAGTTTTGTTGATTTTCCTAAGCTATTTGCTGCGCTTGATGAATCTCAGTTGTTTGGTTAGTGTCTTCTTCTCTGTGTTAAAACTCAATAAACTCTTCGGGACTTCCAAATCATATGCTAAAACTCAAAGTTGGTGTACCTATATGTTGCTTAGAAATATAGATCACTCAATAGGATTATGCAATGGGACATGTCTTATAGTCACACAAATGAGGAATTTTGTTATTGAAGCAAAAGTGATCTCAGGAAGCAATGTTGGACAAAAAGTGTTTATTTCGAGGTTATCTTTGACTCCCTCTGATCACTGAATCCCATTTAAATTTCAACAGAAGCAAATTCCTATTGTTGTTTCATTTGCTATGACAATAAATAAGAGTCAGGGACAATCACTTCAACATGTCGGCATCTACCTTCCCAAACCTGTATGTTCTCATGGCCTGCTATATGTAGCGATGTCTAGAGTTGCTTCACAGAGTGGTCTAAAACTACTTATCCTCGATGGTGAAGGTCAAGTGTCCAATACTACTTCAGAATGAGTCTAATTACCTTTTAATTTCAAACATGTGCTTGAAACTACCCATCCCATTACTTCAATTTATGCATCGTTCAAAATGAGTGCAGCAAATTTATTTTGATACACATCCACATTGTTCATCGAAAAAGATCCAATTTCTTATCGGATTGAAACATTACAGTACAATCGCAGGCCCCATCAACATTATGCAATTTAGGTTGTAACGCCCTAAAATAATTTAATTAAATTAATTAATTAAGTTATTTGAGGGATTACAAAATTATTTAAGTGGAATAATTAAATTAGAATTGTTTTATTTCAGGGGGTGAGATGAATTAATAGGGGTGGTGTAAAAAATGGGCCCAAGCCACTTAAGTGACCCAAGCCCATTCCAATTATCCCAAAAAACCTAAAGTTGTTCTCATTCCATCAAGAAAGAAAGAAATCAGCGAATCTGAGAGAGTGAGAGGGAGTAAGGTGCGCGCGACTTCCAGCAAAAGGGAAGAAGAGGAATTGGCTCCTCTTGGCTTAGGTAAGTTTTCTTTGATCCTTTTCCCTTCCATTTTTTTCTTCTCCTTCAAGTGGTAGTCTCAAATCCTTCTTTTTTTCCATTGTTATTGTTTTCCCCATGGCTGATGGAAGCCCACGGTTTGCGTAAGAAGGAGAGGAAGGGGGCTGCTGCGTTTTCGTTCTTGTGGCTTAGGCGTGGCTGAATTCGTCAATTATCAAGGTTAGAGGGCTCTACTTTATACCTATAATAATGCTTAAGTTAGGTGATATATGTAGGATTGGTTGTAGGAGTTTAGATTGTTGTGTTAGGTTAGTTAAATGGTGGACAATTGCTACTGGTTGTGTTGTTTTGGTGAGATAAGTTGAATTGTTGTTTTTGTTGAATTATTGAATGATTGTTAATGTTGGGGTTGTTCCAGTCGAATTGTGCTCCCTGGTTGTCCTATGAATTGTTGTTTTTGTGAAATTAATGAATAATTGTCAATATTGGATCAGTGTTCTATTTGAATTATGGTTGCTGCCTGTTTTAAAAAAAAAATTGTTGCTGCCTTATTGTTAAGCATTGCTATATAATTGCTAAGCATTATTATAGTTAAATAATTGTTAAGCATCATTATAGTTTGAATGCTAAATAATTGCTACTGTTTTGTGGTGTTAGTTGATGGGCATAATTGTTGAATGTAGTGCTAATATATATATATATATATATATATATATGTTGAGGAAATGAATTAAATTGAAATTTTAGAGATTAGACTACTGTTAGTGGTGTTGCGCAGGGGCGCCAAATTGGGCAGCCCCGTGCGCGTGTGGTGCGTGCTGGTGGTTTTGCGCAGGGGCGCCAAATTGGGCAGCCCCGTGCGGGTGTGTTGTGTGTATTGCGTAAGTGTGTGTAGTTGCGGGGAAGCGAAAGTGTGAAAATTAGATTACTAGCCTAAGGATGCAAAGCGGTGTGCACGGAGTTGTAATTAATTGGAGATGTGAAAGCGGTGAGGGACTCCGGTCCAAAGCGGTGCGATAACCTTAAGACCTTTATGTTGATTATATTAAGTTGAGAAATGCAAAGCGGTGAGTTTAATAATTATTATGGACTATGTGTGGTGTTGTGGTGCATAGTCATAGTGTCGCATGACTCATGTTGCATAAAGCGGTGTGTCGGCTTCGGCCAAAGCGGTGCGGTGGCTTCGGCCAAAGCGGTGAGTGCCCTCCAGGCTAATAGCGGTGATGATGGATCCACGTGCATGTTGCATTACATGCATTAGTCAAGTATTTGATGAGTTTATGGATGAATTATGAATATGATGATTGTTGTTGATAATGTGGTGAATTGTTATGAATTAGTGTTGCTTGCTGCCTTCCTTATTATAACGCTTTTCTTAATTATTATTATTTGTGTAAAGAGACTCACCCTACTGCCTTTGTTGCTTCTTATGTCGGCAACTTGCAGGTAATCGAGAGTGAGGGCATCCTTATGCCTCTTTTCTAGTAGTGTGTCAGCTCTGATATGTAGCACCAGGGGGAGGGCGTAGTAGTAGTATTAATGTCGTTTTGATGTATTGGATTGTTATATTGATGTATTGATACCATTCCGCTGTGTTGAGGCTATTTTATTCTGTGCTGTAAACTAAAACAGGTGTTGTGGGCCCGTCCCCAAACTATTCGTGCTATATATCGTGCTGTTGACTGTGGACTTCACGTCATTGATTATAAACTAGATGATTTTTTTTATAAGCGTTGAAAATGTGACGCCTTCTTCAATGATTTATATTCCTTTCGAAAAACTCTGATTTTTATATACTGATTAATAGTTAATTTAGAAGGGGGTGTTACATAGGTCATGTGTTATATATAATCATTTTCTACCTCATACTTCAAGGGACACTATATAATGTCCCATGAATTGGACTCTTTTCTGACTCATTTATGATTCATGAGTACAATTGATAGTATAAATTTTTTATCCATATTAATCATGCACATGACATGTAATGTTGCCGATGCACGGGTAATGGTCTAATTTATAAGAAATAAGATATATATATATACACACACACACACACACACATATATATATATATATATATATATATATATATATATATATATATATATATACACTTGGTTATTATATGAAATGAGAACATTTAATTATAACCGTTAGATTAAAATTAATGATCATATTACGCCATCAATTACACGATATCGTACAATTATATCCTTTTTAATTAAAGATCATGTGAGATCTTATAATTAATGACGCTAAACCACCATTATTTTAATCTAACGGTTAGGTCGTCTGTTCGTCCGAGAAATGTGCATGCCAACTTCGGAGGCTATGCCCAATTTCAATTCATGCCACCAATCATAGAAATTTTGGTGGCGTGAGTTGGCTATGCCCAAATTTTAAAATACATATTTGAATAACTAATAGGAAATTTTTACGGTACAATTGAAGAATTAGGGATACCGGTACAATTTTCCTTTAAACTAATTGTTAAATGAGTTATATTTTAGTAAAAAGTTGTGATATTAATTTTAAAAGTGGTAATGACTTAATATATTAAAACATATAATGGATATAGTATATATTAAAAATTATTATTTTTTGTAATGCAATTTTTTAAAAAAATATAAAGAAATTATAGTTTTTTTTGACCAAAAGAATTTATAGGTTTTCAAAAATGTTAATAATTAGTTTTCAAAAAAGAATGTTAATAACATGAAAAAAAATTAAAAGTCTATAGTCCTCAAGTTATATGATAGTTTTAGTCTAACAAATTTTAAAGTAATGTTAGATTTTTTATTACAAAATAATAGGAAAAATTATATATATATATATATATATATAAAGGTTCTTTCAAAAAAAGAAATTAATAAGAGTAATTCTCCTTAAAAAAATAATATTGTTTTAATGAAATTTTACTACAAGAGTTTATAATTAATTCACAAAATTGAAAAAAAATATCACTCACTTTTTTTTTGATAAGCAATGATTCCATTAACGAGCACTAGGTGTGCTTAAAAAACCACAATTATACAAAGCAATGCATTATTCTAGCAAGCCGATGCAGAATAACCTGAATGACTACCCACCCCCTATTTAAACCAACTCCACAAATAAATAAAAAATTGAAATGTTACCTCTAATTCTATGAAGCCTGGATATCGGATACGATACGGGATACGACACGATACGGATACGGGGATACGGGAAAAATTTGAAAATCAAGATACAACACGGCTGGGATACTTTAATAAAAAATTAAATTAAAATTTAAATATATAAAAACATAAACAAAAAATAAAATAAAATAGAATAGAAACACAAATAGAAAAAAACAAAGATGAAAAACTGAAATATTGCATTTTATAGATATGAAAAAAACTGTCCAAATAGATAAAAAAATCACACAAAATATATGGATGAAAGGAAGAGGACAACCGACACACCTATGTATGAGTGACTAGTCATAAAAAGTAATGGTGGACAAGTAACTGAGACCACCGGAAATCGTATAATACGAATAGTCAGTGGCAGAAATAGATGACTTTTTATAGACTAAGATATTCATATTAGTACGTAATTGGTCAATAAAACATAAGCATATCATTAGTCAATATATATTCATCACATTGTAGAAATAAATACTCGTGATCTTATCAAGTAGAGATAGTTACGTATATTTATCCCACTCATATCACAATGTATTATTTCTTCTATTATTGTATTACGAAAAAACATATAATTTTGTCTTTTAGTTATTGAGGTATTAAAGTGTATCATATATGAGTGACAATCATGTTCTTAGTTGGTAAGAGGTATCGAAAAAGTATCTGAGAAGTATTCTTAGTTGGTAAGAAGTATAAAAGATGTATCTGGAAAGTATCGAGTCAAATATTTTTTAAAAAAAATTAAAAAATTATTAGATACTCTTTAGGTACGTATCGGGAAGTATCGAGTGCGTATCGGTATCGGATACGTATCCGACACGTGTACGTCTCCATTTTTGAAGTATCGAGGCTTCATAGCTCTAATTCTTCAACTGGACCGTAGAAGTCTCCTCACTAATCTTGCGCATAAATGGTTTTTTTATTAAGCCATATAAGTGATTTAACATGACATATCAGCGACTTAACATGCCCTGTTAGCGAGGAAACGACTCAGTTTCAATAGAAGTTCACCGAGGAACTTATGTGCCCCTGTTTGTAAAATATAATTTAATAATTGTCCTGTAATCTAATTATTCATTATAATATTATTTTCAATTTGAAATCTAATCTACTACTATTAGTCATTATTTCAAAGATTGAAATAAAGATTTGTATTTGAAATAGTATTTTACATATTTATTATATTTAAATTTAAATATATATTTATATATATATATTTAAAATAGAAGTAGAAGGTATTCTAATTCTATAATTCTTATTATATTAATAATAATTATTAATATATAATAATACATATTATAGAAAAAATTTATTATTAAATTTATTAAATTAAATAATAGATATAATAATAGATATATAGAATAGAAGAGATATAATAATAATTATGTGTTAGATGTAAATATTTTATTTAATATATATATTGTTATATATTATTAATATTTAAATTTTTTTTCTATTATATTGAATTTTTAGAGATGAAAATTATCAAAAATTAAAATTGATATTAACTAAAATAAAAAATTAAAATAGATATTAAAATTAAAATTAGAGAGAGAGTGAGAAAAAATAAAAACACACGGAGCACAGAGACTTAGAATAAAAACCCTACGGCAGTTATAGGGTTCGACCACTATAGGCCCTCCTCCGCCCTCAGCCAATTCACGGCAGCGCCCCCATTACCACACCGTACCGTCGAACAGAGACTTAGAATACCTACATCAGACATCACGCTCAAGCTCGAAGCCCCTTGTTGATCAGCAAACAGCAATCGTAAGAGCTCCTACGGCGGAAGAACCGACCACCGCGGCGGCAGAAAACGTTGAAGCTACTCACAGCTAGGGTTTCTACTTTGATTCATGCGTAAATAACTGCTCACACCTTAACTGAAAGTCCAGATTTCGTTCTTCTAGTTTCTGAAACTTGCTTCATTCCGAGATGATGAAGAGAGGAAGACATCAGTACAATGACGACAGGCTAAGCAACTTACCAGATTGCGTTTTGGTTTACATACTGTCGTTTTTGAGCATCAATGAGGCAGTTCTAACTGGCTTATTATCTAGAAGATGGAAGCATCTCTGGAAACGTCTTCAAACACTTTCTTTTACTGATGGTTACCCCTTCAGATGTAACCAGGATTTCTCCAGATTCGTGACTTTGGTTCTATCTCTTCACGATGCTTCCACAGCGCTAATCACTCTCGATTTTCAAACCGTGTTCCCGGTAAGACCTCATCTACTGGAAACGATTGAAACATTCGCAGCTTTACGAAATCAAAATCTCAAGCGACTATGTCTTTTTTATTGCGGTGTTCAAAGGATTCCGAATTTCTTGTTTTCTTGTCACAGTTTGGAATCTCTTACACTCCGGTCCAAAATTTGTGACCATGTGGTATTTCCAGATTTTTTGGTTTTACCTGCATGAAGCTATTTGAATCTACGGGGGTTAGTTTTTCGCAGCAGAGATGGAGATGATGGCTGTGCTAAGCCTTTTTCATTATTTAACAAGTTGAATAGTTTGATCATTAAGCATTGTAGACCTGAGGAAAATGTACAAACTCTCTGTATATCAAATGCTATGCTTGTTGATTTGGTTATTCATACACCTTATCTATTTTCGAATATTGAGTTATCTGCCCCTAGTCTTTGTACCTTTACTTTTAATGCCGATCCCCATCAGAAACTCTTTGGGAGCTCTCTTTCTTGTGTTAAACAGGTGACTGTTGAGGGATATGTTAGACCTTTCTATCATGTTGGCGTGATACCCACTTGGCTAAAACAACTTGTGAATTTGGAATCGCTGACAATATTTTCAAATACTCTTCAGGTTCCAACCTTAACTTCTTTTATCGTTAAGTTTGTTTTGTCAAAACTATATAACTTGCATTACAATAAACTGGTTACCGGTTACTGGTCCTAATTCACTCATTATTTATTAGGCTCTCTGCAAATTTCCGGACTCTGACTTTTTCAAGAGCAAACACACTTCATGGAGTAACTTGAAGTCACTCCGAGTAATACTGGACACGCATAAAGAATACATGCATGAACAAATATTAATCATCATGAGAAGCCATATGGTAGCAGGTGGCAAGCCATGGAAAGGAAATGCGAAGTTGCGAGAAGGCATTAAAGCTTTGGAACCATATGCATCCATACCTGATGGAGCAATTGACTTTTTCATTCAAAACTCACCCTCTGCAAATGTTGACATCGTAAGTGTGAAATTAAATATTTTTTATTTGGGTTTTTGTCTCGTCTGTTTCTATTTCACTTGGTCTCCCACTTTTAGTATATTGTCATGGATAAAACTACAAGTACATTTAGGGATGATGGAATACCATTTTTGAGAAACATGTCTTTGTCTATCTTTCATTTTTTTATTATTATATGCAATGTAATTATGTAAATGAGACTTAATACTTGGGTTCAGTGAGAGGGATATCATATAATGAAATTAATCTAGAATTAGAAATATGAGATTTTTGTGTGTTTGTATGAGGAAATGATATCATAAAAGTCTATATTAGGAATCATTTAAACATTATAAGGGTTTATTTGATATCGGCATATTTGTATCTAGCTAGTAAATCATTGTTCCATTTGAAAATATTACGTTTTATTCAAGTTAGCAAAGATTACTGTATAAATCAGCCACTGAATGTTGTGTTTCAGTCAGTAATGTTAATCCATGGTATTGTTAATGATGTAAAGGAGGAGGGACTCTAGAGTTGTGTTTTCGTATGAATTTTTAATTAGTGTATTTTGCATATTGGTTGGTAAGTTAATGGTCTCTGTCCCATAGAGATTGTTGTGTGGGGATATGGCCTATGGGGCTAATTAGTAATATATTTGGTGGTGTTTCTCAATTTTTGATAAGCTGATTATTAGTTGTTCATTTTTGTTGTGTCAAAAGTTAATGTCTGAATTAGCATCAGAATACATGTCCCTGACAGAAACACAAAAGCCAAAACTGCAAGAATTAGTGTGTCGAAGATTCCTTGGTATCATCAAAAAACATTGTTGCCATGTCTAATTTTTTTCAGTCTGATTTTTAATTTGGCTTAAATAAGTTTTTGGTCTCTGCAAATATAAGTCTTTTGATTTTAGTCCTTGTAATTTTTTTTTATAAAGGTCCCTGTAAATTTTTTTTCCCGTATTAGACCTTTTGTTAAGCTTCTGTTAATAATTTGATGAATTGTCTAACAGAATGCGAAATCAGTTTTGCCAAGTCATTATTTTTCATTTCTTTTTATTCTAAAATGATGACTTGGATAAAATTATAAATCCCCAAATTTAATTAGGGTTTTGTTCATCATCTTCTTCATCTCATCTCCAGAAAACAAGCATCATCTTCCCCATCTCATGCTCTAATCCTCCCTAGCAGCAAAGTATATCAGAAGAAAGAGAGAGAGGAACACTTGAGTGAGAGAGAAAGAATAGACATGGTGGGGGTGAGAGAACCCAGAAAACCCATACCTTTGGGGTATTCTTCATCTCCTTGATTATTCTCTTCATTTTCTACGGCAACAACCTTGTGGCTACTGTTACACTTGAAGCACACCATAAACCTCATCTCACCACCACTCATCTCTGAAACCCTTGTCCATTGATATACCCCTCTCAAAATACAGAACCTTGAAACTCTCCAATAGGATATGAAATTTGTTGCAGTCTTCAAAAGTCTTCCTTATTCCCCTTAGTGATTTTGCAAAATCACTGTTCAATTGCTAACAACGCTTTGTTCTTGTTGGGTTGGGAACTATTTTTTTACCCATATAAGGAAGAAAAGCAAAGTGCAGAGATGAACAAATTTGGGGAGATAAACGGTGATAAATCTGAGAAACAAAAATTAGGGAAAGGGATGGAAAAGGTAATTTAGCCTTTTTCCTTATTTTTGTTGTTGTTGTTGTTAGATCTGTGCTATATAGACAAAATGTGGGAAAAGAAGCAATGCAAAATTAATAAAGAAAATGGAGTGAGGAGTACTTGAATGAATTGGAAAAGAAGGAATCCAAAATGTTGGTTTTTTTTGGATTGCATTGGCTTTTTTCTTCGATTGAAACATTTTATTTTATTTAATTGATTAGAATTAGAATATCTAGTTTCAATCGAAGAAAAAAGCCGTAAGGAAGAAAGTAAATAAACAAAGTAAGGAAGAGCGAAAGAAAGAAAGAAAGTAAATAAACAAAGTGCGAAACAGACGAAGAGGTAACCAACGTGCGAAACAGAGGACAACAAGAAAGAGCGTAAGGAAGAGCACGCTGTAAACATAGTATTTGCTTGAAGAAGAAGATGCACAGTGCTAAAGATAGTTGTGCGTTGGCTTTAAAAAAAGGTTAGGCTTGTAATTTAGGTTTTTTTATGTTTGATGGGTTTTTTACAAAACGGGTCAAAATTTGGCGCACCCGACCCCGTTTGTGCGAGCGCAAAACTCGCAGCGATCTCACGAGTTTGCATCTGATCCCACCGATCTCACCAACGAGTTTGCAATTTACGATTCTATCTAAGCTCGAACACGGAATGGCCTTGCAAGATCGCAAACTCGTACGATCCCACGAGTTGGATCGCGAGTTTGTCTACCATGCCGTGCACATCTCTAAGATAAACCCATCAGGTAACTGTTGTTCTTATTAATTTGGCTTAATTACAGTTTTGGTCTCCCTATTTTCACCAACTCACGATTTTGGTCCCCCAAGTTTTTTTTTCACGAATTTAGTCCCCCTATTTTCCCAATTTGTAAAATCATAGTCCCCCACTAATTTGGTCAAAATTAAAGCTGACTTTTGACTCACCTATCCTACGTGGCGTGACACGTAGGCATCCTAGTTGGCATTTAATTATTTTTTAAAATAATTTTTTTTCCTTCATCTTCAACCCCCCTTCTTCTGGTTCGCGAACACCCCCCTCCTCTGGTTCTTCTTCAATCTGAATCCCCCCACCCTCTGCGACCCCTCCCCTCCGTGACCCCCACCCCTCCCTCTGCGACCCCTCCCCTCCGTGACCTCACCCCTCTCTACGATTTCACCCCTCCCCTCCGTGACCAGGAGAATCGAAGAGAACCAGGTGAACAGGCGAACAGAACCCAGGAGAATCGAAGAGAACCAGGATCGAAGAGATGCAAGGAGGACGAACGAGAGAGCTGAGAGAACGCGCAACGAACAGAACAGATTCAACGAACAGAACGCCAAACCCAGATCCACCGAAATCGCGCGAAGGATCCAACGAACAGAACAGATTCAACGAACCCATATCCGAAGAACGACGAACGAGAGAACGCACGCGTGAGCTGAGAGACCGCGCAACGAACCCATATCCGAAGAACGACGAACAAATCAACGAATGCCGTTCCCAACGAACGTCGTTCCCACGGAGGGGAGGGGTCGCAAAGGGAGGGGTTCACGGAGGGAGGGGTCGCAGAGGAAGGGGTGAGGTCACGGAGGGGAGGGGTCGCAGAGGGTTGGGGGGATTCAGATTGAAGAAGAACCAGAGAGGGGGGGGGGTGTTCGCGAACCAGAAGAAGGGGGGTTGAAGATGAAGGAAAAAAAATTTATTTAAAAAAATAATTAAATGCCAACTAGGATGCCTATGTGTCACGCCACGTAGGATAAGTGAGTCAAAAGTCAGCTTTAATTTTGACCAAATTAGTGGGGTACTATGATTTTACAAATTGGGAAAACAGGGGGACTAAATTCGTGAAAAAAAAACTTGGGGGACCAAAATCGTGAGTTGGTGAAAATAGGGGGACCAAAACTGTAATTAAGCCTATTAATTTTCAACATCCTATTTCCTTGTATGATATATGTTTGGTGTGTAAGATATTGTCTTTGAAGTGTTAAAGATGTTGACATGCGAATTGGTTTCCTATTTACTTGTACTTGATTGGTAACTTGATGGACTTATTGTTGTTATTTTTCCAGTTGATACCAAAAGAACCCAAGGGTTACTACTTTCTGTGAGTAATAGATGCATAGAAAAAATAGCCCTTCTCAACATACTATCTAGAGAATCTGCAGTGCAGCGCTTTCGTCAAGATATTGGAATCAAGGGTCCTCAAAGGGTTAATGTACTATATAATGAAAGCTATTTTGTTAGGATAAATCTTTCAACAAGCTAGATATGTTTAAGATATATTTTATTTTCAACTTTTGTTTAAATGTTTCCTAATATTTGCTTCAAATCTAAGTTGCCGAATGTTCAATTCCATTTTAACACATAGCCTTTTGACAAATGGCAGATTGGATTTACTCAATGCCAACTAGGTAATTGATACAAGGATGATGAAATTATTACAATCACATTATACAAGAACAACTACTTTACAATTAAATTCTAAACACTATAAAGTTAAATCCTAATCTGTCTGTGTGTGGTTCTTTCTCTTTGTGTAGATCTTATGTGCTTCAAATTCATCATGTGCAGTCCTTGGTCACGTCTTTAGAAGACTCTTTATTTTTGAGAAAATCTCTCTTTTGCTTTTAGCAAGGCCTCCACTTCCATTATATGCTTAGCCTTTGTTTGCAGCTTGATGACCAAGTGAATTTGGATTTTCACAAATCCCATGTTTGACTAATAATGCAGCAATGCTACCTTTATAATGGCCTGTGCTCTCCATCCATATGTGACCTGACCTCCCACGAATAAATTTTGTATCTTTTTGTTCCAATTTGATGCTAAAATTCTAAACATATTCATCAATTCATCAATAGGAGAGTATTAAAAAGTGAGCATAAAAAAGTGTGTCGCTGGCACTTAAGTTGAGAGAATCTGAAAGGTTGCCAACTCCCTTCTAAGGACTGTAAATCTGTAATGCATATCCTGAAGTGGAGGTTTACGAGGTAACTTTCCATTGTTGATTTACTGAAGGTTTACGAGGTAACTTTCCATTGTTGATTTACTGAACTGACACCTTTAGAGTGTATATTCTAATGAAATTTTAGGATATTATTTGGCTTAAATAGTATTTTTTAAGAAAGCATCCTATGCGCAAATATACCACTTTCACTTTTAGTCTCTGTAAAATATTTTGTAAATTTTTAATCTCCACAAGTCTATCACTTTTTGCGTTTGGCATTTGTTGTTTTCATGTTTTGTTTTAGTCCATGTAATATTTGCTCATATTAGAGTTTGTCCAAATAATCTTTAAATGAGGGAAGAGTAGCATGAGGTGATATTTAAGATAAAAAAAAAGACCATTATCCAAAAAATGCAATTTATACAAATATCTACAAGTATTCATAGTGTAGTAAGAAAAAAGGGTTAAAGGTACATTTCGTCCCTGCAAATATACAAATTATCCAGTTTCGTCCCTGCAAAAAACAAAAGTTTAAAACAACCCTTACAATTACAAAACGTTTTCAGTTTCGTCCCTGCTGTTAGTTTTACATTAACAGTGTTAGTTTCAGCCAGGTTGGATGCCAAGTTGGATAAGTAGGGCTGATATCATCATCTCCTTCATCTCCTTCATTTCTGTTTCTCCCAAACCAGGTAGTGTGTTCTTCTCTCTTCTCTCCATCTTCTCTCTTCGTTCTTATCATCTTCTCTTCCTCTTTTCTGTTTGTTGTTCGTTGTTCTCTCTTCTCGTCATCTTCCGTTCACCTTCAATGGCAACAAGCAATGGATCTATGAATGCTACTTCAAGGCATGGGCAACTCCCTGTTTGCGGCTGTGGAGATACCATGCGAATGTTCATATCAAATACAGCTGAAAACCCTAACAGAAGATTTTGGAAGTGTGTTAATTGGGGGGTAAGTTTCTAATTAGTTTTTTTTTTGCAATTTTGTTGGTAAATTAGGGTTTTTCACTGTAAATTCGATGTTTGAATTGTCTATATTTGCAGAAACAAAGAAGCTGTAAGCTGTATATCTGGGATGATCTACTAGATGTTGACAAAATGCCCATGGTTACTTTGACAGCATCACAGCCAATTTCAGAAAACAATAGGCAAATAGAGGCAGCAAGGCCAACAACAGGATGTCAATGCAACTGTGCTGAGATGTTCAAGGATTGGGAGTCAAAGAAAAATAGAAAACTGAAGCTGAAGTTGTTAGAAGAGAGGAAAAAGATGAAGTGGATGCAAGGAATTATTATTTTAGTGATTCTGTATGTAGCATTTCAGAAATTTGGATTGGCTTAAGGTAGTTATGAAGTTGTTGCTGAAGTTGGATTGGCTTAGTGATTCTGAAGTTGTTGCTAGTTACCAATTCCAATTCAAATGTATGAATTATGTATCAATGAAGTTATGAAATGTATGAATTATCTATCAATGAAGTTATGAATTTGCATATGTAGTAATCTGTTTTTCAAACCTTTTGGCAGCAGATACAAGATTTAATACATAACTGATATACATAAATACATAACTGATATACATAAATACATAACTGACTTCAAGTTTGGTCAATTGCTTACAATTCTACTTTTTTGGTCCATTGACCAAAAAATACATGAGTTCCTAGATGTCAATTGCTTACAATTCTACTTCCTAGATATTCACGAAGTACAGCAAACATTGCTTGCAGCAAATGACAATTCAAAATACATCAAAATCCATAACATTCAGTGGGCTGCCTTCATAGCAATTGCAAAATACATCAACCATTGCTCTACTTAGATAAGTTCCAACATAAACTAAAACAGATTACATAAACTAACATAGCATTCATTCCAGATTCTCTTGAGTTAGGTCCCCATCGTGTGGGCTGCCTTCATCATCATCAACAATCAGTGGTTTGTTTTGGTCACTACCAGGACCTGTATAAGGTAATACAGTCTTGGTAATCCTTGTGCTCCATCTTTGCCTTTTCATTGGAAGTTTCAATCTCCTTTTCACAGACTTAGTAGGGTTTGCAGTAATGTTTTTAAACAAGCAAGAAACAGGTATAAAATCAGTTGGTAGGCATGGTTTAATAGGTGGAATTGGTACTGGTGCAGATTCTTCATTTGGTGCAGATTGTTCAACTGGTGCTGGTGCAGATTCTTCATTTGGTGCAGATTGTTCAACTGGTACTGGTGCAGATTCTTCATTTGGTGCAGATTGTTCAACTGGTGCTGGTGCAGATTCTTCATTTGTTGCAGATTCTCCAACAGGTGCAGATTGTTGAGCCTGTTTAGGGTCTTGATTTGGTACTGCTGCTGGTGCCTTCTTTGGTTTTCTCTACAACAAAAATATCAGTGAACATGAATCAGTGGATTGACAAAAATATCAGTGAACAAAAATATCAGTGAACAAAAATATCAGTGGATTGATAAGTTCAGCTGGTCTAAACTTCTCATATTTTGGCCTTGGCCTACCATCTCTCTCACTGTCACTGTCACTAGTATCCAACTCTTCAGATTTGTAGTGATCACCTGGGTCAACATCTTCATCTACTGGTGCACTAGAACTTGCACCAGTTCCTTTCTTATTTGGTGTTCTGTTTGCCCTTTTCTTCACTCTATAAGGGGTGCCATTGATCACAACCCTTGAGCCAACAGAGCAACCAGGGGCTAACATTGATGGTGATGGAGGTCTGGGTGGTGTCCTTGCTTCATCATCACTAACAGCATCAAACCCATCATTGTTGCCATGCGTTCTCTCCTCTTCACTATCATCCAACCTAATACCCTTAATCTCATCACCACTCTCTTCATCTTGGCCATTCTCATTATCTTCTTCATTACCATCCTTGTTGCCACAGTCAGTATGGGTTCCAAATTGCACAAAATGCTCAAAATGCTCAACGTAAACATGAGCTTCAACTCCAACCTTAACTGCATGATCAGCAATTTCCAAAGCATCTTCATCAACCAAAAATCTCCTAAACTGAACGTCTTCATCTTTTTTCCACCATAATCTATAACTACCATTCTCATAACCTAAATCTTTTACAATACCAGTAGCTTCAAAGAAGCTCCATTTATCTACATCCTGATGTCTGACAACTGATTCACTACCCCCTTCGTATTCTAGTACCAAGTTCTTAGTAAACTTTCCTCCATGGTGAAACACAACAGTAATAGACATAACTGTACAACAAAGGGGTATATCAGAGTCCCAAAATAGACATTAAACAATAAGTAATACATAAGGGCTAAAATAGACTTTTCAAACTAAGCCACAGACCCAATATAGAATAACCAACACAATGTTCAAAGCCATTAAAGATTCTCTCCAACCATGAAAACGACACCAAATACATTAAGTATTAAACCCTAACCCACATGGTGGTCCCCTTCCATAGAACAAAAAGCAACAGAACATGTGCAAACCTGTGTTTTTCAAAGAAGAGACCTTGTCTTGCAACGTTCTTTCACTTCGAACTCGCAGAGCTTCTTCCTCTTCACGCAGAGCTTATTCACTTCGCCATTGTTGTCGCCTCGCAGAGCTTCTTCGTCTTCTCTTCTTCGTCTTCTCTTTTCGCACTCAACCCCATCGTTCATATGCCAGGTCACAGTTACTGCTCCACACGTCACTTAACACGTGTACAACTTGGCATCCAACCTGGCTGACACGTGACATGAAACTAACACTGTTAATGTAAAACTAACAGCAGGGACGAAACTGAAAACGTTTTGTAATTATAAGGGTTGTTTTAAACTTTTTTTTTTTGCAGGGACGAAACTGGATAATTTGTATATTTGCAGGGACGAAATGTACCTTTAACCCAAGAAAAAATTACACTGCAAAAAGAACATGTATCCTATATACTATCATTTCACTTATGTCTAAAGTGCCTAAAGAATCAAAGAATCACTACAAGAAAAAATGAGTTTTACGTCACTTTATTAACGTCAAGTGCCTGCAACTGACGCTATGCAATTTTATTTTAGATTTTTAACCGGCCTTTCCCGTCGGTCTTCAACAGTCAGGAAGCCAAATTAAGAGACGATGACAATTCAAGGTTTTATGCGCGCGAGCAGTTTTGTTTCCCGCAAATCCTTAAGCTTCAAAGTCTTTCACCGCCAAACCCTCGCCAAAATCCTTTATCTCCCACAAATTGTTTCCTGCAAGCCAAACCCTATTTCACAAATTGTTTCCTGCTAACCAAATTGTTTCCCGATCTGCTGCCACCTAGAATTGGTCCGTTCCGCCGCCCCACATCACCGGATCTTCTAACAACCTCCCTCTCGGACCACCAGCGACTCTCAGTTACTGTTCTTGAGGTAGGTTCCCTTTGTTCCCTTGCTTCTCAGTTCTCTAGTTGTTTGGTTTCTCTCTGTAGGTTATTTTTGTGATTCTTCTTCTTCTTTCATACCTTCTTTCAGTTCATTGGGTGCTCAATCGACTCTTTTCCTCTTCTTCGTTTTCTTCCTTGAAAGCTCTTCCGTCAATTGAACTCGGAGATTACGATTCTGCCGATTCTTCAACCTCCGATCACTGCCCTGTCCCCAAACCCTAAAGTAGATTAGAGGGAACCGTCTCTATCCATCAGTGGCTCTGATTTCCGCTTCGCCGCCATCCATCAGAGGAAACCGTCTTTATCAATCTTCCTATTTTTGAGGTAACAATTTTTATAACCATCCCTTTGGTTTGTTGCTTTCCTGTTTGTTTGGTGCTCTTCCATAAGTTTATCTACACTAGCTCTCCAGATTACCTAGATCGAAACCTTTTAGTGACTTGAAGGGATGAATCTTGATGACTGCTTATAGCCAAACATTCATAAAAAGAAAAAGGGAAAGGTAGGTCTATTATTCAATTGTTTTTAACTTTTTAGTCTTTACTGACTCAAGAGTAAGTATCTCATACGTATACAAAGATTGAAACTTTTTGATGTGATGATGGTGCTTCCACTTACATTCTCTTATTGTACTTGGGGTGATGTCTGCAATCATTTCTTTAAAATAGACTTTATTTTATATTAAAGAAAAGATTATTTGCGTGATTATTTTCTGCATTGGACTAAGGAAACTTTCTCTGTGTACAGCCAAGACAATTGCATATAAATATTAAAATGAAGTTGAATTTGTAACTAACCAGAATTATTTATTATATTTGTATATCTAAGCTTTTGCAGATTTTAAATTAAGACTTGGTTTTTATGATTTTTTTTTTCAATCTTTATTGTACACCAATCATAAAACTCCACGATTAGTAGCTGATTAGTAGTTGATTAGTAGTCATTGGAGGGGGATGACCCCTTTTTGCTATCTTCTTTGCTTGATTTTAGTATTTGATTAGTAGTCATTTATCTGTCAGCTAGGATGGCAAGACCTTTGATACATTGGAGCGGCCTGACCCATCTAGTTTAGCCAATAAGGTTGCTAAAGTGGCAGGCTCAATTAACCCTGGTGAAGCATAATTAAATTAAATACTATATAAACCAATTACTGAGTTTGGAGAAGCTTCAGCTCTTTTGCTTTTAGAAAACAAACTTTCAGCAACCAAGAAAAGCTAGACATGCACAAAGATCGATTTAGTAAAAATAAAAATTGAAGTAGACATAAAACTATATCACTCCAAATCAGAGACAAAAGAAATAAATTCAATGGTGCTCCAACAAGGTGAAGCTCCAAGTTCAAACTCTAGCTATCTACCTTTGTCTTTATGCTATCTACACACACATATAGACACCACTTCAAATTTATTATATAAGCTCAAAACACTATCAGTTACCTATTTCTTACAGTATAGAGAGTAGACTCTAGGATACTGTGATGCACTAAAAGTCAGAACTATGTTTTTAATTACTTTTCATATGAATTCAAAACATGTTTTATTAAATGATTCAAACTTCTGGTATGTCACTTTCATTTACTCTATAACTTGACTATTAAATAGGTTAGCAACTGAACATTTGGCTTTAAGGTTTGTAGTCTTGTTATTGTTTAATACTGAGAAATTTCCAATAGCCTGAAATTTTTTTAACAATAGTAAGAATTTCTAAGTTACATATATATTTTTGGCATTGTAAGAATTTGAAAATATCACAATCCATGACCAGATTTTGAATGCATTGCACTTCTAAGCTCCAATATCCTGTATGGTGCTTTTTGACATGGATTAGGGTGCATTTGGATAAGCTAAATTTGTGGATTTTGACATTTGTATTTGAGACCTATCTATGCTAACAAGGTCACTTCATGTTGCACAAGTTCTTGTAAATCTGTTTGTCTATAAGCAAATGCAATTGGTACAATGCCACTATCCTTCACTTGATTAATCACCTGCCCAAAATCGATTTCTTATTTTCCATGGCATTACATTTTCCTTCACTATCTTATTATACATGGTTGTTGTTCCTGTCTTGATTTCCCATTCTTTGTTTGAATTTATTTCCACGCGTTCCTACTTCCTAGTCATACTCTACCTTACTAGCATGTAGTAAACATAGTTATATTTCTCATGATAATGGTCTGTAATTCTATTGCAACATGCTTTCTCTTCACATCCTTTTATCCACTACTTTCCCTTAGTGGATTCTAATATCTCAGCAAACATAGTTATATTGTTCACGAGTCTTACATTCTCTTATTGTACTTGGGGTGATGTCTGCAATCATTTCTTTAAAATAGACTTTGTTTTATATATATTAAAGAAAAGATTATTTGCATGATTATTTTCTGCATTGGACTAAGGAAACTTTCTCTGTGTACAGCCAAGACAATTGCATATAAATATTAAAATGAAGTTGAATTTGTAATTAACCAGAATTCAGAATTATTCATTATATTTGTATATCTATTACCTTGATGTTCTATCGCTCTTTTTAGGGTGGTATTATAGAATCCCAGATGTCAATCAACTGTATGGTGCAATAATAGATTCCTGTCTAAGCATTTACTAGGTCCAACATTTTTATCTCAGAAAAAATTTGAAACTAAGAATCTTGTAACTCTTGTTAGAACTTCAATCTACCACTGTCCTGCCATACACTGTTCTGTTTTAATGCTTGTATCTTTCCCTTTCTGAGAATATTCTGTCTTCTGTTCTTATCTTTTCCTCTCATTAATCTCAAAAGATTTCTTTGTGATTATATTGCTTGTAAATATAAATATATTAGTATAAAGCAACTTTCCTTCTGTAGCTAATACGTGTTAATCTTGGTGAGTTTGCATTAAGACTTCCATATTGTATTCTATGATAATTATTTTCATATTGTGATCTTTACTTTCAGATGTTTTATTAATATGAGGGAGCTTAAATATAGTTAAATATTTGCTCGCTCACCGCCGCTCTTCCCAGCTTGTGCCTCTCCGTTGTGGTTTCTTGCTCTCTGCCGTTCTTCACCATTGGTAACTCTCTCCCCCTCTCCGTATCTCTATCTGTCAAAGTTCATTTTTTTATTGTTTTGATGAACACCCATTTCAATTTTTTGGGTATTTGATGTATGCTGATGTTTGGTTGTTTGAAAATTTTGGTTTTTGAATTCCTTCATAACCTTCAATTTTGATCTCATTTTTTCATCCAATGTTCTGTTGAATTTTATTTTTTTATTGATTTGATGAACACCCATTTCAGTTTTTTGGTTATTTGATGTATGCTGATGTTTGATTGTTTGAAAATTTTGGTTTTTGATTAATGGGGTATGGTTCTTTTTGCTGATTTCTTTCATCTTTTATAAAAAAATGATTTTTTTTATGTGTGGATAGATGTTCATGCTTATGGGGTGCATGGAATTGGTTCTTTTTTATTTTTTTATTAAAAAAATGATTTTCAAAAAGAAGTCACTGCTTAGTCAAGGACAAGCAAGGGATAGTGCAAGCTCAGCAAAAAGAACCATACCCCATAATCTTGAAATAATCTTGAACCACCCCATAAGCATTTAGTGCAATAATCTAGGATAGTACTAAACCTGATCATTTAGTGCAAGCATTTAGTGGTTCAAAATTACACCAATTTAACTAGTCTAGCTTGTGATGACTATTTATGCAGAGTTTTGACCATTTATCCTAAGTACTAAACTTGACTGAATTTGCGTATAAGATTAGCCTCACCTGAATTTGCATGCTGTTGGTCTTTCAGAATCAGCAACTTCCTTCCTAGTAGTAATTTCAAATATACAATAGCTTCCCTCTCTAGTCTATTGGAACCATTCCAAAACGTCTACCTATTGATGTGATTATTTCTATAACTAGAGGAAACTCATTTATTATATAAATCTCCTTTCAATTCTACTTTCCCAATCCATTCCCTAACCATTACTGTTGAAGCTGAATCTAGCTGCACAATTACAAATAGTTCTGAAAGAAATCAACTTCACTTCACTCTCCCAAATAAGGAATACAATTTAATAATTTATGACTATGCAGCAGTGACAACAACCTTTGTATTTTCCACTGCTGCATGCAATTATACTGCTAATAAAACAACAATGTTTTCGATGACTGACCATATGCAATGTGTTACATGTCAATTCCAATAACCACTATTAGTTTGTTTGGCAATTAGCTATGATCCAGTACTCACACTAGTCATTTCGGGATATCATCATATCAATTGTTTGCTTATCATGCATGCTCTTGTGAGACAGATTCATTTGTTTTTGTGGCTTAATGGATGCACCCGGTGGCAGATTTATGATTTGACCATAATAGTCCAAATAAAATTACATTACTAGCAATTATCCCCTAAATCATGTGGCCTGTCTTTTTTGTCTTTCCTCATAATTGACTTCATATTAGCCCAATAGCCATTAACTTTTTTTTAATATACTCACAACAATAGTACAAATGATAAGTCTTATCTGTTAATGATTGTTGAATTAGCAGTAGTGTATACAATGATGGAATGATGAGTAGTGTATACAAATGATAGTAGTGTAGTACTACCAAGGTTTGAATTTATTTCCATGTGTTCCTACTTCTAGTCATACTCTACCTTACTAGCATGTAGTAAACATAATTATATTTCTCATGATAATTATATTTTGAAACATTCTGTTCAATTAGGCACTGATACTTATTCTATATCTTTGTTATTGGTTATTCTCTAATTGATTGCATATGCTTATAGTTAGAGATGGATAAGTCCTGGATCAAATTGCCACGCAATACACCGGAGTATCAATTGGGAGTGCGTGGCTTTTTAGATTTTGCCTTTCAACACCACTCCAGTGCGGGTACAATACTATGCCCATGTAAAAGTTGTGGTTTTAAGCCGAGAACTCGAAAAGAAGTGTGGGACCACTTGACAAGTAAACAATTTCCTGAAGGTTACACGTTTTGGTGTTTCCACGGAGAGAAAGAATCTGGGGAATTTGATGTTAGCCCTCCTATAATTCAAGAGAACTTGGTAAATGAAGATCTTATGTCAAATATACCACATGAAGATCCAATGCAGACAATGATAAATGATGCATTTGAATTCTCTAGAATGCGTGCTAACGAAGAGCCTTTTCCATCATCAACTGAACATAGAGATGGGGGTGGAGGAGGTATACCGGATTCACACCATGGACCAACTATTGGGGTCAAGGATTTTTATGATTTACTAAGAGATGGCGAGCAACCGTTGTATGATGGTTGTACCAAGTATTCAAAATTATCTTTCTTAGTGAAATTATATCACATTAAGATCTTGTGTCAATTTAGCGACAAAGCAATGTCAATGATCATTGAATTGCTGCATGATGCCTTTGAACATGCAAAGATCCCCTCATCTAGTTATGAGGCGAGGAAGCTCATAAACAAGCTTGGTCTTGATTACACTAAGATACATGCATGTCCTAATGATTGTATGTTATATTGGGGGGAAGATGAAGGTAGAGAAGAATGCAAAATATGCCAGACATCTAGATGGAAGGAAAGTGGTAAGGATAATGCAAGTGTTCGTGGTTCAACTATTCTAAAGTCGCGAAAGAAATTGCCTGCAAAAATTTTGCGATACTTTCCATTGATCCCAAGGTTGAAAAGGATCTTTATGTCTTCACAGACAGCTAAGAGCATGGTTTGGCATGCTGAGGAGAATAACAATGATGGAATGATGAGACATCCAAGAGACTCTGAGGCTTGGAAGAATTTTGATCTAAAGTATCCTAACTTTGCCTCAGATCCTCGAAATGTACGATTGGCCTTAGCAAGTGATGGCTTCAATCCCTTTGGATCGATGAGTGCCAATTATAGTATTTGGCCATTGATTCTTATTCCATACAACACTCCCCCGTGGACGTGTATGAAGCCAACAAACTTTATTCTCTCAAGCCTGATTCCTGGAAAGCGTATGCCTGGCAATGATATTGATGTATACATGCAACCTCTTATAGCAGAGTTGCAAGAGCTGTGGGAAAAAGGCGTTGAAACATTTGATGCTTCAAAGAATGAAGTGTTCATGATGCGAGCATGTCTTTTATGGACCATTAGTGACTTTCCTGGACTTGGATTGCTTTCTGGATGGAATACTTATACCGGGTTAGCTTGTCCATCCTGTAACTTTGATGCAAGTCCTCTTCGCCTGCCATTTAGTAAAAAATGGTGTTTCATGGGTCACCGTCGTTTTTTGTCTAGAAGGCACAAGTTTCGATTGAACCGAGCCCGCTTTAATGGAAAAACTGAGGATAGGAATCCTCCAAAGCAATTGACTGGTTCAGAAATTTTGAGACAAGTAGAGAATTTAAATGTCACTTTTGGAAAAAAGCCACAATCATTAGATAGTCGAAAGAGAACTCGTGGGAAGAACACCAATGATAACCAAACTCAACAATGGAAAAAGAAAAGTATATTCTTTCAACTTCCATATTGGGAGTTTAACTTGTTGCGACACAATCTAGATATGATGCATATTGAGAAGAATGTGTGCGACAATGTAATCTTCACATTGATAAATGACAAAGACAAAAGAAAAGATCACGTAGAGGCTCGAAAAGACTTGCAAGCAATGGGTATTAGAAGAGATCTTTGGCCTCCCAATTATGGGAAAAAGTTCCCCGCTGCTTTGTTTACACTAGCAAAGGAAGAGATTGATGTTTTTCTAAACACCCTGAAGAATATTACTGTGCCAGATGGTTACTCAAGCAACATTTCAAGATGTGTTGATACAGTTCAACGGAAGATCTTTGGTTTGAAAAGCCATGATTCCCACATTCTTATGGAGCAATTGTTGCCCTTGGCAGTTAGAAACGTGTTGCCTGTCCAAGTTGCATCCGTTTTGGTTGACTTATGCACGTTTTTCAAGCTATTGTGTGCCAAAGTGTTGACCCACACTGATCTAGACAAGCTTAAGGAACAAATTATTCTTACACTGTGTCATTTGGAAATGTTGTTTCCACCATCATTCTTTACCGTTATGATTCACCTTATAGTGCATCTAGTTGATGAAGCCAAACTTGGCGGACCGGTGCATTATCGATGGATGTATCCTATAGAAAGGTATAACCAATTATGAATTCTGACACACACACACACACACATATATATTTAGTCGTTTATTAGTAATGACTTGTTCTTTAAGTCTATTTACTTTCTAAAATCATAGGTTCTTGGGGAAGTTGAAGTCTTTCGTGCGTAATAAAGCACAACCCGAAGGATCGATAGCTGAAGGTTGGATTTCTGAAGAGATACTAACTTTTTGTTCAAGGTACTTCGACAATGAGATTGAGACGAGATTCAATCGAGTGGGTCGTGTTGATGATGATCCCTTTGACTCCGCATCGTCCCTATTTCCCAATGTAGGAAAACCTATTGGCGGATCATCATATTTTACTTTGACGCCTACAAAATTTCCCAATGTAGGAAAACCTATTGTTGGATGGTTCGAGTAAGAAGTAAGTCATTTAATGTTCATGCATTTTATTGATATATTTGTTCATGCATAATTAACATATCTGATATAAAATGGTCGGTTAATGCTTTCTTTTTATAGATGATAAAGGAGAAGAAGAAGAACGTGCTATGCAAGTTAGAGATGTTTACCAACTTCCATGTGGGGTGAGAGTTGTTGTTCCTTTTGATGGAAATACACCAAGTGCCACCGATGTCGATGGGCTTTTAGGAGGCTTTTTAGGTCGATTGGCACGAGAGCATAAATGGTTTCCTATTGGATTTGATAGTTGGAAAAAGGTAATTTGTGACATCAAGGATAAAGCTTGGGATAATGTTATTAAGGTATTAAGTGTTGTTTTTCTTGTTTTTATCCATAAAACCTTGTTTTTATTACCATGTAATGTAGTGTTATAACTAACAACAATAAGTTATTTTAGGCTAAGTTATGGTGGGAACCGGTCCATGAAGCTAAGGCAAAAACATATATCATGAAAGACATTGGCAAGAAATGGAAAGAACACAGGTTAGATTTGTTCAATACCTATTATGACCCGACAAAGAGTCGTGATGAAAATACGAAGAATCCTCCATTGTCAATTACTCCAATTGACTGGGCAACATTTTTGGACTATAGATTGAGACCAAAAACTAAGGTATTTTACTTTTTATATTTAAATTGGTTTACGAACATCATATAAGCAATTTTTTCATCAAAAAATCACTTTAATAATATTTTCTTTATGTTTGCAGGAAATAAGTCAAAAGAATGCTAAAAATAGATCCAACCTTAAAATTAATCATACAGGGGGAGCTAAAAAGCTCAAACGAAGGAAGGTGGAGATTGTGAGTATTTACGAACATTTTAGCTTTAGTGTATTGTTTTTATCTTATAGTTAACATTTGAATTTGTGATTTTCATGAATAGATGAATGAAACTGGGAAGGAAGTGAGCAGAGGTGTTTTGTATATCGATACTCATAAGAAAGTTGATGGGACATATATTAGTGAAGAGGCGAGAGTTGTTTGTGTAAGTTATATCGATATTTGTATGCCTTTTGGTATCATGTTGTCCTTCTTAATTTTTTAGTAACATCATATAACTTAAATATTGTAGGAGAAAATTGCTGAAATTGAGAGCCAAGGAACTGCTTCTGTGGCAATCACACCTAATGACTCTCTTGGTCAAGTATTAGGAAAAGAGCATTCAGGCCGAGTACGATGTGTGGGAGATGGACTTTGCCCTTCTCAAGTGTTTGGATTAAGTAACCCGCAATTTTCTGGCCCTTCTACTGATATAGGTGAGCAATGGTTTTTACTTTAGTATATTCTGCATTTATGTTTTTTTGGCACTTCTGGTCTTATCCATTGCGCGAATATCACAACCAAGCAACATAGGAGCCTTAGCTAATGCCCATATGCTGTAATGTGAACGATATTCTTTACTTTAGTAAGGTGAAGACTCCCCAAGCCTTATAAGTTATAAGCACCACTTAGATCATATTTGTAGTTGATGTGAGACTCTCAACACATTTAAAAAAAAGCCAAGTTGATGTACTAAAAACATTAGAAAAATGTTAACTTTAATCAGGCTTCAGTTTCGTTTTTCTAATTAAAAATGTTGGACTTTGTTATACTTTTGGCACTGTTAGTTTCATGCTGCCAGTATAATCATAAAATGCTGTCCTAATAGTTTTCAAATTGATCCAATTAAGTTTCCCTGTCCCATTTATCAGCTAAAAACAAGTCATTATCATGCCAGGTGTGAAGAAGCATTTGTGCTACACCTTTATGAATTTTTAGATATTCTCAGTTTTCACGTATGTACTTCTAATATATCATGCCTTAGTTGACTTCCTGATCACAATTATTGATCAAATGGCGTTTATGCTAGTTGTTCAAAGACATGGGAGCGAGATAGCCCTTAATTAGATGTTACACAACTGTCTTTAGAATTCTGATGGTTCATCAATTGCTTAGTTAGTTAGTTAGGATTAGCCTATGTGTAAAGCTATGTGATATTACAGCTTTGGGTTATGTTAGTCACTGGGAGGTTGAAATAACTGTTGTAATTACCTAGAGGGATTGGGAGAGCGACTTATATAAGTCTGAGCTTGATGCTTGTAGAGCATGATTAGATTGAGTAATTCTAGATCAACAAAATTCAAAATTGTGAGTGCAAGTGAAAGAGCTCATCCTCAGGGGTAAATTCTTGTAACTGTTTGAAACAATCTGGAATATAAAGCAACTCAGCGAGGATGTAGGAAACAATTGTTCCGAACCTTGGTAAACCTGTTGTTGTCTTCTTTTCCCGACTCTATTGTGCTCAATTCTGCTCAATTCGTTTATCTTTTACAAAGAACTACTGAATTCCTAACAGTGTCTCGTTTATTTTCCATTGATACTAATTTCTTTGTATGAATCTGTTTCATTTTCTATTTTTGTGCATGTGTTTGAAGCAGAATTACTTTCTCTTACAAACATGGGGATATATTGTTGCAAGTGTTTTCTGCTTGGTTTTTTAAAGGTGTTTCCCTAATTGATTGTGGAAGGGTTTTAAGAAGAAAAGTGACATGATGATTTTATTAGGACTCGTTTTGTTTGCCGTAGTTTGATCTTTATAATCTGAAAATACTGGAAGTTTAAAAAGAACTTCAGTTTTCTTTCCTGCTGAATGGGGTAAAATTCTTCATCTTACTTCCGTATGCTGTCCAGTGTATTGTTTCTTCAAGGGAATTCTCCTTTTATTATCTTTTGCTGATGGTCTTAATCCTCTTTGGTACATAGTCAATAATTATATACATATTCCTCTCTAGGTGTACTCAAGCCCGTGCCCTCTGTCGCGCATATCGTGCCCTGTGAAGCACGTCACAATTAGAGATACATGTATTTCTTAGAATGATGCTATGTCATTTTTTATGAGAAGCTGTATGCAACAGCTATTTCTTAATGCTGTTAACTTGCATCCACATGATATTTACAACTTCTTTATAAGCAAATGTTAGTGGGGGTGGAGGAATGTTAGTGTCAGAGTTTCAACGTATATCGAGGTCTACGTTGATTAGAAAGCAAATTTCATGTTTGTTAATTTGTAATTTGTAATTGCCACAACCTCATGAAGAACACCTTTATTTTAAGCATCTGGTATAGATGGAAAGCTTTCTGTACTCTGACTTTTAATGTGCTGGAAAAATGCATGTGGTATTGATATTTCTATATTTCCTTAATACAGGTGAAGTGCAACAACTTAAAAATGAAATTGTTGAGTTGAGGAGTGAATCAAAGATAAAAGATGAAACCATGAAGATGATGGCATCAGTACTTGCTGGACTTCTCACAAAGTCATCAGAGCCCGTACCTGTTCCACTTCTTAATTTTATTGTAATATGCTCTCACTTTTACATGATTTCTTTTAATTCTTTTATAAATTATTCTTTAATAAATTATTTTACATGCCAAATTATTCTTTTGTTTCTATTATTGTAGCAACAACAAAATGCTGGTGGTCCCTCCTCATAATCAACTAACAACAATAGCCGGCCTTGAAGTGACTTTTATGCTTAATGCTTATTTTGCAATGTAATACATACTTATTTTGATATGTAATATGTGAGAACTACTTGTGCAATTGTTATCTTGTTAACAAGAGCTACTCTAGAAAGCTATTTGATAAATTTTTATCTTGTTATAGCAAGAGCTACTTTATAGAGCTATTGTTATTATTTTGTTAGGACTACTTTGATATTGTAAAACTTCTACTTATACTCATATGGTACCAATGACAATGTTATGCTGTTATTATTCAAGAGTTACTTTGAGTTATTGTTAGGACTACTTTGAGCTATTGTCTTGAAAACAGGTTTTTTATTAAAAAATAGCAGCTGTCAAAACCAAAATAGCATGGCGGCGGTTGAAACCCATCGCTAAAATAATTACTAAAAAATAATGCTTCTTGGCGGTTCAAATCGCCACTAAAATAAAAGAAAAATGACTGTCAACTTTCGGATTTACTCTCGGTTGGAACAGATGCAAAAATTGAAATAACGTCAGTCGACTTTCACATTTACCGTCGGTTGTCACTGACGCTAAAGAAGAAATAACGTCGGTCAGCTTTCATGTTTACCATCGGTTGTAACTGACGCTATAGTAGAAATTATGTCAGTCCTCTTCCACGTTTAGCGTCGGTTGCAACTGACGCTAAAGTAGAAATAACGTCAGGCAAATTTCACATTTACCGTCGGTTGTAACTGACGCTAAAGTAGAAATTGTGTCAGTCATTTTTCACGTTTGGCGTCGGTTGCAACTGACGCTAAAGTAGAAATAACGTCAGGCAAATTTTACATTTACCGTCGGTTGTAACTGACGCTAAAGTAGAAATTATGTCAGTCATCTTTCACGTTTAGCGTCGGTTGCTACTGACGCTAAATTTACTTCCGGCGGTCTAAGAAACCGACGCTGTTCGGTCTAGTGGCGCCATATTTAGTGGCGGTTTTGCAACCGACGGAAGTCAACTTAGCGTCGGTTAAAACCGACGCTAAACCCCATTTTCAACCGACGCTAATTCCCGTTTTTCTTGTAGTGAATGATCTGCTATCGTGTATTACTTTAAATCTATATTTTGACCGATGATGGAAAACTACAAAAATATCATAAACATATAGGTAATGATTGATGGGAATACACCTGCAGGGAGAGGTGTGCTTGACATTGTCAAGATATGTACTACCTTTGATCCTATGTATAAGAAAAATGCAGTTTTAGGTTCATTGAATAACTGATGTATTTGATCTATGTATCTGATCTATAGATTAGATGTATCTGATCTATAGATAAGATACATTAGTTATTCAATGAAACTAAACTTGTATTTTTCTCTTATATACGAGACCAGGGGGAGTGTAAAGAATGTTGCTATATGGAAAGAAGTCCCATGATTTCCCTTAAGTAGTTTCAAAGGGATATCAAAAAGCAAAAACCTACTAGAAATATAGCAATCACTTTTCTTGTTAAGTTGTTGAGTAACTTTCTTCATGTTAGAAGCTTTTGTGTTGATTTGAAACTTAGGATTGAGAAGGTGAGTCATTGCACATGCACTCAGGGATAGGATACTTAGTAACATCCCTTCCAGCCTTGTTACTTCTGAGCTCTGGTTGCCCCCAATGAGTCTTGGTGCAATTCGTTGATGATCTTGTTGAATTCTTCTTCAGAAAGTGAAGAATTTAGAAAATAAGGGAGCATGTGTCTTTTGTTTGGTGTTATATATTTCTTGTGTCCACCAAATGCTCTGTGACCCTGAAACAATATTTCATCGTACAGAAATTAGAAATTTCCCCAACAAATTTGTTTAGATTTTTTTTGACCAAACAAATTTGTTTAGATAAAAAAAACATTTTGTTTGGTTTATATTTCCTAATTGTGTAAACAATCATCTTTTTGGTCCTTAAATGTGTGAGACGTTATCATTATATTATAGTCCCTGAACTTATCGAAATTGAAAACACATCATCAAGTGTTTCTTTAGTAAGTCATTTCGGTCCTCGAATGTGTGTTTTGTTAGTCATTTTGGTCCTCAAACGTATTTTTTGTTGGTCAAATTAGTCCCTAAAACTAATGGAAGCAAGGCAAGATCTCCTTGCAAGGCAAGATCTTCCTTACTATAAAAATGAGGGAACTCTCTGACTAATGGAAGCAAGGCTTCATTTCCACCTAGTGGTTTCCCACCAGCCCAATAAATTCTTGCAGTTTTTGGAGCTCCTAGGGCCTTCAGTAGCCTAAAAATGTAACCATAACATGTATCAGGAAATCATGTTTTGAGTTTTTAAAAAAGGTCTGTGACCGCGACCAGAGCCACGAAATCAACGTTTTTAATATCTCTGCAACTACAACACGATTGTGATTGAAACCATATTTGACTGTGATTCTCCGCAATATCAAGGATCACGACGTGATCACTAATTAAAACTTGGATATTGTTTACACTCAACCAATAATTGGTAATGCACTTACCGTGTAAAAGAATTTTACACTGGAAACCATTAAAAAATCATGGTAGGTGTAACTTGACTTTCAAGATGAATGGGAAAAAAGTCAAACTTTTTTATTATTAGTTAATTTCTAATTAGTTGACGTTGTAACATATTTATACACTATCGGTCCATACTATGAAAGCAAAGGTGTGTTGTATTTACCTAGTAACATCCATAGCATTCAAACGGCAAAGACCAGCCATTTTTCTTTCATGGTAAGTCATATTTGATCTTCCAGTTAAGAGCTCTGGTCTTTGTATCCTCTCATTGTTTACAATTTCATCATAATCAGGACTCAAACCAGGGAGGCAACCAGTCCTAACCCAAACATCCTTTTCCATTCTTAAATGAAGAGCAATGTAAGGTTCTTTGCTTTTCATTCTCCCTATAATCTTGTTACCAAGTTTCTCAATTGGCTCAGCAAACCTTAGTGCATTAAAAGCAACCTGAAAGATAAGATGAGAAAAGAATTTTCATAATCTGCAATCACTTGTCATATATTGTCAAACTGGGCCGCCCAACTTAGCGCAACTTGGAACAATGGGCCAAATTGTAAAAATGGGTTGGGTTGGGTCAGCCCATTTATCTACTGGGCTGTGTTTTATGTAGCTTAGACTAATCCAAAACACTGGACCAGCGGATCGGGCCGGCCCAACCAAATTTCTAACATTGAAAAACACAAAAAAAAACAAACAAGTGGGCCCAGTTCAGCCCATGGGCCATCTGGGATGGACCAGAATGACCTGATTTGTTTTGGACCTCTATTTTCTGAGTCCAACCCAGAACACTGAGCCATCAAGACGACCTATTGGGCTGAGCTAAAATTGACACCTCTACGTATACATAAATTCTTCTAAAGTGTTAGTTTTAGTACTATATTTTTTCATGGTATAGTTTTGATTTTCCTTTTAGACTTTGCAATACCTTGCATCTGAGCTTTTGAAGATCAGAAGGAAGATCCTTTGATAATCTTGAATCCAGGCCACCTAAAAGCAAAACACCTTCTCTATTGAGCTGTATAGTACAAACAGTATTATAATTAGAGAAAAGTAAAAGGTCTTGCTCAACAATATCAACATCCATTACTTTTTCCAAACCAGATAAATATATATAAAAAAGGTTATATATTTATTGGCTACCCAAACTCAACAATTGCTGACAATAGACTAGTTGGGACAAGGATAGCTTCTTTTTATATTAATTTCTGTGAAATTATTCCACAAATAAACACTATAGAACTCAAAATCTAGAGAAGCTAACCTATTGACTCTCGTCACCGCAGAACAAAAAAAAAACACTTACTCTTTTGAGATATCCTGCACGAATCCAACTTGGAGTGACATGAAGTGGAGGTTCCCTCAACTGGCCTTGTCATTAAGTGTGTTGATGGCAATGCTGAAACCACTCTAACATCATTAGCAAGAACTATTTTAAAGTGTTCTAGATCAAATATGTCACCAAATTCACTGCAAACGAAACAAATTAAAACTTTACAAATTAGAATGAAGAAAAAAACCATCAAACTCACAAAACACAAGACTCTTTTCTAGCACTTAATAATAAAGGGAAAAAATAAACCAACATTAACAAACTAATTCGGCAAGTATAAGAATTTAATCTTAACTAAATCATTCATTAGTCCAAAATAGGAAAGAAAATTGATCATAAGAGTAAGGACAAGAATAAATAACATTTGTATTTATTTATTTACCCTTCATCACCCCAAATGACATTGACTTGCAAAATAGGAACAACCAAAGCAGGACCAAGAATCCTAGCAATAACAACAGCATCAACAATTTGATTCCTTTGTTGATTCATTCCTCCAGAAACAACAACCATAAGATACTTTTTCCTTTCCTTAAAAATCCCTTCACTCTCTCTCCTATAATCTCTACTAAAACTCAAACAAGGTTTATACCCCAACCCATTTGGTTGTTTCCAAAACTCACCACTATCCTTCTTTTCTCTAAGCTGTACATGAAAAACCAAAGACTTTTCCCAACCACTTTTTGTAAAAATCTCATCTTTATAATCATTTTCCATTGGTTTGAATATTGAATGGCTATTTGAGATTGAGAATTGTTGTTGGGTTGTGGAACATGGTAATGGAGGAAATGGGGTGTCAGGATTGAAGCCAAATTTGACCATTCCAATGAAACTAATTAGAAAGAGAGTTAGAAAGAAAAACCATAGTGTTGTTGGTTTCTTTCTGAAGATGGTGTTTTTGAAGAAGATGAAGAACTTTTTGGTTTTTGAAGTCTTTTTTGGGGATTCAAGTAGAGATTGAATGGAAGATGATGATATTGAATTTATGATCTGTGAAGGTACTGATATGTATGATAATTTCTTTGCATTGTTCTTTGACTTAGCCATAGAAAGAGGCTTTTGCTGCTTTTCTTTCTTCTGAAGAAGAAAAGAGGCTATTTTTTCATTCCAAGTCTTCTAGAGAGAGAGAGAGAGAGAGAGAGAGAGAGGAGGAGGAGGGAAGAAAATGAGGTTTGGAGTTTGGAGTTTTGACAAGTTATTATATTCTTGTTTGTGGTAAGCTTAATTTTTTAAAATTAAAAGCATGTTTCTTTTTTCTTTCTTTCTTACATACTTTCTCATGTTTCATTATTGAAAGTAGGATTTGGCATTCTTAATGACTTCATGATTATTCTCTACCTTTTTTTTATATTTTAAATTGTTTATCTCTTTTTTATGAATGACTTTCATTGGATGAAAATATGACATGAGAGTATCCATTTCTGGTAAATAGGTAAATAGATGTGTGTGGTGGTTTAGGAAATCAATTCTCTACAGTAAATGTTGCATGTATTTTTCTATATTGGTCTAATCTCGGACTAATGTTAATTTAAAGCTAATATTTTTTTACCGTGTTATTAGTGCGTAGTATTTATCGACTTTATCGGTGACTAGTCTATGATGGAGAACCTAGCTCGACATGTGTATACCTGACATTGCCGGTCAGTGCGGTTTTGCTCTCCCAACAGAGTTTTTACCATACTTAAGATTCGAACCCAAAACCTTAAAGTGGGATCTGAGTCTAGTTACCGCTTAGAATTAACGCGTAATGCGAACCATCCAATCTCAAATTAATGACTAAAATTGATTAGTGGTTTAATTGCGTGATAGAGTTACCATAGTGAATATGGTCCATTTGATGTGTTTTATAGGAAAATGAGTCTTAAGGCTTAAACCCATTTTATTATTAATTAATACCATGTTTTTGTTGAATCACTAGAAGTATACCCGTGCATACGCACGGATAATATCATATTCTTTGTATAAATAAACCTAAACAGAATTCAATTATAATAAGTTATTAAGAAATGGAGTTTATAACTTTAGAATATTTTTTCTTTTGACATTTTTGATCGTTACGAAATACATTATCAGTAATAATATTGTAATAACATGTAACATTTTCCCGTTGTATCTCAAATGCAGAATATAAAATAATTATTTTGGTAATGTGTAACAATCCACCATAAAAAATTAATAGTAATGAAATTATAACAGCAACATGAAATGTTTACCCGTTGAAGCTAAAAAATAAAATATAAAAAATAATTTTTTACGACAATATCTAGTACTTTCTTGTCACGGCTAGAGAAAAATGTCCATTTATAAGATATAAAGACATTCATGAAAACAAATATAAAAAATGATTATATCGACAACGTGTTACATTTCCCCGTAAGAAATCAAAAATAATGAAATTGTATCAACATGTAAAGTTTACCGATTAAAACTCAAAAAAGAGATAAAATAAGATCTATAAATAGATAGTTGATAGTTGATAAATAGATAATTGATGATTAGTGTTTTCATTAAATAGATATTAGATAGATTAAAAAAATGAAATGTCATGAGAAAGAGAGAGAGAGGTGGGAGAGATAGAGAGAAAATCTAGAAAGATAAAAGTGAGAGAGGTAAAAAAAGTGGGTTTTAAATGTGAACAGTATAAAAAAATGTGAGATAAAAAAATTTAAGAGATTAATTTCCAAATTTAAAGGAGAAAGTGGGACACACAAAAATAAAAAATGATATGGAATAAGTATGAATTTCAAAATTTTCCCTCAAAAAAGCAAAAAATTAAGTGGAAAACTTAGTAATTTGATCAGTTCTTTATTTTCTTAGATAGATAGAGAGATATTTTAGACATGAGTAATTTGTTATTTTTTATAGCGGTTGAGTTGATTAAATAGATATTTCTTTTCGACAATGATTAAATAGATAGTTGATAGTTGATAAATACATAGTTGATGATTAGTGTTTTGATTAAATAGATAGTAGATAGATCAAAAAAATGAAATATAGAGAGAGAGAGAGAGAGAGAGAGAGAGAGAGAGAGAGAGGCAAAAAAGTGTGTTTTAAATGTGAGATAAAAATTTTAAGAGATGATAGGAGAAAGTTGGACCCACAAAATATAAGATAGAATATTTATGAGTTTCAAAATTTGCCATAAAAAAAGTAAAAAAGTAAATGAGCATTTTGGTAAATTGACCAGCTCTTTATTTTATTAAATAGTTAGTTGATTAATACCTTTTTTTTGGGTAAACCCGGGTATCCACCGCACGGACAGCCGTGACTAATTCCTCGGTCATTGTAGGTGTCTCGAGGGGCAGGATAGCTGGCCCAGAGTTTTAACGCTGCTCCATACCCAATGTGGGGATCGAACCCCCGACCCTTGGTTAAGGGAAGATCAGCCCCAACCGCTGAACCCCACGTTCTGGGTTAGTTGATTAATACCTTGTTGTTAGATAAATAAATGACTACTAGTTTAGGGGATCTTTCACATGAATTAAATTGCTATGGTTGGTAAGCAGTTTTTTAACCCAACTTTGGAAAGTAGAGTTTCTTTCTCATTTCTTTGTATGGAGAGGATTTGGAATATATGTTGAAAGCAATCAACTATATTATTAGGTATTACTTTGTTTAAACAAAATGTTAATAAATAACTTTCCATAGGCTTTAATATATTTTTAGTCTTTATGAAATTTGAAAAATTTGTTTTTAATTCTTATAAAAATACTCATTCAATTTGGTCCTCACATTTTCCAATGTCAATGATTTTAGTCCTTTATGACTCTTAATAAAGTTTTTTGGGCCTTTTAATAGCGTTACTAAGCGCTATTAAAAGTCATGAGAAACAAAAAGTATTGACGGAGAAAATGTGAGAACTAAAAGTGAGTGAAATATTTTATAATGACTAAATTTTTTGAGTAAAGGCCCAAATTGGTCCTTGACAAATTTTTCGTGGGACGAACTCGTCCCTTACAATTTTTTCGGGACACATTGGTCCCTGACAATTCCAAAACGGGACACGTTAGTCCTTCCATCCATTTTGACGTTATCAGCACAGTAAACGTGTCCTACGTGGCACGTTAAGTGCCACGTGTCACGTTAACTGCCACGTTTATTTTGGGACAAATAAGTCCCTGACTTTACAAATTTGAAAATGGGACAAATCAGTCCATGACTTTTTTGAAAAGGGGACAAATCACCCCTCCCCCCTTTGTTCCACTGTTCACCCCCTCCCCCCTCCGTTCCACTGTTCACCCCTCCCCCCACCGCGAACCCCTCCCCCCAGATCTGGAACTCATCTCTCTCTCTCCTCACTCACGTTAATCTGGAACTCATCCCTCTCTCTCTCTCCTCCTCTCCATCTCCTTCTCACTCTCGCAGATCGCACTCCCCCCTCTCACCACCGCCTCTCGTAGATCTCGCTCTCCCCTCTCACCACCGTAAGCCATCACTTACCAAACCCTCACCGTAGGAACGAAAGGGATAGAAGAGAGGAGGAGAAGAAGAGAGGAGGGAGAGCGACGAGAGAGAGAACGGCGAGAGAGGGAACGACGAGATGCGAAGAGAGAGAGAGGGAGGAGGATCGGTGAGGGGGGAGGGTAGAGCGAACCAGAGAGGGGGGCTGTGAGAGAGGAGGATCGGTGAGGGGGGACGGGTGGAACCTTCGTTGATTGGGGATTTGGAGGTTTGGAGGTAGAAGACGATGAATAGTAACAGAGGACTGATTCGTCTCTTTTTTAAATTGTCAGGGACCGATTCGTCCCTTTTTTAAATCTAACGTGACACGTGGCACTTAACGTGACACGTGGCACTTAACGTGCCACGTAGGACACGTTTACTGTGCTGGTAACGTCAAAATGGATGGAGGGACTAACGTGTCCCGTTTTAAAATTGTCAGGGACCAATGTGTCTCAAAAAAATTGTGAGGGACGAATTCGTCCCACAAAAAATTTGTCAAGGACCAATTTGGGCCTTTAGTCTAATTTTTTTTTTCAAATTTTATAAGAACTAAAAACATATTTAATATATATATATATATATATATATATATATTTGGTTACAAATAGTTTAGATAAAAGGCATTGAGCATGGAATTTATCAACATAATTCATGCTCATAGAATCGTGTTTGACAAAAGCTTTTCACTTCACATAGGCATAAGCAAACACGCAAAAGCATTTATAACTTCAAATACTTCAATTTTTTAATGTTCTTTATCGACTATTCATTTAAAAGACTTTTTTCTTTCTTTTTAATTTGTATTTTTATATTTTACTTGAGGTCAATGTAACCAGGAGCAAACTATGAGGGACAACTTTGCAACAACCGTGTAAAAAGGTTTCACCTATAAGCTCAATCATATTTCACCATTTGTCATACTAGTCCTTAGTCATGTGCTATGCACAAGTTAGTATTAGTTAAATATTTATATAATGGAAAAATAGGAAGTTCGAAGAAAAACTTACATCACTAATGAAATAAATTCGTAAATGGAAATATAACTTTTTTTTGGCAAAATTAACGATGAATAAAAATTTAAAGTTTAAGCACTACAAAAAATAACCATATTAGCGACAGACTCGTGGTCCGTTGCTACTAATGTTATTAGTGACAGAATAGGGTTTAGATATTTAGGAGGTGATTAGTGACGGATTTTGGTGTCATTAGCAACAAACTATCCGTGGCTAACTAAGGGTGGGAAATTGGAATTTTTTTAATTTTGAGGTGATTAGCGACGTATTTCCCTCTCTATGGATCCGTCGCTAATCGTTGGTTATCGTGCCACTGACCGTTGCAGATCATTGGGAATTGGGCAGCATTTAGCGACAGATTTCCCTCTCTATGGATCCACCGCTAATCTTCTCTCAAAACCGAGAACCCCACCACACCACCAGCACCACCGTCACCGTCGCTTCCCCTCCGTCACCGGTGCTACACTTTTCCTCTCTCTGTTGCTGTTTCAGTCTCTCTCTCTCTCTCTCTCTCTCTCTCTCCATTTCGGTTTTCAAGTAAGTGTTTGTATTAAAACTTTTCTATTTCGTTTTTTAGAGATAGGAACTGAAAAATTTGAATAATCTATTATTGTGGATGTTAGGAATGTTAAAGATGTTAGAGATGCTGTTATAATTAGAAATTGAAATTCGAGTTTGTTGTTATTAGAAAGTGAAATTCGAATTTCTCAATTAAATATGTTGTTAAACGAAACTGAAATTCAAATTTGTTAAACATGTTAGAGGCTAAAATTCAAATTTGAAATTGAGTTAGGAATGTTAAAGATGTTGTTATTGTTGTTAAAAATATTTTGTTAGGGATGTTAGGAATTAATGTATTACAAATAATCTATCATTGTGGATGTTAATGTTGTTAGGAATTGAAATATGAATTTGAAATTGTGTAGGATTGTTGTTAGGGACGTTAATTTAAATTGTGTTAATTTTTAATTGAAATTGTTAATTGTTAATTTAAATTGTGTTAAATTATTGTTTGGGGTTAGACGGCTATATATGATGTTGTTATTGTGTGCTTTTGATGGAAAAGGGTGAGGTGCTGTCCCTCACCCTCATATTTTGCTCGATATCATCTCCATTGAGATAATTGCGAGACGATACTAACAACAGTAAGGTTGGGAGTTAGAAATAACTTCCTTCACTACTTGGATGGAAAAGGGTTTTCTGCTGTCTTTGACACCCTTTGGCTCGAAATCATCTCCACCGAGATCAATCGATGCCACTAACTTGATAGGTTATATATTGAGAATGTTATGGGAATCTAACTTGATAGGGTTTGTATAGTGAATGATTAACAATCTAAACAAACAATAACGTCTATTTCAATTCAAATAAAGTCATCTACATCATCATTAGGTTCTAGTGTTTCATCAACGTAAAGTACTGTTTGGTTAACATTGTTCAAAATATCATCCACAAAAACTACTGTTTTATTTCTATATAGAATGAAATCACAATCAATCACCTCCCAAAAACTCAACTTTTTTCTCAAAGTTGTTTGGACTTCTCGCTTCACTAAATAGAAATACTATATTTTCATATATGGTATTTTCCAATATGTATTTGATTTATGAATTATAAGGATAATGATTTTAAGGTCTTATGTGTAACCTTTTGTTTCATTTAAATAATGAAAATTGTTTAATAATTTTCATTAACGCAATTAACCCTTTGTCTCATTTAAATAAATAATGAATAAATATACATATTGACATTATGAATTGAAAAAATTAACTCAAATCCAATTTTTTTTTTCCAAAAAAAAAAACAGTGAGCTAAAAAACTTAATAGAAGTTGAGATATAAGGATGAAGGTATCTTCATGGTGAGATAGTAAAAATAATATTGAGCTAAACCACTTTTTTTTGACAGCTTGAGCTAAAACACTTAAAATTACATGTTACTGCAAAATATATTTACGGACACTTATGTTATTCCACGTCATCTTAGTATATTTAGTGAGCATCAAGTATGATGTCTTTCTTTTTCCAGATAATTTAGGGATTTCACATTTTAATTGTTATAATCTGATCATTGTAGTATCATACTTATTGTGTTTTTTTTTCTTCACCAAAAAATAACAAGTATGAAACTTCTATTTATAGAATTTGGTGCGATCTCAACAATTGAAAGTGTTGGTCCAATGTCATCATTAACTAAAACAATTTTTTAAAGACCTTTACTTGAACAAGATCTTTTCTATAGGCTATCCTTGATTAGTAAGTGTAACCAAAAAAGAGCCTCCAGAAATAGATTTTTAGAAGGCAATTAAATTAAATTATAATTCAGTTATGAAAAGGACATTTTGGAAAAGAATTAAAAGCTAATAGAGGGTGTATGGTAGCAAAATTAAGCGGTGTATTTAATAATACCCAAAAATATAATACATAGATGAAATGGAAAGTACCCCTCATTGGTCCATTGGGCCTTTTTCTGACTAAAAATAACACTTCATAATTTTTTACTGCAACTAACACTTCCTATTTTTCCTAACATGCACCACTTTCATTTTTCTTAATTTTTTTGTCTGTTTTTACGCTCCTTGTGAAATATTTGGAAAAATATTTCTTGAAAATCCCTTAACCAAGTTGTAAACCCCCTACATTTTACCAACAAGGGTTGGTTCGAGTGGTAACTAGACTCGGATCCCACTCCAAGGTCCCGGGTTCGAATCTTGGGTGCGGCAAAAACTCTGTTGGAAGGAGAGAACCACACGGACCGGCAAAGCTGGATACTCGTGGCCAGCTAGGTTCCCCGACGTAGATTAGTCATCAGTAAAACTGGTAAAAACTAGCACCAATGACATGGTAAGAAAAAAAAAGTCCCTTTGTCAGTCACCTTATAGCTTTCTCTCTTCAATATCCATTTTTCTCTCATCGCAAACACAATAACCACCTTTATTTCCAAATTCTATAATTATTCTGGGTTTTGTTATATATTTATTATTCGTTAACTTAACCTAGCCGTATTAATATATTTACTGTGTTCATATTTTATTTTATTTTGTTTTCGTAACCTAAAATATTATTCAATTAGATAAAAATAAGGCACTTTTGACATTAAGAATAAAACAAACTAAAAGTGAACATAAATGATTAAAAATACAACAAACTTAAAGATGAAGATGAATGAGTCAAATCATGGTTGTGTCAAGTTGGTGATGATTATGTTGGCTTTGTCAGTGGTTGATGACTTTGGTTCAATCAACATGAAGGTGATTTCTTATGTATGTGGTGCGATCATTTCGATTGTAGTAGGGTAGTAGTGGAAACTTCATGGAATAAACTCGTCACAAGCTGTCTTGTGTTTATTCTCTCGTTCAATTTAAAAGCTCTTAGTTAAAGATTTGGAAGAGTAAAGATTTTGGAAGAGTAATCTTATTTAGCCAAAATCTTTCAGCCAAAAATAGACAAAAACCAAGTTACAATATCAATTAACCAAGTTTTATAAGTCATTAACCAATTTGTTTTTTCACAGTTTTCTAGGCCATTGATTAAAAACTGTGAAAAAACAGGTTGGTTAATGGCTTATAAAACATGGTTAATTGGTGTTGTAACTTGATTTTTAGCTATTTTTGGTTAAAACATTTTGGCTAAATAACATTACTCTTTTGGAAAAGGGAGGTTTTTGGTAATGTTCATGCTTTGGTTGATGATGCTCTTGCTAAAGTTGATTGAACATAGGAATCCAGATCCTCAAACGGTTACACTAATGAGCTTCATGACCAAGAATTTCTGACCCAACAAGACTTCATGCAAGCTTTGCATTATCACGAAGTTTTTTGGCATGAGAAATCTAATATTAAATGGTTTCTTGATGGAGATAGAAATACTGCTTTCTTTCATAAGGTTGTTGTTCTGTACTGTGCTTCCGATCTTAGTGATTGGTATTACGCAGTTAGTAGATGTTTTATCCTTGATTCTGTTTATGTCTTTCTGTCTTGAGATGGTCGATCTTGAGGAGGTCGACCTTGTTCAGCCTTGACTTGGTCGATCTTGATCGGTCTTGAGGTGGCGGGGTTGTACCTGCAATAACACTCCGACGCTCAAGTCAGTATTTGAGTGAATGAGTCTAAGTTGTAAAGATCTCCCTCTTTATGAGCATTGAGTGTGGTATTTATAGAGATTGAAGGTGCTTGGCTTGATGCATTTGGGCCGTTCGATCTTGCATAATGATCATGGCCGTTGATGAATGGATTTCACTTCCACGAATGGGCCTCTAAGTAATTGGGCCTTGGGGGTGTAAATAACAAATTCTAATTACCATAACAGTGGCCCCCCAAGTCTGGTCGCTTGAGGAGCGATCTTGACTTGATAAGATGATGCGGTTTTGCGTTTTTGGCTCTTTGAGTAGAAGTTCCTTTAGTCCTGAGCCGATGCCGATCTTGATTTTTAGGACCTCGTTACGAGCTTTATGAATGCTTTTTTAATTCTGCATGTCATGTATGTCGTTTCGCACCCGAGGGACTCGAGGTGGATATGTACGATGTTTTCAGATTACGAGCTTTATGACTGCTTTTTTAATTCTGCATGTCATGTGTGTCGTTTCGCACCCGAGGGACTCGAGGTGGATATGTACGATGAAAGAACGTCGGTAAATGAGGAACTCGATTTACCGGGCTCGAACCTATAGGGCAGTTTACCAGGACTCGGCCCAGATTTAACTCGTCCTGTAGGGGTATCGGCAGCTGTGGCCGATGGTCGTTCTTAGGACGTTTCGATCCTTGAAGACCTGGTCTCTTTGAGATAGTTTACTGAGACTCGGCTCGGATTTAACTGTTTCTCAAAGAGTTTGCGACCTTGGGTGGTCGCTCAGGGAGATCATTTAAGATCGGTCCCAGGTGGAGGAGAACGGGAACCATTCCCTCGTTGACGGCGTGGAGGACAACGATGATCGTCGAGATCGTTATGTTGTCGAGCCGGAGGAGAACGGGAACCATTCCCTCGTTGACGGCGTGGAGGACAACGATGATCGTCGAGATCGTTATGTTGTCGAGCCGGAGGAGAACGGGAACCATTCCCTCGTTGACGGCGTGGAGGACAACGATGATCGTCGAGATCGTTATGTTGTCGAGCCGGAGGAGAACGGGAACCATTCCCTCGTTGACGGCGTGGAGGACAACGATGATCGTCGAGATCGTTATGTTGTCGAGCCGGAGGAGAACGGGAACCATTCCCTCGTTGACGGCGTGGAGGACAACGATGATCGTCGAGATCGTTATGTTGTCGAGCCGGAGGAGAACGGGAACCATTCCCTCGTTGACGGCGTGGAGGACAACGATGATCGTCGAGATCGTTATGTTGTCGAGCCGGAGGAGAACGGGAACCATTCCCTCGTTGACGGCGTGGAGGACAACGATGATCGTCGAGATCGTTATGTTGTCGAGCCGGAGGAGAACGGGAACCATTCCCTCGTTGACGGCGTGGAGGACAACAATGATCGTCGAGATCGTTATGTTGTCGAGCCGGAGGAGAACGGGAACCATTCCCTCGTTGACGGCGTGGAGGACAACGATGATCGTCGAGATCGTTATGTTGTCGATCTTGCAGGGAGAATGATTAAATGGGCTGTAGAACTATCAGATTTTGGAATTACGTATGAAGCTCGAACAGCTTTAAAAGCACAAGTTTTGGCGAAATGATCCCAGCTAACATCGAATCTGATGTACGGATCCTACCTGTCGATGGATTCTCTAACCCAAAAGATTGACAGAACTTGGAACGCGACGAAGTTGAAGAGTTATTTATCTTTCGAAAAAGGGATCGTGTACATTTCGCATAAGGGACACCGTAGCGTGCTCCGATCTTATGTAAATACAAACGACTTATTTATAATGAAGAAAGGTAATCTTTCCGAGGTTCCACGAATTCTTTCAGTGATCGATGTCGATGCGGGGTTTTGATGGTTCGGCATGTGACGATACTTTGTCGATCTTGGCATTCTCTTCTTCGTTGATGAAACACTGGGATAGCTCGAGGAACTCCTGCAAGGTGTTAGGTTCCCAAGTGTTAATATGCTTTCGGAACGAGCTTCCAGGAAGCAGACCTTGGGCCATGAAGAAGATTCGAAAAGCGTCGTCTAATTGTCGAACCTGAAGAGCTTCGTTGTTGAATCGCTCTATGTATTCTCTCAGGGGCTCGTTTCCCCTTTGTACAATGGATGCTAAAACATTCTTGTTTTTGGGTTTGCTCTTGGAATGGGCAAAGTGCACCGAGAAATGTTTCGCTAATTGGTCCCACGAGGAAATGGTGTTCGATCTCAACGTCCGAAACCATTCGGAAGCCATTTTGTCTAGGGTTAATGGGAATATTCGGCATTTCATTTCCATCGGTACGTTCCGGTAATGCATGGTCGTGTCAAACTGATCGAGATGCCTGTCGGGGTCGCCCGTTCCGTCGTAAGTCTTCAGTCTTCCAGGTGGTTTTTCGAGATAACGTGGGACTCGGAAATTATCGATTGCTTTTGTGAACGGACCTTTTCGCCCAGGTTGATTCGCCCGAGATTGTGGTTGGTGTCTGTAATGAGGATCGGGATGTCCGTATCGTCGCGGTTGATTGTTTTGAATGTTGTCGCGGCTCCTTGAACGTCGTCTTGGCGAGGTCGAGTCCCTGTGTGGATGATGTTGAGGGGGGTTATATGAGCCTTCAAGATTTTCGAAACGTCGAACCGGAGGAGGACGGGAACCATTCCCTCGGTGACGACGTGGGGGAGAACGATGATTGAGCTTTCTCCTAGGGGGTGATCGACGAAAGAGTCTTCTTTGAGTTGGGTTTCTTTCCTCAAGGGAGTCCTGCCCGGACGATTGTTGGTCCGGAACGTTCCGACCTTGAAGCCTTGCTACCTCGGCTTCGAGGTTAGTGAAACGGTCGCTTCTTTCTTCGTTTACGGCTTCTTGTCGGGCCAGTAGCTGAATGAGCTGTTGAACAGCATCGGTCAAAGCTGGAAGTAATTGAGGAGGCGGTGGTAAGCTCGCTTCATCTGTGCTTGAATGTACACGGGGCGGTCCTGTGTTGGGATATTGGTTTCGAGCTTGTGATGAATTTGTGAGTTCCTGGACGTGGCCTTCAGGGGTTCGTTGAGGACCGACCTCGGGTTCGGCCATTAGACTAGCCGGTCTTGATTGGCGTGTTGGCGCCATTTTTAAGGTCAAGGAGATGGTGGGAAAAATAGGGTACTGATCCTCCCACTGTGGTCGCCAATGTTCTGTACTGTGCTTCCGATCTTAGTGATTGGTATTACGCAGTTAGTAGATGTTTTATCCTTGATTCTGTTTATGTCTTTCTGTCTTGAGATGGTCGATCTTGAGGAGGTCGACCTTGTTCAGCCTTGACTTGGTCGATCTTGATCGGTCTTGAGGTGGCGGGGTTGTACCTGCAATAACACTCCGACGCTCAAGTCAGTATTTGAGTGAATGAGTCTAAGTTGTAAAGATCTCCCTCTTTATGAGCATTGAGTGTGGTATTTATAGAGATTGAAGGTGCTTGGCTTGATGCATTTGGGCCGTTCGATCTTGCATAATGATCATGGCCGTTGATGAATGGATTTCACTTCCACGAATGGGCCTCTAAGTAATTGGGCCTTGGGGGTGTAAATAACAAATTCTAATTACCATAACAGTTGTTAAGGTAAATAACGCTTCCAATCAAATAAAGACCCTTAGGATTGATCAATTATAAGATATTGAGGATTTGGTATGCATATGATAACTCTGGTGTTTCTAATGATTTAATTGATAGAGTTATTCCCTCCTCGATGACCTATGAGGATAAAACTAAGCTTACTTCTCTCTCATTTTGTGAAGAGGTACATTGTGCTGTTTTTTCTATGGATGTTACTGGTGCTCCAGGTCCTGATGTATTTGGTGGTATTTTGTATCAAAAATTTTGGCACATCATTGGTCTGGATGTCTTTAGTTCAGTTACCGATTTTTTAAGATAGGGTGGTTGTTGGCTCACTTAAACTTCAACATCATTGCTCTTATCCCTAACTTCTCTAGTGCGGATCAAATTAAAAACGATAGGCCTATTGCTCTTGCTAACTTTCAGTTTAAAATTAGGCTAAAGTGCTCCCGGGGTCCCTTATCTTTATTTAAAGTAACGATTTGGTCCTTTATCTTTTTTTTGTCCCAAATCCGTCCTTTATGTTTTAAATTTTTGACACATAAATCCTTTTATGTCCCAAATCAGTCCTTTATGTTTTAAATTTTTGACACATAAATCCTTTTTTTTGACACATAAATCAGCACTGTTAACGGAAAAGGATTTATGTGTCAAAAATTTGAAAGATAAAGGACTTATTTGGGACAAAAAAAACATAAAGGACTAATTCGTTACTTTAAATAAAGATAAGGGACCCCGGGAGCACTTTAGCCTTAAAATTATTACAAAAGTGTTGGCTGATAGGTTAGCTTTTATTGCCCCTAAAATCATCTCTAAGCAATAGCTTGACTTTATTAAAGACCGCCAAATAAAGGATTGTATTTGCATTACTGATAACTCTTATTTATAAGAGTTATTTATGTTTCCTAGACTTATATCAATGTGAATTCTTAAGTAATATTGTTGTTTAATGTAAAGAAGGGTTAGAAACTAATTAGTGATCATTTGGCACTTTGGTGCCCCTTATTGTATTTTAATTTGTTTGTTCAGTATGCTGCAGCATCAGATGCTATAACACTGCGTTCTGCAGCAGAGGAGAGAGGAAATGCTGAAGCACTAAAAAACAGCTTTTCTTTTATGTCAAATCAGCTGAAATCAAGTGTGCAATTTAGCTAGTTCAGCCACCAACCAAATTGCTTTATAGGGACACATGTCCACTTTCAAGTGGGAGATGAAAAGTTGGTGGCTTGTCACACTTTTTGCTTTATGTCACATCCACCTTTTAGGAAAGTTTTTGGAGATAAATATCAAGCTCTTCTACTTCATCATGAAGCTCCATTCAGCTCCATAGAGCTCCATTCTTGTTGGTTATAATGGAGAAACACTTAGACATATTTTTCTCTCCATTTGTATCACTAAAGTAGAAAATTCAGCACTTGGGATGCTGTAGCATCACAGTGACTGTCATCATTTAGAGTATTTTCCTTCTCTTTGTGATTTCAGTTTTATGGCTTTAGGTAAACCATTTATACTTTATTTCTTGTGTTGTTGCTCATCATGAGCTGACTCTCTTGTAGTTGGATGCTTGAAGTTATGTAACGATATTTTAATAGTTTTAATGTAATGTTTGATGTTAGTATTTTAACCATTGCATGAAACTTCTTCCAATGCTTATTTTAAAACTAATCAGCCAAATATAAGTACATTTATAGGTTCAGACATGGTCTATAAATAGAACTCAATGATTAATGTGAGTGAGTGGTTGTTAAAGGAAACTTTCACAATCCATGCTTAAACCTAGACATAGGAAAGCATAGTCCATAGGGTGAATACTGTGGGTGCTTAATATGTGAGTGAATCCATTTAGAGCTTAGACATAAGCCCTTGTAATGAATCTCTGACGATAGTGACTGAAAGACATGCATCAAATGCCACAGCATCCAATGCTATAGCATCAGGCTTTGCATTAATCTGTTTTAAAAGATTTACTTAGTGAAAGACATTTCAATTACTCTTATGCTGAATTTCTTCTTATCATTTATCTTTACTTGCTTACTTACATTTATGTTACTCAGAATACTTGTTGACAACTTGTTATTGTTATTTGTGTTACTCACTAGCTAAATTACTAATTTAAATATAGAAATAAACTCAACAATCTTCGTGGGAACGATCTCTACTTACTCTTTATTACATGTTGCGACTGTGTATACTTGCACATATTGTTTTTGCACAACAATTACCTCTGAAGTCATTAATATGCTTGACAATAAATTTCATGGCGGAAATGTTGCTTTAAAACTTGATGTTAACAAGGCTTTCGACACTCTTGATTTGAATTTCTTACTCAAAGTTTTGCTTGCTTTTGGATCTAACTCCACTTTTTGCTTGCTTTTGGCCTCTTATCTGTGTTCTTTCTTTTTTTAATAAGATTAGAGGGGACTTCTCTTTTTCCTTCTCGGTGTTTCTCACATCAAAAGGTTTAAAAAAAACTCCACTTTTTGCGATAGGATAAAAGCGATTTTGGCTTCAACTCATTTGTCTTTCTCTGTTAATGGTCACTCTGTGTGGGTGTGTGTGCGTGGGTGTGGGGGGGGGGGGTTCCATGTAAAATGGGTGTTAGACAAGGTGACCTTCTCTCCTCCCTCCTCTTTTGCATTGCAAAGGATGTTCTTAGCAGGGGTATCAATTAGTTGAGCAATATAGGAGCTCTTCGTCCCATGGTTAGTCCAAGGGGGTTCCAAACTCCCACACATGTTCTTTATGCTAATGATATTTTGTTTTTTTTTGCAGCAGCAACAAAAAAAGCATTACTAGCTTGATGTCTCTTATCACTCAGTATGGTGAAGCTTCAGGTTAGTTCCCTGTCCTTGAGAAATGTAGATTTTACTCTAAAGTTGTCACTGCTGGTAGGTGTGCTTCTTTGAAGTGTTTACTTGGGTTTTCTCCTGGGAGCCTTGCCTTTAATTATTTGGGTGTCCCTTTTTTTAAAGGTCGATCTAAAGCTCTTTATGTTATACCTATTGTTGACGGAATAAAATTTAAGTTGTCTTCTTTGAAATGGTCTCTTCTCTCCATCATGGGGATAGTTCAATTGGTGATATTTGTTATCCATGACATGCTCACATATAGGTTCCACATTTATGCCTAGCTCATTTCTCTTTTGGAAAATTATGATACCTTGATTAAAAATTTCATCTGGTCAAGAAATGCGGACTTAAAGAAGCTAATGACATTTGCTTGGTCCAAAGTTTGTTCTCCCACCCAGGAATGGGGTGCGCTCTCTATATGCTATTAATGATTCCGCCATGACTAAACTAACTTTTGACTTACTCTCCTCAAGAGGGCAATGGGTAAATTTCATTAGAGCCAAGTTTTATAAAAGAAACATCTTAGTTTCTTATCATGTGAGGTCCTCTCTTTGCCCCGCCCTGTGTGCCAATATTTCTACTGTTCTTTCGAACTCCACTTGGAATATTGGTAATGGTACCCTTATTTATTTTTGGACTGACAAATGGCTTTTTAAGCCACTTTCCTTGATTTTTAGTTTTCCTTTGCAGGTTCAAAAGTTGTTGACACCGAAGGTTAGTGATTATATCATTGACTTCAACTGGAATTTCCCTACTGAGCTTCAAGTTTGGTGCCCATCAATCTATGAAGAAATTATCAGTCTCTCTATTCCTCGCTTCGAAGTGGAAGATACTATAGCTTGGGAACATTCTTCTTCAGGTATGTTATTTTCTAAAGACGCTTTTGAGTTTCTCAATTCTAAATTTGTGGTTGTCTCTTGGGCGAAGGAGGTCTGGAGATTGTCTGTTCCTCCTCCAAAACTGCTTCTATTATGGAGAGCTGCCCATGACTGTTTTCCTACTGATGATAACTTCAAAAAACAGGGTTGTACTATGGTCTCTGTTTGTTGCCATTGTGGTAAGAATAAAGAAACTACCAAACATCTGTTTCTAAGTTGTCCTTTTGCTCAAATTTTTTGGCAATGACTTCTATATTCTATTAACTGCTTTTTTTGATAAGGTTACAACGTAACAAGACAAAAAGAAACAAAAAAAGAACCTAAGTGCTTAGCTTATCTAAAAGAAGCAAGGACTCAACCCTAGGAGGAGGATTACTCCAGGTAGCAGAGCTTGAAGCATGAGCACCTTCTTTAGCAATGAAATCAGCAACTCTATTATGCTCTCCTAAGATATGAACCACTTGGGCGACACCACACAACTCTATTATCCCCGTAATATGCATTAGGATTGAATCATAACAATGAAGGTTATGAGCGTCACGAAAGGAGATGAGGGACACAACCTCCAAACAATGACAATTACACATAAAATCTTTGTAACCCAAGTTATAACATAGATTGATCCCAAAGAATGGCTCGTAATTCCGCTAGTAGAGCATCACCACCATCCTTAAAATGAGTGAAGCCTGTAACCTAATTACCATCAGTTCCACATACAACACCACCCGCACTGAAACAGGAAGTACCATCGCGAAAACTTCTATCAATTGCTTTATTGATACTTCTAGTATTTTGTCTCTTTTATCTATGTTGAATGGATTTTGGAGTGATCAACTCTTGGATGTCTTAGCTGCTGCAATTATTCACGTTCTCTCCAGCATTTGGTTAAGTAGAAATAATCACGCTTTGATAATAAAGCTATTACTCTTCAATCTCTTCTTCATCAGATCAAGATTTCCACTTCTGTATCTGGTTCCTCCTCGCACGGCCACATGTAAAACACTATGACAGAGTTCTCTATTCTAAAATCTTTTTGTGTTAAAGGCAATTCTAAGAAAGCTCAAGATCCTATTCAAGTCGATTGGAAAGCCCCCAATTGTGGCTGGTTCAAATGTAACATTGATGGTGCCTCTAAAGGCTCTCTTGGCTCTTATTCTTGTGGTGGCTTTTTTCGTGACTATAGAACCTCTATCGTTGGTTGTTTTGCATCTTTTTTGGGCAATGGCATTGCCCTTGGTTCTGAGCTTTTGACAGCCATGATAGCTATTGAGATCGCATTTGATAAGGGGTGGCGTAAAATCTGGCTTCAATGTGATTCCTTTTCTGTTAAAAACCATGGCATGGTCTCCTAGAGATTGAGAAATCGTTGGGGAAACGCCTGACTTTGTTCGCATATGAACTTTATTGTCTCTCATATCTTTAGAGAAGGAAAGGGTTGCACAGATAAATTAGTTGCTTTTGATCTTGTTAGTAGAACTTATACATAGTGGGTAAACCAATGAGACCAAACTCCAAGGATAAATCATCTAAATCTCAAAAAAGGAAGACCTTGTCTATACAAACCGGCCCGTGAACACCTCTAGTATAAAGGTAATTGGTTCGAGCAAGAGACCTAGACAAATCAATACAAACCGACCCGTGAACACCTCTAGTCACTAGCTTAGTATCTTCAACTATGACATTACCATTAATTTATTTTTTACTCTAAGGAATCAAATGTGATGTCTTCGTTTACTCTAAATGTTTGAGGGACATCACATTCAATTGCGATCCATTTACCAATTGTTATAATCTGACCATTGTAATACAACAAGTGCCCAACTGACCATTGGGTGTTTTCGAACAGTTTTGTTTATGTAAGAACTAATTCGACCTCAACAGTTGACCTACTTACACAAGAATGCATAGTAGGGGCGATAACATTAATTTATTTACTGACATATAACCTGACATTGATGCGTTAGAGAACGTCTTAGTAAAAACAACCAATTTTTAAAGGTTGATAACCTCAAAAAATATAGGTTTGGAACAAAATTACACAAGTCCAAAAATGTTTTTACACATACTGTCTGTAAGTATATTTCCAAAATTCCTTACAATTATTTTGAAAATATAGTTCGACAAGATTTATTATATAGAGCATCCAGGAGTATATGAAGACAATGACATTTTGGTAGAAAATAGAAACAGAGAAATTGACAGGGTGTAAATAGTTATTTCTGACCCGTCAATCCGTCATACCCAAATCAAAAGGCCAGGACGCGAGCTCACACACATCACTTTTGGGGAGCTTCGTTCAACAGTCAACAACTTCCTTGAAATGGGCTTTGGCTTAGGAATGAAACATGTGTTTGAGTTTTGGCCGAAGATTTTCATACCCCCATATTAGATCACATACACCCCAATTTTCATTTAATCTCAAAATACCCATCAAAATTTACACCATTCCCAGAATTCTGTACTAAACTGTAAATCCGAAACTGTTTTTTTTCTTATTTCCTGGAAATATGCACTAGACATAAATCCAGAATATATATTTGGCTTTCAGATTTATGTCCTAAAACATAATTCCGGATTTTGTAATTTTTTTGACTTCCAGATTTATGTTTTTGACATAAATCCGGAATTAAAAAATAGATTCTGGATTTATGTCAAAAATATAAATCCAAAATTAAAAATGAGGTGTTTTAAAAGAAAATTGACTTTTACCTTCGGACAAAAACCGTCACTAAATGAAAGGTATCTGTTGGTATTATGAAGTAGTTAAACAAATTAATCCTAGATATTTCACATTTAGTGACTCAATTTTTTCTAAAACACTTCCCAACATTAATTTTGAATTCCGGATTTATATTTTTAACAAAAATCCAGAATGTATTTTTTTAATTCCGGATGGAACAAAAATGTGGGGGGGTATGTGTGAAAATTGAAGGGTAAAATTGAAAGTTTGGGTAAAATGGGGGGTATGGGGTCTAAAGAGAGAGGTACAAAAATCGTCAGCCTTGAGTTTTTTATTCAATTTGTTTGGCTTATGAAAAAATACAAGGGTCTTCCACCTTACACCCCACTTTCTTCCTCCCCCACCTCACAACCTCATCAATTGATAGGAAAAACCCTAAACACCCTCACCTATTCCCACCCCATACCACATCTTTCCCAAACACCAAAACAACCCACCTTACACCATTGACGCCCACGTCATCCATGGAGTCACTGTTGCTAGTCGCCCCACTACCACCTGAGACTATCGAGCCACCGTGTCTCCACTCACAACCACCATGAGTCCACTGAAGCTCCAAATAGCAGGTGCAATGCTTTCTAGAAATTAAGTTTCTGGAACACCTATTCGTGATGTGTTGTCTTTTTTCGGAAACTAAGTTTCTGGATGTGTATTTCAGTTACACATCCAGAAATTAGACATGCGGAAACTAAATTTTTGAATATGTAATTGAATTACACTTCCAGATCTTAATTTCTGAAAGTTGAAAATGAGGGACAAAACAAGTCTAAGGTATTCTGGAAATTCAGTTTCCAGACGATAGAGGGTTGTTGCCGGATGTTGGGGGGTGCTCGCCAACTGGTTTTGGGGGTGGGGTGGTTTCACCGTGATCTAGGTTTTTGGGGGGTGGGGTGGGGTGGTGGATGGTGAAATGTTGTGTTACGGAAGGGATAGAGATAAGGGTAATTTTGGTATTTTAAGGAAATAAATGAAGAAGTGGGGTGTGGGGGCAAGAAGGTGGGGTAAGGTGGAACACCCAAAATACAACTCCAGCATCCTTCTAGTTTTGGACCAAAAAAACATTTTAGATGAAAGAATATGGTAAGGCCTGCTCGACACCTAGTGAGACTTATGCAGTAATAAGTAAATCAATTTTTTTTTGACATTATAAGTAAATCAATTTTAATAAATAAAAAAGTTGGACGTCGTAATAGCAACAAGATAATATAGACAAAAAATTCAAGCACCTTAACCATAGTATTTGAATAGCTTTAATAGATAACTTGAGTTGCATAAAAATAAATAGATAGTTTAAGATTTTTTATTAAATAGTCTTTTATTAAGAGCATCTTTAGCAGGGTTCTTAAAATGGGTGAATTAAGTTGATTTTTGTGGGACCAAACTGTCACGTAGGATTTAAGCAATTTATAGTTGACTCAAATAATTTTTACTCCAATGAGAGTTGCTTATAAGAACTATACATGACCCCACTTTTTATATTTTTATTTCTATTTAATTTTATTCAATTTTAATATTAAAAAGTGCGGTCACGCATGCCTATATTCCTGTATCTGTTTCTCACTCACCACCGCTCAACCCCAATTCACTTTCCAAACCTATATTTTTTTGACCAAACTTTCCAAACCTCTATTATAGTAAACTAGTATGCTGCACGGGTATACACAATATTTTTTAATGTAATTTGAAATTAATTTATTAATAATATATATATATATATATATATATATATATATATATATATATATATATATATATTGAAGATGTTTATGATGATGCCATTGTAGTTTTGTTAAAAAAAGAATACACATTTGGAGGTTAATTTATTAGAATACAAATGGTAACCTAAATAATTCTCTAATGATGTATTTAGTTAGGTGAGTTGTAGTAAATTGTGTATAATGTTAGATATGGGCTTTATTTAATAGTAAAAAAAGATGTATTTTTTTATAGTGGTAGAAATTTAATTAAATAAAATTTAAATTTTTATATAAGAAATAGCGTTTTACAAAATTAAGAAAATTGTCTCACCGTTGATTGAAAACCGGTGATTTAATTACTTGACTTATTGTACTATGAGGTCATTATCTTTTTTGAACTTGGCAAACAACAGGCGCATTTATAATTCTAGGTTTTTATAAAGGATGAGCCTGATAAAAAACATTAAAAAAATAGAAATAAAAAAATTACTAAATAAATCATTAGCGCATTTTACAATACTAATGCTAAGATGATTTCTAATGAGACTAACTTTAGAAATTATATGTACTTCCTTTAAAAAAGTAGTTATATCTATCATTTGTTTGATAGTACGAAATAGCATATGAAGGTGCCGGTGACGCGGTTGGATGAAAATCTTCTGTTGTTGATAAAATAATTGTCACTTGCGTACGTTCTAATCTGGTAAGCAAACGTGTCTGCACATAAAGAGAAGGCTAACGTGTCTGCACAACCAACCTATATAAGTAAAACAACACAAATCAATTTATTCAATTCCTTTTGAAGAAATAATTCATAAATGAAAGAGAAAATTGTAGAAACAATTCATAAAAACAGCCAAAAGTTAAGGAAGCTACTACAAACAAAATAGAATGCACTATCCTATTCATGAAATGAATATCTGAATCTTGCATAAGGAAATGTTTATAGGGAGTAAAATATAGTGAAAATGTTGCAATTTTACCGAGGTCTCAACTTCTCTTTAGTGATAAGGTAGAGTCCACATCATCAACACTCTGTGCATATGAACAATCAGATCCATTTGACTTGACAGCCCCATCATGATTATTTTCATTCATAGCCTTGCAATGGGAGTTTGTCTCGCTTGATTCTTGCTCCCTATCTAATTGTAAGATCAATGTTGAATAAAATAATAGACACTATAATATAAAAGACTAACCTTCTATACAAACCTGAGTTTCGTTCTTGGTATTCGGCACTGCACTGTTACCTGCAAATATAGTTATTCAAAAAGAATATTCTGGCAGCTATCTTATAAGAGAAAGAAGTGAAGAGCCAATAGTATGATATGCGATCATAGTATATTTACAGGTCATGATTCACCACTCCACCATTTTCGGTAAAATTGAATGAAAATTAAGTTGAGAAAATAAGCGAAAAACTATGCCATCATCATCATGTTGTGTGATGTTGGTAAATACATGTCACAAATATCCAACTCATATAAGGTGAGACCAGAACTCTCATCTTAGAGGATAAAATACGAAGCAAAAGTGTACACACGCGTATATATCTACTACATACTTATGTTTGTAACTATGTATCTACACACAACACATATTACTATTTAGAGGTATTACGATTTGTCCAAAAGCACTTCATAAAGTGAAATGGAAACATCACTCTAACATAGTTCATAAGTAAAGGAAATGTGTGAAGAAGACCATTCTATATATTTTTTTGCATCAACAATAATGTGTGATTTCCATGGTCGTCCGATGGTTGCACTTATTCGGCGGGGTTGAAAGTGGAATAGCATCATCTGAAATAACTGGTCATATTAAGAGCTGCCTCTCCCAGGATGTCGGATCTTGATGATCCCTACAAAGTGATAATATTAATTTGATAATCCAAACCGAGAAAATTTAAACTAATAAAGCTGGTTATGATGAAGGAACGGCAAAAGGTATCATACCAGCGTAATAAGAATGAAGCTTTGAGAGTACTCTCAATTTTTATGTAGTTTTCAAATACTGTGTAATTCCCAGATCCGTTTTTTTTTTCTTTTGTATTTGATATTGTAATAACAAATTAATTTGGATCCACAAAATTAGACACTCATTTATCACTGATTCCAAATTACCTACTGATGATCTTTGATTCCTATTATTGAAATACTGCCTGCAGATTGCAACTTGCCAGCAAAAGGAAAACTCGCAATCTCAAATGAGAGCTGTGGATATTATTAGCCGCAATTTTGGCGCATGTGAGCCGTGGATATTAGTAGCCGCAATTTTGCCGCATGTGAGCCGTGGATATTAGTAGCCGCAATTGTGGTGCATGTGAACCGTGGATCTTGGAAATCAGCACTGAGGGTTAATTTTTCTTGGAGCCGCAATATTATTTGATCTCAGCCGTTGAGGGTTAATTTATTTAATTTGATTAATTTATTTCTATATTTGGCGCGGAAATTTGGTTAAATCTGGCCCGTTCTCATCATCATAAGGCCCAGAATGCATGATTTATATTTGTTTGAGCCGCTTTATTAAGGATGAATTTTTTTTTAAAAATAACAACCGCAATTTAAATGAATGTGAGCCGTTCAGATTGTCCAATAATGTAACGTTTATTTAGAGCCGTTCAGATTGATCAAAATGCTGAGTTGGACGCCAAGTTATCAAAAACGGGTGACGTGGAATTATGTCATCAATGACGTAATATTTTTTGTCTGGTGATGTGTCTGTCATTCATGGTTTATAATATTTTTTTTTGATTTAGGACCATTGCTGGCTACCCACGGAGTGTCCCAACGCTTTCAACGAAGGACTAATCTCCGCTTGCTACTTGCGGCAAGGATTTCGCTGGCCAACACGCCTTTTTTAACGTGGGTGGGAATCGAACCCGGGAGCAAACCGGATCGACCCCCACTACGTAGCTCAGGGTAGCCCGACCACTGGGCTAAACGTGTTGGTTTCATGGTTTATAATATATATATATATATATATATATATATATATATATATATATATATATATATATATATAAGATGTTTCACAAATATATTTTATTATTATGAATGAAATAATAAAACCACATACTTTATTATTATGAATAGGGGAAGAGACAAGGCACCGAGTGTTTGCCAGGCCTTGAGCCTTGCGCTTTCACGTGATGAACACTAGCTTTTATGGCCACAGTAAAACCTCTATAGTCTAAAGCTGAAGATATTAAACGTAGAGAGAGAGAGAGAATTACTTTTTTTTTCGTATTTTATTTATGTAAATTTTATCATTTTTTGAATTAAAAAATTGAAGAAAATGGCATAGTTATCGGTGACTAAATTGTTATCGACAACTAAGTTTTGTGGCCGCACTTGGCCACGTAGGACAGCTTTAGCGCTGATTTCTTATAGTAGCCGAATCTTAATATTAGTTGCCGCAATTAAGCTACCGCGCTAAAGATGCTGGCTTTCCGTTTTTACCCGGATCTCATGTAGTCACAAGTCACAACAAATATCTTGTTCGTAATTGCATCTAAAAGGCCTAATACTCTTACTACTACTACTACTCGATGTCACAATTACAAAAGTCTAAAATTAACACACACCTAATTTTAGTCGACTCTTAAAAGACCTATGCTCTAATGAAGTGCTAAATTGCTCAAAGAACACACCATTGTGTACAAATTTAGATCAATAAGTATATATATATATATATATATATATATATATATATATATATATATATTGTAAATATATCTTAATCTTAAAAATACGAACGTACCATCCAAAGAAAAAGTCCAGTGCTCGACTTGCAGCCTTCGTATCAGCAACACTTTTAGAATATGGTTCAATAACATATTTTGAGGAGGCCACATAAACATGTCAATTCTCAGGCCGTAGGCCATCAGTGAACGACAGCGTTCAATAACATACAAGAAAGCGGAAATAAATACATAACGCTAAAGACAAAATGTCTTGATACACAGATAACAATGAAAGATATAAACTTAAGCATATAGCTAAGTCTTCAGCAACCATCCGAGTACCACCTACTCGTGCCTCTTGGATCTCCACTTTCCCTGTTTATCTGTAAAACCGCAACATATAAAGAATGAGATACAATCTCAGCGAGTTCTACCGAGACCCCTATCTACGCTCTTGGTCCAATTACGAATCCTTTTAATTTTAACACGACACCGACTGCACACTTTGCTAATCCCGGTGAACCATGTGATAGAATTCGGACTCAATACGACACCGACTGCACACATTGCTAATCCCGGTGAACCATATGATAGAATTCTAATTCAGTACGACACCGACTGCACACATTGCTAATCCCGGTGAACGTAACACATAACCTTTAACATAACACCGACTGCACACACTGCTAATCCCGGTGAACCCCCTTACCAATAGTACTTTCCCTAATGGTATACGGGCCTAGGGTAAGGGATCATGACTTCCCCGCCTAGTATGTTAACCTCGTGGGTCGTCACCCACACTTGATATAATATAGGGTAAAATATGTTTTTAGTCCCTACAAAATCGGCTCCTTCTAAGTTTAGTCCCTACATTAACGAAATAGGCGTTTTGGTCCCTACATTTTTTTTTCCGTTTTCATTAATAGTCCCTGTCGTTAAATCCATTTGATTAGGCAACGGAAATGTGACGTGGCTGTTACACGAGGAATTTTTTATGTACGTGGCTTTTTTTATTTAGGGTAAAATATGTTTTTGGTCCCTACAAAATTGGGTCATTCTAAGTTTAGTCCCTACATTAACGATTGGGCTAACAGAATCATGACTGTACATGCCACGTGGACATTTTAATTGATGTGGGTAGATATATAAATTATATCAAGTATAGGAAAGGCCCAAAGCGGGTAGATATATAAATTATATCAAGTATAGGAGAGGCCCAAAGCGGGTAGATATATAAATTAAATCAAGTATAGGAGGCGACCCAATGCGGGTATTATTCAGGAGACGGCCCAATGCGGGTATTATACATGCCACGTGGACACCACATCAATTAAAATGTCCACGTAGCCCAATCAGCAACATTTAACGTCAGGGACTAATAATGAAAACAGCAAAAAAAGATAGGGACCAAAACACCTATTTCGTTAATGTAGGGACTAAACTTAGAATGACCCAATTTTGTAGGGACCAAAAATATATTTTACCCTAAATAAAAAAAGCCACGTAGATAAAAAAAATTCCACGTGTAACAGCCACGTCACATTTCCGTTGCCTAATCAGATGGATTTAACGACAAGGACTATTAATGAAAACGGAAAAAAAATGTAGGGACCAAAACGCCTATTTCGTTAATGTAGGGACTAAACTTAGAAGGAGCCGATTTTGTAAGGACTAAAAACATATTTTATCCTATATATATATATATATCCACCCGCATTGGACCGGCTACTAACTCGATATAATATATATCGTAATTATGACTTGAACATTTAGTTCATTGACATTAAACCGTTACTTGAACATTTAGTTCCACATAACAAACGTATGACGTGTTCGCTCCCGTATACTATTTTTACGGCATTTCGAATTAAACAAAACTTTGCAAACCATTATAAAAACCTTGGAAAACATATTCAAAATCATGGCATTATAAGCCTAATATCATTGGAAAAGGGTTAGGAAAGGATTAGAATAGGATTGGAATCGAACGGGATCGTTTCGGGCAAGTTTGTAAAATTTAGAAAGAACACTGCGCACAGTCCGTGCTCCCAAACGCACGGGTCGTGCGCCTTGTAATGCATTTTGGAAAACAGAAACAGAACGGGACGCACGGTCCGTGCGCCTGGGACGCACAGGTCGTGCCCTTTTGACAGCATTGAGTTTTTATCCCGTTTTCGCATTTTTCGTCGTTCCGATCAAATCCGATACCTGTTCCAGTCCAGTCCCAACATAAAAACAGTCCAAAAACATATTTAAACAACATTGATCACCATCAAATCATCGCTCATCGATCACAAACACAAACGTAAACAATTTTATCGTTTATGTCAAAATACGCTAGTTTTTCAAATATTGGTTTTCAAGACTAAAATTCGACACTTCGAAATTCTCAATCAAAACCTAAACGTGAGTAAAACTCACCCTTGACGCGAGAGCGACGGTTGAACCGAAATCACCGAAATCTCAAAAATCCCCAAACGAACCCTAGAATCACCAATTCGCTTCCAACTCCGAATTGAGCTTCAATCCACGTTCAATCTGCCTTAGGTTCGCTTCTAATCACTCCTAAGCATCAAAAATCAAATCAAATTCGAAATCACCACACCCTAACACTTCAAATTCGAAATTCAAGGGGGGATGAAAATAGAACTTTAGCTCACCTAGCTTAGAGGAATGGAAGGAGAAGCAAGGATGATGATGATGATGAAGCTTGGAGGTGATGGGTGGTGACCTTCTTCTTCTTCTTCTTTCTTCTCTTCCTTCTTTTCTCCTTTTCTCTCCTCTGTCTCGCTGCCTTTCTTTCTTTTCTTTCTTTCATATATATACACACACACACACACACACCACATATATATATATATATATATATATATATATATATATATATATATATATATAAGTGGTAATATGGTCAAAGACCATATTGCCCTTATTCCGTATCATCTGGTTAGCGATCCTAAGACAACCGATAATTAACTTTAGCACTCAATAAATTTACCAATCAAGTACTAAATTAATTCAATTGGGGTAACATCCAAATAATCTGGTTAATTATTTTGGGGATGTTACATTACTCCCCAACTTGAAAGAATTTGGTCCTCAAAATTGAATAAAACATACCTTGAGAGAATAGATATGGATATCGAGTCCGCATGTCGTCCTCCAATTCCCACGTAGCTTCCTCGGTGGAAAAACCATCCCAAACCACTTTGACAATGCGAATTGTTTTCGTCCGAAGCGCTTTCTCGCCACGTTCCATGATGTAACTAGGATGAGGTTGGAAAGACAGGTCCGGTCGGAGGTCAATTGTCTCGAAATTCAATGGCTGACCCGGATCGGGAATGTACTTTCGCAATTGAGACACATGGAATACATCATGGAGATTGGACAATGGTGGAGGCAAAGCAATACGGTATGCTACCGGCCCAAACTCTAACGACCTTCTTCTTTTATTAGCATAACTCTTTTGCCTACTCTGGGCAGCTTTCATTCTTTCTCTAATTTTTCGAATCTTTTCAGTAGTTTCATGAACCATATCAGGTCCTAACAATTGGTTCTCGCCGACGTCCCACCAACATAACAGAGTTCTACACTTCCTTCCATATAAAGCTTCAAATGGGGCCATTCCAATACTGGAATGATAACTGTTGTTGTAGGAGAACTCTACTAACGGAAGATGGTCCTCCCATTTCCTTCCGTTATCGAGCACAGAAGCCCGAAGCATATCCTCTAAAGTTTAGATAGTTCTCTTTGTCTGTCCATCCGTCTCCGGGTGATAAGCTGTACTAACAAATACCTTAGTCCCCAAGGCTTCATTCAAAGCCTTCCAAAAACGAGAAGTGAATTTTGGATCTCGATCTGATACAATACTGGTAAGAACCCCATGTAATCTTACTATACTCTTCAGATATTCCTCAGCTAATTTGTATACCTTACTGGTCGAACGAACAGGGATAAAATGAGCTGATTTAGTTAACCGATCCACAACCACCCAAATGGAGTCGTTACCGGCTTGGGACCTTGGCAATGCCATGACAAAATCCATAGAAATGTCTTCCCATTTCCACACTGGCATGCCGAGTGGCCGCAACAGACCAGCAGGCTTTTGATGCTTTACCTTAACTCTCTGACAAGTTAAGCATCGAGATACAAATTCTGCGATTTCAAATTTCATTCCATGCCACCAATACATTTGTTTTAAATCTCTATACATCTTGGTAGATCCAGGATGTACAGAATATAGACTTCGGTGAGCTTCCTCTAACACTTGCCTTTTAATATCTACATCATCGGGCACACAAATTCTACCGTTGAAGCAAATAACTCCATCACTATCTTCGGTAAAATCTGGCAACCCTTTTTGTGATTGCAGCTTCACATCAATTTCCCGTGCTAAGCGAATAGAATCCCTTAAGGAACTAGAGATCCTTATTTGGCTCAACACTAATCTGTTCCTTCTTTGCTTTGCATTCAAATTCAAGTCTCTATAAAGACTCTAACAATTCCATTTCATGTATCATTAACTCTGCCATGTGAATGGATTTCCTACTCAGCGCATCAGCTACAACATTGGCCTTTCCTGGATGATACTTCAAATCGAAGTCATAATCCTTTAGAAATTCTACCCATCTCCTTTGCCTGTTATTCAGTTCCTTTTGATCAAACAGATATTTTAGATTTTTGTGATCACTAAAGACTTCGAAACGAGACCCATACAGGTAATGTCTCCAAATCTTCAGTGCATACACAATAGCTGCCAACTCCAAATCATGAGTCGGATAATTCTCTTCATGAGTCTTTAATTGCCTGGATGCATAAGCTACAACTCATTGATTCTGCATGAGAACGCATCCTAAACCCTTCCCAGAAGCATCGCTGTAAATTTGGAATTCCAAAGACGGATCCGGAAGAATCAGGATTGGAGCAGATGTCAACCGAATTTTCAACTCTTGAAAACATTCTTCACAATCGGCATCGCATGTAAACGGCTGAGCCTTACGAGTTAACAGAGTAACTGGGAGAACTAACTGTGAGAACCCTTGAATAAATCTTCTATAGTACTCGGCTAGACCCAAGAAACTTCTGATCTCTGTGAATGATGATGGTCGCTCCCAGTTTAACACAGCTTCCACTTTACTGGGATCCGCAGCAACTCCCGATTGGGAAATCACATGTCCCAAAAACTTTACCTCAGGCATCCAGAAATCACACTTCAAGGGTTTTGCGTACAACTTATTTTCTCGGAGTACATTTAGAACAATGCGGAGATGTTGAACATGCTCCTCGATGGTCTTCGAGTACACCAAGATATCATCGATGAAAACGACTACGAACTGATCCAGGTACGTGTGGAAGACTCGGTTCATGTAATCCATGAATACCGCTGGAGCATTAGTCAAACCGAAGGGCATCATTACGAATTCGTAATGTCCATACCTAGTACGGAAAGCTGTCTTCGGAATATCTAAGGCTCTAACCTTTATTTGATGATAGCCCGACCTTAGATCAATTTTTGAAAACACCACAGCACCTCGAAGTTGATCAAGCAAATCATCTATCCTTGGCAAGGGATATTTATTCTTGATCGTCACCTTGTTGAATTGTCGATAATCAATGCACAATCTCATGCTACCATCTTTTTTTTGACTAGCAACACCGGAGCACCCCATGGAGAAGCACTCGGTCGAATAAACTTCTTTGATATCAACTCTTCAAGTTAGGATTTCAATTCCTTTAATTCTAAAGGAGACATTCGATAAGGGAAAATATTGATCCTGTGCCAGGAACCAATTCAACTCCACGGATTCAGAGGCGAAATTGATAGTTCGCTTGGCACAATCGATTGTAACATGATTTGCAGTCATCCAATTCATACCCAGAACGATATCCATACTTCTCATAGGCAGACAAATAAATTCCACTACAAAATTTTTGTCTCCTATGACAAGTAGAAAATTTTCACACAAGGATTGGGTCTGGACACGACCCTTAGCAGCAGTAAATATAGTTATTGGCTCGGACAGCGGAGATAACGCTAGTCCCAATCGATCCACACATGATTGATCTATAAAACAGTGGGTTGCACCCGAATCATATAATATACTGACAGAGTTGTTGAATCCCGTACCCCTCAGTAAATTGTCACTAGGTGTGATGGTCTGAGCATCCAGAGTGTTGACTCGTCCCTGCCTAGGAGCATATGTTGTTCCTTTGAAAGCCTTCTTGGGTGGGCACTCATTTGCATAGTAGCCCTCTTCGTTACAATAATAGCACCGGTTTGGCCTTTGCCGACAATCACCCTGATGATATCTTCCACAAGTGACACACTTGCGGAACTTCGGTGAATCAAAGGATCGTATTTTGCTTTCCTTTATAATTGTTTCCCTTGAATTGTCTGCTTGGAGTGGAAGATTCGGCCATTTTCTTCTTACCCTTCCAATAATCTTTTCTTTTGGCATACATTTTACTCAGATCCTCCTCGGCAACATATGCTTGTTGCACTAAGGCAGGATAGTTGACCATAGTATAAGAACTAAGGCCTTGGCCTACATCAGCTCGGAGACCCTCTTTGAACATTTGCATCTTCCACCTATCATTTGGGGCATAGCTCCCCAATTCATAGAACTGTGACAGTCTTTCAAATTTCGCCGCATTTTCCCCAACTGACATATCACCTTGTTTGAGGTTCACAAACTCTGCATGCTTGCGCAGTCTTTTCACCGAAGGGAAATATTGTCCCAAGAATAATTCTTTGAAGTTGTCCCAAGTGAGGGGAGTTCCTTGTATTTCCCTCATTTCACGTGCATTATTACACCAGGTGTGGGCATCTTCATCAAGGGCATTTGCCGCACAAATTACCTTTTCTTCTTCACCACATTGCAAGGTTCGGAAGATTCTCTCCATTGCATCGATCCAATAGTGAGCAGTCATTGGGTCAGATCCACCCTTGAAAACCGGAGGATTCATCTTTTGAAATCGGAAGTATGTCCTGTTAGGATCTTCTTGATAAGGTTGGATATTTGGCTGCTGCAGATCCATTTGATGATGCTGCATTTGCAACATATCCTGCATCATCTTCTGCTGATTCTCAATCACCTTCTACATCCATTCAAAATGTGGATCAACAGGAGGAGGGTTTCCTCTACCTCTTCTGGCCATGATTCTGCGAAATATGCACAAAGTATTAAGTTGATCAAGCTCAATGTCAGATGGCATATTAAGAAAATCATAACTGAAGGAAGTAAAAGACTCCAGCATCTAAGTCCGACTAGGTCAAAATGCTCTGATACCAACTGTAACACCTCAGTATTTCTAACTAGTAGAAATGCCTAAGTGCACCATCTTAATACATCAGAGATATTATTTCCTGTCTAGATACTGAACACCACTATAAAATTTATCACTGAATAACAAAACAGTCTTAAACATAAATTAAAGGCTAAATAGCACTTTTGGTCCTTTATGTTTGCTCCAGATTTCACTTTGGTCCTTTATCTTTTTTTTGGTCCGTTTTGGTCCCTCATGTTTCATTTTCGTTTCATTTTGGTCCCTCACGTTAGTTTTGGTTAACAGACGCCACGTTGGCAGTTAACTGCTGACATGGCGTCTCAAATTCATTAAATGACGTGGCGAATAAATTAGTTTTTAATTCTAAATTCAGATTTTTAACTTAAAACAAAACTGAAAAATGAAATTAACAAAATATAATAAAACTAAAAACATTAAATATAATAAAACTTAAAACAAAACATAATTCTTCAAAAAAACAACAACAACATCTCCTCTGGTTCCAGATCTACTTCTTCAACAACAATAATTCTTCAACAAATAAAACAATAACAAAAGCAACAATTCTTCAACAATAACAACAATTCTTCAACAACAAGAACATCTCTAGAAAAACTACCGATTCATCAACAACAACAACAAATCTGAACAACAACAACAACAAATCTGAACAACAAAACACCCACAAAACGAAGAACAAAACACCCACAAATCAGAAGAACAAAACACCCACAAAACAAGAGAGAAGAGGAACGATTTTTCCAGATCTGAATCAAAACGAAACGGAATTGAATCAAAACGAAACGGAACTGAATCAAAAAGGATCTGGGATGTCTCATTGTTTGTGTTCTCTGTTGATGCTCATTTGTTTCATTTTAGTCCTCTCTGTTTTAACTTGGTTTCATTTTGGTCCCTCTCATTGTTTGTGTTGTTTCATTTTGGTCCCTTTCAGATCTGAAAAAGCTAAACAATCAGAATCTTCATCCTCATCATGTTTGCAGGTGTTGCGCCCGAAAAAGTCCCCGAGGGAGAACCTTCCTCGTTCACAACTTTTCCTAAGACAATGAAGCCGCCACCAATATTTATTAAGGAAAATATTAGGAAAACCTTTTTTGGAAAGCGATTGGTCTTGCGAAACTAGAGAATAGGGTTCGGGGGTCGGTTATGCGCAGGGAAGGTGTTAGCACCCCACACGTCCTCTCTACTGAGAGGGAACCTTTAATTAAATGTGTGGTTTTTAGTGTGTTGACTTGAAAATACTTAATTTTGCCTCTCTACTTCTTATTGAAAAAAATCTTAATGAAAATCTTTATTTATTATGAAAAAGGGGGAAAAATGGTTTTTTAGAAAAAAAAGTGCTTGACGGGACATGGCCCGCTCCTACGTATCTCCAGGTGCGATGGAGAACTCAAAGCTACGTAGTTCTTCTGTGTAGAAAATGTTTGTGGGTTGGTGTTTTTTAATGTAGGGGTTTTAGGACTGTGTGATCTGTGTTGGAGGACCACTGGGGGTCTGAAGGGCCGCTGGGGGCTGAAGGAGCGCTGGGGCTCTGAAGGACCACAGTTCACTTATCCTAAAACGATGATTAACCCGGCCGTACGACCGACTTAATCCCCTACTTTGAAAATAAGATTTTTGATTTTTGAAAGAGATGTGTTTGTATTTTTTATTTAGAAATTATTTATTTTTGCGCTTGACAGGGGCGTGGCCCTGCTCCTACGTATCTCCGGGTGGAGAATCAAAGGCGACGTAGTTCTAGGTTCTTTTGAAAATAATTGTTGAAAACTTATTGTGAAAATGATTTTTATTTGTTATGCTTGACGGGATGTGACCCGCTCCTATGTATCTCCTGGTGGAGAATCAAAGCTACGTAGTTCTTTTTTCTGAAAAAGGTTTTTGTTTTTATCTTTTTATGAAAATTGAGCTTTCATGATGATCAATTGAGCAAAGGCTCCAAGTGACCACCATTAGCACTCCATAGCTAATAATCATGCAAGCAAAGGCTTCGCAGGGCTACTAACAAAGTTTTGGTTTAGTGAAAATCTTTAGGAAAATTAGGCATGCATGATGATCAATTGAGCAAAGGCTCCAAGTGATCACCACTAGTACCTCATTGTTAATAATCATGCAAGCAAAGGCTTCGCAAGACTACTAACAAAGTTTTTGATTTAATGAGTTTTCGCAATTGGGTTGATTCTTATTTAGGGAAAAGAAAATCTGTTATTTGGGAAAAAATAAATTTATTTAGGGGAAAGAAGCAAAATTTAAAAAAGAGAAACAGGGGGGTGCAGTAGTAAAATAAGGGTGTAAGTAAAAAGGGGTGTATTATAAAATCTGGGGTGTAAACAGTGAGCCCAGCTTGTTTTCGCAAGCTGGGCTGCGCTCCAAAAATCATGGGCTTCAGGGGGTGTGCGTGAATCAAAACACAGGGGTGTGAAACTGAATCTGATTATTAAAAATTAAAATAAAATAAAATGGGAAATGGGAAGAGGTATAAAGGAAAATTAGGTTTTTTGGAAAACCTAATTCATTTCTCTCTCAAGTCTCAGCTGCGCCGCGCCTTCTCCTAATCCCCCCTAACCCTAATTTTCTGATCTTCCCTCTCGCCGCCGTTCACCGTGTGCGACGCCTCTCCCCTCCCCCATTGCGCCGTCTCCTTTCTCTCCACCGCGCCATTCAACCCTCAACCTCTACTCCTCTTCTCTGTGCGCCGTTCAGCCCTCTTCTCCCTAGCTCTGTTTTTCTTCCTTTCACCACCGCCACTCCCCTCTCCTCGCCGTCGCTTTTCTCCCTCAAAACCTAGCTTCGATTTTCCCCCTTACTCACCGACCCTCGCTTCCTTTCTCTCTAAATTTCCGCTCTCTTCTCTCCTCTCTTACCTACTATGGTGTGCGACGGTGCTTTCTATGGTGGTCATAGTGGTGTTCGCGGCAGTCACGATATGGGGTTTTGGTACGGTTGGGGAGATGGATCGTGGTGGCTGAGATGGCCGTGGTGTGGTTTTGCTGCTGGGCGGTTGTTCGGTGGCGTTTTTTTGACAGTGGTGGTGGTCGGTTATGGCGACGGGAAGGATGAGGGTTGACGGTGCTTGGGGCGAACGGCCACCGTCTACGGTGGCCGGAACTAGTGGGTAAGGCTACGGCTCCTCTTGTCTTTTTTTATTATTTTTTTTTATATTTTCTATATTTTCTCTTCATTCTTCTAATCTGATTGCCCTTCTCTTTTTTTTTATATGTTGTTTTTTGCTTTTCCTGGGATTCACGGCCAACGGTGACAGGAGGGACAACACTGAGCCTTACGGTGGTGCTTGCTGATGGTGACGACGTGATTGGGGAGGACGACCGCCGTCTACGGTGGTCGGAACTAAAGGGGGTAAGCTTCAGTTCCTCCTGCTTTTACATTTTCTCTTTTCTTATTTTGTTTTCTCTGTTTTGATTTCTGCTATATCTGTTTCTGGATTTCTTTGTATTTGCTGTCCTATTCCAATTCCAAATTTAAGACCTAAACCGAATTTGGGGTATGATTTTGGCCTTCTGTTTTTTGATTTTTTTACCTACAAGTGTGATAATTTAAAAAAAACTAATCTATTTACTGTCCTGATCTGCTTGTGATCAAACTAATCTGTTCATGTTTTTTTTTTTTTTAAAAAGGATTTAATCTACTTTCAACACTAATATTCACATTTTTAAAACTAAACTATTCTAGTTAACAGAATATAGTTATATACAAGAGTAGAAGCTAACTAACCTGTTCTCCAGCTTCTGATCTTCCTTCTCTTATTGCTCTGCTACCTTTGGGTTTCTGCTGCTGCTGCTGAACCACTACTACTTCTGTTTTAGAACTTTGTGATTAGGATTCCAATGTGGAACCCTATTTTTCACTCTGATTTTCTCTCAATTCTCGTCTCTGATTTTCTGTCTGTGAATTGTTGTCTAGATTTGTTTTTATAGGCAGAAATTCGGTTTAGGCCATTAAAAAACGATTCTGACCTGATTTTGTTTCCATTTCAGGTTTTGGCCAGCTCAAGGAGAAAACTTTCTCAGCAAGATTAGGGTTGGAACAAAGACTTGCTCACCAAGGAGCATATGGGCAGCTGCTGCTTTCGTTTTCTAATTTTGTTGTAATTTTCGTTTTTTCCTATTTTTTTGTATTTTTGGTTATTATTTTGGTATTTTTTAGTATTATCATTTTTGTATTTTTTTGGACATTTGGACTCCTAAACACTATTAAATTGTAAATAAACAATAAATAGAATTTTTTTGCCATTTTTTGATATTATATTGCTTAAATAAATTATATAAACAAAATAAGATTAATAACAAGAAAAAGGAGTCGGGCCAAATACAAAGACAAGAACGGGCCAGACTAAACAAATACGCTAAAACGAGGCCCAAAAAATAGAAAAATGGGCCTGTTAACTAAAAGCGCTAAAAATTAACTTGGAATTGCATTCTTAGGCCCGAATTGAAACGACAAGCCCAATCGCGAGAAAAATGACTTTGGTAGTCTCAATTAGGTTCGACTAAATCCAAATACAAAGATTAAATTGAAGAATGCACGAAACGACCGATCATTCGCGTGCATGGCTTATTTAAAACAACGGTATTTCCATTTAGTTGAACAGGGTAATTGAGATTGGCTAGGATTAGTAACTGAGACGCCATACTGATAATTCTCGCAATCACGCGACTTCAAAACACGGTTTAAGTAAAATAAACGACTAAAACTAGAAAACGGACAAAATTGGGGTATAACAGCAGGTACAAATCCAGAAATGCAATCAGAACGATGGAAAACGAAAATGAAATTGCTGGAAAACGAAATGAAATCGCTGGAAAAGGAATCGAAAACGAAGTTGCTGGGAATGAAACTCGAAACCCATTTACTATTGTTGCTGGAAATCAAAATGGTGTTGTTGTTCTTGGAAATCGAAACGACGGAAACAAAATTGTTGGTGTTGTTCGGTTTGTATTGTTGCTGCAAACGTGATTCCTGCAAACGTGATTCCAATTGTTCATGGCCTATTATTTCTGCAAACGTGATGAGGTTGAAGATGATGATTTAATTGTTATTAGTTTTGTTTTAATGTTATTAGTTTTTTTGTTTATCTGTTATTAGTTTTTATAATTTAAAAAACTTAATTGATTATGTGTAATTTGATTTACAATTAAATAAAACATTTAATGGACGCCACGTCAGCAGTGAACTGCCAGCGTGGCGTCTGTTAAAAAAAACTAACGTCAGGGACCAAAGTGAAACAAAAATGAAACGTGAGCGACCAAAACGGAACAAAAAGAAGATAAAGGACCAAAGTGAAATCTGGAGAAAACATAAAGGACCAAAAGTGCTATTTAGCCTAAATTAAATAAGACCATGTCAATTCTCAGACCATAGGCCATCAGTGAATTAGAGTGTTCAATAACATACAAGAAAGCGGAAATAAATACATAACGCTAAAGACAAAATGTCTGGATACACAGATAATAAGGAAAGATATAAACTTAAGCATATAGCTAAGTCTTCAGCAACCATCCGAGTACCACCTACTTGTGCCTCTTGGATCTCCACTTTCCCTGTTTATCTGTAAAACCACAACATATAAACAATGAGATACAATCTCAGTGAGTTCTACCGAGACCCCTATCTATGCTCTCGGTCCAATTAAGAATCCTTTTAATTTTAACACGACACCGACTGCACACATTGCTAATCTCGGTGAACCGTGTGATAGAATTCTGACTCAATACGACACCGACTGCACACATTGCTAATCCCGGTGAACCGTATGATAGAATTCTAATTCAATACGACACCGACTGCACACATTGCTAATCCCGGTGAACCGTACTACCAAACCTTTTCACGTACCATCGACTGCACACATTGCTAATTCCGGTGAACGGAACACATAACCTTTAACATAACACCGACTGCACACACTGCTAATCCCGGTGAACCCCCTTACCAATAGTACTTTCCCTTGTGGTATACGGGCCTAGGGTAAGGGATCATGACTTCCCCGCCTAGTATGTTAACCTCGTGGGTCGTCACCCACACTTGATATAATATATATATATATATATATATATCCACCCGCATTGGGTCGGCTACTAACTCGATATAATATATTTATCGTAATTATGACTTGAACATTTAATTCATTGAGATTAAATCGTTACTTGAACATTTAGTTCCACATAACAAACATATGACGTGTTCGCTCCCGTATACTATTTTTACGGCATTTCGAATTAAACAAAACTTTGCAAACCATTATAAAAAGCTTTGAAAACATATTCAAAATCATGGCATTATAAGCCTAATATCATTGGGACGCACGGGTCGTGCGCTTTTGACAGCATTGAGTGTTTATCCCGTTTTCGCATTTTTCGTCGTTCCGATCAAATCCGATACCTGTTCTAGTCCAGTCCCACTACCCAAAAACAAAGCTTCAACAGCGCTTCTGTCGCGGCGGTTACTGTAACGCCCAAATAATTTAATTATTTATTTAATTAAATTATTTAGGTAATTTATTGGTATAGTTATATTAAAATAATTATACGGTGTTTTATGTAAATCAGGGAGTGGTGTTTAGTAATTAAGCTGAGTAGGAGTCGGGGGCCCGTGATCCAAGAGCCCAAGGGCCTATGCGCATGAAGGAGAGTATTGGCTAGGGTTTTGGTCATTAGCGCATTTTTGAGAAAGAAAGAAAGAAAGTTGCGAAGAGAGGAGAGAAAGGGGACGGCGCGCACCAATGAGGAAGAAGAGAGGAGCTTTGTTGCGGTGGTTCTTCGGAGTTTCGTGCAAGGAGATATCATGTTCGGCAAAATCCAAGGTAAGGGTGGGTTCTATCCTTATAATAGGGTGTATGATGGGGGTTATGTGGGAGGTAGGCTCTATGTCACCCTTATGATGTTGTTGATGATTGATAGATAATTTTTTGGTGATTTTGTACGTATTAGTGATTCATTGTAATTTGGTGTTGGTGATTTATCATGGTGAAAGTCTGAAAAATATGTTCTTAGGCGCCATGGGCGCCATTGGTGATGTTGTGTTTGCATATGTGGTGTTTGATGGTTGTTGCAATGTTGTTGTCTTAGTTGCTGGAAAAGGCGCCCTGTTGCTGGGCGCCATGTCTATGTTGTTGTGCTGTTTTGGTTGCTGGAAAAGGCGCCCTGTTCCTGGGCGCCATGCTTGTGTCTTGTTATGTTGCTGAATGAGGCGCCCTAGGCGCCCAGTGGTGTCCTGGGTTGTTTCTGGATGTTGCTGTGTTGTGCCAGAATTTTCTTGTGTCGCTGGGAGAGGCGCCCTAGGCGCCCAGTAGTGTTTCAGTGTTGTTCCCGTTGCTGAAAACTGGCATCCTAGGCGCCCAGTGTTGTTGTTGTCTTAGGCGCCCTGTTGCTGGGCGCCAAGCCTGATGTTGCTGTTGTTGTCTTAGGCGCCCTGCTCCTAGGCGCCAAGTCAGTTTATATTGCTGTGGAGCCAGGCACCCTGCTCATGGGCGCCATGTCTGGTTGTGTCACTGTTGCACTAGGCGCCCTGCTGCTGGGTGCCAGTTTCTGTCTTGTTGCTGTTGCTGTTTTTCACAAATAATGTTGCTGTCACAGTGAACAAAATGTTGCTGTTTTTCACAAATAATGTTGCTGTCACAGTGAACAAAATGTTGCTGTTTTTCACAAATAATGTTGCTGTCACAGTGAACAAAATGATGCTGTTTTTCACAAATAATGTTGCTGTCACAGTGAACAAAATGTTGCTGTTCTTTTAAAAATAATGTTGTTGTCACAATGAACAAATGTTGCTGTCTTTCAAAAAAAATTGATGTTGCTGTCACTGTTTTTATGTTGCTGTTTTATGGAAAATCACTGTTGCTGTCACCATTTTCATGTTGCTGTTTTTATGGAAAATCACGGTTGCTGTCACTGTTTTCATGTTGCTGTTTTTATGGAAAATCACTGTTACTGCCACCGTTTTTAAGCTGCTGTTTTAAAAGCTACTGTCGCTGTTGCTGTAAATTGGTATTCTTCCTGGTGTTGTCAATTGTCGATGTCTCGGTTTTGTAAAATTGTCGTTGTCATAGATGTTGTAAATTTATTGGTGTCCTTAGTGTCGGTGGTCGTTGGTCAAGTTGTTAAACTGTCCTATAGGTGTAGGTGCATTGGTGATAATTGGTGCTATTGGTGATGGTATAACAGGTGATGTGCCTATTTTATGGGCTAAGGTGAACAGATGATGGGTCTATGACCATTTATTGATGTTGGTGCTGATTTGTGTCACATAGATGACTGTTGTTGTTGATTAACTTTGGTGTGTTGTTCATGGTGCCGCATACATTTCATATGCATTATATTTTTGGTGATGAAGACTTCGGCCTTGGAGCTATAGGTGATGATGGTGATGCTCATATAGGTGATGTTGCCCTTATTGGCTACTTTATTGGTGATGATTGGTACCACATGCATATACCCGTTGGTGTGGGTTGCATCTCATATACTTACTCATGATGTTGGTGATAATTTTGATGATTTGTAATTTGATGTTGTTGTGAAGCGGTTGATATAGTTGTTGTGACTCTAGCATATTGCCTATCATATATACTATTATAATGTTAGATATCTCACCCCTTCTGTTTGAATGTTACCCCTATGTTGGTAACGTGCAGGTGATTGCGAGTGAAGGCATGTCTACCTTCGCTAGTTGAGTCGGTTTCGTCGCTCTGATACGTAGCACTCGGGGGGATGAACGCTAGTTCTATTAGATGTCTTTAATATTTAATTTCTGAAGTTTTATGGTGATGTTATAATTATTTAATTGAACCTTGATTTTATTCCGCTGCTTGATGATGTGATGACGTGCTAGGTGTTGCACTGTTTTAATGGTGAAACTTTATTATTGGCGTGTGACGTTTAACGGTGTAAGTGTAGCATCCCTTGTAGGTGTATTGAAAACGTTTTGAAAACTCTGATTTTTGTCAAAAATTTTCCGGGTAGAAAAGGGGTGTTACATTAGTGGTATCAGAGCAATATCGGTCTATCCGGCCAAGTTGTCGAGTCATTGTGTCATTGACTACCAAGTATTGTCAATCAGTTCTAACTGTTGTCTATGATTGTAGTGATTAGTTGAGATGGCTGGAAGGAACGATGCTGCTATTGCTGCTGCATTGGCTGCTATGGCTCAGGCCGTGGAGGGTCAACAGAATGCTGGTGAGAATGCTGGGTCTCGGAGTTTGGCTACCTTTCAGAGAGAAAATCCGCCTACCTTCAAGGGCAAGTATGATCCCGATGGTGCTTTGGCTTGGTTGAAAGAGATGGAGAGGATCTTTCGTGTGATGGACTGCACTCCAGCACAGAAGGTCCGTTATGGTACGCATATGCTGGCAGAGGAGGCCGATGACTGGTGGTTAGAGGCTAGGCAGAGATTGGAGACTGCAAATGAAGAGATCACTTGGGCTGTGTTCCGCAGAGAGTTTATGAGAAAATACTATCCGGAGGACGTCCGAGGTAAGAAGGAGATTGAGTTCCTGGAGCTGAAGCAAGGGAATATGTCCGTGACTGAGTATGCTGCTAAGTTCGTGGAATTAGCAAAGTTTTATCCGCATTACAGTGAGGCTACTGCTGAGTTTTCCAAGTGCATTAAGTTCGAGAATGGGTTGCGTCCTGAGATTAAGAAGGCTATTGGCTACCAGAAGATCCGTGTTTTCTCCAACTTGATTGATAGCTGCAGAATTTATGAGGAAGACAACAATGCTCACTACAAGATTATGAATGAGAAGAGGAGCAAATTTCAGAGTCGTGGTAAACCGTATGATGTTCCTGCTGGTAAGGGTAAACAGAAAGCTGCTGTTGGCAAGAAGACTAGTCGGGGAGATGCTCCTGCTAGCATTGTATGTTACAAATGTGGCAAAGCTGGTCACAAGAGTAACGTGTGCAAAGCTGAAGTGAAGAAGTGTTACTGTTGTGGTAGGGAGGGTCATGTGGTGGCTGAGTGTGAGCGTAAGGAGGTGGTCTGCTACAACTATGGTGAAGGAGGGCACATTAGTACTCAGTGTCCGAAGCCGAAGAAAGAAAGGTCCAGTGGGAAAGTGTTCGCTTTAGCAGGTGAAGAGCCTACTGAAGATGATGGACTTATTAGAGGTACGTGCTTCATTAATGGTACTCCTTTAAAATCTATCATTGATACTGGTGCTACCCATTGCTTTATTGCTGCTGATTGTTGTACGAAATTGGGCCTTGTATTGTCTGCTATGAATGGAGAGATGGTTGTCGACACTCCAGCTAAGGGATCGGTAACTACTTCTCTAGTGTGTTCTCAGTGTCCCTTGTCGATCTTTGACAGAGACTTTGTTGTGGATTTTGTTTGTTTGCCGTTGAGCGGATTGGATGTAATCTTGGGTATGAACTGGTTAGAGCATAACCATGTCCATATTAATTGTCGTAGCAAGTCGGTGAGTTTTGGAGGAGAGGAGTCTGGTCTGTTATCCGCTAGTCAGTTGCGGAAGTTGATGAAGGAAGGAGTTCAGTTATTCTCGCTGATGGCATCGTTGTCCGTTGAGAATCAAGCTATCATTGAAGAGTTGCAGGTGGTGCGCGAGTTTCCTGACGTTTTCCCTGATGAGATTCCAAGTGTACCGCCAGAGAGGGAAGTTGAATTCTCTATTGATCTTGTACCTGGTACCAAACCTGTTTCTATGGCACCGTACAGGATGTCCGCATCCAAATTGTCTGAGTTGAAGAAGCAACTTGAGGATCTGCTCGAGAAGAAGTTTGTGAGGCCGAGTGTATCGCCGTGGGGAGCTCCTGTGCTGTTAGTTAAGAAGAGGGATGGTAGTATGAGACTCTGTGTGGATTATCGGCAATTGAATAAGGTGACAATTAAGAACAAGTATCCACTTCCGAGGATAGACGATTTGATGGATCAGTTAGTGGGTGCTCAAGTGTTCAGTAAGATTGATCTGAGGTCGGGTTATCATCAGATCAAGGTGAAGGACGAAGACATTCAGAAGACGGCTTTCAGAACCCGTTATGGTCATTATGAGTATTCGGTGATGTCGTTCGGTGTTACCAACGCACCAGGAGTATTTATGGAATATATGAATCGCATATTTCATACTTACTTAGATCGGTTTGTAGTGGTGTTCATCGACGACATTCTAATTTACTCTAAATCGGAGGAAGAGCATGCAGAGCATCTGAGGTTAGTATTGGAGGTACTGATAAGCTCCAATTTAGTGCAGTTTTTAGAGATTTGGAGATGAGGAAGTTGTATTGGAAGAGCATGCAGAGCATCTGAGGTTAGTATTGGAAGAGCATGCAGAGCATCTGAGGTTAGTATTGGAAAATTGACTTTGAGATTTGGAGATGAGGAAGTTGTATTTCAAGTCTTGAACTCATTAAAAAATCCCTCTTCATTTGCTTCTTGTAATTTTATTCAAGCTATGGATATTAATGATGTGGTTACCTCTGAAAGTTTTGATGATTTTAGAATTCAAGACCCTCTAGAAAAAGTACTTACTTTACAGGGACTTGGCATATTGCAGGGTGGTGAGGAAGAAGAGTTCTTAATGTTTTTGCAGGCTCACCACCCTCATAAAAACTGGAGTAACTATAGATTTGAGGAATTGGAATGGGGTGATACTCCAAATCCCAAACCTTCAATTGAAGAGGCTCCTGAGCTTGAATTAAAGCCTCTTCCTTCAAATGTAAAATATGCTTTCTTGCATCCCCCTTCCTCTTTGCCTGTGATTATTTCTGCAGATTTGACAGATACCATGGAGGATAAGCTTTTGAGGGTATTAAGGGCCAACAAAGAAGCCTTTGGATGGTCTATTCATGATATAAAAGGCATTAGTCCCTCAATTTGCACTCACAAGATTTATATGGAGGATGATTACCAACCTCGGGCACTACCTCAACGCCGCCTCAATCCTAACATGAAAGAGGTGGTCAAAAAGGAAGTGATTAAGCTTCTTGATGCAGGTATCATCTATCCTATCTCTGATAGTAAGTGGGTAAGTCCTGTTCAATGTGTTCCTAAAAAGGGAGGTACTACTGTAATGGAGAATGATAAAAATGAATTAATTGCATTGATTATAGAAAATTAAATGATGCCTGTCATACCCCAATTTTGTCCAGCTTAGGTCAAAACCCTAATTTTCCACAAAAAATAAATAAATTGAAGAGCGAAAAGCCTTATGCACTGTATTTCGGACCCTAGAAGGCGTTCCAAAGTTCTTGAAATCATTTTTAGAGTTGGAACGCATTTTTCGGGCAAATTAGGGTTTTAGAGCCAAAAAGGGTATTTTGGTCAATTACAACGGTTTTTTTTTCTCTCACTTTCAAAAAAGACTCAAAGATATGTATAATTTGAAATAGAAATCTGAAATCAAAATAAAAAAATAAATAACAAAATAATATTGGATGCTTATTGTATTTTTAGAATTAGGGCTAATTTCTTTTTAGGTGCTTTTTGCTTTTATCCATTTTTGGCTAAAGTAAGCACTAATTTTACAAGCAAACAACCTCCCCTCACTTCAGCCCCATCAAGTGCACATCACAAAAAAGCCTCTCATCATGACAAGCACACATTTGAGTCCAATAACATTCAATACACAACATATTTTTACCCTCCTTCTCTCTAAACCACTAAATACACACTAATTCCTTCACCTCCCTCACTCCATCCTCATGCCCCACGCCTCTCCCCTCACTTCAGCCCCCATCAAGTACACATCACAAAAAGCCTTTCATCATGACAAGCACACCTTTGAGTCCAATAACATTCAATACACAACATATTTTTACCTTCCTTCTCTCTACACCGCTAAATACACACTAATTTCTTTATTTCCCTCTCACAACCTTAAACCCATTAGATCTTTGGCCTCCCAAGGATTTGAATAAGAACAACTCACTCCTCTCCTCCCTATAAAAAGAGACCAAAATTCGTAGCCCCTCTCCACTCACTCACTTCCTCTTGGTTTTTCTTTCATCTCAAAGGAACCTTCCCATTTTCTCCTACACCAAAAACCCTAACAAACAACTCACCTCATTTGCATCCCTCTTTCACATACTCCCTCCATTTCTCATTCACAGTTCAAGCATCATCATCAAGTAGGTACTTCTTTGAAGGATATTGGAGTTTTGTTGATTTGTGTCTAGCTTCATCTTCTCATCTCACTTTCTAGCTCAAAGCTAAGGTAATCCTTAAAACCTTGCATCATCTTTGAGTATTTCCTCAAAAATATAAAAAGCATTCATCCTATAATCTTCATATTCTCATATTGTTGATTGTTGTTGGTGAGAGGTGTCATAAGCACTTTGACAAGCACTTAGGGAGGCTTGGGTGCTTATGGTGCTTCTCACCCTTTAATAAATGTTGATTTGTGTTCATCTTAATCCTTGCCTTTCATGAAATAAAATGTGGTTTTATGGCATGTTGTATTTCACATACTCTCATAAAAATGTGATTTACTAGTTGTTGTTGTGTTTTCTCACATTTCCTTGCATATTCACTCTTGTTTGCATAACTTTCACAAAATAAGAAACCCATTTCAAGCATGATAACATTCGGCCATGGGCCTAGGCTTAGGGTTCTTGAATGCTTTTGCTTATTTCATGATTTGGGGATGAATAATAGTTGATTTAGGGTATGTATGCTCCTAGGTTTTAACATAAAAATTAGGGTTTGGGTTTGCTTTAATAAACTTGTTTTTGTTGATGATTGGCAAGGTGATTCGCACTTGTGCACTTGTGCACTTAATCTTAAGTGTGAGGATTGACCAAAGTGATTCAACATTCTTTGATACTTTGGTTGCTAAATAATTTGCTTGCTTATGCTTGCCTATGATCATGATTGAGGCAATTCTTTTCCTTAAGCTAACAATTTCATTGTCCACTCTCATATAAGAATATCATCAACACTTAGATAGGTCAATTCCTTACATTGCATCTTCCACTAGATGTGCATTTAGATTCCCTTGCGTTTTGTAGAAATATTTGAGTATGGTTCTCGCCTAGCATCTTCCATTAGATGTGCATTTAGGTTCAATCTTGCCTACTCTCGCATTTTTGCTTAATGCCCAATTCAAGTTCCTTCTTTGCCTATTTATGTGTTGTGGTTTAATATGTGTAGTCTAGGCTAGTGTTTGCTCAAGAATTCAAATGAGATTAATTGCAAGTTATGACCATGTTGTTGTTTGCCTAAGGATTCGATTTCAATGATTGTGCCATGCTAGAATCTCCAAATCTTTTTGCGTTCGTTGTTTTCTTTTCTAAATAGCTTAGCATGAAAATGGTAATTAGTGACAATCACCCATAACCTTTGTTAGTGTGATTGTCCTAAGAGCCTAAGTTTCAAAAAAAGATGTTTTCATATGCATGAGCTACTAGTGATAATCACCCATAACCTTTGTTAGTTTGGTTATCATGAATGCTTTCAATTTCAAAAGATATTTTCCCAAGCATCAAAAATCATGGCAAGTGCCAGTAATGATCACCCATAACCTTTGTTAGTTTGATCATTATGAGCATCCTCCACTTTTCCAAACCTAAGCAAAAAGACTTTCACTTCTGAGGCTTGTTAGAACTACGTCGCTTTGATTCCCATTTGGGATACGTAGGGGCGAGTCACATTCTCGTCAAGCGCAACCATAAAAGTTTAGCATTTGCATAACAAAAAGAAAAGAGTTATTTTCGTAACGAAAAGAATCACTTTCGCAAACCAATATCATTTTTAGAACAAAAACATTTTCCTTTCTAAAATCATTTTCAACCCATCGTCGCTAGTGGTTAATCAGAACCTTTGTTCGTCTAGCCATTGGTGGCGATGTCTTTTTCCCCAAAGAACAACAAGCGATGATCACTCATAACCTTTGTTAGTTTGACCATTCGTGCCAATCAGTCTTTTTCGAAAACCACTTTCAAAAAGGCAAATAAAAAATGGGTCGCTACTAATAGTCAATCAGAACCTTTGTTCGTCTGACTGGCGGTAGTGACTCTCGTCTTCAAGAGTACTTAGCGGTGATTACCCATAACCTTGGTTAGTTTAATCATTCGCTAATGCTCGTCCTATTTCAAAAACTCACTAAAAAGATAAAAGACAAAAACCTTTTTCAGGACAAAGAAGAACTACGTAGCTTTGAGTTCTCCATCGCACCGGGAGATACGTAGGAGCGGGCCTTGTCTCGTCAAGCATTTTTTTCTAAAAACCCATTTTCCCCCCTTTTTCATGATAAGTAAAGATTTTCATTAAGAATCTTTCAATAAGAAGTAGAGAGGCAAAATTAAGTATTTTCAAGTCAACACACTAAAACCACACATTTAATTAAAGGTTCCCTCTCAGTAGAGAGGACGTGTGGGGTGCTAACACCTTCCCTGCGCGTAACCGACCCCCGAACCCTATTCTCTAGTTTCGCAAGACCAATCGCTTTCCAAAAAAGGTTTTCCTAATATTTTCCTTAATAAATATTGGTGGCGGCTTCATTGTCTTAGGAAAAGATGTGAACGAGGAAGGTTCTCCCTCAGGGACTTTTTCGGGCGCAACAGCTGGCGACTCCACTGGGGACAAAAAAAAACATTTTTTTTTCAAAAGTGGGTCAAGCCTAATTAATTAGGTGTGTGGTTTGTGTGATTGATTTGAACATCTTGCTTTGCCTCTATTCTTCTTCTTTTTCATAAGCATGTTGCATCCATATGCATTCTTCTTCTATGTTTGCTTTTGTTTAAAATAATAGATAGTTACCTCTTTGCTTATATGCCTAGTTCCCTCATGCATTTCCCCAATCATATCATGTCCCCTTCTTCTTTGCTCCCTTTTCTTGAGGTAAGTAGTGCATTGTTGTTGGCACCCTAGATTAGTTGTATTTGATTGGTATTGAACCCTAGGGTAGACGACATGTTATTGCTTTCTATTGTCTGGACTGTTCTGGATTTTCATTTGCATGTGGGGTAGTTTTTAAGGAAATGCCCTTCGCACACACACACACTTGTACCTTGAGGCTATATGATTAGAGAAAGAGACCATAACCCAGGTCTATTAGGATACCATAGGATGAGTGGATTCGAGTAGTGGGAGCCCATCAGGACCTTTGTCCGTTTGGCTACTCGCGAAAGTTTCAATCAGAGTTGTGCTCTTTTATGATGCTTCGTATCTAGCAGTTTGCTGCATTTACGGGGATTTTCATGAGAGGGACTGTGGCTCTGATGGCCTTTGTGAGGGTGTGAATAGAGCTACATGAGAAGATTATCCCCAAAGTGCCCTAGATCATAGGTTCTACCCCCTTTTAGGTCACAAGGGCTTCCCAAATTGTGTACTGCATTGTTGCGTTTCTTCCAGTTAATTTTTCCCCCAAAGATTTTCAAAAATAAAAAAAAAAGAGATATGATTTTCCCTTAAACACCTATATGAGGTGGCATATAGTGTGAAAGTTTTCTAAATTCCTCCTGTGAATACCCTCCTTATGCAGAAACCTAAAAAAAAAAGAAGTATCTTGCATCCTGCATCATTGCATCATTGCATCATTACATCATTGCGCCATTTGCATTAAATAAAGTTCCAATTTTGAAAAAAAAATTATTATTCATCTTGCATAAAAATGAAAAAACAATTATCATCTTCATAGCTTAAGCTTTTCGTTTATAATCAAAAAAGAGGAAAAAGCTCCTCGCCAAGTTCAGCCAAAACATGGCATTCATGCATAAGCATTATTTCAAAAAAAAAAGAAGAAAAAAGACACAGTAGAACTACGTAAGCTTTGATTCCTCATTACAATGGGGATACGTAGGAGCGGGTCATACCCCGTCAAGCACATTTTTCTAAAACCTTTTTCCAATAAATCATTTGCATCTCCAAATAATTTTCAAAATCATGTTCCAAAACTAAAAAACAAAAAAGAAAATCATTGTGAGTATCATGCATTTCATTGCACAAAAAAAATGAAAACAAGAAAGCATCTCATTCACAATCATGAATAAAAATCATCATCAAATTTATTCAAAATGTAGCATTCATGCACCATTTCATTAACCTCATCACTTTGGTTCAAATACGTCATACATGCATCTTTCAAAAAAGGAAGGGGCATTGGCATTTCATACCTTGCCTTGCCTCTAAAAAAAAAATCATCATTTAGAAAAAAGCATCATTCCTGCATCTTTCATCATTCAAAAGAAAAAAGGGGCATTGGCATTTCATACTTTGTCTTGCCTCTAAAAAAAAATCATCATCATTTAGAGAAAAGCATCATTCCTGCATCTTTCATCATTCGAAAGAAAAAAAGGGGGCATCGGCATTTCATATCTTGTCTTGCCTCTATAAAAATCATTTTGAAAAGAAGCAGCATTCTTGCATCATTCATCATCCAAGGATGCATTGGCATTTCATATTTCGTCTTGCATAAAAAGAAAGCATCAAAAAGAAAAAAAAAACTTTTAGAATAATCACACTTTTCAAGTGAATATGCTTTCATGCATTTCATTTTCATCATGTATACATCATATTGTTTTCATCCATGCATTGCATGCAACAAAAATGTTGTGATGAGAAGCGAGACGTTCTTGCGAAACAATCATCCTTTCTGAAAAAGTTTATCCTTACTTGGTTGCAAACTCAAGGTGTTCCAAGGCACTCAGTTTTTCAAATCAATAGCTCATTTGCATTTCTTTCAAAAGCAATGTATCCCATCCATTCTATGACAAAAGACTGAAATAGTGTATCAAAGGAAAAACAAATTTTTAACTGATGTTAACTCCCTGTGAAGCATTCTTCTAATGAGCGTGCATGCTATGAGTACATTCTCTTGTTTGAGTCTGTTGGTTTTCCTCCCTTACCACAGTTTCCTGTCCAAGTCTAGTCCCGCCTCGTCCACCCATAAAGTGCATATTCTCCCCATCAGTGCGTATTTGACTTTTGGTTCATTCTAATGCTTTAAGTCCTCCATGCTGGGGCAAGTCTGTGATCATTAATTCCCCTTGATTAATATCATATTCCTTCAGTGCAAGTCTCTCAAAAAAAATAATAATAATAATAATATAATAAACAAGAAAATAAGCTCGCTAGGTTGAAAACCCGCAAAGGGCGGCCTAGGCAAAAAGGAGCGCCCGGTGGACTGAAAACTCGCAAAGAGCGGTCCAGGCAAAAATTAGGGCACAAAAATGGAAAAAAGAGCAAACACATGAAGATAGATAAATTATTGTTCTAAAGTTAAGTCTTATAGAAATAAGCAACCGGGATTTGAAATGAAGTTTGGCCATCTCCTCAAAAACCCCAAAATCCCAGAAAGTCCCTTTCCTACCCACCTTGAGCCAAGAAAAACCAAAATCCAAAAATCACCCTAGACAAGGATCACCCCAAATAAAAAAAAGTGCATCACTTTTTATCAGCTCACCCGAGTCAAAGAAGGAAAAGAATCATAAAGAAAAAAAAACAAAGAAAAAAAAAAGGGGGGAAAAGAGAAAATAAAAAAAAAAGGGATTCAAAAATGAAAATCCCAAAAGAAAATACAAAAGAAATATAAGTGGCGAGCTGGTACATGTTACCACAAAATACAAGAGATCCTTGTCTAAATAAACCTTCAAACACTTCATCATTCCAACACCTGATTTCATAAACCTTCAAACACTTCCTTTGGCCTCAACATCAAACCCCTTAGTCATTCTACCATGAGACACGAATTTGCTTTAACAGAGCCCAAACAAGCCCAATAACCATCTTCCTCATAGACCATTAACCGTCAATCAACGCCGAACAAAACTCATCCTCCCATTAGCCTCAAACACTTCATTAAGCCTAACCCTCCTTCCTCCACAAAACACCACAATCCCGAAAAGTCCATTCCGATCAATGACCGGTTGCTTTTGTTCACTCAAATTCTAATCTTAGGACGAACAAGCTTATCTATGTACAATGTGTTTGCTCAAAAGAAAAACAAACGATCAGAAAAAAGAAAGCTGATCAAGAAAGAATAAACCCTCAGAAAAAGAGAACTGAGGAAACAAAAACGAACAGTCAGAAAAAAAGAAAGCTGACAAAATAAAAAAAGAGGGACTTGCACTCCAAAACACATTCAAGATGCATTAAAACAAGGTTTAGTGATCACCAGGTAAGGATTCTTTCGCACCAAAAGTCAAGACATCAGTAAAGAACCAAAGATTTGCGCTGAGAATACCACTCAGACCCAAAAGTTGGGGTATTCTCTTCACCACCCACACGCCCTAATCTTGGGAAAGTCTGTTCAATGCCCATCCCATGTCACTCCAGTTGTCAATGTCATTCCAAAGTGGGGCAATTTCATTCCCATTCCTTCACCTCATTCATTCCCATAAAAACCTCACCGGGGAAATCTCTCAACTCACTATCCTAAACAAGACCTTGTCATTCTGATTGGGGCAGCTTTGTCCTTGTTATGACTGGGGCAACATCAAATTCTGTGGGTTGAAGCAAAACCCCTTTCATTCCAGCTTTCATCCCAAGAGCCGAAGCGTTCCCAATTCATCATCTTCTACGCCCCTAGTTGTTGTCACCACAAGACAGGGGCAAACTATTCGCTCATCAAAGACCTGAATTGGGGCAATCTTGTATCTCTTGGTCCCTCATAAGCTTCGGCAATAACCATGTCTGTCTTTCCTTCACTTGCCGTAAATGTCCATGCCCTAAACCAATTCCAAGTTAACTGACTCATTCATTCACATTTGCACTCCTATGCATGCTTACTAGATAATGCTTCAAAGGAGGGAACACAAGTTGTTTACGTGATATCTAAAATTCAGTCACCATGGAAAGAAAGAGAAAACAAGCGAGGTTGTTTGTAAATAAAAACCTTGAGAACACCAGAGTTTGAATCAAATTCAATTTTTCAACAGAATGGTCAATAATCATCTCAACTCCCTGCATTCAAAAGTCTCGCATCTCATCATCACAAAAATGTTTACCTCATGCATCTAGGCATTTCAATCTATTCATTATAGCATATGCATCAAAGCATTACATTTGCACCTTCACATTTTGTGCATTCATCACATAGCAAAAAGGAAAAACGTTCCACGTCAGTTGCACCATATTAATACTTGCATTTCATAGAGGAAAATAGTAAAAAAGAAAGAGCAGAAATCTTTTCATTGCATTGGCATCATATTAATGTTCGCATTTCATAAAAAGGAAAAGAACAAAATCATTCCATGTCATTCACCATTCCACAAGATACTAATCATTGCATGCACCATTGCATCATCAAAATTCTTCAGACCATTAGATCGATACAGACATATGTTGACCCATAAACTAGACCTTTGCGTCCATAATTCAAAGCTACTCCCTTGATCCCAAGCGATCCTCATTTCATGTCTCCTCATTCATTGCTTTTTCATTAGCACATCCAGTGTTGACTCTCACTCACAAACTCCTAACAAACAACAAAAAGAACAGAAACATTCCTTGTCATCCAGAATTCCACATCATTCATCATTTCACAAGCATTCCTTTGTCATTCAATTATCAAACATTAAAGCGGTGCATTTGCATTATATTAACGTTAGCATTTCCATAAAAGAAAAAGAACAAAAATCATTGCATCAAACATCAGAGCATTGCATCATATTAATGTTTGCATTTCATAGAAGAAGCAAAAAGAAACAGACAGAAGTTAGAACAGGAGCATTCCATTCATCAAAGCATCAATCACCGCATACACTTACATTCAAACATCAAAGCATTATGTTGATATTTGCATTTCATAAACTACAAGGAAGAAGCAAATACAAAAGAACAAAAGCATTCCATAATATTCAAGACATCAATCTTGGCATATGTTTGCATTACATGTGTCATTCATTGCATTGCTAAGCAAATGCGGATGAACACAAAATGTTAATCCTCATGCCTAGTTCCAAGAATCAGCACTTCAGGTGTCAGTCTTCAATCTAATTCTCAAGACAGTCATCCTGGACTTGTCAGTCTCAAAATCTCATTCCCAGTCGCTCCTTCAGTTCGGAGTTCAAATGCTCTTTCAGTTTAGAGTTCAGCCGCTCCTTCAGTTCGGAGTTCAAATGCCCTCGGATCCCAAGTGGTTCATTAAAAGCACGCTAAGTGTTCATCCTCATTTACTGTTTTCTCATCAACACGCCAAGTGTTCATTTACTGCCTTCTCATCAGCACGCCAAGTGTTCATTTACTGCTTTCTCATCAGCACGCCAAGTGTTCATTTACTGCTTTCTTTCTGGCAAACCAAGCATTCATCATCATTGCATCGGACATCAAATCAAGTCTCAAAATACAAAATCATTTTCAATAAATAGGAGACTAGGTCGAATGTACATTCGAAATAGTCATCACGATAGGACACTTGAATTGATCACTCAAGAATCCTAAGGTCCCCATGCCAAAAAAAAAGAAAACAAACAAAAACATTCAGTGTCGTCTACATCATAGTAATGTTTGCATTCCATAAAACAAAAAGAACCAAAATTCATCATCCCATCAAATATCAAAGCAATACAGTTGCGTCACATCAGTACTTGCATCTCATAGAAGAAAAGAAAGCTAAAAAATCCCATGACATTCATCATTTCATAGCAATATTCACATTTCATAGAAAAAAGGCAAGGAAGGAAAAGTTTTCCATTGCACGTCATCTGCCATTTCATCAAAACACAAGAGCATTACATATCATCAAGCACCAAAATTCTGCATTCGCATACCCGCACTTCATAAAAAGAGCAAGACAAAAAAAGAAATTCAGACGTTTGCATTACATTCATCATAAGAAAAAAGAAAACAGTAATCATGGCATTTGCATTGCGTGCATTTGTTCATTTTCAGCTGCAGGTACAAAGAGAGGATGAGCTCTTCGGTGTTAGCCCTCGCCCCCATATTCCAGAAAATGCTCCCCCGAGTTGGGAGAGCTCAGAAGAAAAAAGAAGCAGAAAAGAAAAGAAAAGAGAAAAAAGAAAAGAGAGAAAAGAAAAAAAGAAAAAAGAAACAGAAAAGAAAAGAAAAGAGGAAAAAGAAAAGAGAGAAAAAAAAGGGGAAAAGAGAAAAGAAAAGAAAGAAAGAAAAGAAAAGAGAGCGCTCAAGCGCGCATTGCGGATTGGAGCACAGAAATCATCGCTCCCTTCTGCCCAGGTCTCACATCGTGTACGAGCAACACGATGGACCGCAGCCCCATGTGAGGTTCAACGGAATAGTTGTATCAAGCCTAAGATACAATGGACGCCGTGCATTGATCTGTATATCAGTTCCGGAGCTGATAACGATCCCCCCGGTCGCTCGAAAAGGCCAACAGGAAGCGTGCTCCTCAAAGCCACGTGCAAACTCGGATTCGTCAAGAGTTCGTTTAAGAATTACAGGTTTTAGGCAGCCTGGGCAATTTACCGCTTTCTGCACGCCAAGTACCCGTTTTACTTTTCTGTATGCACGCAAGTGCCCATTTTACCTTTTCTGTCTGCACGCCAAGTGCCCATTTTACCTTTTCTGTCTGCACGCCAAGTGCCCATTTTACTTTTCTGCCTGCACGCAAGTGCCCATTTTACCTTTTCTGTCTGCACGCCAAGTGCCCATTTACTTTTCTCTCTGCATGCCAAGTGCCCATTTACCGCTTTCTGCACGCCAAGTGCCCATTTTACTTTTCTGTCTGCATGCCAAGTGCCCATTTTACCTTTCTGTCTGCACGTCAATGTTCATTTATTGTTTTCGCATCAACACGAAAGTGTCTATCTTCCCAAAAAAAAGAAGAAAGAAAATTCGGATTTCTCCAAATGGACAAAATTGGTATAATTTCTGAATTCTTTATTTCTATTTTACCTTCGAAATATGTCTCGCGCAATTCATATTTCTTGGTAAAATCCAAATAAAGAGGGGCAGCTGTCATACCCCAATTTTGTCCAGCTTAGGTCAAAACCCTAATTTTCCACAAAAAATAAATAAATTGAAGAGCGAAAAGCCTTATGCACTGTATTTCGGACCCTAGAAGGCGTTCCAAAGTTCTTGAAATCATTTTTAGAGTTGGAACGCATTTTTCGGGCAAATTAGGGTTTTAGAGCCAAAAAGGGTATTTTGGTCAATTACAACGGTTTTTTTTTCTCTCACTTTCAAAAAAGACTCAAAGATATGTATAATTTGAAATAGAAATCTGAAATCAAAATAAAAAAATAAATAACAAAATAATATTGGATGCTTATTGTATTTTTAGAATTAGGGCTAATTTCTTTTTAGGTGCTTTTTGCTTTTATCCATTTTTGGCTAAAGTAAGCACTAATTTTACAAGCAAACAACCTCCCCTCACTTCAGCCCCATCAAGTGCACATCACAAAAAAGCCTCTCATCATGACAAGCACACATTTGAGTCCAATAACATTCAATACACAACATATTTTTACCCTCCTTCTCTCTAAACCACTAAATACACACTAATTCCTTCACCTCCCTCACTCCATCCTCATGCCCCACGCCTCTCCCCTCACTTCAGCCCCCATCAAGTACACATCACAAAAAGCCTTTCATCATGACAAGCACACCTTTGAGTCCAATAACATTCAATACACAACATATTTTTACCTTCCTTCTCTCTACACCGCTAAATACACACTAATTTCTTTATTTCCCTCTCACAACCTTAAACCCATTAGATCTTTGGCCTCCCAAGGATTTGAATAAGAACAACTCACTCCTCTCCTCCCTATAAAAAGAGACCAAAATTCGTAGCCCCTCTCCACTCACTCACTTCCTCTTGGTTTTTCTTTCATCTCAAAGGAACCTTCCCATTTTCTCCTACACCAAAAACCCTAACAAACAACTCACCTCATTTGCATCCCTCTTTCACATACTCCCTCCATTTCTCATTCACAGTTCAAGCATCATCATCAAGTAGGTACTTCTTTGAAGGATATTGGAGTTTTGTTGATTTGTGTCTAGCTTCATCTTCTCATCTCACTTTCTAGCTCAAAGCTAAGGTAATCCTTAAAACCTTGCATCATCTTTGAGTATTTCCTCAAAAATATAAAAAGCATTCATCCTATAATCTTCATATTCTCATATTGTTGATTGTTGTTGGTGAGAGGTGTCATAAGCACTTTGACAAGCACTTAGGGAGGCTTGGGTGCTTATGGTGCTTCTCACCCTTTAATAAATGTTGATTTGTGTTCATCTTAATCCTTGCCTTTCATGAAATAAAATGTGGTTTTATGGCATGTTGTATTTCACATACTCTCATAAAAATGTGATTTACTAGTTGTTGTTGTGTTTTCTCACATTTCCTTGCATATTCACTCTTGTTTGCATAACTTTCACAAAATAAGAAACCCATTTCAAGCATGATAACATTCGGCCATGGGCCTAGGCTTAGGGTTCTTGAATGCTTTTGCTTATTTCATGATTTGGGGATGAATAATAGTTGATTTAGGGTATGTATGCTCCTAGGTTTTAACATAAAAATTAGGGTTTGGGTTTGCTTTAATAAACTTGTTTTTGTTGATGATTGGCAAGGTGATTCGCACTTGTGCACTTGTGCACTTAATCTTAAGTGTGAGGATTGACCAAAGTGATTCAACATTCTTTGATACTTTGGTTGCTAAATAATTTGCTTGCTTATGCTTGCCTATGATCATGATTGAGGCAATTCTTTTCCTTAAGCTAACAATTTCATTGTCCACTCTCATATAAGAATATCATCAACACTTAGATAGGTCAATTCCTTACATTGCATCTTCCACTAGATGTGCATTTAGATTCCCTTGCGTTTTGTAGAAATATTTGAGTATGGTTCTCGCCTAGCATCTTCCATTAGATGTGCATTTAGGTTCAATCTTGCCTACTCTCGCATTTTTGCTTAATGCCCAATTCAAGTTCCTTCTTTGCCTATTTATGTGTTGTGGTTTAATATGTGTAGTCTAGGCTAGTGTTTGCTCAAGAATTCAAATGAGATTAATTGCAAGTTATGACCATGTTGTTGTTTGCCTAAGGATTCGATTTCAATGATTGTGCCATGCTAGAATCTCCAAATCTTTTTGCGTTCGTTGTTTTCTTTTCTAAATAGCTTAGCATGAAAATGGTAATTAGTGACAATCACCCATAACCTTTGTTAGTGTGATTGTCCTAAGAGCCTAAGTTTCAAAAAAAGATGTTTTCATATGCATGAGCTACTAGTGATAATCACCCATAACCTTTGTTAGTTTGGTTATCATGAATGCTTTCAATTTCAAAAGATATTTTCCCAAGCATCAAAAATCATGGCAAGTGCCAGTAATGATCACCCATAACCTTTGTTAGTTTGATCATTATGAGCATCCTCCACTTTTCCAAACCTAAGCAAAAAGACTTTCACTTCTGAGGCTTGTTAGAACTACGTCGCTTTGATTCCCATTTGGGATACGTAGGGGCGAGTCACATTCTCGTCAAGCGCAACCATAAAAGTTTAGCATTTGCATAACAAAAAGAAAAGAGTTATTTTCGTAACGAAAAGAATCACTTTCGCAAACCAATATCATTTTTAGAACAAAAACATTTTCCTTTCTAAAATCATTTTCAACCCATCGTCGCTAGTGGTTAATCAGAACCTTTGTTCGTCTAGCCATTGGTGGCGATGTCTTTTTCCCCAAAGAACAACAAGCGATGATCACTCATAACCTTTGTTAGTTTGACCATTCGTGCCAATCAGTCTTTTTCGAAAACCACTTTCAAAAAGGCAAATAAAAAATGGGTCGCTACTAATAGTCAATCAGAACCTTTGTTCGTCTGACTGGCGGTAGTGACTCTCGTCTTCAAGAGTACTTAGCGGTGATTACCCATAACCTTGGTTAGTTTAATCATTCGCTAATGCTCGTCCTATTTCAAAAACTCACTAAAAAGATAAAAGACAAAAACCTTTTTCAGGACAAAGAAGAACTACGTAGCTTTGAGTTCTCCATCGCACCGGGAGATACGTAGGAGCGGGCCTTGTCTCGTCAAGCATTTTTTTCTAAAAACCCATTTTCCCCCCTTTTTCATGATAAGTAAAGATTTTCATTAAGAATCTTTCAATAAGAAGTAGAGAGGCAAAATTAAGTATTTTCAAGTCAACACACTAAAACCACACATTTAATTAAAGGTTCCCTCTCAGTAGAGAGGACGTGTGGGGTGCTAACACCTTCCCTGCGCGTAACCGACCCCCGAACCCTATTCTCTAGTTTCGCAAGACCAATCGCTTTCCAAAAAAGGTTTTCCTAATATTTTCCTTAATAAATATTGGTGGCGGCTTCATTGTCTTAGGAAAAGATGTGAACGAGGAAGGTTCTCCCTCAGGGACTTTTTCGGGCGCAACAATGCCACCCGAAAAGATCACTTCCCCCTTCCCTTTATTGATCAAATGCTTGAGAGAGTGGCAGGTCATGATTATTATTGTTGTTTGGATGGATATTCCGGTTATTTGCAAATACCAGTGGCTTCTGAAGATCAAGAAAAAACAACTTTTACTTGCCCATATGGAACATTTGCATATAAAAGGATGCCATTCGGCTTATGTAATGCCCCTGCCACTTTCCAAAGATGCATGATGGCTATCTTCTCTGACTTGGTTGAAAAATGCATTGAGATATTCATGGATGATTTTACCGTCTTTGGATCCTCTTATGAGGATTGTTTACATAACTTGAATTCAGTGTTGCAGAGATGCAGGGATACCAATTTAGTGCTCAATTGGGAGAAGTGCCAATTTATGGTACAAGATTGCATTATTCTAGGACATAAGGTGTCCACTAAAGGCATTGAAGTTGACCCTGCAAAGGTTGAGGTAATTGCAAAGTTGCCCCCACCCAATTCTGTTAAGGGGGTCCGTAGTTTTCTAGGCCATGCCGGATTCTATAGGAGGTTTGTTAAAGACTTCTCAAAAATTGCAAAGCCTATGACCGACCTCTTGGTTAAGGAGGCCACTTTTGATTTTTCTGACACTTGTTTGAAGGCTTTTAAGTGTTTAAAGGAAAAATTAATTAGTGCCCCTGTTGTTGTTGCCCCCGATTGGTCGATTCCTTTTGAAATTATGTGTGATGCTAGCGATACTGCTGTGGGGGCTGTTTTGGGGCAAAGAAAGAATAAGGTATTTTATACCATTTACTATGCTAGTCGTACTCTTGATGATGCTCAAAGAAATTACACTACCACAGAGAAAGAGTTACTAGCTGTAGTATTTGCATTTGACAAGTTTCGTCATTACCTTGTTCTTTCTAAAGTTATTGTTTATACTGATCATGCTGCCATTAGATATTTGCTTGGAAAGCAGGATGCAAAACCCAGGTTAATCAGGTGGATCTTGTTGCTACAAGAATTTGACTTGGAGATTAGAGACAAGAAAGGCTCAGAGAACTTTGTAGCTGACCACCTCTCAAGGCTTGACCATAGTGTGATGCAGGCCTCAAATGATGGGGAGATCAAGGAGGTTTTCCCTGATGAGAGACTTTTAGCTATTTCTACTATTCCTTGGTTTGCAGACATTGTCAACTACTTGGTGGGTAAGGTTGTTCCCCCTGATTTTTCTTTTCAGCAAAAGAAGAAATTAATTTCTGATGCTAGACAGTACTTGTGGGATGACCCTTACCTATTTAAAGTATGTGGAGACAAGGTTATTAGGCGTTGTGTGCCTATGGATGAGGTAACTTCTATCCTTGAGCATTGTCATTCTAAAGAGGTAGGTGGCCACTTTGGCCCAAATAGAACCGCATATAAAGTTTTACAATGTGGTTTTTATTGGCCTACTATATTTAAAGATGCTCATGAATTTGTGAAAGCTTGTGATAGTTGTCAAAGGAGTGGCAATATTTCTAGGCGTCAAGAGATGCCTTTAAACAACATTTTGGTTTGTGAGATATTTGATGTGTGGGGTATTGACTTTATGGGGCCCTTCCCTAAGTCTTTTTCTAATCAATATATTCTTGTTGCTGTAGATTATGTGTCTAAGTGGGTGGAAGCTGTAGCCTTACCCACTAATGATGCTCGGGTGGTGGTGAAATTTTTAAAGAAAAACATTTTCTCCAGATTTGGCACTCCCCGAGCAATTATTAGTGATGGTGGCACCCATTTTTGCAATAAACAATTTGAAAATCTTTTGAGCAAATATGGTGTCACTCATAAGGTGACAACTCCTTACCATCCACAAACTAGTGGCCAGGTTGAAATTTCAAACAGAGAGCTGAAAAGGATTTTAGAGAAGACAGTTAGTGGATCAAGAAAAGATTGGTCTTTGAAACTTGATGATGCACTATGGGCCTATAGAACTGCTTTTAAAACCCCCATTGGGATGTCTCCGTATCGTCTTGTTTTTGGAAAATCATGTCATTTGCCTGTTGAATTAGAGCATAAAGCACTTTGGGCTTTAAAATTTCTAAACTTTGATGCTCAGCTTACAGGTGAAAATAGGTTGTTGCAGCTCGATGAATTGGATGAGCTCCGTCTGGGAGCTTATGAGAATGCCAAGTTATATAAGGAGCGGACTAAAAAGTGGCATGATAAGCGCATCCAGCAGCGTGAATTCCACGTTGGTGAAAAAGTTTTAATTTATAACTCACGTTTGCGTCTTTTTCCAGGAAAGTTGCGCTCAAGGTGGTATGGACCCTACACTGTTACTCAAGTTTTTCCTTATGGAGTGCTCGAGGTATCCCATGAAGATGGTACCACTTTTAAGGTCAATGGGCAGCGTGTGAAGCATTTTGAGGAAGGGCTAAGTCAAGTGAGCTATGTCACTGCCCTCAAGGATTGACTTTAGTACCGTCAGGCTCGGGACGTTAAACAAGCGCTTCGCAGGAGGCAACCTGTGCTTTATTTTCTCTCATTTTTGTTTTGTTTTGTTTTTAGGGATAAGCTCGGACTACAAGCTCTCTCAGGGAAGTCACTATTACTCTCTCTCTCTCTCTCATTTATTTCTTTTGGTGTCTATTTGATCATTTTGCATTGAGGACCATGCTTCATGCTAGTGTGGTGGAGGAGAGTTTATTTTTTGTCACTTGATCTCTATTAATGCACCTACCCACCATATATGTTGATAGCATTTTTTCTGGCTTGTTTTGAATGAATTATGCCAAAAGTTAAAAAAAAATAGAGATTTTGCCTTTAGGGGATCCCATAATTAATTTACTTGACAGACTTGTGTTTGATTGTAACTGTGAGGATGTCCTTAGGAAGCTGATAATTAGCAATAGTCCCTATTGAGTACTTTTTGTGAATTAGCTTCTAAATGTGAGATCTGAGCCTTCATAAGGGGATTGATACTAAATCATAAATTTTTACCCCTTTTCTTTCTATGAGTGTGTTTCCCAATTTACTACATTCTAGAATTTGTCTTTTGACCATTTCAAGGCGAAAATTGATTTGCATCATGTAAAAAGATTTGGGGAATTTAGGTATTTTTCTGGCCTCAGAGTTGTTTGTTGAATTTATCCTTTAGTTGCCCCCTTTGAGCTTAATTGTTATATTTTTTTTTCTTTGGTACCCAGATATAATTTTTCTTTTTTTTGTTTGTGGTAACCATTTGGAATTAAATGTGGAGCAACTATTGAAAATTACAATTTCGTCCTATACTTTAGTTGTCTATCTTGTCAGGAAAAAAAAAAGAGAGAGAGTGAATCATGTACTTACCTTTTCCTCCAAAAAAAAAATTGAAATAAAATTAGGAAGAAAATTTGAAAAAAAAGGAAAGCAAGAAGGAGGAAAAGGCACATCAAAAGAATGAAAGAGCCAAAGGGAAAATCCAAAAAAAAAAAAAGAGTCTTCTCAAGAGCAAAAAGCAAATCAAAAAGAACAGACTTAATAGAAAAAGGTGAAGAAGGAAGTGATATTAACTTGGAGTTTGGACAAAATTTGTAAAATAAATAGGAGCTCCATATTTGGTTTCAAAGGTTACTATTTGTTTCTTTTTTTGTTAGCCCTTTGATTATCCCTTTCTTCTTATACCCTACCTACATGAATTCACCCTGGCCCCATTACAACCCATAACACCCAATCTTTTGCATGCATGTGAACTATTTAGTGGAGATTTGGTCAAATTACAAACATATGGTAATGTGCATTTTGTTGAAACTTGAGTGTATATTTTCACTAGTCCCTAAACACTTAGAGAGATTGTGAGCGAGTGCCTTTGTTCACAGAAATGTGTTCTTCAGAGACATGAGCCTCTAATTGGGCAACCTTTTGACACCTCATTTGTGCTATACTGTCTATTGTCTGTCATTGTGCTTTTAATTTTGGATCCCTTATTTGGTTGTCTCTGTTACTTTTTTGAAAAATTTATTGAGCCAGGAAGTTTGCTTGAGGACAAGCAAAAGTTAAGTGTGGGGGAGTTGATAAGCTCCAATTTAGTGCAGTTTTTAGAGACACTTTTGAGTCATTTTTAGAGCAGTTATTATTAATAATATAAATTACTAACTTAATTTGCTCTTATTTTGCAGAAAGATAGAAAAAGATAAAAGGAATAAAAGTCCAATTTTATGTCACTCAAAGTTCAATATATATATATATAGGCTCAAAAATAAAAGAAGAAATCAAAGCCGAATTCTTAGTTGACTTTGTTATCAGCCCAATAAAAACAAAGCCGAATTCTTAGTTGACTTTGAAGGAAAAGCAACTGTATGCGAAATTGTCAAAGTGTGAATTCTGGTTGAAGGAAATGAGTTTTCTCGGTCATGTCATTTCTGGTAATGGTATTGCGGTGGATCCGTCGAAAGTAGAAGCAATGTTGAATTGGGAGGCTCCGAAGTCGGCAACGGAAATTAGAAGCTTTTTGGGATTGGCCGGCTACTATAGAAGATTCATTGAAGGTTTTTCTAAGTTAGCACTTCCGCTAACTCAGTTAACCTGCAAAGGAAAGGCTTTTGTTTGGGATGCCCGTTGTGAAGAAAGCTTCGTGGAATTGAAGAAGAGATTGACAACGTCTCCTGTCCTGATGTTGCCCAATCCGGAAGGGTCGTTTGTGGTGTATTGTGATGCTTCAAAAATGGGTTTAGGTGGTGTGCTTATGCAAGATGGGAAGGTTATCGCGTATGCGTCGAGGCAGTTAAGAGTTCATGAGAAGAATTATCCTACACATGACTTAGAATTAGCTGCAGTGGTCTTTGTGCTGAAGGTTTGGAGGCACTATCTCTATGGTTCTAGATTTGAGGTGTTTAGTGACCATAAGAGCTTGAAGTATTTGTTTGACCAGAAGGAGTTGAATATGAGGCAGCGACGATGGTTGGAGTTGTTGAAGGACTATGATTTCGGTTTGAACTATCACCCAGGCAAAGCTAATGTCGTGGTTGATGCGTTGAGCCGGAAGACTTTGCATATGTCGGCAATGATGGTTAAGGAGTTAGAGCTGATTGAGGAGTTCAGAGATATGAGTCTGGTTTGCGAAGTGACACCTCAGAGTGTTAAGTTAGGGATGTTAAAGATTGATAATGATTTTCTGAACAGCATCAGAGAAGCCCAGAAGTCAGATGTTAAGCTGGTAGACTTGACTGTCGGGATTGAGCAATCTGAGAATGAGGATTTCGGGTTAGATTCCCAAGGTGTGTTGAGGTTCCGTGGTAGGATTTGCGTTCCTGATGATGCAGACATGAAGAGAGCCATTCTTGAAGAGAGTCACAGAAGTAAGTTGAGTATTCATCCGGGAGCTACAAAGATGTATCAAAACCTGAAGAAGTTGTTTTGGTGGCCTGGTATGAAGCGAGATGTGGTGCAGTTCGTTTATGCATGTTTGACTTGCCAGAAGTCAAAGGTCGAGCATCAGAAGCCTGCTGGGTTGATGCATCCGTTAGAGATTCCAGAGTGGAAATGGGATAGCATTTCGATGGACTTTGTGACGGGATTGCCTAATACTGCGATGCGAAAGGGTATGATGCAATTTGGGTGATTGTTGACAGGTTAACAAAATCGTCTCATTTTGTTCCTATCAGAATCACATATCCATTGTCGAAGTTGGCTGAGATTTATATCCGGGAGATTGTGAAGCTTCATGGAGTCCCTATGAGTATTGTTTCGGATAGAGATCCGAGGTTCACTTCAGATTTCTGGAAGAGCTTGCAAGAGAAGTTGGGGTCTAAGTTGAGGTTGAGTTCGGCATATCATCCTCAGACAGATGGTCAGTCAGAGAGAGGACAATTCAGTCATTAGAAGATTTGTTGAGGGCTTGTGTTTTGGAACAAAGAGGTTCGTGGGATTCCTACCTTCCACTGATAGAGTTCACGTATAACAACAGTTACCATTCTAGTATTGGGATGGCACCTTTTGAAGCATTATATGGTCGGAAGTGTAGAACCCCGTTGTGTTGGTATGAGTCGGGAGAGAGTGTGGTGCTTGGACCGGAGATTGTTCGAGAGACAACTGAAAAGGTGAAGTTGATTCGTGAGAAGATGAAGGCTTCGCAGAGTCGACAGAAGAGTTATCACGACAAGCGGAGGAAAGATTTGGAGTTTCAGGCGGGGGACATGTATTTTTGAGAGTCACTCCAGTGACCAGTGTTGGACGCGCTTTGAAGTCGAAGAAGCTCACTCCTCGTTTTATTGGTCCTTATCAGATTTCGGAGAGAGTCGGAAATGTTGCATATAGAGTGGCTTTACCGCCTAACCTTTCGAATTTGCATGACGTGTTTCATGTGTCGCAACTTCGGAAGTATATTTCAGATCCATCTCATGTAATCCGCATGGATGATGTGGAGGTACGGGATAATCTCACAGTGGAGACGATGCCTGTACGGATCGAAGGTCATGAGGTGAAAGTTTTAAGGGGCAAGGAGATTGCGTTGGTGAAAGTAGTCTGGCTAGGAGCTGCTGGAGAGAGCATGACGTGGGAGCTGGAGAGCAAGATGCGGGAATCCTATCCCGAGCTGTTTGAATCAGGTAAATATCGAGGACGAAATATTCTAAGTGGGGGAGAGTTGTAACGCCCAAATAATTTAATTATTTATTTAATTAAATTATTTAGGTAATTTATTAGTATAGTTATATTAAAATAATTATACGGTGTTTTAGGTAAATCAGGGAGTGGTGTTTAGTAACTAAGCTGAGTAGGAGTCGGGGGCCCGTGATCCAAGAGCCCAAGGGCCTATGCGCATGAATGAGAGTATTGGCTAGGGTTTTGGTCATTAGCGCATTTTTGAGAAAGAAAGAAAGAAAGTTGCGAAGAGAGGAGAGAAAGGGGACAGCGCGCACCAAGGAAGAAGAAGAGAGGAGCTTTGTTGCGGTGGTTCTTCAGAGTTTCGTGCAAGGAGATATCGTGTTCGGCAAAATCCAAGGTAAGGGTGGGTTCTATCCTTATAATAGGGTGTATGATGGGGGTTATGTGGGAGGTAGGCTCTATGTCACCCTTATGATGTTGTTGATGATTGATAGATAATTGTTTGGTGATTTTGTACGTATTAGCGGTTCATTGTAATTTGGTGTTGGTGATTTATCATGGTGAAAGTCTGAAAAATATGTTCTTAGGCGCCATGGGCGCCATTGGTGATGTTGTGTTTGCATATGTGGTGTTTGATGGTTGTTGCAATGTTGTTGTCTTAGTTGCTGGAAAAGGCGCCCTGTTGCTGGGCGCCATGTCTATGTTGTTGTGCTGTTTTGGTTGCTGGAAAAGGCGCCCTGTTCCTGGGCGCCATGCTTGTGTCTTGTTCTGTTGCTGAATGAGGCGCCCTAGGCGCCCAGTGGTGTCCTGGGTTGTTTCTGGATGTTGCTGTGTTGTGCCAGAATTTTCTTGTGTCGCTGGGAGAGGCACCCTAGGCGCCCAGTAGTGTTTCAGTGTTGTTCCAGTTGCTGAAAAGTGGCGTCCTAGGCGCCAAGTGTTGTTGCTGTCTTAGGCGCCCTGTTGCTGGGCGCCAAGCCTGATGTTGCTGTTGTTGTCTTAGGCGCCCTGCTCCTGGGCGCCAAGTCAGTTTATGTTGCTGTGGTGCTAGGCGCCCTGCTCATGGGCGCCATGTCTGGTTGTGTCACTGTTGCACTAGGCGCCCTGCTGCTGGGCGCCAGTTCTTGTTATACTGCTGTCTAACTTGGCGCCCTGTTGTTGGGCGCCAGTTTCTGTCTTGTTGCTGTTTTTCACAAATAATGTTGCTGTCACAGTGAACAAAATGTTGCTGTTTTTCACAAATAATGTTGCTGTCACAGTGAACAAGTGTTGCTGTCTTTCCAAAAAAATTGATGTTGCTGTCACTGTTTTCATGTTGTTGTTTTATAGAAAATCACTGTTGCTGTCACCATTTTCATGTTGCTATTTTTATGGAAAATCACGGTTGCTGTCACTGTTTTCATGTTGCTGTTTTTATGGAAAATCACTGTTGCTGTCACCGTTTTTAAGCTGCTGTTTTAAAAGCTACTGTCGTTGTTGCTGTAAATTGGTATTGTTCCTGGTGTTGTCAATTGTCGATGTCTCGGTGTTGTAAAATTGTCGTTGTCATAGATGTTGTAAATTTATTGGTGTCCTTAGTGTCGGTGGTCGTTGGTCAAGTTGTTAAACTGTCCTATAGGTGTAGGTGCATTGGTGATAATTGGTGCTACTGGTGATGGTATAACAGGTGATGTGCCTATTTTATGGGCTAAGGTGAACAGATGATGGGTCTATGACCATTTATTGATGTTGGTGCTGATTTGTGTCACATAGATGACTGTTGTTGTTGATTAACTTTGGTGTGTTGTTCATGGTGTCGCATACATTTCATATGCATTATATTTTTGGTGATGAAGGCTTCGGCCTTGGAGCTATAGGTGATGATGGTGATGCTCATATAGGTGATGTTGCCCTTATTGGCTACTTTATTGGTGATGATTGGTACCACATGCATATACCCGTTGGTGTGGGTTGCATCTCATATACTTACTCATGATGTTGGTGATAATTTTGGTGATTTGTAATTTGATGTTGTTGTGAAGCGGTTGATATAGTTGTTGTGACTCTAGCATATTGCCTATCATATATGCTATTATAATGTTAGATATCTCACCCCTTCTGTTTGAATGTTACCCCTATGTTGGTAACGTGCAGATGATTGCGAGTGAAGGCATGTCTACCTTCGCTAGTTGAGTCGGTGTCGTCGCTCTGATACGTAGCACTCGGGGGGATGAACGCTAGTTCTATTAGATGTCTTTAATATTTAATTTCTGAAGTTTTATGGTGATGTTATAATTATTTAATTGAACCTTGATTTTATTCCGCTGCTTGATGATGTGATGACGTGCTAGGTGTTGCACTGTTTTAATGGTGAAACTTTATTATTGGCGTGTGACGTTTAACGGTGTAAGTGTAGCATCCCTTGTGGGTGTATTGAAAACGTTTTGAAAACTCTGATTTTTGTCAAAAAAATTTCGGGTAAAAAAGGGGTGTTACAGTTACCCCTAACCGCCGTCGCTCATTTCAACGCTCGCGGCGGTTGCATTTAACCGCCTCCATACAGGAACACCGGCGGCTTTTCCAACTTGTGTTTCGGCGGTTCTAATTTTTAGGGAAAACGATAGAGTCGCGCGCTATTCTCTTTTCATTCCCCGCGCCACACTCTCTCAGCAAGCCACACTCTCTCAAACAGTTAGGGTTTCGATTTTCCATTCCTCAGTTGCTATCTTTCTTCGGTTACCAGAGAAAGCACTACCAGAGAAGCACTCTCTCAAGCAGCCACACTCTTTCTTCGGTTACCATTCCTCAAGCAGCCACACTCTATCACACTGTTTCAGTTTTCCTCATCTTTCTCAGTACAATCGATTATGGAAATCGCTAACAGAGAAGCAATGTAAAATCTCTTACGATTGCAACTGAGAGAAGCGCTTCCTCGGTTAGGGTCTCTGTATCCATCTTTCTTCAGGTACCATAACTGTCTCTGTATTCATCTTTCTCGTAAGATTCCTCTCTGTACTCATCTTCTCTGTACAATCGATTTCCACTTACCTTCCTCTTCGCTTTTTCTTGTTGCAATAGGTTAGGGTTGGTATCTTCATCATCTCAACCACCTTACATTTCTCTTCATCATCTCAACAACAGGTTAGGCTTTTTATTTAGTTTTGTACTATTGTTCTTATTCGCTTTTCTGTACTGTTGTAATTCTTATTGTTCTGTATTGTTTTGTAATTCTGGACTGATTTGAAAGTTGTAATTCTGGACTGATTTGAAAGTTGTAATTTTGGACTGATTTGAAAGTTGTTCTGTCTTGTTCTGTATTGTTTTGTAATTCTTATTGTTTTGTATTGTTCTGTATTTCATTTCATATTTACATGTAAAATCTGATTTATTGCTACTAGTTCACTAAACTGTATGTAAATCTGCTTCAAAAAGCCTGAATGGATACATATAAAATAATAAGCATAGTGTGCAAAATACTAATTTGGACCTGTTTCAACGATTTCTTTGGGTTTATCTACTATTAAATACCATATTACACTGATACAGTATCATCATAATAACCAAGGTAGAAATACTGGTTCAATTTAAATGGAAGAATGATGTACTTGTAGCATATAAAGGAGTTCTTGAATTGCCATAGAAAGAATAACAGCTGGTGCACCAAATGACCTCAATGTCAAGTATTGTTGTGCTGGTTTTAACATAGGAGAATTCTGCATGCAAATCAAAATGTGGCAAGTATTGTTGTGCATGTGTGGAGCTCTAATGCATGTATATGTGACAAGTTGCTTTCAATTTATGATTGTTATCTTGTTAAATTCATTTTGAAGTTTAAGTCCTTTCAGATTATGGAAGCAGTGACTATATAATATTCACTCCTGATTTGTTCAGTTACTTCATTGCATAATTTTTGAAAGGATGACCTGTTTTTTAGTTTCATTGCATAATTTTAAAAATGACTGGTTTGGCTTTTTAGGAGCTTTGCAGGAGTTCACATTGCTATCTCTAGTTTGGCTTGAGCTCGCTCGACGACTTCGTCTCCTCCGGTGTGTTTCTGATGTATTGCTTGTACTTCTTTCTTCCCGTTCATGGTGTTTGCATTAGAAAAATGTATTTGTGGTCTAATTTTTGCTCTAAGGATTTTGTTTGACCATGATAAAGTTTCAAGTCATGTTCATGATATTGTTCTGTCTTGTTCTCGTTCATGGTTTATTTTTAAATTTAAGTTATAAACCTTATTATCAGCTAAAAAATGTTACAAGTGTTTATTTTTAATTTAAGTTATAAACCTTTTTAAATGCAAGTACATTGTGATGAATGCTCCATTTCATTAATGAGGTTGGGACTGGGATGTTTGAACCAGATGCTCAGTTTTTTGTATTTTAAATAATAATTTTAACTTGTAAGATTCAAGTTCTGTATGTAACATGTCTGAAGAGGTAATATGTTCTTTGGTTCTTTACGTAGGTATCTACATTACTTCTTACACCATTCTTTTCTCGGGTAATTTTGCAAATTCAGCTCCAACCCCAAGTATTTATTACAGGTACATTACTTCTTACGCAAATATTTACTTCAAGCATCTTGTGTTTGCCATTTACAGAGTACTTATGCTATAATGTTGAATTGCTTTGAGCCTGTGTACCCCAATTGGTTATTTCCTGATCTCAGATCTTATTGGACGTTGAATAAATGGTACAAAAATTCTGACTGCCCAAATTTAAGAAACTTGACTTTTATGTCGAATACAAACACTTGTATGCGCAATATCCCCTTCACGTTGGGAAAAGTATGTCTTTAATTCTATTATAAGGAATCAGTTACTGGAATTAAGTAATGGGTAATCTTTTCGTAAAAATATCAGTTAATTGATGTCATTTTTCATACGAAATTTTTACAATGTCAAATTGTATTTACTTGTTCTTTAGGTTCTCTCTCAGTGTTAAGGAATCAAGGTCCATCTACTTGTTCAGCATGTTCAGTTGCTTGCTCCTATAAAATCATATGAATCTTACATCATGCTTTTGTCCCTCTATCTTTTGTCCCTCCATCTTTGAATTGCCATTTTGTTTTATTACCTGTTATAGGATTTTATGAACTAGTTTGCTTAATAATTGTATTAAGTGACTAATTTGCTTCTTTTGATTTATGGATTTATTTTTACTATATTGGTTTGATGTGATAGTTTGATTTTCTTTTAACAATACTTAGTCTATTATTTTGGAGCATAGCAATGATCTTAAGCAATGATCTTAATTGTTCTTCAACAAGGAAAACTGGTTTCCTGTTTTAATTTATAATAGTTATTACGTGCTTATTGTGTGTTTTGTTGCCCAAGCTCATGCAAATGGATAAGTCTTGGATTACAAAGCCGCAGAACACAGATGAGTATGTGAAAGGGGTAAAGGAATTCATTAATTTTGCCTTTAAACATCGTGCGGTAAATGGGAAAATATTATGTCCTTGTCAAGAATGTGGCTTCAAAAAAAGGAGGACTTGGGATATGGTATATGACCACTTAAGATGTACACTGTTTCCAATAGGATATACCTGTTGGTCCTATCATGGGGAGAAAAAGTCAAACCATAACGCCTCATGCAGTAGCACTCTACATGCAGCTCAAAGCACAACTATTGAAAATCCCATCCAAAATATGATTAATGATGCTTTTGGTGTTGATGGGCACTGTGCAAATGAAGTGCCAGTTGCATCCAATGTAGAGTTTGAGAGAGATGAGGATGTGATGCAAAGGTATTAAGCCAAAGAATTTTATGAATTAGCAAGAGATGGAGAACAACCCTTGTATGAAGGGTGTACAAATTATTCAAGGTTATCTTTTTGGGTGAAGTTGTATCATATCAAATGCTTATGCGGAATGAGTGACAAGGCCATGACATTGATTTTAGAACTTCTCCAAAACGCATTTAAACATGCAAAGATCCCAAGTTCATTTTATGAGGCAAAGAAAACAATCACCAAACTTGGTTTGAACTATGAAAAGATACATGCATGTCCGAATAATTGTATGCTCTATTGGGGAAATAGGGAAGATGAAGTGAGGGAAAGTTGTAAAGTTTGTCACACTTCTAGATGGAAATCAAGGGAAAAGCCTAGGGGTACTCGGGTGAACACTGATGACAATAGTGTGAAGAAAGTGCCTGCAAAAGTTCTTCGTTACTTTCCTTTAAAGCCTCGATTACAAAGACTATTTTTATGTTCAAAGACAGCCGAGGACATGAGATGGCATGCTACTAATAATAACAATGATGGAATGATGCGGCATCCTAGAGATTCTGAAGCATGGAAACAATTTGACTCAACACACTCTTGGTTTGCATCCGATTCACGAAATGTTCGGCTTGGGTTATTTACTGATGGCTTTAATCCCTTCGGTGTTATGAGTTCAAATTATAGTATTTGGCCGGTTATTCTCTTTCCATACGACAGTCCTCCATGGGTGTGCATGAAACAGTCATCTTTTATAATTTCAATGATAATTCCTGGAAAAAAAATGCCAGGCAATAATATAGATGTCTATCTGCAACCTCTTATCAAAGAGTTAAATGAATTATGGACAACAGGTGTGGATGCTTATGATTCTTTCAATCGTGAGATGTTTAAATTGCATGCAGCGTTAATGTGGACAATAAGTGATTTTCACGGGCTAGTAACACTTTCTGGGTGGAACACATACACCGGACTTGCTTGCCCATCGTGTAACTTTGACTCTATTCCTTGTCGTCTTCCTCATAGCAGAAAGTGGTGTTTCATGGGTCATCGTCGTTTTCTTGACAGGAGGCACAAATTTAGATTGAACCGGATTCGCTTCAATGGTGAGCAAGATATGCGTAGTCCGCCAAAAATATTGTCTGGTTCTGATATTCTTGAGCAGGTTTCTAACATTGATGCAACATTTGGACTAAGACCAGAGAATGAGGGGACAAGAAAAAGAACAAGAGGTGCGCGACTTCCACAGGGTAGCACTCAACAATGGAAAAAGAAAAGTATATTCTTTGAACTTCCATATTGGAAAGATAACTGTTTGCGCCATAATCTTGATGTGATGCACATTGAAAAGAATGTATGTGATAATATCATACCCACTTTGCTAAATGATAGTGCAAAGTCAAAAGATCACATCAATGCTCGAAGAGATCTGAAAGATATGGGCATAAGACTCGACCTTTGGCCAGATGAAAATGGAAAATATCCTTTAGCTGTCTTTACAATGACTAAAATGGGCAAGAGATCTTTTTTGGCAACTTTAAACAACATGACCGTGCCCGATGGTTATTCGAGCAACATTTCTAGGTGCATTGACTTAGATAATCTCAAGTTGAATGGAATGTTAAAAAGTCATGATTGTCATATATTGATGGAGCAGTTGCTACCGTTAGCCATGCGAACATCATTGCCCAATGAGGTTTCAGCAGTGTTGAGTGAGTTATGCTCATTCTTTAGACAAATATGCAGTAAAGTATTGAAAATTGAAGATTTGGACAAATTGCATAATCAAATTGTCCTCACTTTATGCCACATGGAAATGTTATTTCCTCCTTCATTTTTCACTGTTATGGTTCACTTAGTTGTTCACCTTGTCGAAGAAGCTAAGCTTGGAGGTCCTGTCCATTATCGTTGGATGTACCCAATAGTGAGGTAAAACACATGTGTTAACTTCTTTTTTATGTTTCAATTTGAGAATGTAATGGTTATTCTAAATGACATTTGCATGGTTTATAAATAGGTATCTTGGACATTTAAAATCCTACGTTCGTAATAAAGCACGTCCGGAAGAGTCTATAGCAGAAGGTTACCTAATGGAAGAAATCCTTACCTTTTGTTCAAGGTATTTAGACAATATTGAAACAAGATTGAATAGACGTCCTCGTGTAGACGATGAACCCGATGCCATGCAGGCTCAGTCACGAATAACTGAACTATTTCCTATAATTGGAAAGTTGATTGGTGGTTCTTCGTATTTTACCCTTACACCAAGAGAAAAGTTACAAGCTCATCGCCACGTGTTAACAAATTGTCAAGTTGTTGATTATTATCTTCAGTAAGTGTTTCTTCACTTAGATTGATTGTTCATTTTATTTTTCAGCACATCTAATACTATATAATTAAATAGGCAATATAGAACTATTGTGTGAAGGAAACTTAGGACAAAAAATGCTTCTGAGATAGACAAAAAGGTTCATAGAGAATTCATTTGTTGGTTCGCCAATCGTGTAAGTGTTTATGCTATTTGTATTTCATTAATATTTTCACAGGAATGTGACTAACAATCTACATTATGACATCCAGATTAGGAATAATCTAGACACTCTTAGCATACAAGATAAAGATGTTCTTGTTAGTCTTGCACAAGGTCCTTTTAATCAAGCTAGAAGGTTCACCGCATTTAATGTTAATGGATACAAATTTCGGACCTTAGAACGAGACGAGTTTTTAAAAACTCAAAATAGTGGAGTTTTTGGCATGTTTGCAACGAGAAGTTATTCAAGCAGTAGTGATACCTAAATAAAGTTTGGAGGGGTGCCTTACTATGGACGATTGGTAGACATCATTGAGTTGAGCTATAGTAGCTTCACAGTAGTCATGTTTAAATGTGAATGGGCTAATACCACCAATAATCCAAGAGGTATGAAGATGGATAAGTTGGGCTTTACCTCTATCAACTTTGCACGACTTATACATGGTGGAGAACATGAAGATGATGAACCATACATTAGAGCTTCTGAAGCTCAAATGGTCTATTATGTAGAGGATGAGAATGAACAAGATTGGAGGATACCAGTTCATTTGAAACCAAGAGACTTGTACGACATGGGTGAAGATGAGAATGAAATTGTGGCATCAAATGAGACATACCCATCACAAAATTTGGAACAATTATTTTTGGATGATAATACACACATTCCTTTGGCAAGAGAAGTTTTAGATAATGAACCTGAAAGTTCAGCAGTTAATGAAAATATTGATGACGATGATCCGGATATGGTTTTATGAATGTCATTGGTAGTTCAATAATTTCATCGGTGCACATTAGTTCTGATTTTTGTCTTGATTATCTTTATCTTACTTAATTCCAATCCGGATATAGATTTGTTAATCATATTTTTTGCTTTTTTGAAACTTAATTGCCTAACATTCACTAAACATTGCTAATTTTGTAGTTGTTTGGTAATTTTCCATTGAATTTGCAAGGCACTTTACAATCACAAATTATGCTTAATCCTCTGTGACATCCCATCAGTCTCTCCTTCATTTTGTAATGTGGATCTATGTTACCTGAACTGTTTAACTTGTGACTTATGTGATTTCCAATATTCACCTCCAAAACAGTTAGGAAATATTATTGCACCCTATATGATTTTTGTAGATCAAATAAGACCATTGTGATCCACTACCAGAATCAGGAGAAAGTGTTTAGAGCATAAGCACATGACCTATCAATATAAATGATAAGTCAACCCCTATCAGTGACTCACAAGTCACAACCTCAACATCCATCATCCAACCACTAGACTGCAGCAACGTACAAAGCACCTCACGCTACACACATAACCTGTTAGGTCCTGAATTGCTATGATTGAGGATTAGGAGAAAAGAGAAGAAAGAATCAGATAGCAAATTCTGTTATTGGTTCTCTCCCAAGGGAATTTTCCCTTCCCAACTGTTTGACACTTCACAATATGCTTCTGATATCTTGGCTTAATGCTCCATAATATTTTATACTTAGTAACAGGATTGATTAAAGAATATTAAAGAATGCTTAATACTCTGTAACAGGATTGATTAAAGAATATTAAACATGTGGCTCAGTCTTTTATTTCAGTGATGTCTTCGAAATTACGTTTAACTTTTGAGTTTTTGACCTTTTTTATTTGATGTTATTTATCGTTTCTGTGACTACAGTTCTGTTGATCTATAATATCTATTCAGAATTTTAAATAGCTGTTACTTTCATGTTGACTGGTTTTGAATTTGTCAATTTCTGTTTTCATTTCCATTTTACCATGTTGTGTGCACTGAGAAAGAATGTGCACATGGTTTTATAATAAGCTTTCTTTATTATATTGTTTTTCCTTAATCTTTTCATCATGGGTTATTTGTTCAATCATTTCGTCAGGTAGGTATGCCTCCCAAAAAAAGATATGATGGTCTCCGTAATTGTCGATCCACACCAAATCAAGAACATGGATCTTCAGTGAGAATTCATAGGGTACCGTTACCCCAAATGGCGTCTATGCCTAACATATCTTCATCTTTGGAAGATGACATTCCTGAGTTCGAGGATGTTCCAAATAAACCTGGTATCACAGAAGGTTCATCTACTACAAGTCAACGCAAGACTAATGCCAAATGGATAGTGGATGTTATTGGTATATCTACTATAATTAGGTAGTGGATTTTCCATTATTTATATTTTGGTGTACTAATATTTTGAATTATTTTGTGTTAGATGAGGAGGGTAATCGCAGCCAAAGAAGTCTGAAAGTGCGAGATTTGATTCCAAACAACTTAGGATTTAGGGTGGTGACCGAATGGAATGAAAGATCCCAACCGGTTGGAAAGTCTGCTGGTTTATTAGCAGGGTTTTTGGGTTTTACTGCAAATAATTTTGACACATTCCCTATTTTGTACCAGAAGTGGCCTAAAGTTCCTGAGGGTTACAAAAATAATGTTTATGACAACACTATAAAGGTAAAAAGCTTAATTACCTTAATACATTTTATTGTTATTTATGTTTTGTTACTAATATCGGTTTATTATTTTTGTATCAAAGGAGAAATTTGTGGTAAATGATGGAAGTCACAAGACATGGATTTTATCCAGTTTGGGAAAGAAATGGCGGGTCAATCGTTGCAAGCTTTTTAAAGACTATTATAACTGGGAGCTTAGTCTTGAACAAAATCTTCGTAACCCGCCGCCGGGCATTGACGAAGATCACTGGAGGCTGTTTTTGGAATATAGAATGAAGCCTGAAACTATGGTAATAAGGAAAACTTTGAAATTGAACAGATTTGGTTTAATTCTTTGAACATGTTTTCTAGTTCATTGTTTTTTATTTTAAGACTTCCAATTTGATTTACAAAGTATTTGGAGTGGAGCATAGCCTCGATCCTAAAATATTATGACTTTGCTTATGGGCAACAGGTTCCCCATACATTAGGGGCTAAGACACTTGCTAGAAAACAACATGAGCTGGTATGATATCTCATTTTTTATATTGTTTGAAATTTTGAGAAAATGGTTTAATTATATTTATATGGTGAAACGTTTTAGGAATTGCAAGATGAGCGACCTTATAGTAGAGGAGATATGTATGGAATTGCTCATAAAAAATCAAATGGTGATTTTGTTAATGATGAAGCAAGAAAAAATCATGTAAGTCCAATATTATATATTTATAGTTATGTTTGATTGCAACGTATCATATTATTGGGCACATCGTAAATGTTTATGTCTTGCTTCAATACACGTAGGAAAAATTGCAACAGGCAATTCTTGAGTCTTCTTCTCTGCATGAAGCCTTTATTCAAGTTTTTGGGAAAGAACATCCTGGGCATGTTCGAGGCATGGGACTCGGCGTAACACCAACTCAGATCCTTGGAAACAATTCTCATTCTACAATAGAGTCATATTCATCGGATGCTAATGAAAAGATGTCACGGATGCAAAATGAAATTGATGCTTTAAAAGCACAAGTTGCTGAAGTTGATAGTCTAAAGGCTCAAGCTGCTGAAGTTGATGCTCTAAAGGAACAAGTTGCTGAATTACCTCTATTGAAGGAACAACTTGCTTATGTTATGCAACTTCTTAAGCAAAATCAGGTGATCACTGTATTGAAATTCATGCTGTTATGCAAGTTTACTGAATTTAGTTTAAGTATCCAGAACCTTTAGCCTGTCTTGAAGACTATGATATTAGCATCCTGATATCTAGTAGTTGTGTGGTCCATCAAATCCAATCTAAATGTCTCAATTGAACCATTTTTGCCTTTGAAACTTGACTCTCTAACTAGGAATGGTGAAGCAACAAAATCAACTGAACAATTATAATCCTGAAAACTGCCCAGGATACAATGATAGAACCCAGAATTCAAGTGAGAGAAAAGAGAAAGAAAAGAACCACTGTCAAAAATAAATAATTAGAATGTGAGAGAAAATAATTGAGTGATAATAATAAATATTAAAAAGTATTTTATTTAGCATAATATTAGAGAGAGAGAGAGAGCCAAAAAAAAAGGTTTGGTTCCACCGAGCAGAAATCACTGCGTTTCTTTCTTTCTTTCTCAACTTTGCTTTGTAAGAGTAGTTGTGTTTGTGTTTCTCGCTGCTTTTATGTTATGCAGAAGAATGGAATTAGAATTAGATACCCTTTACTTTTCCAAAATTGCCATGGGACACACTGGGTCAATTACTCAAAGTAGGTGGGGAGATAATAATATCATTCGCATAATGCCATTGCCAATCATGCTTCGTGACCTGCTCTCAAGGATTTGATGATACTAACAGAGGAATAACTGTTGTTGGATATATTAGAAATAATAACGTCTAGTTCAGAGATGAGAAACAGAAATTGTAGAGTATTAAGAAACAAACCACGAAGAACCTTAATCTGTTATGCATTTTGAAGAACCTTAGAGGAATGGAAGGAGAAGCAAGGATGATGATGATGATGAAGCTTGGAGGTGATGGGTGGTGACCTTCTTCTTCTTCTTCCTCTTTCTTCTTCTTTCTTCTCTTCCTTCTTTTCTCTTCTTTTCTCCTTTTCTCTCCTCTGTCTCGCTGCCTTTCTTTCTTTCTTTCTTACTTCTCTTTCTTTTCTTTCTTTCATAGATATACACATATATTTAAGTGGTAATATGGTCAAAGACCATATTGCCCTTATTCCGTATCATCCGGTTAGCGATCCTAAGACAACCAATAATTAACTTTAGCACTCAATAAATTTACCAATCAAGTACTAAATTAATTCAATTGGGGTAATATCCAAATAATTCGGTTAATTATTTTGGGGATGTTACATGGGATGTGTGAAGTATAAGTGTAAGATTCAAATCCTCTTCCCGGTAACACACTAACATTTGTTATCAACTTCAACTAGATATATAAGAAAATATAGGGTCGGTAAAATTACCAAATTGCCCATTTAACTTATTACTTTTCAAAGACTTCTTTGAAAATTTATAATTATTCCATTTCATTTTTTGTGGGCCTCACTTTCTCTCATCATCTTTTAAATTTTTTATCTCACATTTAAAGCCCACTTTTTACCCCTCTCTCTCTCTCTCCCTCTCCATTTCGCTTTTTTGTTCTATTTATTTAGTCAAAATACTAATCATCAACTATCTATTTTTCAACTATCAAGCATCTTCAAGCATCTATTTAATCAAGTTAACTACTATTAAAAATACCAAACTACCAATGTCTATAATATCAACTAGATATATAAGAAAATACAGGGCTGCTAAAATTACCAAATTGCCCATTTAACTTATTATTTTTTGAGGGCTTCTTTGGAAATTTATAATTGTTCTACTTCATTTTTTTGTGGGTTCCACTTTCTCCCATCATCTCTTAAATATTTTTATGTCACATTTAAAACCCACTTTTTTACTTCTCTCTCACTCTTATCTTTCTCAATTTTCTCTCTCGATCTCTCCACCTCTACTCTCTCTTTCTCTCTCTCTCTCTCTCTCTCTCTCTCTCTCTCTCTCTCTCTCTTAACATTTCATTTTTATCTATCTGTTTAATCAAAATACTAATCATCAACTATCTATTTTTCAACTATCAAATACCTATTTAATCAATTGTCCAAAAAAATATCTATTTAATCAACTCAACCTCTATTTAAAATACCGAACTACCCATGTCTAAAATATCTATCTACGAAAATAAATAATTAATAAAACTACCAAATTGCTCACTTATTTTTTTTTTTGTTTTTTTGAGGTCAAATTTGGAAATTCATAGTTATTCTATCTCATATTTTATTTTTGTGGGTACCACTTTCTCTCATCATCTCTTAAATTTTTTATCTCACATTTGAAACTCACTTCTTTACCTCTCTCTCACTCTTATCTTTCTCAATTTTCACTCTATCCCTCCCACCTTTATTCTCTCTCTCCCTCTCTCTTTTTTCACATTTCATTTTTTTTAATCTGTCTACCATCTATTTAATCAAAACATTAATCCTCAACTATCTTTTTATTAACAGTCAGTTATCTATTCATAATTTTTTTTTTGAGTTTTAACGGGGAAACATTACATATTGTTGATAAAATTTCATTATTTTTGAATTTCTACGGGAAATGTAACACATTTTTTATATAATCATTGTTATATTTATTTTCATTAATGTGTTTATCAACTAACTATTTATCAACAATTTATTTAAGAAAATAATGGGCTAATCAAATTACGAATTAGCCCTTTTAATTTTTTTCTTTGTTGAGGGCAAATTTGGAAATTTATTATTATTTTATCTCATATTTTTATTTTTGTGGATCCCATTTTCTCACATCATCTTTTTAATTTTTTTTATCCCACGTTTAAAACTCACTTTTTTTCATCTCTCTCACACTCTTACCTTTCTCAATTTTCACTCTATGTCTCCCACCTCCACCCTCTCTCTCTCTCTCTCTCTCTCTCTCTCTCTCTCTCTCTCTCTCTCTCTCTCTCTCTCCCTCTCTCCCTCTCTCTTCACATTTTATATTTTTATTCTATCTACTGTCTAGTTAATAAAAGTACTACTCATCAACTATCTTTTTATCAACTATCAACTATCTATTTTATCAACTCAACCACTACCACAAATATCAAACTACACATGTCTAAAATGTTAGACGGAAAAATATCTTTACTACTACAAATGGATGGATGGTTTGTTTTTTTTAAATCTCTTTTTATCTTTCTTTTGAGTTTTAACGGGTAAACATTACATGTTGTTGATATAATTTCATTATTTTTGATTTCTTATAGGGAAATGTAACACGTTGTCGATGTAATCATTTTTTGAACCGCGACAAGTACTAGATATTGTAAATTCTTTTTTTAGTTTAAGCGGGTAAACATTATATGTTTTTGCTATAATTTCATTTAATTTTTTTATGGTGGAACGTTACACATTATCATAAAAATTATTCTATATTCTGCATTTGATTCAACGGGAAAAAGTTACGTGTTGTTATCATAATTTTATCACTGAGAAAATTTATTTTGTAACGATAAAAATTGTAAAGTTGTAAAAGTTCATTTCTTAATAACATGAAAAATTTATTGTAATTGAAGTCTATCTATGTCTATTTATACAAAGAATATGATGTTACCTATGCGTATGCACGGGTATACTTCTAGTTAAAAAATAAAGTAGATCTCACCAAATACTCTATAACTAACTTAATAGGACTAGATGAATTTTTGCTAATAATTAAATCGATCCTAGTAGCTAGGAAATTGTATTAATTATTTGTACTCTTAAATTATGTCTCAGTTAGTCCTCAAGTCTTTTATGACATTCCTTCGTGTATTTAGTCTTTTATTACCATTGAAATGCCATGATTATTGTTTGTCAAAAAAAAGAAAGATGAACCAATAAAGTTAAATATAGATACGAACATTTTCCTCTAACCTTACCAAAAACATATTTTTTTTAAACCCTTACTCTAAGTCCTCACAATATATAGATAGGTACACAATGGTTTTTGAGGCAAACCTGATATTTGGTTTGGTACAATTTAGCTGCAGCAGCATGAGCAAATATCAAGAGTGATGAGAAACAACATAAGGCTCAGTTGCAGAGTCAACAACAGTGCAATTTCCAACGTATTTAGAACATCTACCAGGTGCAAAAGTGCCACCATGGTAGCCATTGGTGCTAAAGGAAAAGGGTTCATTAAGTGTAACCCAATGCTTAACCCTATCTCCAAAGGTCTTGAAGCAAAAGTCAGCGTAGGCACGAAAATCTGTCCTATTTTGTCAATTAAATAAAATATAAGTTAGTATACTTCATATTTGTTTTCTTTGAAAAAAAAATTGACTAATGGGAAGTTGATGTGTGATTAAAGTTTTTAAAACCAGGTCAGACATCAGACCGACGAGATATTCATGTAATGATGTCATTGTTCAATTAGTTTATTTGGTTCAACCATGATTGAATGTAATGGCTAATAAATAAATATGTATTACATTTTGGAGGAAACATTTGAAACGGTTCAACTCGGTTTTAAGTTGCTCAACCAGACTGAGATCCAATTGAGGTTTAACCAACCGTTGAAATGATATATTTCCAGTTCAACGGGATGACCGGCTAGTTCGGTTCTCAAAACATTGTGTGAATGGCAAGAGTTGTGTTACTTACACTACTTTAGGACTTAAAAATTCACCATATTCATCTTCAAGGACTTGTGGGAAATCCCAATGAAATAGTGTAACAAAGGGTATCAAGCCTGCCACCAAATACACCAAAATATAAATTCATCACAAGGCAAAATTGGAGAATGAATGATGAAAGAAATAATAATATAGATAAACCAACAAGTAATTCATTAAGAGGTATTTATAATTTTTGATCAAAAAAAATTAAGAGGTATTTATAATTTACCATTTGCTAGGATCTCATTAATGAGTTTGTTGTAGAATTTAACTCCCAAGCAATTATACCCTCTGCATGATATAATTGCTTAATTAAAAGTTACGCATTATGCAAATGCAATCTTTGATGGGATGTTTTTTTGGCTACAAATTAATAAAGTATAATCAACTTGAAAGGAAAAGTCAAATCTTGTTATCATACTGGGGAATATTCTTGACCATGAGATGGAGAATCTGTATGAATCCAGCCCAATTTGTTTCACCACCTTAATGTCACTCTGCCGAACAATAGAATTTACAGTTTAATTATGGTAATTCAACATATAAACTACTTATTTTCATCAAAAGACTAACACTAAAATTAGGGAAATTAATTTTCAGTAAGTGTACCTTGTATCTATGATAAAAACCAACGGCTACATTCCCACTGCTTTTATCCCAAATTTTTTCTGCACATCCCATAGAGTGTTAGTTATTGTAAAAGATCTAGAACCCGCTAAGGCGCTGTACCATATGTGAAGTTGCTGCAAAGCTGTTGGATCTAGGTGCGACTTGGACAATGACTCTCCAGCAACTACACTGTATGCAGCGTTGTTGAAGATAGTGTATGCTTAATCCTCTCTCTCTCTATATATATATATATATATATTAAAATTAGTTAATGCGTAAATTATTATTGATTAAAGTGAAATTAATTATCATTTTATAATTATTTCTGAGGGAATTTGAACACCGTCGCTCTAGATTACATAGTCAAACTTTTACCACTGTGCTGTCACCTTATGAACGGTGTATAAATATGTATATGTACAACACCAATGTATAACTTTTTTTTACACTATCAACTAATCACAGTTTGCCATGTCATTAAAGGTGTCAACTCTTATTCTAGTTAATTTCTTTTATATAAGTCAAAAATTCATTAAGGAGGCATTATGATCTATGATTGGTTCTCTGAATGAGAGAGAGAGAGAGAGAGAGAGAGAGAGAGAGAGAGAGAGAGAGAGAGAGAGAGAGAGAGAGAGAGAGAGAGAGAGAGAGAGAGAGAGAGAGAGAGAGAGACCTGGATGCTGTTTAGTGAAGGTGTCCCAAATACTAGGTCCTCTCCCTTCTATATTTGCAGCTCCTTCAACCTAAATTGCTAACAAAAAATAAGCAATGGTATCTATAATTCTATATGATACACACAATGATGACTAACAATCATAAAGGTTTGAAAGAAGCAAATGCTATACGAATTAATTATTAAACAAAAGAAAGTTACTAATGGAATGCATATTGCTATAAGCCTATAATGTGGTTGTGAGAACCTGGTAAGCAGAAGAACCTATTCCAAATATAAAATCAGAAGGAAAAAGGCTGCTATTGAATGTAGCAACAGAGTGACTTGGTTGCACAGTTGGTGATGCACTTTCAGCACCACTAGCCTAAATGGTAATAACCAGGGATGAGAGAAAGAGAAGGGAAGGACCTATAGCTCTCATGGCTGCAGCTTTTGATGTCCAAAGCTTTAGCAATGATCCCTATTTAAAGACCATAGACTGGATCGATGTGTATGCATGATTTTTAATCACCCCTATCTTTTTGGTTACTAACATTCTTTTTTTTTTTGGTAAAATCTGTAGTTTCAATCCCAATAATTGAGTATAGCTAAATAGGAATATGTATTAATTTCTAGTTTAAATTACAATTTTGCCCTTTTTTAATTTTAGTTTTTGATTTCGTCCCTATGGATATGACAAGTTCTGAATTAGTACTTTGGTGTGAAATTTAAACAAGTTAGTGACGGAAAATTTGAAATCTTTTGTTAATTCTGGCGTCGTAAAATTTAATGAAAAAATTAGAGATGAATTTCATGGTTTTCGTTACTAATATTTTCTCTCTAATTACACTTTTTTAATAGATCTAAATATATGTTTAATCCTTGAAAATATACTTTTGATCCAGTTTAGTCCCGTAAAAATAAAATTTAATTTTCCTTTCTTGAAAATACACATTTTATCTAGTTTAGTCCCTATAAAAGTAAAATTTTGTTTTTCATCCCTGCAAATATATGTTTTATCCAGTTTGGTCTCTGTAATGTGTAAAATATTTGATTTTAGTCCATCCAATAGGAGTGGCAAAAAGGACTAAAATAAATATTTTACATATTACATGGACCAAACTGGATAAAACGTATGGGACCAAAAATAAAATTTTATTTTTAGAGAGACTAAACTGAATAAAACGTATTTTTGTAAGGACGAAAAGTAAAATTTTATTTTTACCGGACAAAAATGGATCAAGTGCTTATACTTTCAAGGACTAAATATATATAAACCTTTTTAGTAATAATATTTTTTTCCATATCTAAATGGTACCTTATATCACAAAAATTTAACCAAGATGATCAAGTTTTAGCAAAATATAGGACCAGAAAATGACCATATTGATATCATTTTTATAACATAAAAACTAATAGCTCTTGTCCAAAATATAATTGAAATCAGTTATATATTCTCATTTAACAAGGCTAAATGATTAATTTTTTTCAAAAATACTTTTTAATTACACCCCCCAAATGGAGATAAAATTGGAATCAATAATTTAACACATCTTAAAAATAGTGAATATTTTTTATATTTTGATCCAACAAAGAACACTTTTTGTTTATAATTAATATAGGTCAAATACATCAATTATTCAATGAATTTAAAACTGTAAAATTTTCTTATAATAGGAACCAAAGGTTTTAGATTGGAGGTAGTATTTTATATAAGAAAAAAACAGAAGGAAACACATTGCCTTTACAATTCAAAATTTTTAGTACATAAAAAACCAGATCAAAATATAAAATAACCAAAAGTATTATTTTGTAAGTATATTACTGCGCCGGTTCCTTACTAGGCATTTAACCACTGTAGATAAAAAAAATTATATATCAAAATAACACACGTTTTAGATTATTTACCAAACTAGAGAAGACATCTAATTTTTAGTGTAGAAGTCGCCCCATAGAAACCACTTCCAAACATGAAAATTTAAATTTTTTTTACTTTAAATTTTTTTACTTCTAAACATGAAAATGCCCCCTTACTAGTTACTAGATAACATTGAATTGACATATTAAATTGTACTTAAACTTCTGTGGAAAAAATGGATGGTTCCGTTGACATTTGAGAAGTGCGCATGCGTAGCCATTGAATTCTTTTCTACTTTCTCTTTTTGATATTTTTTCCTCAAAGATGCAAACTAAAAATGAAAAATACCTTATCTTAAGTTTTTATGAGGTCTATTTTTATTTTTTAATAAATAATATTATTTACTTTTTCTTTAAAAAATACTTTTTTCTCCCCTTTTATTTTTTCTTTTACCAAACAATTGTACTAGTCCACTCTCTTTCTCACATCTATCTTGTGTTCTTCCATCCAACTCAAAATACATCACAATAGATCATTTAAATAATTTTTTTAGATAAGCAACAATTTCATTCAAGGAGCACTAGGGGTGCTCAATCCCAAACAACAAAATTACATATTCTTTAGGCATTGTTGTGGGTTGGTCCACCACAATGAAATAGAGACTGAAGAACTACAATACAATTTGTAAATACACCAACTCCAAATATAGCTCTTAATCTGAATGACAATCGAATCAATATTCGGTTCCTCATTGTTAATATCGTTCCGTTCCTTGCAGATGACAATCAAATGCATGTATTCAGTATTAAAAAGTGTAGCTTAAGATGACAATCAAATGTGTTCTGGAGTCAACCAGGGGGTCCCATTAGCAAAACCAGGAGGTACGCTAAGCAAGTCATATGGATCAACCCAACCAATTCAGCCCATATCCACCTCATGCGAGCCCAACATGCTTGGACGGTCAAGATCGACTCTACCCATCCGACGATCCACAAGAGGGCACAATTTCCTATAAATACAGGCAAACTTTGCCCTTACAGAGGTTCGCACTCTAATCCTTAGTACCTTCACTCTAATATTCTATATACTGACTTGGGCATCGGAGTGGCTTGCAGGTACCCCCCCGGGGAGCTCATTGACCTTCAGTTGGGACAGCAAGAGACCTGACCACCTGTCAGGACAGTAAGGGACCTACCAACAGCAGCCGACCTAAAACGCTGCTCGGTACAGAACATTGGCGACCACAGTGGGAGATTTCAATCTTTCGCATCATCACTCGAGCTTTTCTCTTGCTACTCCATGGCACCCAGAGGCAGACTCCGGGTTCAGAGCATCGCCATACCCGCACCCCGACCGGAGGGTACCCCCGAGGGCAACGTCTTGACTATACAGGACGAGGGCACCAGTCGACCCGTCCAGCCCTCTGACGTGAATCAGCTTTTGGACCTCCTGGCCAGTTGCACTCAAGCTATGTTGGAACAGGAAGCGCGACTGAGGGAGGTTGAAAGGTGGGTGACCGCCCTACCGGAACAGCCTCCAGTCAGCAGGTTGACAATCCCTCCAACGGTAGTGACCTCGAGGCGACACCAGTCCCCACCTCGGAGACGTCATGTACATCGCTCTACCCCCAGGCGACGCAGGCATTGGGAATCAGGCTCACCCCCAGGGACCCATCGCCCTCATGACACCTACTCTAGTGCCTCCTCACACGCGTCACCTAACGCTCAGGAGAGGTCGAGGAGCCGGGTTGCCACTCGCAGAAGGCATCACCGGGATTCTCCATCGAGGAGATCCCTCGAGCGACACAGGTATCAGGAGCTGGGCTATGAAGACACCTCCCCCAGAAACTCAAGAGGGTTTTCAGAGGAGGGGCCGTTTACAAGAAGGGTAGACGAATGCCAAATCCCAAGGGCCTTGGAAAAGCTGCCGAATCTTAAGATGTACGACGGGACTGGAGATCCGGACGGTCATATGGCACACTTCTCCTTAATGATACGCTACCGGGGCGCTAGGGAACCCGTCCACTGCAAAATCTTCCCCCTTACTCTCGAGGGTTCCGCATTAGAGTGGTTCCATGAGCTTAGGCCGAACTCCATATCCTCTGGGGGGCAGCTGGCAAGAATGTTCACGGCTCGCTTCACTGCCTCCCGGCTAAAGCCCAAATCTGAGGAAGTACTGAGAGCCGTCAGGAAGCATAACCACGAGACACTGAGGGAGTATATTGAGCGCTTCAATAAAGAAGCTTCAGGCGTTCGAAGTTTGGAGGACAGACAAAGATTATTCTGGATGAAAGATGGGTTGAAAAAGGGAAGTTTGTTCCAGGTCGATGTAGGCATCAACAAGCCTAGGAACTTGGGCGAGTTCCTTGGAGATCCCAGAAATACATGAATTATGAGGAGGATGATTTGGCTTACCGCGAGGCAGTCAAGGCGGGGGGCGACATGGAACCCACCCAGGAGGTACGCCGGCAAAAGGTAACAGGAGGCGTACACCATGAGGGCCGCCCCCCAAAATCCTCGGGCCTTACTCCCCTCATCGCCTCAAGGGCACAGATCCTGGCTGAATGTGCCAACGCAGAATTCAAAGACATTAAGAGGCCACAACCTTTGGTGTTGAAAGAGGGCCAAAACCCCTCGAAGAAATGGTGCCGCTACCATCAAAGCGGAGGCCACGACACCAATGGCTGCCAAGCACTGAAGGGTGATATTGAGAAGCTGTTCCAGAGAGGAAAGCTGACACAATACGTGAAGAAGGAGGGGGAACCAAGTGGTTCGCGCAAAAGAGCCCGATCTCCCGAAGGGAGATACTGGTCCCCTAGGAAGGGGAAGGCCCCAATCGACGAGAGGGTCGAAAATAGCGCTGATGAATCGACCGATGGAGAGGACACCCGGAGGCCCAAAGAAAGACCAGTGGCCATGGTGATCCACGGGAGAAACCCCCGTGATAACTGGGGGTTCAAACAAATCAATGAAGAGGAAGTGGAAGGAGATCCTCAGAATTGCGTCAACCTCAGTCGCCAGGAAGGGGCCAACCAGACCACCCCTATCCTTCGACGACAATGATCTGCTCGACGGGAAACCGAACAAACACGTCCCACTGATCATCTCTGCCATTATCGCCAACATCGAAGTAAGAAGGATCCTGGTTGACCAGGGAAGTGCAGTAGATATCATCTTCGAGGACCTGCTGCGAGTGCTGAGTATCTCCCCCGATGACCTGACTCCATTCCAGGGAGGGGACCTAACCGGATTTAATGGATCAAAGACTAAGCCACTCGGCCACCTAGAGCTGATGGTCACCTACGGGAACCCCGATGACAAACCTCCATTGTTCAAAACTGTGAAAACACCCTTCCTGGTTCTCCCATGCAAATCGGTCTACCAGTGCATCATTGGGAGGCCCACGTTGGGAAAATTGGAGGCGGTCACCTCAACGGTCCATTTGAAAATGAAGTTCTACACTCTGGAGAATGAGGTGGTAACCCTCCAGGCGGACCTGGGAGCAGCGCGTAGATGTTTCTATATGAGCGTTAAAAATGAGAAGCAGACCGTCAAGCCAAGAGGCTCGGGTAAGGGGTTCGAAGAGGAAGCTGAGGTGAATCTGACAGACTGGGATGCTGGAAATAACTCCAGTAGTGAAGAAGAAGCGGAAAGCCGACTCAAAACCAAGGGGATAGAAGAGGATGCGAAGAAGTTCGAAGCAGACGAAGAATGTCCTCACCTCTTTGAGGAGGTTAGAAAGAAGCTCACCATCCACCCCGGGGAGAACAGGGATCTATTCCTCAACTCGGCAGCTGGCCCATAGTTCCAATGCATAGAGCGTTTTCTTTAAGACAATTGGTTGTTTAAGTTTAACACGTCTACTTTAAGGAGTGGGAGGTTTAGGTTTAACACGTCAAAACAATTTACAATACGCACGCGAGGGAATTAAACTTTACTATTCACGGTTCAAGATGTTATTTCTCAAATCAAAGTTTTCGCTCCAGCACCATAGAAAAAACCAAGAAAAGCTGGTGCCCGATCCAGAAGCAGCCGGCGCCCAGGAGAACGCCTGGCAGGGCGCCTATAAGGAGCAGCCAGCGCCCATGAGGGCGCCTGGCAAGAAGCATTCTAAAAAGCCAAGTCCCGACTCAAATAACAGGGGATCTGGCAACCAGGCAGAACCAAGCGTGAGTCAACCTGCTCGGTTCACGAAGCGGCATATCGAAAAAGTCACAACCTCTAATGGGTGAGTTAAATTCGGATAGAATCCGATAAACTCCTATTAGAGTCCCTAGATGGGCAAAGTGGCGTCGTAAGATGTCACTAGAGGTTGTCACAACCTCGAAGCGGCATATCGAAAAGGTCGCAACCTCTAATGGGTGAGTTAAATTCGGATAGAATCCGATAAACTCCTGTTAGAGTCCCTAGATGGGCAAAGTGGCGTCGCAAGATGTCACTAGAGGTTGTCACAACCTCGAAGCGGCATGTCGAAAAGGTCGCAACCTCTAATGGGTGAGTTAAGTTCGGACAGATTCTGATAAACTCCTGTTAGAGTCCCTAGATGGGAAAAGTGGCGTCGCAAGATGTCACTAGAGGTTGTCACAACCTCGAAGCGGCATGTCGAAAAGGTGGCAACCTCTAATGGGTGAGTTAAGTTCAGACAGATTCTAATAAACTCCTGTTAGAGTCCCTAGATGGGCGAAGTGGCGTCGCAAGATATCACAACCTCTAGTGAGGAATTTAAATCGGACCAATTCTGATAAGCTCCTGACGGAGATAACATGGCCACGAGGCGATAGGAGGCGATACGTTCAGAAGCGTGAAAAATAGGCAAAATAAATGAAACATGGATATAACATAAAATCATCAGTCAAGCTCCATAAAACAAACATACAACGAATTCCGACAGGATAACAAGAAATCACAAGTCAAAAACAACTGAACTCCTTGATGAAACATCAGGGGGCAATGACATCGAAGTCAATCCCGTTAGGATGGTATGTAACAATCCTCCCATCTGCAGCCTCATGGTCAAACCGGAAGATGCTCGACTCAAGAACTGCATCCGGGTACATACACTGAACATGACTTATCGCTTTATCGTAAGCAACGTAGGAGAAGTCCATGACTTGCCCGGCCATCTCCTGCACCCTTTCCTCAGCCACATCTCTCTGTTTCTTCACACGGTCCAGTTCAGATTGGAGCTCCTCCATCCGCTTCTGACAGTGGCCAGCAGTGTCTCGCGCCCGACGAGCAGATCCCAGCGCTTCGTGTAAATCCACCTGAAGCCGGCTTATATCCAAGAGAAGCCGATCCCTTTCCTCGATCACCCCTGCACAAAGAAAGAAGCAAACACGACAAAGCTTAGAACCAACATCACCAGTGCCCATGAGGGCACCTGGCAAAGCACCTCCAGGAAAGTAGCTAGCGCCCAGGAGAGCGCCAGACAGGGGTGGTGGCCCATGCGGGTTTGATGAATACCATAAGAAATAACTCAAGAGGATTACCTGAACGAGATCCGCACTTCTTCTCAGCTTCCCACTTCGCATGCAGGCCTTCCCCAACCTTCACCATGTGTGCAGCAAGTGCGAAAGGATGCTTACGCTCTTCGGGGGAGAAGACAATTTCACCTTCGTCGTCAGCAGGAGGAGGAGGCCCAACCGGAGAGGGACAAACAGCAGAGGGAGGTCCCTGAGAACAACCCCTCTGGCATTTGGACTGACTCTGAGTCCCTTGGATGCTGGAATCAACTGGAACCTTCGACACCCCGGAAACATCCTTTCCAGCACGGCTTGGCGCTCCTAAACTGAGGCGAGGTCCCATAGAGGGACTGTCATACCCCAATTTTGTCCGCCCAAGTCAAAAATATTTTTCTTAATTTTTAGGAATTTTAGAAATAAAAATAGTGCATATTTTTACATCTTTGGGGCAAGAAACAAGTTTTTAGGTCAAAGAGTATTTTGGTCATTTTGCAAAGTGTCATACCCCAATTTTGTCCGACTAGTTGAAAATCAAATAAAATTGTATTTTTGTGAACACTCAACTTTTAACGGTGTTTTGATGTTTTTTTTTCTCGAAAAGTTATCAAAATATGTGCTCTTTGCATGTTTCGCGCATTTTGCGTGTTTTAATCGTCGAATACGTCATTTTACTAGTTTCTGACGTTTTCGGGTTAATTTTACTATTAAAAAAATGTGATACAAAAGTCTAGTGGTTTTCGCGAGCGTGCGAATAAAGTGTATAGTAGTGGGCGCGTGTCGCAGCGAGTTAGCGAGATTATTATTGTTTTATTATTGTTATCATTATTGTTAATTGTATTTATTTATTAGTAGTCATAAAAAATAAGAGACACACAACAAATAGTCAAATTGTTTATTTTATTTAGATCTGAAATTACATTTTTCTCTTAGTTACAAATAAGACAAAAAAAAAATGAAAAGTCAAACAAAAAAAGGGGTATGTACGCCCTTGCTGTTGTTGCTCAGTTTGAGCTACAAGCTCAAAACACCTTCTTCTTGTCTCTTTGGCATTTTGCCTTTTTATTGGTTAGACAAAATTGCTTTCTGCACACACTGATGACCAGCCTACAATCCCAGCTTGCAATTCTACTCTCTCTCCCTCGTGAGTTTCCCTTCCATTTAGAGCTCAACTCCAACACCTCCTTTAACCTGTCCAAGATTTTGTACACAAAAGGAGGAGAAGCATCAGACTTAACAGTCAACATAACTAAAGCGTGAAAACAACAGGAGCTTGGAAGAGGGGTATTTGTGCTCAGAGCACTTTATACACCAAAGAAGGAAACACATCGAGAGATGAAAATCAGAAAAACAGCAGACAAAATGGACCACACAATACAAAACTTCCTATAAATTAACATTCAAAAACAGAAGCAAAGGGAGCGGGGAAACAATAGGGGAAAATCAGCAAAAACAATAACAACAACAAACACAGGAACCAAAACAGTAACAAACACAGCCATTCACACATAACAAAAAAACTTTCACTGAAAACAAACTGGTTTCTCTATTACGAAATTTCTGGAAGAAGGAGAATAAGGTTTAATCAGGAACAGTAAGGGAAATATAAGAGTAACAGAAGCGGAAGAAAAGAAGGAGGGATCGTTTTTTCAATAATCAGAATTACAACTTTTCAGGAACCCAGGTTGGCCAAACTCTAGTCTTGTATGCGTTTTTAGAACAGTTTAGAAATATTTAGTTTCTGTTTCTGTTTTTTTAATCACATAATGAACATAATAAAAACTAGGTAGGATTCAACTTCAATAGTGAGAAAAAATAGAAGTAAAAAAAAACAACAAAAAACAAGTAGCTGAGTAGAACAAGATCACGTTTTTTTTTAGGAGCAAAATAATAAGCAAACTCTTTTTCTTGAAAATACCAGAAGGGCTATTTTCAATCAAAGTATAGACAAGTAGCAGAAAGAAGATGTGAGAAGAGGAACAAGGAGGAGAGCTAAACAGTTAGAAAAAAAGCTAAGCTAAAAAGAGATGAAAAAAAACCTGTAGATTCTGACCACTGCCAGCGGTGGCCGTCGCCGTCGCCGTCGGCTTTCCCCCTCACCGGCGCTCCGCCGCGTCCACCTCCCCTCCTCCTCGCGAACCTCCGCATCACCGCTGCCACCTTCGCGGAGCCATGTCCGGATCAAACGAAAAAAGGCCACGCCGTGAGCTCTCTCTCTCTCTCGTTTTCTTGCTTCCTTTCTCCGCGCCCCTCTCGCCTCCGTCCCATTGAAAGAAATTTTGCGTTTGGTGAGACGAGGATAGAACAAGATCAGGGGAAAGGGGTTGCGATTTGGTGGTGGGGAGAAAAAGAAAAACGCGAATGGATTCGGTTTGCCATGGTTAGGAGGCGTGAGGCGGCGAACAAGGGAGGGGAGTTGAGGTCACGACAGCGCGAGGGAGAGGAGGACGAGATCGAAGCTGAGGGGGGGGAGAGGGATCAAGCGGCGTAAGGAGAGAGAGAGGAGAATTTTAGGTTTTGCAAAATTGGGGGTGGGGGCGCCGTGGAAGGAAAAGATCAGATTAGGGTTTCTTTTTAGGTTTCCCTTCTATGGTAAGCGCAGGGGCACTTTCGTCATTTCACGTTTTTTTTAATTTTTCAGATTCCTATTGACACCCCCCATTTTACTCTGTTCGCCCCCCCTTTTTTTTGAAGCCCACGATTTCTTTTCTTTTGAAGCGCAGCCCAGCTTACAAAAACAAGCTGGGCTCACTGTTCGCACCCCCCATTTTAATACTACAGCCCTCCTTTTATTTGCACCCCCATTTTACTACTACGCCCCCTGTTTCTCTTTTTTTCAAATTTCGTTTCTTTTCCCTAAGCGAACTTTTTTTTTTCACAAACCTTTTTTTCCAATGATGGATAAATGTTTCCCCGAACAAAAATTTATCCAATTGCGAAAACAATTCAAAATCAAAACTTTGTTAGTAGTCTTGCGAAGCCTCTGCTTGCATGATTATTAACAATGGAGTGCTAGTGATAATCACCCATAACCTTTGTTAGTTTGATTATCATGAATGCTTTCAATTTCAAGAGATATTTTCCAAGCATCAAAAATCATGGCAAGCGTTAGTAATGATCACCCATAACCTTTGTTAGTTTGATCATTATGAGCACCCTCCACTTTTCAAAACCTAAGCAAAAAGACTTTCACTTTCGAGGCTCGTTAGAACTACGTCGCTTTGATTCCCATTTGGGATACGTAGGACCGAGTCACATTCTCGTCAAGCGCAACCATAAAAAGTTTAGCATTTGCATAACAAAAAAGAGTTATTTTCGTAACAAAAAAGAATCACTTTTGCAAACCAAGATCATTTTCAGAACAAAAACCTTCTCCTTTCTAAAATCATTTTCAACCCATCGTCGCTAGTGGTTAATCAGAACCTTTGTTCGTCTAGCCATTGGTGGCGATGTCTTTTTTCCCAAAAGAACAACAAGCGATGATCACCCATAACTTTTGTTAGTTTGATCATTCGTGCCAATCAATCTCTTTCGAAAACCCCTTTCTAAAGAACAAATAAAAACGAGTCGCTACTAATAGTCAATCAGAGCCTTTGTTCGTCTGACTGGCGGTAGTGACTCTCATTTTCAAGAGTACTTAGCGGTGATTACCCATAACCTTGGTTAGTTTAATCATTCACTAAATGCTCGTCCTACTTCGAAAACTCACAAAAAAGATAAAAGACAAAAACCTTTTCAGGACAAAGAAGAACTACGTAGCTTTGAGTTCTCCATCGCACCGGGGGATACGTAGGAGCGGGCCTTGTCCCGTCAAGCGTTTTTTTCTAAAAAATCATTTCCCCCCCTTTTTCATAATAAATAAAGATTTTCATTAGAAATTTTTCAATAAGAAGTAGAGAGGCAAAATTATGTATTTTCAAGTCAACACACTAAAACCACACATTTAATTAAAGGTTCCCTCTCAGTAGAGAGGACGTGTGGGGTGCTAACACCTTTCCTGCGCGTAACCGATCCCCGAACCCTATTCTCTAGTTTCGCAAGACCAATCGCTTTCCAAAAAAGGTTTTCCTAATATTTTCCTTAATAAATATTGGTGGCGGCTTCATTGTCTTAGGAAAATTTGTGAACGAGGAAGGTTCTCCCTCGGGGACTTTTTCGGGCGCAACAGCTGGCGACTTCACTGGGGACTAAAAAACATTTTTTTTCAAAAGTGGGTCAAGCCTAATTAATTAAGTGTGTTGGTTTGTGGGATTGATTTGAACATCTTGCTTTGCCTCTATTCTTCCTCTTTTTCATAAGCATGTTGCATCCATATGCATTCTTCTTCTATGTTAGCTTTTGTTTAAAATAATAGATAGTTACTTCTTTGCTTAAATGCTTAGCTCCCTCATGCATATTTCCCCTCTCTTGTCATGTCCCCTTCTTCTTTACTCGCTTTCTTGGGGTAAGTAGTGCATTATTGTCGGCACCCTAGATTAGTTGTATTTGATTGGTATTGAACCCTAGGGTAGACGACATGTTATTGCTTTCTATTGTCTGGACTGTTCTGGATTTTCATTTGCAGGTGGGGTAGTTTTTTAAGGAAATGCCCTTCGCACACACACACTTGTACCTTGAGGCTATATGATTAGAGAAAGAGACCATAACCCAGGTCTATTAGGATACCATAGGATGAGTGGATTCGAGTAGTGGGAGCCCATCAGGACCTTTGTCCGTTTGGCTACTCGCGAAAGTTTCAATCAGAGTTGTGCTCTTTTATGATGCTTCGTATCTAGCAGTTTGCTGCATTTACGGGGATTTTCATGAGAGGGACTGTGGCTCTGATGGCCTTTGTGAGGGTGTGAATAGAGCTACATGAGAAGATTATCCCTAAAGTGCCTTAGATCATAGGTTCTACCCCCTTTTAGATCACAAGGGCTTCCCAAATTGTGTGCTGCATTGTTGCATTTCGTCCAGTTAATTTTTCCCTCAAAGATTTTCAAAAATAAAAAAAAGGGATATGATTTTCCCTTAAACACCTATATGAGGTGGCATATAGTGTGAAAGTCTTCTAAATTCCGCCTGTGCAGAAGTTAGAACAGGAGCATTCCATTCATCAAAGCATCAATCACCGCATACACTTGCATTCAAACATCAAAGCATTATGTTGATATTTGCATTTCATAAACTACAAAGAAGAAGCAGATACAAAAAAACAAAAGCATTCCATAATATTCAAGACATCAATCATGGCATACGTCTGCATTACATGTGTCATTGCATTGCATTGCTAAGCAAAATGCGGATGAACACAAGATGTTAATCCTCATGCCTAGTTCTAAGAATCAGCACTTCACGTGTAAATCTTCAATCTAATTCTCAAGTTAGTCATCCTGGACTTGTCAGTCTCAAAATCTCATTCCCAGTAACTCCTTCAGTTCGGAGTTCAAATGCCCTCGGGTCCCAAGTGGTTCATTAAAAGCACGCTAAGTGTTCATCCTCATTTACTGTTTTCTCATCAGCACGCCAAGTGTTCATTTACTGCTTTCTCATCAGCACGCCAAGTGTTCATTTACCGTTTTCTTTCTAGCAAACCAAGCATTCATCATCATTGCATCAGACATCGAATCATTTTCAATAAATAGGACACTAAGTCGAATGTACATTCGAAATAGTCATCACGATAGGACACTTGAACTGATCACTCAAGAATCCTAAAGTTTTTTTTTAAAAAAAAAGGGTTTTCCATTGCATATCATCTGCCATTTCATCAAAACGCAAGAGCATTACATATCATCAAACACCAAAATTTTGCATTCGCATACCCGCACTTCATAAAAAGAGCAAGACAAAAAAAGAAATTCAAACGTTTGCATTACATCATAAGAAAAAGAAAACAGCAATCATGGCATTTGCATTGCATGCATTTGTTCATTTTCAGCTGCAGGAACAAAGAGAGGATGAGCACTTCGGTGTTAGCCCTCACCCCCATATTCCAGAAAATGCTCCCCCGAGTTGGGAGAGTTCAGAAGAAAAAAGAAACAGAAAAGAAAAGAAAAGAAAAGAAAAAGGAAGAGAGAAACAAAAAGAAAAGAAAAGAGAAAAGAGAGAAACAGAAAGAGAAAGAGAAAGAAAAGAGAGAAGAAAAGAAAGAAAGGAAAGAAAAGAGAGCGCTCAGGCGCGCATTGCGGATTGGAGCCCAGAGAGATCATCCCTCCCTTCTGCCCAGGTCTCACATCGTGTGCGAGCAACGCGATGGACCACAGCCCCATGTGAGGTTCAACGGAATAGTTGTATCGAGCCTAAGATACAGTGGACGCCGTGCATTGATCTGTATATCAGTTCCGGAGTTGATAACGATCCCCCCGGTCGCTCAAAAAGGCCAACAGGAAGAGCGTGCTCCTCAAAGCCACGCGCAAACTCGGATTCGTCAAGAGTTCGTTTAAGGATTACAGGTTTTAGGCAGCCTGGGCAATTTAACGCTTTCTGCACGCAAGTGCCCATTTTACTTTTCTGTCTGCACGCAAGTGCCCATTTTACTTTTCTATCTGCACGGAAGTGCCCATTTTACTTTTTTGTCTGTACGCAAGTGCCCATTTACTGTTTTCGCATCGACACGAAAGTGTCTATCTTTCCAAAAAAAAAAAAATCGGGTTTCCTTAAGTTGACAAAATTGGTATGATTTCTGAATTCTTTATTTCAATTTTGCCTAGGAATATGTTTCGGCCAATTCATATTCCTTGTCAAAATCTAAATAAAGAGGGGCAGCTGTCATACCCCAATTTTGTCCGCCCAAGTCAAAAATATTTTTCTTAATTTTTAGGAATTTTAGAAATAAAAATAGTGCATATTTTTACATCTTTGGGGCAAGAAGCAAGTTTTTAGGTCAAAGAGTATTTTGGTCATTTTGCAAAGTGTCATACCCCAATTTTGTCCGACTAGTTGAAAATCAAATAAAATGGTATTTTTGTGAACACTCAATTTTTAACGGTGTTTTGATGTTTTTTTTTTCGAAAAGTTATCAAAATATGTGCTCTTTGCATGTTTCGCGCATTTTGCGTGTTTTAATCGTCGAATACGTCATTTTACTAGTTTCTGTCGTTTTCGGGTTAATTTTACTATTAAAAAAATGTGATACAAAAGTCTAGTGGTTTTCGCGAGCGTGCGAATAAAGTGTATAGTAGTGGGCGCGTGTCGCAGCGAGTTAGCGAGATTATTATTGTTTTATTATTGTTATCATTATTGTTAATTGTATTTATTTATTAGTAGTCATAAAAAATAACAGACACACAACAAATAGTCAAATTGTTTATTTTATTTAGATCTGAAATTACATTTTTCTCTTAGTTACAAATAAGACAAAAAAAAAATGAAAAGTCAAACAAAAAAAGGGGTATGTACGCCCTTGCTGTTGTTGCTCAGTTTGAGCTACAAGCTCAAAACACCTTCTTCTTGTCTCTTTGGCATTTTGCCATTTTATTGGTTAGACAAAATTGCTATCTGCACACACTGATGACCAGCCTACAATCCCAGCTTGCAATTCTACTCTCTCTCCCTCGTGAGTTTCCCTTCCATTTAGAGCTCAACTCCAACACCTCCTTTAACCTGTCCAAGATTTTGTACACAAAAGGAGGAGAAGCATCAGACTTAACAGTCAACATAACTAAAGCGTGAAAACAGCAAGAGCTTGGAAGAGGGATATTTGTGCTCAGAGCACTTTATACACCAAAGAAGGAAACACATCGAGAGATGAAAATCAGAAAAACAGCAGACAAAATGGACCACACAATACAAAACTTCGTATAAATTAACATTCAAAAACAGAAGCAAAGGGAGCGGGGAAACAATAGGGGATAATCAGCAAAAACAATAACAACAACAAACACACGAACCAAAACAGTAACAAACACAGCCATTCACACATAACAAAAAAACTTTCACTGAAAACAAACTGGTTTCTCTATTACGAAATTTCTGGAAGAAGGAGAATAAGGTTTAATCAGGAACAGTAAGGGCAATATAAGAGTAACAGAAGCGGCAGAAAAGAAGGAGGGATCGTTTTTTCAATAATCAGAATTACAACTTTTCAGGAACCCAGGTTGGCCAAACTCTAGTCTTGTATGCGTTTTTAGAACAGTTTAGAAATATTTAGTTTCTGTTTCTATTTTTTTAATCACATAATGAACATAATAAAAACTAGGTAGGATTCAACTTCAATACTGAGAAAAAATAAAAGTAAAAAAAAAACAACAAAAAACAAGTAGCTGAGTAGAACAAGATCACGTTTTTTTTAGGAGCAAAATAATAAGCAAACTCTTTTTCTTGAAAATAACAGAAGGGCTGTTTTCAATCAAAGTATAGACAAGGAGCAGAAAGAAGATGTGAGAAGAGGAACAAGGAGGAGAGCTAAACAGTTAGAAAAAAAACTAAGCTAAAAAGAGATGAAAAAAAAACCTGTAGATTCTGACCACTGCCAGCGGTGGCCGTCGGCGTCGCCGTCGGCTTTCCCCCTCACCGGCGCTCCGCCGCGTCCACCTCCCCTCCTCCTCGCGAACCTCCGCATCACCGCTGCCACCTTCGCGGAGCCATGTCCGGATCAAACGAAAAATGGCCACGCCGTGAGCTCTCTCTCTCTCTCGTTTTCTTGCTTCCTTTCTCCGCGCCCCTCTCGCCTCCGTCCCATTGAAAGAAATTTTGCGTTTGGTGAGAGGAGGATAGAACAAGATCAGGGGAAAGGGGTTGCGATTTGGTGGTGGAGAGAAAAAGAAAAACGCGAATGGATTCGGTTTGCCATGGTTAGGAGGCGTGAGGCGGCGAACAAGGGAGGGGAGTTGAGGTCACGACAGCGCGAGGGAGAGGAGGACGAGATCGAAGCTGAGGGGGGGAGAGGGATCAAGCGGCGTAAGGAGAGAGAGAGAGGAGAATTTTAGGTTTTGCAAAATTGGGGGTGGGGGCGCCGTGGAAGGAAAAGATCAGATTAGGGTTTCTTTTTAGGTTTCCCTTCTATAGTAAGCGCAGGGGCACTTTCGTCATTTCACGTTTTTTTTAATTTTTCAGATTCCTATTGACACCCCCCATTTTACTCTGTTCGCCCCCCCTTTTTTTTGAAGCCCACGATTTCTTTTCTTTTGAAGCGCACCCCAGCTTACAAAAACAAGCTGGGCTCACTATTCGCACCCCCCATTTTAATAATACAGCCCTCCTTTTATTTGCACCCCCATTTTACTACTACGCCCCCTGTTTCTCTTTTTTTTAAAATTTCGTTTCTTTTCCCTAAGCGAACTTTTTTTTTTCACAAACCTTTTTTTCCAATGATGGATAAATGTTTCCCCGAACAAAAATTAATCCAATTGCGAAAACAATTCAAAATCAAAACTTTGTTAGTAGTCTTGCGAAGCCTCTGCTTGCATGATTATTAACAATGGAGTGCTAGTGATAATCACCCATAACCTTTGTTAGTTTGATTATCATGAATGCTTTCAATTTCAAGAGATATTTTCCAAGCATCAAAAATCATGGCAAGCGTTAGTAATGATCACCCATAACCTTTGTTAGTTTGATCATTATGAGCACCCTCCACTTTTCAAAACCTAAGCAAAAAGACTTTCACTTTCGAGGCTCGTTAGAACTACGTCGCTTTGATTCCCATTTGGGATACGTAGGAGCGAGTCACATTCTCGTCAAGCGCAACCATAAAAAGTTTAGCATTTGCATAACAAAAAAGAGTTATTTTCGAAACAAAAAAGAATCACTTTTGCAAACCAAGATCATTTTCAGAACAAAAACCTTCTCCTTTCTAAAATCATTTTCAACCCATCGTCGCTAGTAGTTAATCAGAACATTTGTTCGTCTAGCCATTGGTGGCGATGTCTTTTTTCCCAAAAGAACAACAAGCGATGATCACCCATAACTTTTGTTAGTTTGATCATTCGTGCCAATCAATCTCTTTCGAAAACCCCTTTCTAAAGAACAAATAAAAACGAGTCGCTACTAATAGTCAATCAGAGCCTTTGTTCGTCTGACTGGCGGTAGTGACTCTCATTTTCAAGAGTACTTAGCGGTGATTACCCATAACCTTGGTTAGTTTAATCATTCACTAAATGCTCGTCCTACTTCGAAAACTCACTAAAAAGATAAAAGACAAAAACCTTTTCAGGACAAAGAAGAACTACGTAGCTTTGAGTTCTCCATCGCACCGGGAGATACGTAGGAGCGGGCCTTGTCCCGTCAAGCGTTTTTTTCTAAAAAATCATTTTCCCCCCTTTTTCATAATAAATAAAGATTTTCATTAGGAATTTTTCAATAAGAAGTAGAGAGGCAAAATTATGTATTTTCAAGTCAACACACTAAAACCACATATTTAATTAAAGGTTCCCTCTCAGTAGAGAGGACGTGTGGGGTGCTAACACCTTCCCTGCGCGTAACCGATCCCCGAACCCTATTCTCTAGTTTCGCAAGACCAATCGCTTTCCAAAAAAGGTTTTCCTAATATTTTCCTTAATAAATATTGGTGGCGGCTTCATTGTCTTAGGAAAAGTTGTGAACGAGGAAGGTTCTCCCTCGGGGAATTTTTCGGGCGCAACAGGGACGCACAGGGGCAGATACAGTAGGAGCTGGGCTCTTGACCTCGGCAGGTTCGGCATCCAAAGGTCTCCTCCGTCCGGCCAAAGAAGCTAAGTCATTGAAAGAAAGTGGAGCGGCCATCTTATCTGCAGAGCAACAAAGTAGCGAATCAGCAACATAAGTAAATAATCCAACAAAAAGACAAATAAAGGTACATCAAGACCTAACAAGCAACCTAAGAGCTCGGCAGCTTCAAGAGCCGTAGAGGCCTTGGACAGCTCACTGCACAAAAACTTTTGTGGCACAGTGGACAAACCACCGACGATCTTCCTCAGCATGCCCAAAGTCCTCTGCTCAGAATCAGACAACTCAGATGGGAGGATGCGATAAGAGTGAGAGGTACGGTCAGCATCGACATTACACCACCCGAGGCGAAACTTATCCCTAACCAGGCGCCCTTGTTCATCAAAGAAGCCCATGCTGTCAACGGCCTTCTCACTAGAGGGAACGAGGTAGAAGTACTTGAACTTCCAATCATGCTGGTTATCTGAGTACACTTGAAAGAAAGCATAGTTTGTCCGACACTTCAAGTACACAAACTCATAACGAATGACGCCATCTGAAGTATCTCGACGACGCTGCACCTCGAAGATAACCATAAAAACCCTCAAACTGCATCTTCTTCGAAGGACTCTCATCACAAGTTCGAAACACTTCACAAAACACCACGAATTTGGGTGGAGCTGAGAGGGAGCTATTTTAAGGTGATTCATAATTTCCAGTTGGAAGGGTGTAAAGAATGGGGAAACCCGCACTTTGTAAACCACACTGTGAAACATCATGAATTTTCTACCGTCAGGGACTCTACACACCCTGTCTTGGGGGTCAACCACCTCAACCCGCCAGTCACCTCCCAACACCTCTTGCAGACAGCGGGGAGGCTCTTTTCCTGGAACGTAGGCGCTCCAAGCAGAACAAACCATACGAGCAACCCAGTCATAACTACAACCACCAATCTCCACCACTTCATGATCGAGCGGCAGATCATCATCAGAAGAAGTCTCTACAAAGCCAAGGGCGCCAGCCCCCTCCGAAGGCGCGGTATCACCAACCCCCTCTTCGAGGTCGTCAGCTTGACTCTTAGCCAGGTGAGCGGTAGGGTGCATCCGAGCCGTCTTCTTTGTCCTGCCATCTATCAACCTACGGGACAGGGGGGCAAAAAAACAGTCACGAGACAGGCAGGAAAGCTTAGAGACAAACCCCCTCCCCCGAGATTGGAGACTTTGCAAGACAAGAGATACTCGAAAGAACAAAGAAACTAGAGAGATAAACTGAAAGTTCGCACGGAAGTTACCTCGGTAAGTCAGAAGCCGCAAAGACTAGCGGGAACGTCAATAGAGGATGATAAGAGCAACTCCCCTTAGCACCAAGCAATCTCTGAAAATTCATAGGTAAGAAGGCAGGTTAAAAATCAGGAGAAAACAGCAAAAATAAAACAGAGTGCTAAGCACATGCCCACACAAAGCCAGCGCCCATAAGGGCGCCGGTCAAGGCAGCCAGCACCCATGAGGGTGCCTGGCAGGGCGCCAAAAAAGGCAGCCAGCGCCCATGAGGGCTCCTGGCAGGGCGCCAGTCAAGGCAGCCAGCGCCCATGAGGGCGCCTGGCAGGGCGCCAGTCAAGGCAGCCAGCGCCCATGAGGGCGCCTGGCAGGGCGCCAGTCAAGGCAGCCAGCGCCCGTGAGGGTGCCTGGCAGGAGGGCACTGTCAGCAACGTAAACAAACGGGAATGAATAACAAAAGACTTACAAAGAAGAAGAGACGTTGAAACAAGTAGGCTCTACTCCCTCCTCCTCTTTTTAAGGAGGCTCTAGGTTGGTGACTTGCTCCCTACTCTTTCCTCCTCCTTGAAGCAGGCGCTAGGGTTGGTGACTTGCTCCCTACTCTTTCCTCCTCCCTAAAGAAAGCACTCCAAGAAAGTGTGGACCACAGGACAAAATACCCGCCTATTTATAGGAATTGGCATTTCACCCCACGCCGTGGATCCGACAAAACGACTTGGCCCATATCCACGACGTAGAAGCCCAGTACGCCTATCACCTTAAGACATGCTCAAAAACACAAGAAAGACAAGATGAGCACTGAAAAAGAAAGCAAAGTGCCAAGCACCCGTCTACACAGCCAGCGCCCATGAGGGCGCCTGGCAGGGCGCCAGTCAAGACAGCCAGCGCCCATGAGGGCGCCTGGCAGGGCGCCAGTCAAGACAGCCAGCGCCCAGGAGGGCGCCTGGCAGGGCGCCAATAAGGCAGCCAGCGCCCATGAGGGCGCCTGGCAGGGCGCCAGTCAAGGAAACCAGCGCCCATGAGGGCGCCTGGCAGGGCGCCAGTCAAGAACAGCCAGCGCCCAAGTGGGCGCCTGGTAGGAGCAAGCAGCTCCCAGCAGAGGGGCACCAGGCAGGGGGCAGTCGGAAAGCAGACCCTTCGCGGCAGGGTAGTCAACACTATGCAGTAAGACGCCCACGAGAGCACCAAACCTTGACCCGCCAAATCTGATCCATCATAGGCCATCCAGCACACGCTAGGAGGGAACGACGCCCAAGGCACCCAAGAGGGCGCCAACCTCAGAGCGCTCGACACAAAGCGACGCCAACACCAGGATACGTCACCCTAGCTTGGTACCAGGTACAAGAATGACACCGAAAGAGATGACCCGGCCGCTACAAAGGCAGTGTCCCGCATAACCTTACGACGCCGGCAAACTGACAAAGACCTTCAAGCCAAGACCATCCTCCGGAATAATCCCGGCTTGGGGGGCAACTGTTCTGGAGTCAACCAGGGGGTCCCATTAGCAAAACCAGGAGGTACGCTAAGCAAGTCATATGGATCAACCCAACCAATTCAGCCCATATCCACCTCATGCGAGCCCAACATGTTTGGACGGTCAAGATCGACTCTACCCATCCGACGATCCACAAGAGGGCACGATTTCCTATAAATACAGGCAAACTTTGCCCTTACAGAGGTTCGCACTCTAATCCTTAGTACCTTCACTCTAATATTCTATATACTGACTTGAGCGTCGGAGTGGCTTGCAGGTACCCCCCCGGGGCGCTCATTGACCTTCAGTTGGGACAGCAAGAGACTTGACCACCTGTCAGGACAGTAAGGGACCTACCAACAGCAGCCGACCTAAAACGCTGCTCGGTACAGAACAAAATGATAAGGATTTTAAATACTTGGCCATATGCTATGCGTGGAGGTTTAATATTAAGAAATGTAACTTAAGAAGACAAACAGATGATATATATATATATATATATATATATATATATATATATATATATATATATATATGCTCACACGTGTAAAGACAAGCAACTGGTCAAAGGAAAGTAATGTAAACATGCTTGCATTGTAGATGATAAAAAAGGGAACATATTTTTGGAGATTCGGCTGATTTGATGAGGCCCATTTTTGAAAAGTGAACCTAATTTTTAGTGTAGAAGTCGCCACATAGAAGACATCTAATTTTTAGTGTAGTTAGGTCAATTTCAATAAATGGGCCTCATCATTAAAAACTATAAAATCCAGCCCAATACACGAGAGTACAATTTAGAAAGTGAACCTAGTTATGAAATTGTCTAATAATAGTCCAAAACTCGTTCAAAATTTTTTTTTAAAACATTCTTTTCTTTTTTTGTAATAAAAGAGGGCAATCGCCCGAAAAAACAAAATGAAATTAACGACTTCTAATATCTCGAGGCACAGGCGGCCCAAACATGATAACCACTGTGTTTTAAGATTTACTGGTTGATCTTGCAAGTAACAAATTCTAAACCAGCGGTTGTTTACCAAAAACCATGGTAAACAAATTGGCACGGCCGGTGGTGTAACACCCCGGTATTTTTATCGAGTAAAAATACCCAAGTGCACCATTCCTAAAACATCAGAGATATATTTCCTGTTTAAATACTGAACACCAATGATAAGATTTTCACTGAATAACAACAGAACAGTCTTAAACATAAATAAGACCATAAACCATCAGTGAAATACAGTGTTCAATATCGCACAAGAAAGCGGAAATAAATACATAACTTTTACAACAGTTAAAGTCATAATGCCGTGATACATAACTAACAAGGGAAAACATAACTTAAGCATAAAAGCTAAGTCTTCAGCAACCATCCGAGTACGACCTACTCGTGCCTCTTGGATCTCCACTTTCCCTGTTTATCTGTAAACCCACAACATGTAAACAGTGAGATACAATCTCAGTGAGTTCTACCGAAACCCCTACTAACACTCTCGGTTCAATTATGAAACCCTTTTTAAGATTTGACACGGCACTGACTGCAAACCTGCTAATCCCGGTAAACCGTGTTATAAGGTTTTAATTCAGTACGACACCGACTACAAACCTGCTAATCCCGGTGAACCGTACCATAAAACCTTTTTACGTACCACCGACTGCAAACCTGCTAATCCCGGTGAACGTAACGCATAAATTTTTAACATAACACCGACTGCAAACCTGCTAATCCCGGCGAACCCCATAACCAATAGTGTTTCCTAATGGCACAGAGCCTAGGGTAAGGGATCATGACTGCCCCGCCTAGTATGTCAACATGGGTCGTCACCCAAACTCGATATAATATATATATTTACAGACACATGAACATTTAGTTCATTAACATTTGACCGATAACTGAACACAATACCCGTATTGGGCCGTTTCCTATAGTCGATATAATATATATATCGTGAATCGTAGGCCGGTCTAGACGAATAAATAATAACCATCGAGCGTCAGTTATACCATACCACGTAGGACTCATAATCCGCTTTATTATTAATAAACATATCCGCACACGTGTACTATGGTTCGACTTTTCGAAACAATTTCAACTTCAAAAGTATTTTATAAACCCCTTTTGAAACATACCCAAAATCATGGCATTATAAGCCTAATATCATTATAGAAGGGTTAGGAAAGGATTAGAAGAGGATTGGAATCGATCGGGATCATTTCGGGCTATTTTGGAAAATTTGGACAGAATACTGCGCACTGATCGTGCTCCCATACGCACGGGTCGTGCGCCCTTTTATAAAAATTTGCGAAATAGAAACAGAACCAGACGCACGGTTCGTGCGCCTGGGGCGCACGGATCGTGCCCATTTGACAGCATTCAAATTTCATTCCGCTTTGCATTTTTCGTCGTTCCGATCAATTCCGATCACTTCCGGTACCTGTTCCAGTCCAATCCTAACACCAAAATAGTACAAAAACGTATCCAACGTCCTCACTCGATCAACCAATCCAATCAAAGACTCAACACATTCGATTTTCATCAAAATTCGACATATTTAAAAATAATGGTTTTTGACTCAAAATCTTCCGAAATCAAATCACTAAAAATTCCACTTCAACACGACTCAACCCGAGACTCGCTCCGATCAATTCCTAACCCGAATCAGACAGTATCAAGAAATATTCCAGTCCAGCGAAAGCGATAAAACATTAAATCAATTAATTCGAAACGTAAAATCCTAAACGTGAGGAGAACTCACCCTTGACGCGTGATCCACGATCGAGCCGAAATCACCGAGTAACCACACGAACGTTCCCCGCTCCGGCGACACCCAATCCGCTTCCAAAGCTTCCCACTCGATCACGAAACCTCTTTTGACCGAAATACCAAATCCCTCGAAATCTTCCCCGAACACTATTCATCTTCTCCTTCAACCTCAAGCCACTATTCACAAAAACCCCAATTTGAACCTTAACCTCTTGATTCTTCACAAACCCCAAATCGGACTTCCATACTTGCGAAATCCACCTTGAGCTCGCTCCCAAACACCATCCAAAGCTTTCCTTTGAGCTTGAACAATAAAAACCTCTATTTTCTCTTAAATTCGAAAATGGTGGATTCGAGGAGAGTGAGTTGATGATGAAGATTTTGGTACCAAATCGAAGAGGGAGTAACGCTGAACGTTTTTCGTGTTGGAAGGAAGTCGTTTTGACGAACCGAAACCCTCCCCTTTTTCCTCTTCTTCCTCCTCACCCTTTCTTTCTCTTTTCTCTCCTTTCCTTTTTTGTTTCTCTTCTCTCGCTGCTTCCTTTTCTTTCAATTCATTCCTTTCTTTTCTTTTTAACACACACACACACGTATACATATACATATATATATATATATATATATATATATATATATATATTTATTTATTTAATATATAGTTGGTAACGTGGTCCAATTACCATGTTGATCTAAATCTCTTATTTCGATTCCAAAACTTCCTTGACCCGTATTATCCGGATAACGATCCGATGACGACCAATAATTAATTTTTGCACTCAATAAATTTACCAGTCAAGTACTAATTTAATTTAATTGGGTTAACACCCAAATAATTCTATTAATTATTTTGCGGATGTTACATTCTCCCCAACTTGAAAGAATTTTGTCCTCAAAATTTCGTTAAATCTTTCATCCAACTAACCGAGGATCAACATCCTCAGAAAGGTCTTTTAGTCGCTGGAACACAATCTTGAATTAACGAAATGAGTGTAGAAAATCTTCCCAAGTTGGCACGCCAACCTTTAAGTATGTTTGACTACTACCCCAGAACGCTTCTAAGATTACAGTCCGAACTCTCCTGTTACGAATCAACACGAGAAACTCCTCTTTCGCCTACATAGGCTCAGCACCGCGTCCGAAAACACTTCCGAAGCTTCATTCCTCACTTGCTCCCCAACTTTGATTAATCTAAATCAAAGGGTCTAATATAAGACACTTGATAGAAATACAGGTTGAAAATGAGATCCACAGACTGGTACTCCTCGGTAGAGGTAAGTACAAACATGATTTTCTCGAAGGGTGTAAACACGTTCTCAACAATTTTTTCTAAAAATTACATAACAGCTCTCATACACATTGAAAAATGTGACAGAAAAGTCATATGTGAAACTTCTTTACTCGCCCCCAGATTTCGAGATAACACTTTTCAAAAGAAGATGAAATGAGGATTTACCCGAAACGTTTATCTTAAACGTATAAATAAACCGCGGGAACATCAAATAAATTTGAACGTAATGAAAATCACCTCAGTTGTTCTCAAAATAACTATCAAACAGAGCTCAGAGCTCCTTTTTCCTCTATTGCAACTTCATCACGAGGTTTTTACCAATGACGCACCCGATTCCTTTCCAAATTAGTCCATAGCGTTGAGAACTTCTCCTCAACCTAAGTAATCCTCTTGATTCATTCCCAAAATTAACTTTAGCATGCGGGTTTTCACAAAAATGATTTTTCAAAACTATCACGCCGCACACCAAGCTTCATTCCGGAAATTTCACTCACTTGCAAGCAGATCTATCAATTAATCCTTTGATGGCCATTCGCAACGTGAAAACCGTCAGCAGTTACCTCACTTACATATTCGTATTCACGTTCGACTTGTCAAACGGGATCTCAAAATACAATCTCATTTCTTGCGTCATTAACTCTGCCATGTGAATGGATCCCCTACTCAGCGCATCCGTTACAACATTGGCCTCTCTTGAATGCTAATTCAACACGAATTTATAATCCTTCAGGAATTCAACCATCTCCTTCGTCTGTTATTCAATTCTTTCTGATCAAACAGATACTTTAAACTATTGTGATCACTGAAGACATCGAAACGAGACCCATATAGGTAACGTCTCCAAATCTTCAGTGCATACCCAATAGCTGCCAACTCCAAATCATGAGTCGGATAATTCTTCTCATGAGACTTTAATTGCCTGGACGCATAAGCTACCACTTGTTGATTTTGCATTAGAACACATCCTAAACCCTTCCCTGAAGCGTCATCGAAAATTTGAAATTCCAATGACGGATCCGGAAGAATCAGGATTGGAGCAGAAGTCAAAATCTTCAACTCTTGAAAACATTCTTCACAATCGGCATCCCACGTAAACGGATGACCCTTACGAGTTAACCGAGTAAGTGGAAAACTAACTGTGAGAACCCTTGAACAAATCTCTTATAGTAACCGGCTAGACCCAAAAACTTCTGATCTCTGTGAGTGATGTTGGTCACTCCCATTCAACCCCGCTTCCTTCTTACTGGGATCTACAGAAACTCCCGACTTGGGAAATCACATGTCCCAAAGACTTTACCTCTGGCACCCAAAAATCACACTCCGAAGGTTTCAAGTACGACTTATTTTCTCGGAGTACTTTCAGAACAATGCGGAGATGTTGGACATGCTCCTCAATGGTCTTCGAGCACATCGAGATACCATCAATGAAAACGACTACAAATTGATCTAGGTAATTGAGGAAAAACTCGGTTCTGGTAATCCATGAATACCGCTGGAGCATTAGTCAAACCGAAGGGCACCACTACAAACACATAATGTCCATACCTAGTACGGAAGGCTGTCTTCGGAATATCTAAGGCTCTAACTTTTATTTGATGCTATCCTGACCTCAGATCAATTGTAGAAAACACTGCAGCACCGCAAATTTCTTAAGCAAATCGTCTATCCTTGGCAAGGGATATTTATTCTTGATTGTCACTTTATTAAGTTGTCGATAACCGATGTACAATCTCATGCTACTAACTTTCCTTTTGACTAATCACACCAGAACACTCCTTGGAGAAGCACTAGGTCGGATGAATTTCTTTAACATCCACTCTCCAAGTTGAGACTCCATTTCCTTTAATTCTAAGGAACATTCAATAAGGAACAACGGATATCGATCCCGTTCCAGGAACCAATTCTATTGAGAATTCTACCTTTCGGTCAGGAGGTTCAGAAGAAACTTCATCGTGAAAACATCCAGAAAGTCATTCACAACCTGAATGTTTGCCAAATCTAAACTAGTTTCAGTGGATGCAGATAATATACTAACATGTGCTTCCGCACCTTGGAATGAAGATTGTCCGTCTAAGGTGAACTAGGTAACCGCTTCAGAATTTGTCCTAGACAATTCAACTGATTCTGAAGCGAAGCTGATAGTTGATTAACACAGTCGATTGCAACATGATTTGCAGTCATCCAATTCATACCCAAAATGGTGTCCACACTTCTCGTAGGCAAACAATAGATTCTACAACGAAATTTCTGCCTCCTATGACAAGTAGACAATTCTATACAAAGATTACGTCTGGACACGACCCTTAGCAGCAGTTAAAATAGTTATCGGCTCGGATAGCGATGATAAGGCTAATCCCAACCGATTCACACGCGATCGGGATATACAGCCATAGGTTGCACCCGAATCATATAATATATTGATCGAGTTATTGAATAGGACTCCCATCCTTCTAAGTATACCGTTAGCATTCGTAAATGTCTAAGCATTCAGAGTGTTGACTTGTCATTGCTTTCGAGCTGCTCGTGACTCCTTGGGACTCTTCCTTGCAGGGCACTTTTTACCTTAGTGACCCTCTTCATTATAATAATAGCATCGATTAAATCTTTTCTTACGTCCACCACTGTGACGCTTTCCATGGTTAGAACATCTTCTGACTTCTGAAGAATCGAAGAATTGCACCTGCTTTTCCTTTAATGAAATTATCTTAGAACTTTCCATTCGGAGTTGATAATTCAACTACCTCCTTTCCTTTCCCATATTCCTTATGAGATCATCCTCGGCGACATAGGCTGATTGCACTAAGGCAACATAATTGGTAATAGTATAAGAACTGAGACCCTAAGTCATAAAAGCACTAAGGCCCTTCTTATACATCTGCATTCTCCATTCGTCATTCGGAGCTTACTTTACCACTTGGTAAAACTGAGACAACTTCTCCAACTTAGCGGTGTATTCTTCCACCGTCATGTCACCTTTCCTGAGGACGCACCGGTTGGAGATTCCGGTTTTTGGTCGAGGACTACTAAGTATTAAGTTGATCAGGCTCAATGTCTCTTAGCATCACAAGTGTAATTACAAAAAGGACTAACAAGGAATCGACTCAACCCTAAACTAAGTCCGACTAGGTCGAACTGCTCTGATACCAACTGTAACACCCTGGTATTTTTATCGAGTAAAAATACCCAAGTGCACCATTCCTAAAACATCAGAGATATATTTCCTGTTTAAATACTGAACACCAATGATAAGATTTTCACTGAATAACAACAGAACAGTCTTAAACATAAATAAGACCATAAACCATCAGTGAAATACAGTGTTCAATATCGCACAAGAAAGCGGAAATAAATACATAACTTTTACAACAGTTAAAGTCATAATGTCGTGATACATAACTAACAAGGGAAAACATAACTTAAGCATAAAAGCTAAGTCTTCAGCAACCATCCGAGTACCACCTACTCGTGCCTCTTGGATCTCCACTTTCCCTGTTTATCTGTAAAACCACAACATTTAAACAGTGAGATACAATCTCAGTGAGTTCTACCGAAACCCCTACTAACACTCTCGGTTCAATTATGAAACCCTTTTTAAGATTTGACACCGCACCGACTGCAAACCTGCTAATCCCGGTAAACCGTGTTATAAGGTTTTAATTCAGTACGACACCGACTGCAAACCTGCTAATCCCGGTGAACCGTACCATAAAACCTTTTTACGTACCACCGACTGCAAACCTGCTAATCCCGGTGAACGTAACGCATAACTTTTTAACATAACACCGACTGCAAACCTGCTAATCCCGGCGAACCCCATAACCAATAGTGTTTCCTAATGGCACAGAGCCTAGGGTAAGGGATCATGACTGCCCCGCCTAGTATGTCAACATGGGTCGTCACCCAAACTCGATATAATATATATATCTACAGACACATGAACATTTAGTTCATTAACATTTGACCGATAACTGAACACAATACCCGCATTGGGCCGTTTCCTATAGTCGATATAATATATATATCGTGAATCGTAGGCCGGTCTAGACGAATAAATAATAACCATCGAGCGTCAGTTATACCATACCACGTAGGACTCATAATCCGCTTTATTATTAATAAACATATCCGCACACGTGTACTATGGTTCGACTTTTCGAAACAATTTCAACTTCAAAAGTATTCTATAAACCCCTTTTGAAACATACCCAAAATCATGGCATTATAAGCCTAATATCATTATAGAAGGGTTAGGAAAGGATTAGAAGAGGATTGGAATCGATAGGGATCATTTCGGGCTATTTTGGAAAATTTGGACAGAATACTGCGCACGGATCGTGCTCCCATACGCACGGGTCGTGCGCCCTTTTATAAAAATTTGCGAAATAGAAACAGAACCAGACGCACGGTTCGTGCGCCTGGGGCGCACGGATCGTGCGCATTTGACAGCATTCTAATTTCATTCCGCTTTGCGTTTTTCGTCGTTCCGATCAATTCCGATCACTTCCGGTACCTGTTCTAGTCCAATCCTAACACAAAAATAGTACAAAAACGTATCCAACGTCCTCACTCGATCAACCAATCCAATCAAAGACTCAACACATTCGATTTTCATCAAAATTCGACATATTTAAAAATAATGGTTTTTGACTCAAAATCTTCTGAAATCAAATCACTAAAAATTCCATTTCAACACGACTCAACCCGAGACTCGCTCCGATCAATTCCTAACCCGAATCAGACAGTATCAAGAAATATTCCAGTCCAGCGAAAGCGATAAAACATTAAATCAATTAATTCGAAACGTAAAATCCTAAACGTGAGGAGAACTCACCCTTGACGCGTGATCCACGATCGAGCCGAAATCACCGAGTAACCACACGAACGTTCCCCGCTCCGGCGACACCCAATCCGCTTCCAAAGCTTCCCACTCGATCACGAAACCTCTTTTGACCGAAATACCAAATCCCTCGAAATCTTCCCCGAACACTATTCATCTTCTCCTTCAACCTCAAGCCACTATTCACAAAAACCCCAATTTGAACCTTAACCTCTTGATTCTTCACAAACCCCAAATCGGACTTCCATACTTGCGAAATCCACCTTGAGCTCGCTCCCAAACACCATCCAAAGCTTTCCTTTGAGCTTGAACAATAAAAACCTCTATTTTCTCTTAAATTCGAAAATGGTGGATTCGAGGAGAGTGAGTTGATGATGAAGATTTTGGTACCAAATCGAAGAGGGAGTAACGCTGAACGTTTTTCGTGTTGGAAGGAAGTCGTTTTGACGAACCGAAACCCTCCCCTTTTTCCTCTTCTTCCTCCTCACCCTTTCTTTCTCTTTTCTCTCCTTTCCTTCTCTGTTTCTCTTCTCTCGCTGCTTCCTTTTCTTTCTTTCTTTCAATTCATTCCTTTCTTTTCTTTTTAACACACACACACGTATACATATATATATATATATATATATATATATATATATATATTTATTTAATATATAGTTGGTAACGTGGTCCAATTACCATATTGATCTAAATCTCTTATTTCGATTCCAAAACTTCCTTGACCCGTATTATCCGGTTAACGATCCGATGACGACCAATAATTAATTTTTGCACTCAATAAATTTACCAGTCAAGTACTAATTTAATTTAATTGGGTTAACACCCAAATAATTCTATTAATTATTTTGCGGATGTTACAGGTGGGACATTTGTGCTAAGTTTTTAAAGTTTTGTTGAAATTTTTTGGGTTTATTATCAAACTCAAAACTTGTGATTCACACTTTGTATGCGTTTGAGGAGTGGTAGACGTCTTCCAGAGATGCCTCGCTCTAATGTAAATAACCCTTCTGCATCAAATGCACAAGGTTCGCAAGAACAAGCGTCAATTAGTAATGCTAACGCTACGGATGTTGTGGGAGTAACCGCTCCCATATCTTCTTCGACAGTTATGGGCGTAACCGCTGTAACTGCTCCTGTAATTACCGCTGTGTCTCTGATGACCACTGCAGCATTGACACAGTCGAATATGATGGCTTCGATACCACCAGGATTGGGATCATCAAGTCCTTTAATGACTAATCCAATGATTGGAAACATGCCATTTAATTTGCCTTTGAACAGTAGGAGTTATCCATATGGCATGCCAACAGCCTTAATGGCAGGCCTTCAGACAAATACGTCTACTTATGCAGATAATGCAGTCGCAAACTTTTCGCCTACGCACAGTTCACCAGAGAGCATTTACGGTCGAAATGCTCAACCCTCACTGACCACATCGTCTCTTTTTGCATTAAGGCAACAAATGGACGATAGCAATCATGATATGGTCAATATGTTGACACAGCAAATTGGTACAGTGTTTAATCCTTTGATTCAGAACACAAAAGATAGTTACCAAATGCTAGCTACACAAATGGGAAGAATTGCTGATTTCTTGGGTAATCCACCTGTGCATAACCAGCAAGTTCCCCAAATACAGAATGTTAGGCCTGTTGAAATCCCTCTCGAAAGGCCCAACAACGCAGTTCCCATTAATCAAGGGCAACAACTTGTTGTCGAAGAACCTGTTCCTGATATTGTGTTGGTAAATAGGAACCAAAATGCTGATGAAGTGGTTAGGCAAGTCCAACAAAATAATTTTGGAATCCAAAATAACCTGGCTAATCTGGTCGAAACAATTCTAGCCCAAAATGGTTAAATGCCTAGTAAGGCAAAGTGCTTTACTCAAGTGCAAGGTGCTTTACTCAAGTGACTGAACATTAGTTAGTCAAAATGACTGCCGGTGGCCTAGACTACTCTATCAGAAAGAAGGTAGACACTTTACATTTAAGAGATATGGCACAATTGGCTGATAGAGTTCGATAATTCGAAAGGCTTAAAGCCGAAAAACCTAAAACTAGTGGTTTTAACAAAAAAGAAAAGATTGCGTATATCAATGATAATGATCATGACCAAGTTTTCGACATATCATATGAAGATGTCGAAGAAGAGGTCCATGTTGCAGAATTAAAACTTGGGCCTCCATATGCTTGTAAATTGTTAAGGCCTTCCGATGGGAAAAATCCTGTCGAACCTAAAAATGATAAATTTGTTGCAAAAACATATACCTTTGATGTTACAAAATGCGATCAAATATTTGATCTTTTGGTTGCTGATGGTCAAATTTTAGTGCCTAAAGGCCTAAAGGTGCCACCATTAGAGCAATAGAAGAAAAGAGGTTATTGCAAGTATCATAATTTTTTAGGCCTTAACACATCTCGCTGTGTTCTTTTTAGGGATCTGGTCCAAAAGGCATTAAATGAAGGCAGGATGGCGTTCGGTGACAAGTCGAAGCCTCCCATGAAGATTGATACTTACCCTCTCCCAAAGGTGGATGCAATGTATGCATAACCGGTCGATATCAATGTTGTCGAAGCTACTGAGGTCAACGTCGAAATGATCACCGAAGACCAATACAATGAAAAGATGCAGGTGGTTTACCCCAAAGCTGAGGAAGACTGATTGACTTCCTTAATCGCTGCAAAATCAACAACACTGAAGTAATGCTATGCCCAAGGTATAGTTCTGTCTTCGACAAAAAGGCTACCAAAAGCCTCGAGAGTTTCCAACCTCAATTGAAGAAGAAGGAAAAGTGGGTCGATACTAGACCAAAGTTCAGTTTCAACCAAAGAGGTGTACCATATAAGGTTACGCCTTCGACCAAAAAACCCCAGAAGGCTCAGGTGTTTAAAACATTTGTGCCATCATCAAAATCTCCTGTCGAGAAATGGGTGTATTCCGATGGTAGAACTTCAAGGTACTACTCAACTATGGTCAGAGGAAGTACAAGCACTGCAAAACAGAGCAAGGCAACTGGCTCGAATAATTATGCCTACAACAATAACTACAAGGGAAAGAACCTGATGACAAGAACACAATGGGTGAGAACTCTAACAAAAGCAAGAGTAAGCAAGTAGCCTCTTTTGTCGAAATTCCCAAGAAGCCTGCAACGGAGAGGATATTCCCTCCACTGTCGGTTGTCAAAGAAGGCCTTAATTCAAAAGAAGGCCTCAATCTTGAAGATGAAGACATGGAGTCTAGCTTCTCAGATTCAGAGCCTGACTTCGACGTGATATGCGACGTGGTCTCCATTCTTTCAATTGAGTTCGGCGTGGTTTCGGAAGTAAATGAAGTCGAAGAAGACTTCTATGAAGACATGGCTAAACATAAGCCAATATGTTACTATGTTCTGAACAATGGCTGCATTGAAGAGCAGAGTGTTGTCTTTGAAAGTCCAGATGGGGGGATGAAATACCACCTTAAACCATTGTTCATTCAAGCCAAGGTCAACAATGTGGGTGTCAATAAGGTGCTAGTCGATGGAGGTGCTGCAGTTAATTTAATGCCCCAACATATGCTCACAAAGATTGGCAAATCTAACACAGATTTAAGGCCACATAATATAGTGCTCACTAACTACGAAGGCAAATCTGGTTATTCCCTTGGGGCAATTGAGGTCGAACTTGTTGTTGGCAGCGTTAAGAGGTTAACATTGTTCATGGTTATTCCAACCAAGGAAAATTTCAACTTGTTGCTTGGCAGAGAATGGATCCATGGAGTGGGAGCAGTTCCTTCGACCCTACACCAAAGAATCTCCATTTGGAGAGAAGACGAACTGGTCGAAAATGTGGAAGGCGATCAAAGCTATTTCTTAGCAGAAGTAGATCACATCACAAAGAAGACCTTTGACAAGCAGTTGGCAAACATTGCGTCATGTACACCTTCTGATAGTGCCTATGTACCCCAAGACAATGTTTATGCTTCACTAGACCTTCACCCTACTCATGGATTTATTTGGGAAAGAGAGGTAATTGGTGAAGCGAGCTGCCCAAAAGGTTACAGCAAACCTACTGGGTGGGATGGACCCTAAATAATTGATAATGTCTCAACCCAGTGCATGGGAAAGGATTACGGCCTATGTGGCCGAGAACAAGCAAAATGCGGCTTTAGAAGCCGAAATGCAACAAAAAATGGTAGTTGAAACCATCAGACATGATGATAGAGAAAATATGGTCGAAGACCAAAGGCTAGACTGTATCTATGATGACGAGCCTTTAGGATTTGAAAAAGACCCAATGGGTTCGACCAAGAGAATTCAAGCACAAGATCCCTTGGACGAAATTGACTTTGGAGATGGCTCTATAAAGAGGCCAAGGTTTATTAGTGCTAAAATCGACAAAAGTTTGAGAGATCGAACAATAGAGCTTTTGAAGGAGTACAAAGATTTCTTCGCATGGGATTATAATGAAATGCCTGGTTTGAGTCGAGAAGTAGTAGAATTGAAGCTGCCAATTCGACCAGATAAGAAACCTATGAAACAAACACTAAGAAAATTTGCACCACAAATCTTATCAAAAATCAAAGAAGAGATCGAAAGGCTACTCAGGAGCAGGTTCATCAGAACTGCAAGGTATGTTGACTGGTTAGCTAATATAGTCCCTGTAATTAAGAAAAATGGTACTCTTAGAGTCTGCATAGATTTTAGGGATTTAAACAGTGCTACGCCAAAGGATGCATATTCCATGCCAATGGCAGAAATATTGATCGACTCAGCAGCAGGGTTTGATTATTTAAGTATGCTTGATGGGTACTCAGGTTATAATCAAATCTATATTGCTGAAGAAGATGTGTCGAAAACAACATTTCGCTGCCCTGGGGAGTTAGGCATTTATGAATGGGTAGTAATGCCTTTTGTCCTAAAAAATGATGGTGCAACATACCAAAGGGCAATGAATTCTATGTTTCATGATTTTATAGAAGATTTTATGCAAGTATACATAGACGACATTGTTGTTAAGTCCTCATCAGAAAGTGGTCATTTAGAACACCTTCGACAATCATTCGAAAGAATGAGAAAATATGGATTGAAAATGAATCCAATCAAATGTGCCTTTTGTGTTCGTGCAGGTGATTTCTTGGGTTTTGTTGTGCACAAAAAAGGCATTGAGATCCATCAAAACAAGACGAAAGCGATCTTAGAAACGAAGGCCCCTTCGACAAAGAAAGAGTTACAGTCTTTACTAGGAAAGATTAACTTCCTAAGAAGGTTTATTTCAAATCTAAGTGGCAAGACACAAGTATTTTCGCCATTGCTTCGACTGAAAAAAGGAGGATGTGTTCAGATGGGATCCAGAACACCAGAAAGCCTTCGACGAGATCAAGTCTTACTTGATTAAACCACCTATGTTGCTTCCCCCTATCAGGAATAGGGAAATGAAATTGTACATAGCAGCGTCAGAAATGACAATAGGTAGTATGTTAGCACAAGAGGATGAAAATGGTGTTGAAAGAGCCATTTATTATCTTAGTAGACTATTGAATGATGCAGAAACGAGATACAATCCAATTGAGAAACTATGCCTATGTTTGTATTTTTCATGTACAAAATTGAAGCAATACATAAAGCCTATTGATGTGTATGTTTATTCGCATTATGATATAATTAAACATATGCTGTCAAAACCAATTTTACATAGTCGAATTGGAAAATGGGCTTTAGCCTTATCTGAATATTCACTTACATACCAGCCTTTGAAAGCTGTTAAAGGCTAGGTCGTTGCTGACTTCATTGTCGACCACTCATTGGTCGAAGCAACATTAAGTTGTGTGGATATTCAACTATGGAAATTATACTTTGACGGGTCCAGCCATAAAAATGGTTCGGGAATTGGGATCCTGATGGTTTCTCCAATGAATATACCAACGAAGTATAAGTTTAAAATCAAAGGATTTTGCTCCAATAATGAGGCGGAATATGAAGCATTGATAGCAGGACTTGAAATTTTGTTAGAATTGGGGGCAAAAGTTGTCGAAATCAGAGGTGACTCTGAATTAGTTGTGAAGCAATTAACTAAAGAATATAAGTGTATTAAAGAGAATTTAATAATATACTTTGTCACTGCCAATGCTTTGTTAAAACGTTTTAATTATGTTAACATTAAGCATGTGCCTCGAATTGACAATCAAGAGGCAAACTATTTGGCACAAATTGCTTCAGGCTATAAAGTTTCTAAAGAAAAGCTAGAAGAATTAATAGAGATCAAAGAGAAACTAATTTCGATTGATTTGCCTTTAGAGGAATTGCCAATGCCAAAACTTTGGGGGGGGGGGGGCAGACAAGTCAGAAATGTTATTACCTCAAACTGATAATTATCCTAGTGATAATTTTCAAAAGTTCTAAGTTTTAGCCATTGACAATTTATCAAATAATGACTGGCGAAAACAAATTGTCGAATACTTGGAAAACCCAACAGGAACGACTCCTGAGGGAGTTTTACTCAAATGTCTTAGTGAAAGTGAGGCATATTTAGAAATATCCAATACTCATATATAGTGGAACTTGTGGATCTCATCAAGCAGGTCACAAGATGAAACGGCTTTTGTTTCGACAAGGGATGTACTGGCCAACTATGTTAAAAGACTGCATAGAATTTGCTAAAGGTTGCCAAGAATGTCAAAAGTATGCAGGGGTGCAACATGTACCTGCAAGCGAGTTACATTCAATAGTAAAACCTTGGCCATTTAGAGGATGGGCTTTAGATATAATTGGTGAAATTAAGCCAACTTCGTCGAAAGGCCACCGTTATATATTAGTGGGTATTGATTACCTCACTAAGTGGGTCGAAGCTATTCCCTTAGCCAATGTTGACCAGGAGGCAGTCATCATTTTATTCAAAACCATATTTTATATTGGTTTGGGATTCCAGAAACCATTAACCACAGACCAGGGTTCAGTTTTTACTGGTCGAAAAATGGTAGAATTCGCCTCTGAAGTTGGATTCAAGTTATTGAGTTCGACACCATATTATGCACAAGCAAATGGTCAAGTCGAAGCAGCCAATAAAATTATCATTAATTTGATTAAAAAGCATATCGGGCAGAAGCTTGAGAATTGGCACAGAACTCTTGATAAAGCTTTGTGGGCTTGTCGAAATTCTCCCAGAGAATCCATCAAATCTACTCCATTTAGGTAAATTCAAAAACCTTTACTTTGGGAGACTTGGTATGGAAAGTTATTTTACCTATGGACAAGAAAGATAGAGTCTTAGGTAAATGGTCACCAAATTGGGAAGGACCATTTAAAATTTTGCAAGTATTTTCAAACGGTGCTTATGAAGTCGAAGAATTAGGTGCTGATAATCGAATTTTGCGTATAAATGGCAAGTATTTAAAAAGATATAAGCCAATATTGCAGGAAGTTAGAATAACACAAGACTGAGAAGTAATGAAGAAACTTAAACATGGCACAATGAAATTCAAGTGCCAAAGAATATTGTCAGAGTACAAAGTAGATTATAAGAAATTCAGAAAGGTAGCTTTGAACTTTTCAAGAACAATCTTAGCATGGTCTAATCTGGCAGCAATGAAGGTTTCATCTTCGACCAATTTTTGAACTGCTGCCTTATGGCTATTAGCCCTTTCTAAATGTTCTATAGCCGAAATTGCCTCAGCTTGAAGTACAACTTCAAAAGAATCAGGAATTCTCTTTTGAATGGTGGCTTTCTTCTTTTCTGCTGTCCTGAGCTTCGACTGCAACATCTTGATTTGCTCCTAGATCTTTGAGATGTCAGCCTCACACTCAGCTAGTTCTTTGGCATCATTTGCTGCTTGAAGTTCCAGAGACAAAATCTTAGCATCTGATGCTTCAACCGCCGCCCATTCCTCTTGTTGGAGTGCAACCTCACGCTCCTTATTAGCAACAACACTCTTTTTCCTCTGAAAATCTCTCGCAATGTGCTCCAGAAAATGCTCAAATTCGACTATGAAGCCTATGAGAGATTGGCTCGACCCTGGGGTGTTGAGTTTGTTAGCAAAGCCATAATTTTGAAAATAATCATGTGATCCTCCCCTAATGGTTTGAATCCGGTTATAGAAGCCACGACTAACAAGGTAGGGGTAAGCATGCCACACTTCAAATGAAGGCTATTGGTGGTTAACTCCCAGAAATGTAAAGCTGCGATAAGCATTGGGCTTTGATACCTAGGCCCATATCTCGACAGCTGGATCAAGTCGAAGACACCCTGTGCTTTCTAGGTCCCTCCTTTCTTCGACTCAACTTTGTTAAGCCAGTTGATGTAGGGCGCGTGATTTTTGTCGACTGGTGGTGAAGATCGAAAAACCCTATTTGGGTTATTCATGAAATCCATCACATATGGACCTTTACTGAAGACCCTAGGGCGATACCTATGATAGCTAGGGAAAACCTCCTTAATTTTTGTCTGAGTCATCACCAGGAAGAGGAAGAGGAAGAGGGCCTAAAAATGCATGCTTGAGAGGTTTAGAAGAGGGGATTAGTACCTGAGATTGGAAGATTTTTGCTTCTTCCCTGGTTAAAGCTGGTTCAGCTACGAGAAGTTGCTTCCCAGAAAGCTACAGTACTGGAAATTTGAACATTAGAAGAGGAAGCCATTGATGACGGTTTTGAGTTTTTTCAAAAGATTTTGCTACTTCACTGTTACAGGGGTAGAGATCACGAAGAAATAAAGCGAAGAAATGGAGCTTCGTAAATGGGGTTTCTGTAGTGCGTGAACGCTATATCTTGTGAAGAAGGAGAAGAAAGGGGATTCGCAGAAGCAAAGAGGAAAAAAGATGAAGAATCTGGAAAAAAATGAAATGAAGAGGCGTGGGTTCTTTTAATTATAGTTGCTTATGACCACCGTTTTAAAAAAAATGTGGGGTAATCATGACAGTTGTGGGAAAACGTGGGATCATGGAAATCATAACAATTCCCTATGTACACGTGGCGCAATATCTCTGAAAAGTGGCGCCATAAAAGCACTTTTCGCAGAAAATGTCTCTTCAATTTTGAACAATGATAGCAATGATGACATAAGATTTGGTACGGAGTAGTCAAATTATACTTCAAAAACGTCATTTTCTACCTTCGTTTAAAGAACTCAGTCGAAAAATCCTTTTTGGGGGGCAATTTGTTAGCCTGCATTTTCGACAGGCTAAATTAAATGCAGTCAATAAAGCTTGACTTATGATTTTGAAGAAGAGACATTTCGACAGGAGAAAGTAAGTTCTGTAGCAGATCAAAGTTAAAGAGGTGCTGTGGAAGAAGCATAGTAACAACGCCATCGAGGAGTATGAAAGTAACGTGGTCGAAGCAGGTGGCAGTTACATAGTCGAAGCACGTGGCAGTTACACTGTTGAAGTTCTCATCAATTACTATTTTTCAAATTCATTAAGCAGTTATCATTTCCCTTTTATTATAAATACTAGTTTGTCCGAAGGGAAAGAGGTCGCAATTCACAAATACATAATTCTAAACACTCAAACTTCCACAATACAGAGAAAACGAGTCAACAGAAACGATGTATGAATTTGTGTACCATTCTCGTTAAATTTAATGCAATTTTACTTCTGTTTCTTTAAGATTTCCGCGCATTTACTACTTGTTCTCTTTGCATTAATCCTTTCTTTATCTGTTTTCCCCGTCAATTCGACGATTAGCTTAATACAATCAAACTAAACCGCAAGAACATTAATAAATTTTTGGAAAAACTTTAACACAAATGTTCTAAGATTTGCTGGTTGATCTTGCAAGTAACAAATTCTAAACCAGCGGTTGTTTACCAAAAACCACGGTAAACACACACGTAAAATGATCGAAAATAATAGCATGGAGAAATTGGGGTGTTACGGTACACACACTTTAGGGAAAGATTGTTGGATTTTCAAGTTTGTGTGTGTTTGGTTCTGTAGTGACGAGAATTGATTCAGACATCGGTGCTTTTAGTTAAAACTGAGTTGAACAATACGTTATTTTTGTTTGGTTACCCTTACTGAAAAAGTGATTTTTGTCATCATTGTTGTTTGGGTAGGTTGGATTAGAATTGTTTTGAAGTGTGAAGTTACCAAAATAGGTCTCAGTTTAAGATAACATTAGAAACTTAAAATTTGATAAAATATATATAACAAAATTACTATATGAACGTGTAAAATATCTAAATTAGAATTATAATTAGCAAATATAATTTAAATTACAATACAACTAAGTGAAGGGCAATTGTGGAAGATGCAAATATAGTTAAGAGCAATAATGAAATATTAAAATTCAGTGAAGAGCAATTTTTTTTGACCAATAGTGAAGAGCAATTATGAAAGATATAAATTGGAATATAATGTAAATATTTGTAATCTAACTAATGTTTATTATTTTAAATATTATAATTTATAAAAATACAATATCTCATAATTATTTTAATAGACTTATTCAAACACAAATTTATAGAAACGTAGAGTTATAAAAATACAAGATCTAATAATCCAACTTCACTTATGGTAAAAAAAATCCAACTTGAGTTTTAAAAAGGCCCATTCTTATTTCACTCCCCCTCCTACTCCCAAGCACCTCCTAATTTCCAAAAATCCCAAAAACACACTTACGTGGAACACACTCCCAAACCCATCCCATGCTGCTTTTTTGGACTAATACAGTACCTTAGTACCGAACCTGTTTGGTACACAAAGGAATAACTGTAAAAGATCACATTTGAATGTAAAAGATCACTCTCTAATTAGATTTATCTTCACTTTTTACAAAAATAAAAACTATATATATATATATATATATATATATATATATATATATATATATGCCATGTCACCTAGTTAGGTTCATGGGTTTGTACTTTCAAAATGTCAAATTTGCTACCTGAACAAAACACCTTTGGGTTTGAGTATTGCTCAAGTTAGGCCTAAACATGATTGGGATTTGGGATGGGTTAAAATGCGTGCTTTGGATAAGTCACTACAAAAAAATGCTCATTAGCGATAGAACCCAAATCCGTCGCTAATAAGCATAATTAGCGACGAAAAAAGCAATTGAAATTCGGTTTGTCGCTAAAAACATTTTCCGAGGGTATTAGAGACGAACATGGCTGTCGCTTAAGAGGAGGAATTTTTTTTGCCAAAAAAAGCATATTCCGTCACTATAAAGGCATATTCCGCCGCTAAAAAAGGAATATTCTGTCGCTAATAAAATGTCTCTGATTTTTTCTGACCGGGTGGCACCCACCTGTCGGCCGCTAATTTGAATTTTCGTCGCTAATGCCTTACATTTACATCGCTAAGTTTTTTAATGGGGTTAACTTGAAACCCCAACTCTTTCTCTCTCATTTCTTTTTCATTTTGATTTTCATTCTTTCTCCCCAACTCTTCTCTCTCCCTCTCTGTATCAGAACCTTAACTCTTTTCAGATTTCGGAACAATTTGGATTCTGTTTGTTATTGAGAAAACAGAAAAATGAAACAATTGTTATATATTGGTGTTTTTAGTTTTCTGCAGGCGTCCAATTTTTTTTTTCCATTAGAGAAAACTATTTGTGTTGTTTATTCTAAAAAGGTTGCTTTTAAAAAAACAAAGTTGATCTTCAATATCACAGGCCAGGGATCGATCTTGGTTCTCCTTTTGCCTAATCTAGAGAATTTACTTTCTTTGAGATTAGAAAAGGATTTGAATCCTAGGTTTCATTTTTTTAATGCATACGTACATTTGTGACTACTTTTTGTTTACTGCTTCGGTTTTCATTATTTAATGATAAGAATAAGAAACAACTAGTTAACTTGCCGGCTGTCAAAAACTTGCCTGTATGTATTAGTGGGTTTCACTTAAATTTGTAAACTTGCTCTGTTTTGTTGTGTTTGGTTTGGAGCATTGCCTTAAATTGGATGCTAGCTATATCATTTTAAATCAAATGATTGTGAAAATTGTTTTCAGTAGGACCAAAGACTTGTCTAATATAACAACCAATACAACATTTTAACCCTACGGCAACGCCTAAATTTGCAAATTTTTAAAAAACCGCTGTCTTAGATGGAAATGACAACGGTTTTTTGTTCCCGTTGCTAAACTGATTCCTTTTTTATTTTTTTAGGCAATGCATAAAAACCGTACTCTAAAACTTAATGGCAACGGTTTTTTATTTAGTATTATACGCAACGGGTTGAAACCGAACTCCTAGAAGTTAACAATAAAAAAAATCAACTAATTTTATTGATATTGTTTTTATACCGCTGCTCCTTTTGTAATCCCAATTTTTTTCTTCTCACATAAAAACCTTAACCAAGTTTTTTCTTCCTTCTCTCTTCAGCTAGAAAACTAACTGCCTTCAATCGAATTAACTCACAGCAGTCCAAATCCCTTATTTCTCTGTTCAATCACAACAGTCAGAGAATTATCGCTTCCGTCCCCTTGAGAATCGTTGCTTGAAGTCGTCACGAGCTAGAGAATCACCTTTTCTCTCCGTCTGAGATAACCAGATGAGAGGATTGACGACCTCCTTGGTGGTGCTCATTCCTCTCTCTCTCTACAGTAGTGCTGATTATTGTTGGAACAGTTAGTCACACTTCTTCACTATAACCGAATTTAGAGAGAAAACTAAGAATTTTGTGTAATAGCCAATGTGACTAGATACACTCTCTTATTCAATGAAAGTTGACTTACAAGGTATTTATACCAAACTCTATGGTATGATGACATGGAAAAAAAGGAAAACTATCAAGCTTAATGCAACTTAAGCTATTTATTAATCAGTTACAAACATAAACTGAACCTAAATCAACATGAATTACACCCAATACACCTCCTATTGATAAACTCTTCATTCCCACATTCTTTCTCAGCTCTTCAAATCGGATCTTCAAAAGCCTTGGTAAGAAAATCTGCGTAATTGTCATCGATGTTACAGTGTTCCAGTGTCAACTTCAGCTTTGTCACTTGGTCCCTTAGGAAATGGAATTTTGTCTCAATATGCTTGCTCCTACCATGAGCAATTGGAAACTTAGCCAAATCAATTGCTGATCTGTTGTCCACCAGCAACCTCATGCTACTGTTTCCCTTCAACTTCAACTCACTAAGTAACATTTCAAGCCAGAGTGCTTGACAGGCAGCCATAGAAGCTGCTATATATTCAGCTTCACATGAAGAAAGCGCCACAACACTTTCCTTTCTTGAGCTCCAAGAGATTGGTGCCTTACCATACATAAACACATAAGCTGCAGTGCTTTTCCTATCACTTTTGTCTCCACACCAGTCAGAGTCTGAGAACCCCTACACTTCCTGATCTACACTATTGGCTGGTCCTAGATGTACCTCAGTACCCTTTTGGCTGCTCCTAGATGTGATGCTCTAGGCTTCTCCATAAACCTGCGAATCAACCCCACACTATAGGAGATATCAGGCCGTGTATGGCATAGATATCTTAGAGAACCAACTACCTGTTTATACAGAGTTGAGTCAAGATAGTCCTCATCAGATTCAACTACTAGTTTCACTGCAGGATCACAAGGTGTGGCTGCAGAATTGCAGTCACTCATGTTGAACCTTTTCAGAACATCTTCAGCATATTTCCTTTGATGCAGCAACATCCCTTTGTCTGTGACAGTGAATTCTATCCCAAGGAAATAGGTGAGAGAGCCCAGATCTGACATTTCGAACTCTGTCATCATGCTCTTCTGAAAACTCTCCATGTCATTCTCATTTGTCCCAGTCAATAGCATGTCATCCACATATAAACAAACTATTAAGCAGTGATCAGCACTTGATCCCCTTACATATATCCCATGCTCAATTGTACACTTCAAGAACTTTTGCTGCAGCATGAATGAGTCTATCCTCTTGTTCCATGCCCTTGGTGTAACACCCCTTTTCTACCCGGTAATTTATTTAATAAAAATATCAGAGTTTTCAAAATTTAATTACACCACAAGGGATGTCACACTTCAAATAACTCGCTTTTCGAAAACAGTCTTATAATAATTTCAAAACGTCATTATCAATTAAATTACAACTTCGCATCCAAATCCAACAGTTTAATCATAAAAGGCATTACAACTATGCCCGGCTTGCAATACTAAAATCCAATAACCACAACAGTCATAATGACTTACACAACATTCATTCCCCTCCCTAGTGTTACATATCAGAGCATGACGACTCTACTCAAGGAGTGAAGCTAAAGGCCTTCACTAAGAATCACCTGCACGTTACCAACATGGGGGCAACATTCAAACAGGAAAGGGTGAGCATCATTTCAATCCATATAATAGAAAATATGATAAGTACTAATCCTGGGCCACGCACTAGAACAATCAGCATCCAAAAACACAAAATATCACATCACAGTCATCATTCGCATCACTTACAACAACTCATCTCATGTCATGTAGATTTATGAAATGCAACCCACTCGCGGGTATATGCATGAAGGTACCTTTTCACAAAACGTCGCTTAGCCCTTAAGGCCTCATCGTCACTTAGCCACTCAGGCCCCAAAACGTCACTAGGTTTATGCATATGGGCATGAGACACTATGATATGCACCACTCACAATACACAAACACACAATTATTCAATTCATGGTCAACTATGCGACCCGTCACTTACCGGTTTGCTCGCAAAGAGCACGGCACCTGTCAAATTCACAATCAGCACACAACGTCACTAGGCCATTTAGACCTTAACATCACTTAGCCCTTCGGGCCTCAAAACGTCACTGGGTTTTCATCGTCACTTACACATAATTATCAATCAACTCAAATAATAGCCACTGAGGGCAAAATGTCATTTTCACGTCACTATAATAATAATAACCACAAAGGACAGAACAGTCATTTACACATCACTATAATTAACAACAGCCACTAAGGGCGGAACAGTCATTTACACATCATTATATATAATAATCACCACAAAGGGCAGAACAGGCTTTTACTCGTCATTATAATTATTATTAGCCACCAAGGGCAAAACAGACTTTCACACGTCATAACTAATAATAAATAGCCACTAAGGGCGAAACAGTCATTTAACTAGCCACCAAGGGCATCCTCGTCATTTACACATCATTATCATTAAATTTGGCCACTAGGGGCAAAACAGTCATTTTGACACTACCACGTTAAAACTGTTGTTTATACACCAAAAGGGGTTTTTAAGGAACTCCATGTCAATTTTCAATGTCACTGGGACGATCACCGGGGGCAGCCCCTTGGGCGCCCACAAACAGTCAGAAAAATAACAATTTTTCATTTCAAAAATTGGACCCATAGATAGACAACGTAAAAAGCTTCACGACACTTTTCGAATCGCTCAAAACGGACGTCTGAGTCAAAAGTTATGCTAAAAATAATTTTGAGAAAAATCAGGCAACATCCTGGGAACAGGCGCCTTAGGCGCCCAGGCAACCAGGCAACATGTGCACAGGCGCCCAGCGCCCAGGCAACAACAACGCAACACAACACGGACACGGGCGCCTAGCGCCCAGGCGCAACAACGCAACACGCAACACAGCGCCACAGGCGCCCAGCGCCCAGGCGCGCACAACGCAGCACGCACACGACACGGACACGGGCGCCTAGCGCCCAGGCGCGCCCCCACGCGCAACACCACACAGCACAGGCGCCCAGCGCCCAGCACAGGCGCTTAGCGCCCAGAACCAGCAACCAACCCAGAATTTGTCCAACACTTTTTAACACTAAAAATTGGTTTTCTAACAAATTTAGAGTGTAAAAACTCAAACTCTTCCAGCAACTAAAAACGCATTTATCTCATTCCAAATTACCAAAACTCAATTTATCAAAATTCAATTAAAACAAACAACAACACTAACACCCTCATGGCGCCCTAGGCGCCCAAACACCTACAACCCTTATGCGACTTCACTTCCAACAAATCAAACGTATAGATCAACATCATATTTCTCAACTCATACGCATAACACCACCAAGGCGAACTCATAGATCACAACAAAGCAATGAATCAATTTCGCATATTCCCATAACAAACATATATGGTAGTTAACATCAAGAACATTCAAGAAACGCAAAGAACATCAAGAACATCACGAAATCTAGCATGAACCTTAGATCTAGGGCCTATCATAGAATGTATTAGATGGAAGGATAGAGCTCCCCTAACCTTTTCAAGAAGAAAAATTCGATGCCCTAGGAGAAGTCACCTACAGAGCCACAGCAACAACGGAGATCTTTTCCTCTTGATCTTCGAATCCTTTTCTCCTTCTCCTCTTGGCCGCCCCCTTGCTCTCTCTCTCTTTCTCACGCTCCTCTCTTTCTCTCTTCCTTTCTCTTTCAATTTCGCAACAATAGCCAAAATCCCTAACCCTCAATTGGCTTGCCCCCTTCGCATATGATCTTGGATCATGGGCTTGGGCTTTCCACTTAAGCCCAAGTCTAACTAATTGGCGCCCTACTCCCTTAATACCACCTACACCATTTAAATATAATTTTTAATTAATTAAATTATACCCAATAAATTAAATAAATTCCTAAATACTTAATTAACAAATTAATTAAATATTTTAGGGTGTTACAACTCTCCCCCACTTAGAATATTTCGTCCTCGAAATTCACCTGCCAACGCCAACACTCTTCCACTAAGGCCACTTAGACAACTAGTGCTATCAATCATGCTGATTACTATTGCTCTGATTACCGGCGGTAAGTGCTTGGGTGGCCGTCCCTCCTACTTGTTCAGCCAGGTAACTTCAAGCAGTAATAATCAGACTCACTCTCTACTCCGCTGCGCTACTCTGATAAACTAGCTCGCATCCTACCCCACTCATCTACCCATAAGGATAACAAAATACTTCAATCATCAATAGCATCACAACGAAATTCACAGGGTGCATAACAGTCGTACAACAAATCTCATAATTTTAGTAACACGACAACAGTCATCCACAAACAACTTTGCCACCCAGGCGACATCAACAATCACAATTGCCACTCAGGCGACATCAACAACTACAATTGCCACTCAGGCGACATCAACAACTACAATTGCCACTCAGGCGACATCAACAACTACAATTGCCACTCAGGCGACACCAACAACTAAAAACCAACAACAGAGCAACATCATCAACAACACAATATTAACAACTCAGCCACACAATCGGGCACTAAGGCACCGGCAACGGTTAACAATCGAATTAGGCACAACTCATAAAAATAGGGGAAGCGCATAAGTTAGGAACAGTAACAGCACTTTTCAGAAAGCAGTAACATTTATTCTCCTGAAAAACAGCCAATATAGTTTCCGGAAAAGCAGTAGCAATATTTTTCAGAAAACAGCCTCAATAATTTCCAGAAAAACCGCAACAAAAGCAAAACAACGACAACAATAGCGTCAGCAACATCACGAGAAAGTTCACCAAATGCGTAAATATAGCAACAACAAGGCACACGGCACGGAAACAATGGCGTAATGTAACATGGCAACAACAGCAATAGTTTTTCAGGAAGTAACAACAATAATTTTCACAAAAACAGTAACAGTAGTTTTCAGAAAAACTACAACAATAATTCTCAATAACACAACATTTACATATAACATAAAATCATATCACAAGGTGTTCAAGATCAAAGGATTAAGGAATATGGCACTAAGAAAATTTTATGACTAAGAATTCAGTGAACACCCAATGCACAAAATTCAGCAGCACAACAGTCGTACATTCGACATATCACTAAAGACGGTACTCCTTTTACCTCAAAAATATTTGTAAGCGGAAGTGCGAAAATGTAATATTTGAAATTACAGTCCAGAAGGTAGGGACAGTAACAGTTATTTTTGAAAGCACTGACAGCGGCCTTAGGAAGCAGCAACAACAACTTTTAAAAAGGTAGCGACAATCATTTCCAGCAATAGTCATTTTGCAGAAAACCATAACAATTATCCGAATAAAACAGCAACATTATTTTCTGAAAACAGCAATGATCATTTTTCAGAAACAGCAACAATTATTTAAATAAAACTGCAACAGCAGTTTAAACAAAACAGCAGTAGCATTCGACTTTTTAAAACAGCATGGCATTTACCATTCAAACAGTAATAGCAAATAGCTCAGGATGATCCACGAAACATTATCAACTAAGTACACAGGAACACGGTTAACATTTAAAACCTTATTGCAACTAGTCAGCCCAAAAGAATAGTTACATTAATATTTACAGTAATTAGTTAATTCGGCCCAAGTGTACAAGCGTCTAAAATGCACATTTTTAAATCTTAAGGTTTTTAAAACCACGTAACGCATATCGCAAGAGTGCAACTGCTAAAACAAAATCCGAATCGTTTATAAAAGTAATTTTCAATGCTAATCTCGGCATCCGGCCGTAAAAGTGTTTAATGGACGTTCAAAAGCACTTTCAGAAATCACTTTACTTTTAGATTTTCAAAACCACATGATAGAAATAGTAACTCAATGATGTGGTAGTTCTCAGCTAAAATATTTACATCCGGTCTCAATTTTCCAAAAAGAGTTGAGGACCAAATTAGTACACTTGAATGAAAGCATTTTTCACTTGCAGTGATTAAAACACCACGGTAGCTATTAGTGCAGTAACAACTTAAAATAGTCCATAAAATAATTTTACAACGCACTTGGTTTCTAAACATCAAATCACATTGCACAAGACTTCTCACAGAGGCTTACTGTCGACTACTTAAGACAGTTCGGACAAAGCAACACAGGAGGGTAACATGCAACAAGGTAAGCTATCAGTAGCATACAGGCACAGCAGACACACATGACAAGGTCAGACAAACAACATAGGCTGTAATTACCATTTTAAAATGCAATCATGTTTGTTCACACTCAAGGGACAACCAACTCAGGATGGTGAGCATGTAATATTATACTTTACAAATGCATGAGCATGCGAAATTCACACACCGAAAACACAATAAGGCACACAACACTAGTAGGGACATCTCCCCCACTAGTTCACTTACCGATGGAAACTTTTGGCGTGCCTGCAACATAAACAATGGTCAGCACTGAAAGACAACAGTTGGTCACTATCTGACACAACGACTCGATAACATGGCCGGACGGACCAACCATTGCTCTGATACCACTATTGTAACACCCCTTTTCTACCCGGTAATTTATTTAATAAAAATATCAGAGTTTTCAAAATTTAATTACACCACAAGGGATGTCACACTTCAAATAACTCGCTTTTCGAAAACAGTCTTATAATAATTTCAAAACGTCATTATCAATTAAATTACAACTTCGCATCCAAATCCAACAGTTTAATCATAAAAGGCATTACAACTATGCCCGGCTTGCAATACTAAAATCCAATAACCACAACAGTCATAATGACTTACACAACATTCATTCCCCTCCCTAGTGTTACATATCAGAGCATGACGACTCTACTCAAGGAGTGAAGCTAAAGGCCTTCACTAAGAATCACCTGCACGTTACCAATATGGGGGCAACATTCAAACAGGAAAGGGTGAGCATCATTTCAATCCATATAATAGAAAATATGATAAGTACTAATCCTGGGCCACGCACTAGAACAATCAGCATCCAAAAACACAAAATATCACATCACAGTCATCATTCGCATCACTTACAACAACTCATCTCATGTCATGTAGATTTATGAAATGCAACCCACTCGCGGGTATATGCATGAAGGTACCTTTTCACAAAACGTCGCTTAGCCCTTAAGGCCTCATCGTCACTTAGCCACTCAGGCCCCAAAACGTCACTAGGTTTATGCATATGGGCATGAGACACTATGATATGCACCACTCACAATACACAAACACACAATTATTCAATTCATGGTCAACTATGCGACCCGTCACTTACCGGTTTGCTCGCAAAGAGCACGGCACCTGTCAAATTCACAATCAGCACACAACGTCACTAGGCCATTTAGACCTTAACATCACTTAGCCCTTCGGGCCTCAAAACGTCACTGGGTTTTCATCGTCACTTACACATAATTATCAATCAACTCAAATAATAGCCACTGAGGGCAAAATGTCATTTTCACGTCACTATAATAATAATAACCACAAAGGACAGAACAGTCATTTACACATCACTATAATTAACAACAGCCACTAAGGGCGGAACAGTCATTTACACATCATTATATATAATAATCACCACAAAGGGCAGAACAGGCTTTTACTCGTCATTATAATTATTATTAGCCACCAAGGGCAAAACAGACTTTCACACGTCATAACTAATAATAAATAGCCACTAAGGGCGAAACAGTCATTTAACTAGCCACCAAGGGCATCCTCGTCATTTACACATCATTATCATTAAATTTGGCCACTAGGGGCAAAACAGTCATTTTGACACTACCACGTTAAAACTGTTGTTTATACACCAAAAGGGGTTTTTAAGGAACTCCATGTCAATTTTCAATGTCACTGGGACGATCACCGGGGGCAGCCCCTTGGGCGCCCACAAACAGTCAGAAAAATAACAATTTTTCATTTCAAAAATTGGACCCATAGATAGACAACGTAAAAAGCTTCACGACACTTTTCGAATCGCTCAAAACGGACGTCTGAGTCAAAAGTTATGCTAAAAATAATTTTGAGAAAAATCAGGCAACATCCTGGGAACAGGCGCCTTAGGCGCCCAGGCAACCAGGCAACACGTGCACAGGCGCCCAGCGCCCAGGCAACAACAACGCAACACAACACGGACACGGGCGCCTAGCGCCCAGGCGCAACAACGCAACACGCAACACAGCGCCACAGGCGCCCAGCGCCCAGGCGCGCACAACGCAGCACGCACACGACACGGACACGGGCGCCTAGCGCCCAGGCGCGCCCCCACGCGCAACACCACACAGCACAGGCGCCCAGCGCCCAGCACAGGCGCTTAGCGCCCAGAACCAGCAACCAACCCAGAATTTGTCCAACACTTTTTAACACTAAAAATTGGTTTTCTAACAAATTTAGAGTGTAAAAACTCAAACTCTTCCAGCAACTAAAAACGCATTTATCTCATTCCAAATTACCAAAACTCAATTTATCAAAATTCAATTAAAACAAACAACAACACTAACACCCTCATGGCGCCCTAGGCGCCCAAACACCTACAACCCTTATGCGACTTCACTTCCAACAAATCAAACGTATAGATCAACATCATATTTCTCAACTCATACGCATAACACCACCAAGGCGAACTCATAGATCACAACAAAGCAATGAATCAATTTCGCATATTCCCATAACAAACATATATGGTAGTTAACATCAAGAACATTCAAGAAACGCAAAGAACATCAAGAACATCACGAAATCTAGCATGAACCTTAGATCTAGGGCCTATCATAGAATGTATTAGATGGAAGGATAGAGCTCCCCTAACCTTTTCAAGAAGAAAAATTCGATGCCCTAGGAGAAGTCACCTACAGAGCCACAGCAACAACGGAGATCTTTTCCTCTTGATCTTCGAATCCTTTTCTCCTTCTCCTCTTGGCCGCCCCCTTGCTCTCTCTCTTTCTCACGCTCCTCTCTTTCTCTCTTCCTTTCTCTTTCAATTTCGCAACAATAGCCAAAATCCCTAACCCTCAATTGGCTTGCCCCCTTCGCATATGATCTTGGATCATGGGCTTGGGCTTTCCACTTAAGCCCAAGTCTAACTAATTGGCGCCCTACTCCCTTAATACCACCTACACCATTTAAATATAATTTTTAATTAATTAAATTATACCCAATAAATTAAATAAATTCCTAAATACTTAATTAACAAATTAATTAAATATTTTAGGGTGTTACGTGCTCAATTGGTAGTGGGAAGGGGGTTTAACTTGCACTTATGCCTCAGGTGCAAGGTTCGATTCCCACGGAAGGCAAAAATTCTACAAGGGGGGTAGAAAAGACCGTGAGGTAACAGTGGGACCGGGGTGGCCGCTGCGGTGGACCTGGGCTGTTACACTTGGGGCTTGCTTCAAGCCATAGAGGGCCTTCTTCAATCTGTATACCTTGTTCTCTTGCCTTTTTACTTCAAAGCCATGGGTCAATTCCTTGAGCAAGCTATAGCTACAATCATTCTAATTGTTTCAATTCTTGCAACAGGTACAAAACCAGGTCTCTGTAGGAAACCCTTTGCCACAAGTCTGGCCTTGTGCTTGCTAACATCACCATTTGGCTTCACCTTTGTTTTGTACACCCATTTTACATCAATTGCTTTCTTCTTAGGAGGTAAATTAGTTAATTCCCATGTGTCATTTTTCTCAATGGACCTCAATTCCTCAAGCATTGCCTGCTTCCAATGTGGTTGCTTGAGAGCTTGCTCAACTGTCACAGGTTCTATTTCTGCAAGCATGGCTGCTTGCACCAGATCATCAATGTCACCATCAGTGACAGTGTCTGGAAACACGACAAAGTCACTGAACCTCTGTGGAAGCTGTGTCTCTCTCCTTGGCCTTGTTGACTCTCTTCACTAGTTTCACCAATTTCTTGCTCTGCCTCATTCTCTGCAGGCTCCAACATCACTTTCACTGGTTCATGAGTTGTCACAGAGTTGTCCCAACTCCAACTTTGTGACTCATCAAACTTCACATCCTTACTAATCACTACCTTGTTCCTCCTAGGATCAATTAGCTTGTATGCCCCAGTGGAGTGATAGCCTAGCAGTACCATTACCTGCCCTTTGTCATCAAGTTTCTTTCTGATTTGATCTGGCACATGTCTATAACAGACTGAGCCAAAAACTCTGAAATGTTTAACACTTGGTCTTTCACCAGACCATGCTTCCTCAGGAGTGATTTTCTCAAGCCTTTAAGTGGGACTTCTATTGAGAGTAGACACTACCTCTCCCGAAAATGATTAGGCATGTTTCTACTCTTCAACATGCTTCTCACCATGTTTAAGATTGTCCTGTTTCTCCTCTCTGCAGTGCCATTGTGTTGTGGAGCGTAGGGTGTAGTGACTTCATGTCTAATTCCCTCATTTTCACAGAATTGTTTAAACTCAATGGAGGTGTATTCTCCACCTCCATCAGTTCTCAATCTACTTATTGAGCAGTTACTTTCCTTTTCAACCATGTCTTTGAATCTCTTAAAGATATCAAACACTTCATTCTTTCTATTCATCAAATAAACCCACCTTCCTAGTAAATTCATCAATGAAAGAGACAAAATAGCAATTACCTCCCAGAGTTTTCACCTCAAATGGTCCACACATCTGAGTGGATAGCCTCCAGCTTCCTTGATGCCTTAGTTTTCACCTTAGCATTGTAGGAGTTCCTGGTTTACTTTGACTCACAGCACTCTTCACACACTTCACTTGGCAGTTTGATCTTTGGCAGGCCATACACCATTTCTTGAGCTTCAAGACTCTTCAAATCTCTGAAGTTCAAGTGCCCAAATCTTTCATGCCATATCCAATTTTCACCCTCTGCTACAGCTTTAAGACAGTCATTCTTCACTATACTCATGCCTATCTGAAAGGTTCTATGCTTGTTCAAAGGGGCCCCCAGCACCTCCTTACCTGTTGGATCAAACAATGTCAATTCCTTGTTTTCCATTATGACAGAGAATTCCTTCTCTAGCAATTGACCAAGGGATATCAAGTTGCTCTTCATTGAGGGAACATAGAGTACATCAGTGATTGTGCACACCTTTCCATCATTCCTGTGAATCTTCACACTCCCAATACCTCCTGACTTCACCACACTGTTATCCCCAAATCTAATTGATCTCTTCTTAGTTTCATCAAGATCAGTGAACCAGGCCCTATTTCCACTCATATGGTTCGAACAACGAGTATCTAGATACCACATTTGTTCCCTATTCTCAGTTTTAGTACCTGCCATGAGAGCCACTTCATTAACAGTTTCTGCCATAAGCACCACTTCATCAGTGTCTGATTCATCATCATCAGCCAGTTGTGCCTCTTCTTGTGACTGTTTTGATCTACACTCATCTGCAAAATGGCCGTATTTGTCACAGTTATAACATTGGATTCTTTCTTGTTAAACTTCTTCTTTTGTCCCTTGTTCTTCCACGCTTCCTTCCTACTTTGGTAGTCGCTAGAATTGTTATCCGTTTTCTTTCCAAATCCCTCTCCCTTATTCCAGATTCCCTTTCCTTTTATGAATTTAGTCTGCAATGCGTGTTCAGTTATTTTCTCTGTAGTTTTATCCTTATCCCTATCACCATATCTTTCTCTAATTCGTGCCTCATTCGCCTCTAACGAACCTTGTAGTTCCTCAATTTTCATCGTTTCTAGGTCTTTTGATTGTTCAATTGCAGTTACCACATAATCAAATTTAGGAATTAGGGTTCGAAGTACCTTTTCGATTTTCTTCTCATCGGAGATCGTCTCGCCATTGGTACGCATCTTGTTTGTCAGCAGTGTTAATCTATTAAAGTACTCAGCAATTGATTCCTTCTCTTCCATCTGAATCAACTCGTATTCCCTTCGCATTGTTTGAAGCCTCACTTTTTTCAACGTTGCATCACCGTAGTAGGCCTTCGCCAGTGCATCCCACGACTCCTTTGTCGTCTCATACTGCGATATCTTTTCAAACACCTCTGCATCCACACATTGATGGATTAGAAACAGTGCCTTGCTATCTTTCTTCAGTTGATCTCGAAGTGCGTCGCCGGCAGTTGCCGTCACGCCATTGCGAACGATTTCGAGAACGTCTTGGTATCGAAACACAACCTTCATCTGGATTATCCATCTATCATAGTTTTTTCCGTCTAGGATCGGAAGTTTGGCCGGAAATTGACCGTTGTTACCGCCAGAATTCGCCATTGCCACCGTGTGGATCCACCTTCAACCGAGGTCTGGTGCCAATTCTGTTGGAACAGTTAGTCACACTTCTTCACTGTAACCGAATTTAGAGAGAAAACTAAGAATTTTGTGAAATAGTCAATGTGACTAGATACACTCTCTTATTCAATGAAAGTTGACTTACAAGGTATTTATACCACACTCTATGGTATGATGACATGGCAAAAAAGGAAAACTATCAAGCTTAATGCAACTTAAGCTATTTATTAATCAGTTACAAACTTAAACTGAACCTAAATCAACATGAATTACACCCAATAATTATTCCCCCCTCAGCTTCGCTCTCTCCACTCTCCGCAGTAGTATAAAATATGAAGCAATCTTAGAAATCAATACTAGCTTGTTTTAATTATAATCTACGTGTTTTTTCACAAAAAAGAAAACAACACTTTAATGTAAGTAGTTAAGTGTAACATATGTATTTGTTGCCTTGTGTAATACTAACTTTTTTGTCTCATTAAATCAGTGATTTCACACTTTCAGTTACAAATATATATATATATATATATATATATATATATATATATATATATATATATATATATATATAATCAACGGCAACAGTTTTAAAGTGCAGCATATGATGATTAATAACAACATTTTTATAATAGGCAACAGTTACAAAGCATTGCCATTAACTACAACAATTTAATGTTGTTGGCATAGTGTAAAGTAAAAAACGGTTTTCAAGTGTTGCCGTAGAGTTAAAATGTCGTAGTCGTGATTAAGATTTGCCATGAGAACTGAATACTTCATTTCGAATTCTAATCGGGAATCAATTTCTGTTTTTTGTAGAATAAATTTGTTGGTGTTTGAAATCTCAACCACAACCTCTCTCTCTCTCTCACTCTCTCACTACCGCATCAGAGTGCGCACCGTCACTGGACCACCACAAGACCATTGGATTCTTTTTCTCGTTGCACATAACGGTTAGTTTTTTATTTATTTTTGTTTTTAGGTATTACTAGTATTTTACTCGTGCATACGCACAGGCGGTACTATATGGTTGGTTACCATGTTTTTGGTGCGCAGTTTCCACCGCCTTCACCGATGACTAATCTACGTCGGGGAACCGGGCTGGCAACGAGTACCCTGCTTTGCCGGCCCGTGTGGTTCTCCCCTCCCAACAGAGTTTTTGCCATACCCAAGATTTTTTTAGTTTATTATCGAAATGCGAAATGTTATTTTTTTTTGACAATAATGTGAAATGTTAATTTGAAATGTGTATATTATAGAATGCAATTTTTGTTGTTAAAAAGGTTGTTTTTAGTGTTAGGATTGTGAAATTTGGAAGGTTGTTGTATGTGTTTAGGATTGTGTTTAGAATTATAGCATTTATATTGTGGCTATGCACAAGTCTTATAGAAGCATAATGAGACCTTTGGAAAAATCAATCAATGAAGAATATTATAGTCAATTTCTCTTTTCTATCTTCTTAAGAGGCTTCTCTTTTCTCAAATCAGAGTATTATTCTCTTCCCGTTGATTCACATATCTCTTTCAAAATCTCATTAGACCTAGGTTTGGGTTTCTTATGAAATTAATTCACAGTTCGACAATTGAAGAGAGTTTTAACTATTGATTTACATCCTCCCAATTGCATAATTATTTATTTATATTTTATGATGGGCCAAAACAACAATGAATATGGTTTTTGTCCTTATAAAATTATAGAGTTTTGTTTTTAGTCCATATAAAAAATTTCATTCTTTTTAGTCCTCACATTTTCCTTTGTCAAATGGTTTTAGTCCTTCACATCTTTTAATAGTGTTTTTTTAAGCCTTTTGATAGTATTTCCAAACGCTATTAAAAGTCTAAAACCTGAGTAGCAGTCCAACATTGGTATAATAGTCGTGATGGATCAAAACCATATTTAACCAAATAATTAATAACAAAAATAAAAGTGTTGGCACACCAGAGTCGGAGTCCAACATTGGTGGAGGTGAGAGTATCACAAGTGCAAATTTTATATTAAAAATCACCATTTGGAGTCGGTTGTTTGAATACCCGACTCCAAATGTGGGCACGATGAAAATTTTGTAATTATAGTAAAAATTGACATTTTACTGTAATTATAGTGAAATTGACATTTTACTGTAATTATAGTGAAATTGACCTTTTTAGTTGCCACTTTTGGAGTCGGGTGTTCAAACACCCGACTGAAGATGTATTTTTTTTTGTTAGTTGGAGTCGATTCTTTAAACAACTGAGTCTAAATGCCCTTTCACCATAAATTAACATTAAAACGCACCATTTGGTGTTAGTCCAAAATTACACTCGACTGCAGATGTATTTTTTTTGGATAGTTGGAGCCGATTCTTTGAACAACTTACTCTAAATGTCGTTTCACATTAAAATGCACCTTTAAAATTAAAATGCACCATTTGGTGTCGGTTGTTTGACTACCAGCTCCAAATGTGGATGCGATGGTAGCTTTACAATTATGTTGACAAGTGGCATTTTCCTTGCTACATTCAGTGTCAGGTGTTTAAACACTCCACTCCAAATGTGTTTGAAATGCCATTTGGAGTCGGGTATTTGAACACTCGACTCTAAATGTATATATTTCGAGTCGGTAACACCTAATTTGAAATGTGTGTTCGCTACGCATTTTAAGTCGGTTGTTCAAACATCCGACTCCAAATATCTTCAAAAATCATGTTTGCAAAATTTTCATGTGTAATTCTTTTTGTCTTCGTCTCGCTCTCATTTTCTCCGCCGCCTCACTCTCATTTTCTCCGTCATCTTTGTCTTAAATTCCCCACCCTCTCTCATCACGCCTCATGAAGGGTATACTAGATGGCTCGGAGCACTAGATGGAGATCTTCATCGTGTTGTCCTTCATAACCACGACATCAGGTTAGAGTTTAATGTTTCGTTATAGGATTTGCGTTATTTGATTTATACGTTTCGTTGTGTTTTTCATTGTGTTGTTTGCATTACGTTTCGTTTCAAGAATCACTAGTGCAAAAAAGGGATATAAAGTCAGGCGGGCGCTTGACTTTTATTAAGTCGACTTTGTATGTCAGGAGTTTTAAAGTCAAGCGATAGCCTGACTTCGTAAGTCTGATTTAAAGTCAAGCATTTATTGTGCCTGACTTCCTAAGTCTGTTTTAAAGTCAAGCATTTATTATTGTCTGACTTCGTAAGTATGATTTAAAGTCAAGCATTTATTCTTGCCTGACTTCGTAAGTATGATTTAAAGTCAAGCAAGAATAAATGCTTGACTTTAAATCATACTTACGAAGTCAAGCATTAATTCTTGCCTGACTTCGTAAATATGATTTAAAGTCAAGCTTTTATTCTTGCTTGACTTCGTAAGTATGATTTAAAGTCAAGCATTATTACGCCTGACCTTAAAAGTTTTTTTTTTTTAAATTTTGGGTACACCCTGGTTATACGAAATTCATCACTCTAATCATCTGTAACTTGGAATATGGCCAATCCAAATTACAGTAACTTGGAATATGGCCAATCGAAATTACAGACACCACTAATTGATTGCCAACAAATCAACAAAACAAACATTTCAAAATTAGTAGAACAAAACATTATAAAAAAACATTCTATATAATTGGTCATTAATTCATAACATTCTACTATAATTGGTCAGTTTAGGTACAAAATATATCACTTAAGTACAAAATACATTCTACAATCTACAAAACCAGTAATCTACAAAACCAGTGAACAACAGTCAAGTCTTTTCCTCGAAAAGCTCTTCTGCCATCAAGTCCAACTTCTTCCTTGAGATCACGCACGCACCCGCAAGATCAGAGTCAGCAAGATCACAACACTGAAATCACGCACGCACCCGCAAGATCACAACAAGAATCAGCAACACTGAAATCACGCACCCCTATTCAAGAACTTGATACATGAATATTACAAATTCTAAGTTTCCATAACTCAACATCTATGTTTGCAGTATTTCAAATCTATCATTTAACAATTTAACACTTTAAAATGAATTATACTTATACCTCAAATTCTTTTCCTTCATGATACAAGTCCCCCAAAGATGACAGCTTTGGCTTTGTCTGATATTTAAAGAATGCATCATAAATAACCATAGATTTGTGCATGCAAATCAAAGATGCCTTCTTTGCCATTGATGCCATTAAGGCTTCATGAATTGCCTTGTTATTTTTCAACAGAGAAGCAGCGAACAAAACCTGCAAACATAAATAAGTCTACAAAGTCCACGTCAACAGATCCAAATTTGGCTTGCTTAATTTGTGCCATTCCATTGATGTGCTGGAAACAAGTCTACAAATTGAAAAAAAACAATTCTATGAGCATTTTTTCTAGGGGAGCTAGGACATCCACATAAAAAGCCATAGAGGCTGGCAGTAAACAACATAAACAGAAATCAAATGACAATAATCTAATCCATTTCTGCAAAAATAATTCTTACTTGTCTCCTACAGAATACGGAGAAAAGAAAATAAACAGTCATCAAGAAAGATGTTTAACAACCAAAGATAAAGCTCAGCAGTAGCCACACACAGACATTATGCATGATTCAGAAGCTAAAGCAGGATCGTTCCAAACTAGTAGATGGTCTTTTGAAAACTGAGATGCTCATGAAGAAACATGGCTAAAACCAAACAATACAGTTCTTAATCTAATACAAAAAATATATGCACACAGTTACATTGTCTAAGAATATGAACACAGTTACATTGTCTCTTGACTAAGAATATGAACACAGTTACATTGTCTACACAGTGAGAAAAACTGAGACATATTGGATATAACTATAGTTAATGCATCTGCCAGTAAAGCCACAATCTACAAGAAATTGAGAGGAAATATATTACATTTATACAAAAAATTTCAATCTTGATGACACTACAGTAGTATTGTCGAAATTCAGCCTAGAAATAGTTAAAACTGCACTTTGGGTTGTGAAAGAAAGTCATTTTCTGATTTAAAAAGCTTCTAGACTAATGAATCCCTATAATGGCACTGCAGTCACGGAACAAAGATAAAATCAGACAGAAATCAGCAGTAATTCGCAAGATGGAGCTACAAAATTACACAGTTCAAGAAGAAATGCAAACATATGCCACAGGGGAAAGGACACTTCCCGCTTATATCAAACATAACATGTCCATAATGTGTCGATAGAAGATTCCAGGCCAAAGCAGAATGCAAATATCCTGCCATTTTTGGCCGTCACAAAATGCCATTTTGCGGATGTATATGGCACTTTTTTTAACAACACTGCATGTCCAAACAACTAACCACCGCAGAAGAATAGAATATATAACAAAAAGGAATTACCTTTGTAGGAAGTGGCAACATCACCCACTGATCTAGATTTGATTTAGATTTTGATCTTGTGGTTATTCCTATGCTAGACTTCACGAGACAAAAAAGTTCATAATCAACAAGCACTCTATAACAAAACAAAAATGAATACACACACATATATATATATATATATATATATATATGTGTGTGTGTGTGTGTAAATTCACGCACCTTAATCAGATGGCCTTGGACACGTGTTTTCGACAGTTCATTGTGCCTGCTGGTTAGCAACAAGGCCAGGGCACTTGTAGTAACTTTTATTTGATAGGCCCCCTGTATCTCACCTGCAATGCAAATATCATGAAGAAAAAAATTACTTCATCTTGCTTATGTGCAAGTAACATGATCTGAGTGATGGATCCTAGTGATCTTGAACATGTACTATAGAAGAGGCACTCTACTACTATTCTCGCCTTAAATGTCCTGTCTATTTAGACATTGTGGACAAGTTTTTCATGAACATAAACTCAGTTTTCTGTTTTATATGAATCTTATTCCAAAAAGAGAAAGCGAAAATAGAGAATAAGATGGAAACTGAATTTGAAGAAAAGTTATTCAAAGTAAGATTCATATACCAAACATAAAAAACACTAACCAAACCTTCAAAACTCTAACCAAACATTTTAAAATCAAAGCTCAAGCAAACCCTAGAAAAAAGTACCTCAATGGAGTGATTTCCTTCTGCGTTTTCAGTTCAGCATTCTGTCCTGTTCTTCTTCTTCCTTTGTTATTCTATCTTTGGCTAAATCTGAATCCACTGGAAAAGATAGAGGGTGAGCATTAATTTGTTAGAGCATCAAAACCTGAAGATAGGGGAAAGCACAAACAACGTAAGCATTACTGTTAAGTGTGTAAATTAGTGAATGTGTATATCAAATTATACAGGCAGCAGATTAAAAACACAATAGTATACCTTTGTCATAAACCTTTGTCCTAATGGTCCACTCCATCAAATTAGGCTCTATAACAACACTGCAAATAACAAGGCCATTAGTGAAAGGAAAGAAACTAAAGTTAACTGCTATAGCATAACATAACGAACAAATGTTTTTTCAGAACATCAAACCATAATGGATAAGGATTTTTTATGGGGAAAGGGAGAAGGTTGTCCACCAAAACAAAAAAGAATGAGTATATCAAACAAACCCTGGCAGGTTTAGTGCTTGACACAACTTATGCTACCGCTGTGTTTTAATCAATATAATTCATTTTGCTTATACAAAAACTCTTAGCTACATCCGATACATCACACACCTCTCAAGATCAACAGGGTTATTAAAGTAATTAAACCTCACAATAGGGTTAAACCACACATCAGTCGAACCAAATCGAAGAAAACCAGCAGAAACAGGACCTGAAATCTTCAACACGTCCCTACAGACATAATTATTTACATATAATAATCATCATAAATGTATATTGCACAGTGAAACATTGAGAGGAATATCCACTCTATCTATCTATTTAAACTAAAAAGCAAGCAATGACTGATGACTCATTGACTCTCACCCCAGAAACATTTTTCTCTGTAGTAAACTGTTAACTGAGATAATTTACAATGGAAATTACCCAGCGATAACAACTATAAAAACTTAAAGACTATTTTTTCATAATATCAAATGGGATTTCCATAGGGTTACCAAAAGGAAATATACAAACTCAAAGTGAAAGGAAAATAAACAAACTGGGGATGAATAGAAAACTTTGTCGTCAGTAACCAATTAGAAATATTGAGAAAGGTTCAAAGTTTGCTCACTGGAAAGAAATGAACAAGAAACTTCTTTACACAGGGATCTAAGGATACCTTTGGAAGTCCACCAATTCCTAGTGCTATATCAAGAGCAAATGAACCAGTAGACACAACAGGTACATATTTTGGTGAGTCAGAGCGAGCAAGCCACATGATAGATCCTTTTCCAAATGTAGAAGTGATCTGGTCAAGAGCTTGTTTAAGGGCCAAATCTTTCTTATAGACATGTTCTCTTCAACTGAGTCACTTCCATCAGATTTAGAGCGTCTTCTACCTTCAGGTATGTAAAAATGAAAATGTTGTCAACATGTTAACTTCAAATCAGTACAATGCAATGGTCAAAGAAAACTAGAGCAGAACAACCTGAAACTCTGCATTATTTACTATAAATCTGCTACTGATATAAATAGCAGAGGCAGAGAAATAAACTGATGTAAACTCTCAGTATACGAAAATACAAATACCCCATGCAATTCAAGAATCATTACTAGAGTAATTACTTATAATGTACTGAAGTCTCTTATAGCAGATTTGTGCTGAGTCAGCTAAGCTTTTACTAAAGCTACATAGTTAAGTACTACAGTTTGCAAATTCTCAAACTATAAACCTATCGTCAGTCTGTATTGCAATTCACAGACCTGTGGTTTTGATAACAATGTGATCAAAATTGTCTCGTTTTTTCCTAACCAGCTCCAGCATCATTTTAACTAGATCTCCTCGCACAGTACAGCATAGGCAGCCATTATTAACCATGATAATGTCTTCACTCGCAGAAGAATAACATACCGAACCGAATAGTAACAAAAATCATCAGATCGTTAATTACCTGAACAGAAAAGCAACAAATAGATCTCCTCGCACAGTCCAGTCTCAGATCGTTAATAACCTGAACAGAAAAGCAACAAAAATCATCAGATCTAAGGGAAAAAACAACACAAATAACAGATCCCGAACCGAATAGTAACCGATCGATCTTCTCTTTGGTAAAAAGATGAAGATGAACGTACCTATGTTGCGATGCGTCAGATCCGATGCGAATGCTGCAACAAACGGACCTTCGAGTCGAGAACCTCGCCGTAGGCAGAGAAAGCTTTCTCAAGAGCTGCACTGTCAGAGGAGAGGAGAGGCGAGATTGGGCTGATTTGGGAACGGTTTACGAACGAACGAAAACTAGAGCGTTGAGAGGAGCGAACGAATGAACGAAGAGTGAGAGGAGCGAACGAACGAACGAAGAGCGTTGAGAGGAGTGAAGAGTGAGAGGAGAGAATGATCTCTGAGAATGAGAGTGTCTGAGAGTAAGAGTCTAGGGTTCGCGTATAGAGTGTGAGGCGTGCGAATAGAGAGTGTCTGAAAGTGAGAATGGAGAGTGTCTGAATTTTTTTTTCTATTTTAGTACTTTAGAGGTCAGGTGTGTATATGCCTGACTTCTAAAATACTTTAGAAGTCAGGCGTATACACGCCTGATTTCTAAAGTACTAAAATAGAAAAAAAGAATTTCACCCTTAATTACAAGTTTGCCATCGTGTCTACTTATGTATCAGGCGAATACACGTCTGACTTCTAAAGTCTAATTTTTTCCCTATTTGTTCACTTTAGAAGTCAGGCGTGTATCCGCTTGACTTTAAAACTCGCGAGTTTTTCCTCTTAATTACAAGTTTGCCACCGTGTCTACTTATGTAGTCAGGCATCTGAGCGCCTGACTTTAAATGTCTAATTCTAATCCCATTTTTGCACTAGTGAATGTCTAGAGTTATATGCTTAGTTGAATTCAAAACTGAATTTTAAAACCATATTATATTGTTCGACTCGAAAATCATGATGCATATGTATTTGCTAATTTTTATACTAAATTTAAACATTTTAACTATGTAACATCCCCCAATGTGGTTGTTCTAATTATGATTAGTGACTAATTTTACTTAATTGATGCTAATTGAGGGTTGATTATTTTGTTTGAGTACATGATTGATAATTTAAATTGCTTGAAATAAGGTTTAAATACGTTTTTACCCCCTACAAATAAGGGGTGTTTTGCTTTTACCCCTACATTTTTTTTTAAAAAACCCCTTGCAAAATTCAACATTTTGGCGTTAGCCCTTCTGTTAATTATACGTTACCAAAAATCCTACGTGCCATGTAACGCCCCAAATTTTATTAAATATTTATTGATTAATTTAATTAGGATGTTGTGTGATAGAATATTAGAAATAATATATGGTTATTTTATTTAATGTGTTGGTCCATATTGGGGGTTAGAAATAATAAAATGAGGAGTGTCAGTAGCAAGCCCATGATTAAGTCAAATTAGACTAATGAAAAAGCCCAAAGGAGTGGTAAGTCATGAGAAGGGCTTAGCAATTAGGGTTTCATTCATAATTAGAAGAAAAGAAAAGAAAAGAAGCGTGAGAAGTGAGAAGAGAGGAAGGGGCAGCGGCTAGGAGGGGAAAAGAAAGAAGAGAAAAGCGTGAGTTCCAACCAAGAACAAGAGAGAGAGAAGGAAAAAGCTAGGGGATTAGGAGAAAACCCTCACTTGTGAGAAACCAAAAATTAGAAAGTGAGAAGAGTGAGAGAGAAGGGGCGCGACGGCTCAAGAAGAAAAAGGAAGGGTTTTGCGTGAAGCTTGGAGAAGAGGAAACTTGGATTGTTGGTGTTTTTGGTGAATTGCAAGGAGCTTTGTGAACTCTTCAATTAACAAAGGTTAGGGGGCTCTCTTTTCATCCTTAATAACTTATAGGATTAGAATCACATGAGTTAGGTTTTAGGGGAGTTTGATTGATTGAATTGAATTGTTGTTTTTGGATGTTTTTATTATGATGAATGTAAATTGTTAAATCCATGTTGTTGATGATGAACTTATGTTAGTTTTGGTAGAATCCATAATCGATTAGTATTGAGATGTACATGATATTAGTCATGCAAGTTAGGTGTATGTTGTAATGACTAAATAAAATCGAGAATGGAAACGATTTAGGTAGAGGTTCAGTATTTCGGTGACTGGGAATGTTGTGTTGACTGAAAAATTATGTGGTTTACTGTTCTGGAAAATAGACTTAATGCTTGTTAATTTGGCGTTGATTTGGTTGCATTTGGAGTTGTAAAACTGAAGTTATAAGTGAAACAAGTTAGGTTAAAATTCTGGAAACGATTTGGGTAGAGGTTCCGTATTTCGGTAACTGGGAACGTTGTGTTGACTGAAAAATTATGTGGTTTACTCTTCTGGAAAATAGACTTAATGCTTGTTAATTTGGAGTTGATTTGGTTGCATTTGGAGTTGTAAAACTTAAGTTATACGTGAAACAAGTTAGGTTAAAATTCTGGAAACGATTTGGGTAGAGGTTCAGTATTTAGGTAACTGGAAACGTTGTGTTGACTGAAAAATTATGTGTTTTACTGTTCTGGAAAAAAGACTTAATGCTTGTTAATTTGGCACTGGTTTGGTTACGTTTAGAGTTGTGTAGCTCGAGATATGAATTTCACAAGTTAGGGTAAGATTCTGGAAACAATCTGGACATATGGTCAGTGTTTTGGTCACTGCGTTTTCAAAAGAACTCCTTTTCGAACGAATCAAATTTCTTTGAAAACTAGACAGAATTCTCCCCAGTTTATGCACAAGTTTCATGCAATTTGATTGAGTTTTGGTCATTTTAGAACTGCTTGAATTTGAAGGACAGAAACTGCCCTCTTTTGAAACTAGTATGTGTGTTTTTGAAAACTGTACCTGTTAGACTCTCTTTTTCAAAAACTGAACTTAGGAATAAGGAGTAGACCCATAGGGCTTTCCAACAAGTAATTATTTATCGAAATCCGGTGTGGGTTACTATTTTAATCAATTCGCCAAAGTAAGCGCATGGTTACGGAATTTCTGCACCTTGTTTGTTTTTCGCGATATCTTTTGATCCGGGAACCCGATCGAGGCGTTCTAAGATGCGTTGAAGAGCTCATTCAGAGGTCTAACCGATTATTCTATTTTTAAGGCAAAATGAACTGTTTTGTATTGCTGTTGCGGTTTTATGCTGCTGTTTATATTGCTGCTGCTACTCTATGTGCTGTTTTGGTCCCTACGGGTGTTGTTTAGTCCTTTGGTGACAATGTAGTCGCGTAATTAATTGTGCTTGGTGTGATTGGTGTGCAATCCTTAGAGCTGAAATTTTGGAGATGTATAATGGTGATGTATATAAAATGGTGAGATAAATTATTGGTGAGTGCGCTCAAGGCAATAGTCTATGACCTTTCTTTTGGTGTTGGTGAGTTAATAAAACTATTGGTGAGTTAATCAAATTATTGGTGCGCATGTTATTGCATTGTTGTGGTGATTTTGGTGTGTTTGGTGCATTGTTCATGGCGTCGCATAATCATGTGCATTTATTGGTGAGCAGAAGGCTTCGGCCTTATTTTGGTGTATGACCTCAAGGCTAATTTTTTGGTGATGGATCCACATGCATGTGCCCGTGGAGTTTTGGGTTGCATCTCATACATTGGACATGCATTCGGTACTTTTCCTGGTGATTATAAATTGATGGTGTATGTGGAGATAATTGTAATTGGTGTATTTAGTTATATTTGGTGTTGTTCTCGGTGATTGAAAATATTCGGTGCTGTTTCTTGGTGAATGAAAATTAATGGGGTATGTTGTTATTGTGGGGAATTGGTGTGCTTAGTTGCCTTCTCTAAATGATGCTTATCTTATTTGTTATTACTTATGAAATGAGACTCACCCTGCTGCTTTTGTGTTGCTTCTTATGTCGGCAACGTGCAGGTGATAGATGTTATACCCCAATTTTGTCCGTCTTCTTTTTCTAGTTTTAGTCGTTTATTTTACTTAAATCGTGTTTTGAAGCCGCGTGATTACGAGAATTATCAGTATGGCGTCTCAGCTACTAACCCTGGTCAATTTCAATGACCCTGTTCAACTAAATCGAAATACCGTTGTTTTAAAATTAGGCATGCACGCGAATGATCGATCGTTTCGTGCGTTCTTCAATTTAATCTTCGTATTTGGATTTAGTCGAACCTAATTGGGACTAACAAAGTCATTTTTCTCGCGATCGGGCTTGTCGTTTCAATTTGGGCTTAAGAACGCGATTCTGAGGTAATTTTAGCGTTTAGTGGTCAACGGGCTTATTCATTCTATTTGGGCCTCGTTCTCACACACTTGTCTAGTTGGGTCCGATACCGCTTTTGTATTTGGCCCAATTTCTTTTATTATTTTTACTTTGCCTATTCATTTATGTTGGGTAGTATATATAGTCCAAAAATGTCAACAAAATTCTATTTATTTTTATTTACAATTTAATAGTGTTTAGGAGTCCAAATGTCCAAAAAAATACAAAAAAAAATTACATCAAAAAGGCCCAAATGGCCAGATCCGAAAATACAAGTCATAGACAGTAAATTAGGGTTTCAGCAGGTCTCCCAAAAGCTGCTGGAACTGCTGGGCCATCCAAAACCTGAAAAAAAAACAGCCAATTCAAATTAGCAGCTAAAAAAGGGGGGGAGGTTGAGTCAGTCCTGAGTCAGCTACTAGCTGTCCAGGAGACAATGCAATTAATCAGTAATCAAAAACTTTAATTTTCGGTTTCAAAAAATGACTATAAAATGCTAATCCGAAATTGAAGTGGGGGGGGGGGGATTTCAGACAGAAAATTCGGATGCACAGAAATTCACACTAAATCAAGCAAGCTAGGAGCAGTAGCAGCAAATTGAAGAAGAAATCTGAGGCTGAAAAAAAAAAAGAAAGGGTTTCGTCAAGTCAGGTTTTTTTTTTAGTCTTTTTTATTGGTAGTAGCAAGTCCGGCATGCATTTTATTAATAATAGGCAGTTTGTTCTACTGTAAAATATATTAGCATTAGTATTAGAAACAAATTAGTTTTTTTTTGTGTTTATTTTTATTATTATTTTCAGAAGACAGACAAGCCGAAAGCGATTTAATTTGAAATATGTTGTTTTGTTAAATAATTATTATTATTATTATTAAACTAGTTTCAGTAAAAAAAAATAAATGAAACAAACAGAGACAGTAAGTAGGGGTTCATGAAAATAAACAAAAAAAATAAAATAATAATACCTGTTAGCTCCGGCCACCGTAGACGGTGGCCGTCCGCTCCTAGCCTCCTCCGGTTGTCTTCTCCGGCGACCCATCACGAACCGAAACCACCGCGAACAGCCACCACCCTCCTCTTCGCAACTCCATCTTCCACCTACAACCGCACCACCTTCGCTCCACCCATCACCACCAAACCGAACCGTCTCTGCCTCTCACCGCTCGCAACGAACCCCAAAAACGCCGCCGTCTACACCATAAACCAAACCGTGGCCCCTACCTTCCTCGCGAACAACCCTCTCACTGTCGCTATCACCCATCGCACCACCCACCACCGTAACCTCGCCCGTAACCACTCTCTCTCAGTCGACCAAGTTGTTGAAAATTTCGGATCCCCCTCTCTAACAACAGAGAACGGTGGAAGCAGAGATTAGGGAGAAGGGGATCTACGGCTATGGGGAGGAGAGGAAAACAAAATTTGGGTAGGAGATGAGGGGGTGGGGGTGAACGGCGGCGAGAGGGAAGAAATGGAAAATTAGGGTTAGAGAGGATTAGGGGGGGGGGGGCGCGGCGCAGCTGAGACTTGAGAGAGAAACGAATTAGGTTTTCCAAAAACCTAATTTCCCTTTTATACCCCCTTCCGATTTCACTTTAATTTTAGTTTTTTTTTGTGTTTTAATTCAGATTACAACCTACACCCCCCTCAATTCCATTCTGTAACCCCCTAGGAAAGCCCACAATTTCGTGGGCTAGCCAGCCTTATAGTGGGCTGGGCTGCTACCTACACCCCAATTTTAATAATACAGCCCCCCTTTTATTCACACCTTTATTTTTACTGCTGCACCCCCCTGTTCCTTTTTTTTTATTTTTTTTTGTTTCTTTCCCCTAAGTAAACCTTTTTTTTTTCTCACCAACCTTTTTTCCAAATAACAGATTTTCTTTTCCGTAAACGAGAATGAATCCAATTGCGAAAACTCTTCAAAATCAAACTTTGTTAAGTAGTCTTGCGAAGCCTTTGCTTGCATGATTATTAACAATGAGGTACTAGTGGCGATCACTTGGAGCCTACGCTCAATTGATCATCATGAAAGCTCAATTTCCACAATTAAACAAGATAAAAAACAAAAACCGTTTTCCAAACAAACAAGAACTACGTAGCTTTGAATTCTCCATCGCACCGGGAGATACGTAGGAGCGGGCCATGTCCCGTCAAGCACTTCTTTCTAAAAACCCTTTTTTCCTCCTTTCTCACCAAAAATAAAAAAAAATTATTAAGTTCTTTAATTCATTTTTCAATAAGAAGTAGAGAGGCAAAATTAAATATTTTCAGGTCGACATATAAAAACCACACATTTAATTAAAGGTTCCCTCTCAGTAGAGAGGACGTGTGGGGTGCTAACACCTTCCCCGCGCGTAACCGACCCCCGAACCCTCTTCTCTAGTTTCGCAAGACCACTCGCTTTCCAATAAAAGGTTTTCCTAATATTTTCCTTAATAAATATTGGTGGCGGCTTCATTGACTTTAGAAAAGTTGTAAATGAGGAAGGTTCTCCCTCGGGGGCTTTTTCGGGCGCAACAGCTGGCGACTCCACTGGGGACACTAAAAAACATTTTTTTCAAAAGTGGGTCAAGCCTAATTAATTAAATGTGTGGTTTATACGATTGATTTGAATAGATAGTTACTTCTTTGCTTAGTTCCCACATGCATACTTCCCCTTTCTTATCATGTCCCCTTCTTCTTTGCTCCCTTTCTTGAGGTAAGTAGTGCATTGTTATTGGCACCCTAGATTAGTTTATATTGGATCGATATTGAACCCTAGGATAAACAACATACTATTTGTCTGGACTGCTCTGGATTTTCGTTTGCAGGTGGGGAAGGGTAGTTATTCCTAGGTGTTGTGCCCTCGACACACACTTCACATCCTATACTTGTGAGCATTGAGTGGGGCCTAAAACCCAAGGTCTGAACAAAAACCTAGGAGAGTGGGAACGATTAGTGACTGCCATTCGTAGACCTTTGTCTGTATGGCTCTCATGAAAGTTCCGCCCAAGAGTGCGCTTTGTCATGATGCCTCACACTCGGTAGCTTTCTACGATTGTGGGTGCCATCATGAGAGAGACTTCAGCTCTTGGTTGCCATTGTAAGGAAGTGATTAGAACCTACGTGGGAGGATTACCCCTTTCGTCGACTTTAGACCCTAGGATTCCCACCCTTTGTAGGACACAGGGGCACGCCTTTGTTTGTTGCATTAGTTTAGGCATTCCTTCTTCTTAAAGCCTATTTCAAAAATCGTAGAAAATAATGTCCTTAGTTTCTTACCCTCTTTTTATGTAAATGACACATCATTTCACATCCACATCATTTCGCATTCACATCGTTTCGCACCATTGCATTTGCATCTAACAAAATTTTGAAAAAAAGGCTTTCATCATTTGCATTCTTCATGCATTAAAGTTTGTTTGCCGGAGATCGCAACATAACATCGAACCTTGTCATAGGTGTGTAAGAAGCAACATGGAATCCAAAGGAAAAACCGTATTCAATTCGAGGTTCCCCATTGTAAAGAAGATTGATGTAACTAGTTTGAAGGAGTATGCTTCCCTATTAGGTCCTATTGAGCTTCGGTCCTTCGACAAGACTTATGGGAACATCCGCAAGTTATTACAGTTAGAAGTACAAGAGAGCGCCATCGCCGCCCTATGTTGGTTCTATGACTCTGAGATTAGATGTTTTCTTTTCAAGAACTTCCAAATGGCACCTACCCTAGAGGAGTATGAAAAGTTTTTGGGTTTTGATCGCTCAGAGGCTAGACCTTACCAGTATCAGAGGCAGTATTATTCAGATGAGAAGTTTGCTTCCTTGTTACAAATCAGTGTAGAAGAAGTGCGGTCCCACAAAGTTAAGCGTAACAAGATATTTGGGTTTCCTCAGGAGTACTTTGAGAGTTTGATGACTAGTTATGTAGCATCAAATGATTGGGTTTCTTTCAAGCAAGTACTAGCTTTGACCATCTTCGGCATTGTTCCTTTCCCTCAGATTGAGAAACATATAGATGAAACCGCTGTTGGTGTGTTCCTAGCTTTCAAGAGTGCAAAAAGTCTCATCAACCCGGTTCCCGCTATTCTCGCCGAGACCTATCGTGCCTTCACCCGCCATCATGAGTTCGGAAAGGATAAGATGTGTTGTTCCTTCCCTGTGCTATACGCTTGGTTGATCAGTCATGTGTGCATTAACAAAAGTGAAGTTGGGGACCTGCTTTCCTACACCTTGGGATGTAATCCGAAGACTATGAGCCCTCAGGAGTGGAAGGATACTCTTAAGAACCTTGATGCTCTTCAGTTTTGGGAAGATAGACCCTCAGTGATATTCCAATGTGGCAGTTTCCAGAACGTTCCTCTCATGGGAACACAGGGATCCATCAATTATAACCCGTCTCTGGCCTTGAGACAACTCGGGTACCCTATGCGGGACTCACCCTCCGAAGCTATGTTGTTCCGTTTTTACCTCCATGAGGGGATCCCTAAAGACGAGGACTTACTTCGGCGAGTCTTGCAAGCTTGGGAAACCGTGGTGCGGAAAAACAAGGGCGAGTTATCTAAAAGGACCACTGCTATCTCCTTCACTCAATGGCTTGAAAAAAGGATTAAGGAAACTCGATCATCCAACCAAGGAATGCCATCACTTGAAGAGAAAATACCAGAACCCCATGTTCCCCTAATTGAAGAACTAGAAGAGGTTAAGTTGGCCTTATCAAAAGCGGAAGAAGAGAAAAGGGCTTTGCAAAACAGATTGGGAAAGGTGATGCAAGACAAGCGGAAGCTAGAAAATGAAAATGCTCTTCAAGCCGCCGCTATTGAAGCGACCAATAGGAAGCTTGAAATAGAAGAAGAGAGCAAGAGGGGAATTCAGAAACATTTGGAGGGAGCTAAAGAAGAAGTAAAGAGGTGCGCCTCAAAGATGAATGAGGCTGTGGCGGAAGCAAGGGAATGGAAGAAATCATATGCCAAGTCAAGGAGGGATGAGAAAATGGTTAGAGAGGCGCTAGCTAAGTCAAAAGAGGAATTCCAAAAGATGAAGTTTGAAATGGAGAACCAAGTGAAAAATATCAGGCAAGATAGAGAGTCTATCATAGGGATCTTGAAAGAATATCAACAAGCCTTGGAGTTTGAACAAGGAAGGTCGGATGAATTGAAGAGGAACTTCCAATACCTAAGGGAATCTTATGAGCAAGTGCAAGCAGAAAGCCAGTACTGGGAGGAACGCTTCATGGCATTAATTGGCAAAATAGAAGACCAAGAAGTCATCAAGGAGCTAAGGGATGAGATTCAGCTTTGGAGGAGCAAATTTTCAAAGCTAACAGGGCTAGCTAATCAAGCTGTGAGAAATGTTCCCAAGAAGCTAAGAAGAGTTGAAGCAGAAATGAACCCTTGCAACACTCCGGCCAAGGTGCGTGAGTTTGTCGAGTATTGCAAGATCCTGACAGAAGAACTCATGGAGAAGGCCAAGGGGGTGGCCGAAAGCAAGAAGAGAAAGAGGAAGGAGAAATTGAAGGCTATATGCTTCTGAAGTTCACTTTAGAATATTGCAATAATTCTTAGGAAATTGTAATTTTCTCTAAAAAGTTGTAATTTTCTTTGGATATTGTACTTTGTCCTCAGAATATTGTACTTTGCTCTTCTCTCGAGTTTGAAGTATTCTTTCCTTTTGAATAAAGTGTGTTCGTTTGGCCTATAGCTTCCAACTTCGTTGCAAAAAAAAAATAAAAAAATAAAAATAAAAAAAATAAAAATAAAAATAAAAAATAATAATAATAAGAATAAAAATAAAAATGTTAGAGCTTTAGACCTACACGCCTATGACAAGACGAATTACACCGCGATTCCCGGCACCCAAACAAACATGAAATCATGCATATTGCATTGCATCTGCATTCGTTTATTTAATTCTCGTGCTCATAAAGTGTATTCCCTCAATAGAAAAAGGCAAGCTGGTTCGCCAACATCGATACCTGACTCGTCTACAAGCAAGGCTCATGGCAACTAACCAGAATGACCGGGGCCGTCCTGTTATTGAAGACTTAGGAAGTGGGGAAGCAGACCAAGGTAACACCTCTGCTGAGGTTCCCAATCCAGAGCAATTGGCTCAAGAGAATCGGGAGTTGAGAACGAAAATCGGGGCAATGGAAGCACAGATGACGGAAATGATGGGCATACTACAAGCTTTGAGGAACGGAACTGCCGCTGAAAATCTCGCCGTCACTACCGGAGTTGCTGTCACTCTTGCCCCTCCGAGTCTCGAGACTAACACCTTTGCTCATACTTCAGGAACCAACAACCAGGGCCAACCAGTTATGCATGGGATGCCTTGGGGACTCCCATCCGGATACACACCTCCAGGAGCCGAGGCTAATACGGGAAGTAATCCCCTGAGTGTTGCAGAACAAGTCCGACCCATCCCAGCCACAAACAGTGGAGGAGCGGGAGCGCCTCAGGGCCAAATTCAGATTCCTATTCCGCCGGGAACTCCGTTTGACTTTCATTCACCAGTAACGGTCCATCCCCCAATTCAGGGACCAATTCCTGGGAATATCACTCACTCACGTGACCCACACGTGAACCCAGCCGTAGTGTCGATGAGTAATCCTCACTACGGTGTGAATGGTTTTCCTCAGAACTATCCTGCTGAAGCTCCTCAAGCTAGAGACAGGTATTATATGTTAGAAGAACGCTTAAGGATGATTGAAGGGTCGGGCTCTAGAGCAAGAGAAGCTCGTGATCTGTGTCTCATCCCTGATGTGGTTTTACCTCCCAAATTCAAAGTGCCCGACTTTGACAAGTACCGAGGCGTGACTTGCCCTAAAAGCCATCTGACCATGTACTGTAGAAAAATGGCTGCACATTCTCATGATGACAAGTTGTTGATCCATTACTTCCAAGAGAGCCTTGCGGGAGCATCTCTCAACTGGTACATGCAGCTAGAACCGTCCCATATCCATTGTTGGAAAGACTTGGCTGATGCTTTCCTCAGACAGTACCAGTACAATACAGATATGGCGCCAGACAGAACACAATTGCAGAGTCTGGCGAAAAGAGATAATGAGTCGTTCAAAGAGTATGCCCAGCGGTGGAGGGCTTTGGCTGCACAAGTAACGCCCCCTTTGTTAGAGAAAGAATTAGTCTTCATGTTCATGGAAACCCTGCCGCCGTTATACTACGATCGGTTGATTGGTAGCGTGTCTTCCAATTTCTCAGACATGGTAATCATCGGTGAAAGACTAGAAAACGGGATGAGAAGCGGCAAGATTGCCTATGGTTCCACAGGCATAACCACCCAGAAAAAGCCATTCTCCGGATTTTCAAAGAAGAAAGAAGGAGAGACCAACGCCATCACCATAAGCCCACCTTATCAACCACAAAACATCCCTGTCCCCGCTCAAACACGACCAACCCTTCCACCGCAAAATAACTACCACAAAAGCTACCCAGACAAAAAACAGACCACCTTTGATCCCATCCCCATGTCCTATACTGACCTCTTCAACTATCTTTTTACAAACAAACTCATCAATACCAGACCCATGAGACCAGTTCAACCACCCTACTTCCGAGGCTACAATCCCAATGTTACCTGTGCATTTCATGAAGGGGCAGTAGGACACGCTGTTGAGGATTGCAAGGCATTCAAAATTGTAGTGCAAGATCTTATTGATGCCAAAGGGATAACCTTCAAACAAGAAGACCCGAGTATCACAACTAATCCACTGCCTGGTCATCAGAAACATTCAACCAATGCCATCCATGATACGGGGAGTCAATCCTTAATCAGAACTGTGGAGTGTATCCAGACGCCCCTAGAGGTTATTCATGCAGAGCTGTGCAAGTTCGGGGTCATCAAGAGAGGTTGTGCTCAGAAAGAAGTATGTGTTGATGATAATTGTGTCGGAACATGTGAGACCTTCAAGACAGTTTTGCAGGACCTATTGGATCGTCATATAATCCAAATGGGTGTGCAAGAGAAAGAGGAGGATGTGCTGACCTTCGAATCAGATAGGAATGGAAATGTTCAGGTACCTATTGAGGTCCCGTATAGCCGAAAGCCGATCGTGGAGAGACCTAAGACCATTGTGATTCCTGTCCCAGCTCCTCATCAAAAGAACGATGCTGTTCCAATGAGCTATGGGGTGTCAGTTCCAATTCAGACGCCTCAGGTTGTTCCCGATGTCACCAACATTGCGGGAAGCAGCGGAGTCACTAGAAGCGGACGTGTTTATGCCCCTGAAGTCCTGAAAGAAGGTCCCTCAAAGGAGGAGGAGGAAGGAATTCGCAAAGGCAAAGCGCAAGAACCCAAGGAAAGTAGGAAAGTGTCAGAACAAGAAGCCACTGAATTTCTGAAGATCATGCGTCAGAGTGATTACAAAGTGTTGGACCAGCTGCACCACACCCCTGCAAAGATCTCTATCATGTCCCTACTGCTCAATTCTGAGGTTCACCGTGCAGCCCTAATGAAAGTATTGAATGAAGCCCATGTAGCTCAGAACATCACTGTTGACCAGCTCGATGGCATTGTAGGGAATATTGTTGCATCCAATTATATTACTTTTACCGATGATGAGCTCACCCCTGAGGGAAAGGGACATAATCAGGCACTTCACATTTCAGTTAGATGTGGTGAATATACACTCTCCAGGGTCCTCATCGACAATGGATCCTCTTTGAATGTCATGCCCAAATCTACTATGAGCAGATTAAATGTAGACTGTTCATATATGAAGCCTAGCTCAACACTAGTTAGGGCATTTGACGGATCCAAGAAGGAGGTTATGGGAGAAATGGAGTTCCAGATGCAGATAGGGCCAGAAGTATTTTATGTGAATTTTCAGATCATGGACATTGCATCATCCTACAGTTGTCTCCTGGGGAGACCCTGGATTCATGCTGCCGGTGCTGTTCCTTCATCCCTCCACCAAAGGCTTAAGTTTGTAGTCGACGACAAGCTGATAGTCGTTTTTGGAGAAGAAGAGTTCATCGTTAGCAAGCCCCATCCCTCTCAATACATTGAGGCTGCAGAAGAATCACTTAAATCTGCCTTTCAATCACTAGAAATTGCAAATGCTGCTTTTGTGAGGGAAGAGGCCCCGTTGCCCGTACCAAAGATATCCGACGCTGCTATCATGGTAGCCAAAGTCATGCTGCAAAATGGTTACCAGATCGGAAAAGGGTTGGGAAAGTACGAGCAAGGAGTTCTGACGCCGGTTCAGCTGCAAGGGTACAAGGATAGGCGTGGGTTAGGATATTGGCCCACTCAGGCTGACAAGAAGAGAATGGCTGAGGAAAAGCGAGAAAGGAGGCTAGCTAAGCTTCAGCGACGGGAACCAGGCTTGAAGAAGATTCCTACCCATGATCTCTCTCGGAGCTTTAGGAATGCGGGTATGCTGGATCCCAATCAGGTGGCCATCATTGAGGAAGAATCAGTTGTGGAAGACAAAGGCGTGGACTTGGTGCGTCGCAGTGCTGCAGATGAAGAGCTTGATAATTGGAAGATCATTGATTTCCCTGTTATTTTCATTCCAAAGTAATGATTTTGTAATGCAAATTCTTTGGCTCTGCCCAAGGCCTTAGAATATTCCATAAGGGCATGCATGTTTTCCTTCAAATATCAACTATCAATAAAATGTTGTTTTGGATTCTCAAATAAATAAATTTGCTTTTCATTATCATGCGTCTCCATCTTGTGTTTCTATTTTTGCTTGTTCATTTCTTTCTATCCCCGCAAATGCAGATCTAAAATGAATATCTTTGAGAATAACGATGCCAACGGTTCATATGTTAATTTTGATCACCCCGTTAACCAAGCTGAGGAGGATGTTGAGGATGACTGGGAAACCCCTCCAGAGTTGATGAGAATGGTTGAACAAGAGGAAAAGGTTATTCAGGCACATGGGGAGTCCTTTGAGATAATTAACCTAGGCACAGAGGACAGCCAGAAGGAAGTAAAGGTGGGTACTTCAATGAAGGAAGGTGAGCGCAAGAAACTAATTGAACTCCTGCATGAATATGTTGATGTCTTCGCATGGACTTATCAAGATATGCCAGGTTTAGATACCGACATAGTGGTGCATAAGTTGCCAGTCAAGCCAGGATGTCCTCCGGTAAAGCAGAAACTGAGAAGAATGAAGCCAGAAATGTCTTTAAAGATCAGAGATGAAGTGAAAAAGCAGTTTGACACTGGGTTCCTAGCGGTAGCCAAGTATCCGCATTGGGTTGCCAACATCGTGCCAGTTCCGAAAAAGGATGGGAAAGTTAGAATGTGCGTTGATTACAGAGATCTGAACCGTGCTAGTCCCAAAGATGATTTTCCCCTGCCCCATATTGATGTCTTAGTGGATAGTACGGCGCAACATTCATTGTTCTCCTTCATGGATGGGTATTCAGGGTATAACCAGATCAAGATGGCTCCTGAGGATATGGAGAAGACAACTTTCACAACTCTTTGGGGAACATTCTGTTACAGGGTCATGCCATTCGGGTTGAAGAACGCCGGTGCTACCTATCAAAGGGCTATGGTCACATTGTTTCATGACATGATGCACAAAGAAATAGAGGTCTACGTGGACGATATGATCGCAAAGTCTAAAACGGATGATGAACACATTGTCAATTTGCAAAAGCTCTTCGAGCGGTTGAGAAAATTCAAGCTCAGATTAAATCCTGCCAAGTGTACCTTTGGCGTGCGATCAGGAAAGTTGTTGGGGTTCATCGTCAGCCAAAAGGGGATAGAGGTCGATCCAGACAAGGTGCGTGCGATTCTTGAAATGCCATTCCCTAAAACAGAAAAAGAGATTCGGGGTTTTCTCGGAAGACTGAACTACATCTCTAGGTTCATATTCCAGTTGACTGCCACTTGTGAACCAATCTTCAAACTTTTGTGCAAGAATCAGGAGACCAAATGGAATGATGATTGTCAAGAAACATTCGAAAAGATCAAAAAATATCTTCAGAATCCACCTATCTTGACGCCTTCTGTACCCGGCAGACCTCTGATTCTGTACCTAATCGTGCCAGACAGCTCGATGGGTTGCATGTTACGGCAACATGATGAATCTGGGAAGAAAGAGCATGCCATTTACTATTTGAGCAAGAAATTCACTGACTGTGAGACAAGGTACTCGCTGCTAGAAAAGACTTGTTGTGCTTTAGCTTGGGCTGCTCATCGTTTGAGGCAGTACATGCTAAGTCACACTACTTGGTTGGTATCTAAAATGGATCCTATCAAGTATATCTTCGAGAAGCCCGCACTTACAGGGAGACTTGCCCGTTGGCAAATGCAGTTATCAGAATATGATCTCCTATATGTCACTCAGAAAGCAATTAAAGGTAGTGCGCTGGCCGAGTACCTGGCACACCAGCCTGTTGAAGATTATCAGCCTATGCAGTATGACTTTCCTGATGAAGATATCATGGCTTTGTTTGAAGAAGGGAAATCCCCAGAAGATGAAAGATGGAGAATGGTGTTCGATGTTGCCTCCAATATGTACGGGCACGGAGCCGGGGCAGTGCTGATTTCTCCTGATAATCGCTTCATCCCATTCACTGCCAGACTAAGCTTCTACGTCACTAATAATATCGCAGAGTATGAGGCATGTATTCTTGGTATCCAGGCAGCCATCGATTGGAAAGTTAAGAGACTCGATGTGTATGGAGATTCAGCTCTAGTAATTCACCAAGTGAACGGTGATTGGGAGACCAGGGACTCCAAGTTGATCCCTTACCGAGATTACATTCTAAAGCTGGTTGAGCCTTTTGAGGAAATCACATTCCAGCACTTTCCTCGCAATGAGAATCAGTTGGCTGATGCACTAGCCACTTTGTCTTCAATGTTTAATATCAGCTGCGACAAAAGCTTGACTCACATCGGGATTCAGCATCGAGATTTGCCAGCACATCATTATTGCATGGTCATCGAGGAAGAGTCTGATAACAAGCCCTGGTATTATGACATCAAGCAGTACATCTTGAACAGAGAATACCCTCCTGGAGCGTCAGAGAATGACAAGAGAACCCTCAGAAGATTGTCAAGGAATTTCTTTTTGAGCGGTGAAGTTCTATACAAGAGAAATTATGATATGGTCCTTTTAAGGTGTGTGACAGAAGAAGAGGCAACAAAAATCATGAGAGAAGTCCATGAAGGCTCATTTGGGGTTCATTCTAGTGGGCACACCATGGCAAGGAAAATATTAAGAGCTGGCTATTATTGGTTGCAAACGGAATCAGATTGCTATAGTTTCGTAAGAAGATGTCACAAGTGTCAGATCTACGCTGATCATATTCATGTACCACCTGCTTCCCAAAATGTCTTGACCGCCTCTTGGCCATTCTCAATGTGGGGCATGGACGTCATAGGTCCTATCGAGCCTAAGGCATCAAATGGGCATCGCTTCATCCTGGTCGCTATTGATTACTTCACCAAGTGGGTTGAAGCTGCTTCATATTCCAGCATTACCAGCTCTGTGGTTGCTAAGTTTGTAAAGAAAGATTTGATTTGCCGCTATGGGCTTCTGGATAAGATTATCACAGATAATGGCAGCAACTTGAACAGTAAGATGATGAAAGAGTTATGCGAGGACTTCAAAATCCAACATCATAATTCTTCTCCATACCGTCCCAAGATGAATGGGGCAGTTGAAGCGGCCAACAAGAATATCAAGAGGATTGTGCAAAAGATGGTAGTAACCTATAAAGATTGGCACGAGATGCTTCCTTTCGCCTTGCATGGGTATCGTACCTCAGTGCGTACTTCAACCGGGGCAACCCCTTTCTCTTTGGTGTATGGGTCAGAAGCAGTCCTCCCCATTGAAGTTGAGATACCCTCTCTGCGGGTACTGATGGAAACCAAGTTGGAAGAAGCAGAATGGGTCCAAGCTCGTCGGGATCAGCTGAATCTCATTGAAGAGAAAAGAATTGCTGCCCTGTGTCATGGCCAGTTGTATCAACAAAGGATGAAGACAGCTTTCGCCAAGAAGGTTCGTCCCCGAGAATTCAGCGAGGGAGACCTTGTGCTCAAGAAGATTCTGCCTATCTAGAGTGACCCCCGTGGGAAATGGACTCCTAGCTATGACGGACCATATGTGGTAAAGAAAGCCTTTTCTGGAGGAGCATTGATACTCACCAACATGGATGGTGAAGAACTCAGAAACCCAGTCAATTCAGATTCAGTCAAGAAATATTACGCCTGAGAAAAATAAAAAGGAAAAAGAGAAAAATGAGCCAAGCAAGAATTAGCTCGCTAGGTTGAAAACCCGTAAGGGCGGCCTAGGCAAAAAAGAGCGACCCGGTGGACTGAAAACTCGCAGAGAGCGGTCCAGGCAAAAATTAGGGTCAGAAAGGTTGGACTGAAAAGTAAAAGAGGCAAGCAGCGTCTCCAAAAGCTTGGGTAAAAGGGTGATCAAGGATATAGGTATGGGTGATTGGCATCAACACTCCAAAGACGAAAAACGCTCATAAGATCTATTGCGTCCATTTTTCTTGCTTTTTCTTAGTTTCAAAGTTCTCAATGTACTCTTTTCAGTCGGCGCGACCTTTTGCGCGTTCGATTTCCATATGAATAAAAGTCCAAACTCTTCACTCCGTCTGCTTATTGTTTTTGTCATTGCTTCCTTTTCATTTGTGCTTTAAAATGATGTTTTATGGTAGATGATAAATGAATTATGAAAATGTGCATAGATCAGAGCATTAAACTCATTGCGAAACTTTTGAAAATCATGAGAAAAGAAATGATCTCTCAATCAGGTAAATTCATAAAAGCCAAACAAAAGCACTGAGTGCGTCAAAATAATTCACAAAAAAGGGTGAAGCATGACCCTCACACCATTATGGACGATCATCGTGCCTCGTGGCGCAAGTCCTACGATTTGGTTGAACCAGTGAAAGAAAAGCCGAAAAGAGCAAAAGAGCAACAAAAATAAGAAGAAAAGAAAAAAGAAAACAATAAAAAGGGGGATTAAAAAAAAGGAGAGCAAAAGAGCAATAAAACGAATAAAACTCATGCATTGCATTCATCAAACATAAAAAAAAATCATGCAAGCAAGAAGAAGCTCCTGCATCACATCACATTCATCCCATCAAAAAGCAATCATGGCATTTGCATTGCATGCATTTGTTCTTATCACTTGCAGGTACAAAGACGGATAAATACTTCGGTGTTAATCCTCGCCCTCAATTCCCAGAAAATGCTCCCTTAGTTCGGAGTTCAAATGTTTTTCAGTTCAGCACTCAAGCGTGCATTGCAGTTTGGAGTTCAAAATCGCTCTCGTTAGAGTTCAACGCTCCCTTCTGTCCAGGTCTCACGTCGCGTACGAGCAACGCGATGGACCGCAGCCCCATGTGAGGTTCAACGGAATAGTTGTATCAGCCTAAGATACAGTGGACGCCGTGCATTGATCAGTATATCAGTTCCGGAGCTGATAACGATCCCCCCGGTCGCTCGAAAAGGCCAACAGGAAGCGTGCTCCTCAAAGCCACGTGCAAACTCGGATTCGTTTAAGGATTACAGGTTTTAGGCAGCCTGGGCAATTTACCGCTTTCTGCACGCCAAGTGCCCGTTTACCGCTTTCTGCACGCCAAGTGCCCGTGTTACCTTTTTTGCCCGCACGTCAGTGTTCATTTACTGTTTTCGCATCGACACGAAAGTGTCTACTCTTTCGGAATATGTTTCGGCCAATTCATATTCTTTTTTAAAATCCAGATAAAACAAAAAATAATAATAAAAAAAATAAATAAAAAAGAGAAGGAAAAGGAAAAGAAAGCTCAGGTTTCTCTAGGTAGACAAAATTGGTATAATTTCTGAATTCTTTATTTCCATTTTGCCTCAGAATATGTTTCGGCCAATTCATATTCCTTGTCAAAATCCAAATAAAGAGGGGCAGCTGTTATACCCCAATTTTGTCCGTCTTCTTTTTCTAGTTTTAGTCGTTTATTTTACTTAAATCGTGTTTTGAAGCCGCGTGATTACGAGAATTATCAGTATGGCGTCTCAGCTACTAACCCTGGTCAATTTCAATGACCCTGTTCAACTAAATCGAAATACCGTTGTTTTAAAATTAGGCATGCACGCGAATGATCGATCGTTTCGTGCGTTCTTCAATTTAATCTTCGTATTTGGATTTTGTCGAACCTAATTGGGACTAACAAAGTCATTTTTCTCGCGATCGGGCTTGTCGTTTCAATTTGGGCTTAAGAACGCGATTCTGAGGTAATTTTAGCGTTTAGTGGTCAACGGGCTTATTCATTCTATTTGGGCCTCGTTCTCACACACTTGTCTAGTTGGGTCCGATACCGCTTTTGTATTTGGCCCAATTTATTTTATTATTTTTACTTTGCCTATTCATTTATGTTGGGTAGTATATATAGTCCAAAAATGTCAAAAAAATTCTATTTATTTTTATTTACAATTTAATAGTGTTTAGGGGTCCAAATGTCCAAAAAAATACAAAAAAAAATTACATCAAAAAGGCCCAAATGGCCAGATCCGAAAATACAAGTCATAGACAGTAAATTAGGGTTTCAGCAGGTCTCCCAAAAGCTGCTGGAACTGCTGGGCCATCCAAAACCTGAAAAAAAACAGCCAATTCAAATTAGCAGCTAAAAAAGGGGGGGAGGTTGAGTCAGTCCTGAGTCAGCTACTAGCTGTCCAGGAGACAATGCAATTAATCAGTAATCAAAAACTTTAATTTTCGGTTTCAAAAAATGACTATAAAATGCTAATCCGAAATTGAAGTGGGGGGGGGGGATTTCAGACAGAAAATTCGGATGCACAGAAATTCACACTAAATCAAGGAAGCTAGGAGCAGTAGCAGCAAATTGAAGAAGAAATCTGAGGCTGAAAAAAAAAAAAGAAAGGGTTTTGTCAAGTCAGGTTTTTTTTTAGTCTTCTTTATTGGTAGTAGCAAGTCCGGCATGCATTTTATTAATAATAGGCAGTTTGTTCTACTGTAAAATATATTAGCATTAGTATTAGAAACAAATTAGTTTTTTTTTTGTGTTTATTTTTATTATTATTTTCAGAAGACAGACAAGCCGAAAGGGATTTAATTTGAAATATGTTGTTTTGTTAAATAATTATTATTATTATTATTAAACAAGTTTCAGTAAAAAAAATAAATGAAACAAACAGAGACAGTAAGTAGGGGTTCATGAAAATAAACAAAAAAAATAAAATAATAATACCTGTTAGCTCCGGCCACCGTAGACGGTGGCCGTCCGCTCCTAGCCTCCTCCGGTCGTCTTCTCCGGCGACCCATCACGAACCGAAACCACCGCGAACAGCCACCACCCTCCTCTTCGCAACTCCATCTTCCACCTACAACCGCACCACCTTCGCTCCACCCATCACCACCAAACCGAACCGTCTCTGCCTCTCACCGCTCGCAACGAACCCCAAAAACGCCGCCGTCTACACCATAAACCAAACCGTGGCCCCTACCTTCCTCGCGAACAACCCTCTCACTGTCGCTATCACCCATCGCACCACCCACCACCGTAACCTCGCCCGTAACCACTCTCTCTCAGTCGACCAAGTTGTTGAAAATTTCGGATCCCCCTCTCTAACAACAGAGAACGGTGGAAGCAGAGATTAGGGAGAAGGGGATCTACGGCTATGGGGAGGAGAGGAAAACAAAATTTGGGTAGGAGATGAGGGGGTGGGGGTGAACGGCGGCGAGAGGGAAGAAAGGGAAAATTAGGGTTAGAAAGGATTAGGGGGGGGGGGGGGGGGGCGGCGCAGCTGAGACTTGAGAGAGAAACGAATTAGGTTTTCCAAAAACCTAATTTCCCTTTTATACCCCCCTCCGATTTCACTTTAATTTTAGTTTTTTTTTTGTCTTTTAATTCAGATTACAACCTACACCCCCCTCAATTCCATTCTGTAACCCCCTAGGAAAGCCCACAATTTCGTGGGCTAGCCAGCCTTATAGTGGGCTGGGCTGCTGCCTACACCCCAATTTTAATAATACAGCCCCCCTTTTATTCACACCTTTATTTTTACTGCTGCACCCCCCTGTTCCTTTTTTTTTATTTTTTTTGTTTCTTTCCCCTAAGTAAACCTTTTTTTTTCTCACCAACCTTTTTTCCAAATAACAGATTTTCTTTTCCCTAAACGAGAATCAATCCAATTGCGAAAACTCTTCAAAATCAAACTTTGTTAAGTAGTCTTGCGAAGCCTTTGCTTGCATGATTATTAACAATGAGGTACTAGTGGCGATCACTTGGAGCCTATGCTCAATTGATCATCATGAAAGCTCAATTTCCACAATTAAACAAGATAAAAAACAAAAACCGTTTTCCAAACATACAAGAACTACGTAGCTTTGAATTCCTCATCGCACCGGGAGATACGTAGGAGCGGGCCATGTCCCGTCAAGCACTTCTTTCTAAAAACCCTTTTTTCCTCCTTTCTCGCCAAAAATAAAAAAAAAATTATTAAGTTCTTTAATTCATTTTTCAATAAGAAGTAGAGAGGCAAAATTAAATATTTTCAGGTCGACATATAAAAACCACACATTTAATTAAAGGTTCCCTCTCAGTAGAGAGGACGTGTGGGGTGCTAACACCTCCCCCGCGCGTAACCGACCCCCGAACCCTCTTCTCTAGTTTCGCAAGACCACTCGCTTTCCAATAAAAGGTTTTCCTAATATTTTCCTTAATAAATATTGGTGGCGGCTTCATTGACTTTAGAAAAGTTGTAAATGAGGAAGGTTCTCCCTCGGGGGCTTTTTCGGGTGCAACAATAGCGAGTGAAGGTGATCTAGTACCTTCTCCTAGTCAGTTGAGTCTGCTCTGATACGTAGCACCGGGGGGCGTTTAGTTTACGTATTATTTTTTATGTTTTGAACTTTACTGGTGATGTAGTTTGGCATTTTAAGATTTGGTGATTATTCCGCTGCGATGACTATTATGATTTACTTTGGTGTAGGCTAACAGATTATTTGCGGTGCTATGTATCGTACCTTATGACTTTATGAATTAAATTTTGGAGACTATTATGCGTTGTTGTTTTGAAATGTGGCGCCCTCTTGTGGATGCATTAAAACGTTTTTGGAAACTCTGATCTTAAATGAATTAAATAGTAGCTTAGTAGAAGGGGGTGTTACATAGTGGTATCGGAGCAATGGTTGGTCCGTCCGGCCAAGTTGTCGAGTCGTTGTGTCGGTTAACGACCAACTGTTGTCTTTTAGTACTAACCATTGTTTGCGTTGCAGGTAAACCAAGAGTTGCCAATGGTAAGTGAACTAGTGGGGGAGATGTCCCTACTAGTGTTGTGTGCCTTTGTCGTATTTCTGTGTGTGGATTCTGTGCTTTTGTTTTTGGTTATGTTTCTAACCTTTCCTATGGTGTGAACCTGTATTGTAGCTTGAGTTTTATGATTTGGTTGTTATATTCATTTTAGTTGTGCTACGTGATTTTGAAAACCTTAGACTGTGCATTGGCACGATTGGTGCACTTCTAACGGATTAGTTTTATTGTCGTTGTCGTGACCTACTGTGTGTTCTTTACTGAAATGATGATTGACTTGTTGTGAATTCTATATGCGTTATTGATTCAGTGGTTGTAGTTGTCGGTGGGAGAGTGTTAGCTTTGGCGGGTAAAATTTCGTGGGCGAAATTCTTTTAAGTGGGGGAGAGTTGTAACGCCCCAAATTTTATTAAATATTTATTGATTAATTTATTTAATTAATTTAATTAGGATGTTGTGTGATAGAATATTAGAAATAATATATGGTTATTTTATTTAATGTGTTGGTCCATATTGGGGGTTAGAAATAATAAAATGAGGAGTGTTAGTAGCAAGCCCGTGATTAAGTCAAATTAGACTAATGAAAAAGCCCAAAGGAGTGGTAAGTCATGAGAAGGGCTTAGCAATTAGGGTTTCATTCATAATTAGAAGAAAAGAAAAGAAAAGAAGCGTGAGAAGTGAGAAGAGAGGAAGGGGCAGCGGCTAGGAGGGGAAAAGAAAGAAGAGAAAAGCGTGAGTTCCAACCAAGAACAAGAGAGAGAGAAGGAAAAAGCTAGGGGATTAGGAGAAAACCCTCACTTGTGAGAAACCAAAAATTAGAAAGTGAGAAGAGTGAGAGAGAAGGGGCGCGACGGCTCAAGAAGAAAAAGGAAGGGTTTTGCGTGAAGCTTGGAGAAGAGGAAACTTGGATTGTTGGTGTTTTTGGTGAATTGCAAGGAGCTTTGTGAACTCTTCAATTAACAAAGGTTAGGGGGCTCTCTTTTCATCCTTAATAACTTATAGGATTAGAATCACATGAGTTAGGTTTTAGGGGAGTTTGATTGATTGAATTGAATTGTTGTTTTTGGATGTTTTTATTATGATGAATGTAAATTGTTAAATCCATGTTGTTGATGATGAACTTATGTTAGTTTTGGTAGAATCCATAATCGATTAGTATTGAGATGTACATGATATTAGTCATGCAAGTTAGGTGTATGTTGTAATGACTAAATAAAATCGAGAATGGAAACGATTTAGGTAGAGGTTCAGTATTTCGGTGACTGGGAATGTTGTGTTGACTGAAAAATTATGTGGTTTACTGTTCTGGAAAATAGACTTAATGCTTGTTAATTTGGTGTTGATTTGGTTGCATTTGGAGTTGTAAAACTTAAGTTATAGGTGAAACAAGTTAGGTTAAAATTCTGGAAACGATTTGGGTAGAGGTTCAGCATTTCGGTAACTGGGAACGTTGTGTTGACTGAAAAATTGTGTGGTTTACTGTTCTGGAAAATAGACTTAATACTTGTTAATTTGGAGTTGATTTGGTTGCATTTGGAGTTGTAAAACTTAAGTTATAGGTGAAACAAGTTAGGTTAAAATTCTGGAAACGATTTGGTTAGAGGTTCAGTATTTCGGTAACTGGGAACGTTGTGTTGACTGAAAAATTATGTGGTTTACTGTTCTGGAAAATAGACTTAATACTTGTTAATTTGGAGTTGATTTGGTTGCATTTGGAGTTGTAAAACTTAAGTTATAGGTGAAACAAGTTAGGTTAAAATTCTGGAAACGATTTGGGTAGAGGTTCAGTATTTAGGTAACTGGGAACGTTGTGTTGACTGAAAAATTATGTGGTTTACTGTTCTGGAAGAAAGACTTAATGCTTGTTAATTTGGAACTGGTTTGGTTACGTTTAGAGTTGTGTTGCTCGAGATATGAATTTCACAATTTAGGGTAAGATTCTGGAAACAATCTGGACATAGGGTCAGTGTTTTGGTCACTGCGTTTTCAAAAGAACTCCTTTTCGAACGAATCCAATTTATTTGAAAACTAGACAGAATTCTCCCCAGTTTATGCACAAGTTTCATGCAATTTGATTGAGTTTTGGTCATTTTAGAACTGCTTGAATTTGAAGGACAGAAACTGCCCTCTTTTGAAACTAGTATGTGTGTTTTTGAAAACTGTACCTGTTAGACTCTCTTTTTCAAAAACTGAACTTAGGAATAAGGAGTAGACCCATAGGGCTTTCCAACAAGTAATTATTTATCGAAATCCGGTGTGGGTTACTATTTTAATCAATTCGCCAAAGTAAGCGCATGGTTACGGAATTTCTGCACCGTGTTTGTTTTTCGCGATATCTTTTGATCCGGGAACCCGATCGAGGCGTTCTAAGATGCGTTGAAGAGCTCATTCAGAGGCCTAACCGATTATTCTATTTTTAAGGCAAAATGAACTGTTTTGTATTGCTGTTGCTGTTTTATGCTGCTGTTTATATTGCTGCTGCTACTCTATGTGCTGTTTTGGTCCCTACGGGTGTTGTTTAGTCCTTTGGTGACAATGTAGTCGCGTAATTAATTGCGCTTGGTGTGATTGGTGTGCTATCCTTAGAGCTGAAATTTTGGAGATGTATAATGGTGATGTATATAAAATAGTGAGATAAATTATTGGTGAGTTTATTGGTGAGTGCCCTCAAGGCAATGGCCTATGACCTTTCTTTTGGTGTTGGTGAGTTAATAAAACTATTGGTGAGTTAATAAAATTATTGGTGCGCATGTTATTGCATTGTTGTGGTGATTTTGGTGTGTTTGGTGCATTGTTCATGGCGTCGCATAATCATGTGCATTTATTGGTGAGCAGAAGGCTTCGGCCTTATTTTGGTGTATGCCCTCAAGGCTAATTTTTGGTGATGGATCCACATGCATGTGCCCGTGGAGTTTTGGGTTGCATCTCATACATTGGACATGCATTCGGTACTTTTCCTGGTGATTATAAATTGATGGTGTATGTGGAGATAATTGTAATTGGTGTATTTAGTTATATTTGGTGTTGTTCTCGGTGATTGAAAATATTCGGTGCTGTTTCTTGGTGAATGAAAATTAATGGGGTATGTTGTTATTGTGGGGAATTGGTGTGCTTAGTTGCCTTCTCTAAATGATCCTTATCTTATTTGTTATTACTTATGAAATGAGACTCACCCTACGGCTTTTGTGTTGCTTCTTATGTCGGCAACGTGCAGGTGATAGCGAGTGAAGGTGATCTAGTACCTTCTCCTAGTCAGTTGAGTCTGCTCTGATACGTAGCACCGGGGGGCGTTTAGTTTACGTATTATTTTTTATGTTTTGAACTTTATTGGTGATGTATTTTGGCATTTTAAGATTTGGTGATTATTCCGCTGCGATGACTATTATGATTTACTTTGGTGTAGGCTAACAGATTATTTGCGGTGCTATGTATCGTACCTTATGACTTTATGAATTAAATTTTGGAGACTATTATGTGTTGTTGTTTTGAAATGTGGCGCCCTCTTGTGGATGCATTAAAACGTTTTTGGAAACTCTGATCTTAAATGAATTAAATAGTAGCTTAGTAGAAGGGGGTGTTACATGCCACACATTTGGCATTTATATTTAGTTTTCTTTTATTTTATTTGCTGATTTGGCATTTAAAATTATTTTAACCCTATTATTCTCTTTCTTCTCCACTCTCTTCTCTCTTCTCTCCCTCTCTCACCAACACAACCACCACACCACCACCATCACCACCACTCTCTTCTCTCTCTCTCTCTCTCTCTCTCTCACCCACACCACAACCACCACACCACCACCACCACCACCACCACAACCACTCTCTTCTCTCTCTCACGCACACCACACCAACTCTTTTCTCTCTCTCACCCACACCACAACTCTCTCTCTCTCTCTCTCACCGACACCACAACCACCACACCACCACCTCATGTTATTCTGTTACTACTCTCCACCACAATTCGAAACCCAGAAGAATATGGTGGTAGAAGAACTCGCGCAATCTCAAAGAAATCGAAATCGAATCTGGTGGTAGAAGAACGAAATCGAATCTGGACAGTAGAAATCGAAAACCAAAAGATGAACAGTAGATGAACGAAATCGAATCAATGGCTTCAGATCTGTGTTTATTCTCCATTTTTTTCAGATTCCAGAAAAACACGTTTTCATCTTCAAAACGCTGGATCTTCAAAACGCGTTTGATGCTGGAAATGGAAACAAACGACGCTCCTTTGATTTTTGTTTACAATGTCTTCTCCTTCGATTTTCTGCCATGGTCTTCAAAACAAACCCACAAATCTGGAAATGGAAACAAACGATGCTTTGATGCTTGCTGAAACAAATGATGTTCTGCCATGGATCTTCGAAACAAACGATGTTCCGCCTTGGTCTTCAAAACAAACGATGCTTCGATTCTTGCTGAAATTTCTTCGCTGATGGATCTGCCATGGATGCATGGATGCCTGTGTTTTTGCGATCTGGGTCTAGTTAGGGATGGTAATGAACAAAATCGATTTTGCAATCTGGGTCTAGTTAGGGGTTGTTTGGTCAGGAGTGACATTTGAGATCTGGGTCTAGCAAAGCAAGATTTTCTGCTATTGGAGCAAAAATTCCAAAAGGAGTTCTTTTAGTAGGGCCATCTGGTTCAGAATTTAGGGATTGTTGTGGTGGTGTGGTGTGAATGGCTGTGGTGGTGGTGGTGTGAGTGGTTGTGGTGGTGGTGGTGGGGGTGGTGTGGTGTGAGGGGTTGTGGTGGTGTGGTGTGAGTGGTGTGAGTGGTTGTGGTGGTGGTTGTGGTGTGGTGAGAGAGAGAGAAGAGAGTGATTGTGGTGGTGTGGTGTGAGTGGTGGTGCTGTTAGGAGAGGGTTGAGAGAGATGGAGAAGAAAGCCATGTCACAGATAGAATAGTTATAAAAGAAAATAAAATTACATCTCACAATTCCATTTGACACATAAGCATTTTTGTAACAGTGGGTTAATAGAGGGACTTTTTTAAAACAAGTTGTTTTTGCAAGGTGTTTTTAAAAAAAAAAAATTGTAGGGGGTAGAAGCAAAACACCCCTATTTACAGGGTGTAAAAACATATTTAAGCCTTGAAATAATTATGTTACATCCCCCAAAGTGGTTGTTCTAATAGGTATTTATTCGTCATTTAATATTATTGTATTTGCAGATCGAATATGTTTGTACTTGTTCAAATTGTTCATATGATGTTTATCAAATCACTTTAGGAAAGGCTCTGGAAAAGCGTTAGAGTTAGAGTTAGAATTCAAAGATCAATTAAAAAACTAGAGAATGTATAAAATATAGTAATTATTCACTTGTCTAATTCCAGGAGTACATTTGGTGTCAGAAGGATATCTCCCCAGCTTGAACGATATCTTGAAAGCAAGAACTAGAGAGATCGCTGCTCGTATGTTCTTTAAAATATTGGTGAGTTAAATCAAGCAAGCATTCCTAGTAACGGCGCTTCTTCCCCTTTTTGATTCTTTTGTGAAATGCAAATTTATGTTTTATCTATTATCTATCTATACCATTTACTCACTACCAAAATACCAATCTTATCATTTTCCTAGCTAAATAATTGGAGGATATTTAAGTAATTTCACTTTTCCACATTTTCAAACTTTTTCACTTTTTCAAACATTTTCATTCTCTAACACTAGCAGTATACCCGTGCATACGCACGGGTGTTGTCGTGTTATTTTTATTAATAAACATAGACATAATTTAATTAGTCCGAACATTACCCCGTGAAAATCAAGACTAATTTAAATTAGATAAACAAAAAGTTTCAAATTGTAATGGAGTTACTCCGAATATTACCCCGTGAACATTTACCAGTGATATGTAATATTTCTCGTAGAAATGAGAAAACAAAATTGTTTTAAAGTTTCAAATTTTCCAAATTGTAATATTTCCCGTAGAGACTAAATAAAACTTATTGATAGAGAAAAATGGAATATTAAAAATGAAGGAGACATGTAGATGAAATTAAAATAGATATATTGTGAAAAATAGAAAAATGAGATAGAGTTAGAGGAAGAAAGAGCAGGAGAGAGTGGAAAAATGTGTGAGAAAGAGTGAAAAATTTTGAAAAAGTATATGAGAGAGTGAAAAAGTAAAAAAGTTTGGAAAAAGTGTGAGAGAGTGTGAAAAAGTTTGAAAAAATATGTGAAAGGGTGAAAAAGATTGAAAAAGTGAAAAAGTGAAATTACATAAATATCCTAAAATTGTTTAGTTGTGAAAAGGGTAAGATTGGTATTTTGGTAGTAGGTTAACGGTATAGATAGATAGTAGACACATTTTCACCCCCCTCTCACACTTTTTACTCCATTCTCGCCTTTCTTTTTCCAAATCTCTCATATAGATTAAATTAAAGTAGGTATATTGTGAAAATAGAGAAATGGGAGAATTAGAGGAACAAATAGGAGAAGAGGGTCAAAAAATGTGTGAGGGAGTGAAAAAGTGAAGAAATGTGAAAAGGTGAAAATACCTAAATATACTCCAATTATTTAGTTGGGAAAAACAGAAAATTGATATTTTGGTAGTTGGTAAATGGTAAGTTTGAAAAAGTGTGTGGGAGAGAGTGAAAAAGTGGGTGAGAGAGAATGAAAAAAGTATGAAAAATAGAGAAATGAGAGATTTGGAAAAAGAAAGGGTAGAATGGAGTAAAAAGTGAGAGGGGGTGAAAATGTGTTAGATAATGAAAATGTTTGAAAAACTGAAAAAGTTTGAAAACATGGAAAAGTGAAATTACTTAAATATCCTCCAATTATTTAGTTTCGAAAATGATAAGATTGGTATTTTTGTAGTGAGTAAATGGTACAGATAGATAGTAGATGTCACATTCATTTTTCCTCTTTACTATTTTTAAAAAAATTCAAATTTTGACAAAATTTTAATATCCGTTTACTTACACGGGGTAATATTTAGGCTAATTAAATAAGTCAACTTTAAAATTGTCTGAGTTGATACATTACCCACTACCAAAGTACCAATCTTATCATTTTCCCAACTTAGTAATTAGAGTTTATTTAAGTAATTTCAATTTTCCACTTTTTCAAACTTTCTCATATCACACACTTTTTCAAACTTTTTTACTATCTTCTCGTCTATCTTCCGCTAACTCTTTCACTTCTTTATTTTTCACGATATATCTACTTTAATTTCATCTACATGACTCCTTCTTTTTTCCTTTTTACTATTTTAAAAATTATCAAAACTTTGATAAAATTTTAATATTCTGTTTTTTTACACGGGGTAATGTTCGGACTAATTAAGTTTGTTTATTTTAAATTTGTCAAAATTTTCACGTGGCAATGTTCGGACTGATTAAATTTTGACTGAGTTCGATCATGCATAAAAATAAAACGATAACACCCGTGCGTAGACACGTATATACCGCTAGTGATTCATTTGGAAGTGAATTGGTGCATCACAGGTTTTAAAGAGTTATGGTCTTATTGATGTGGAACAAGTAGATGCTGATGTCGAATTGGAGTTGGAAGACTTAATTTTTTCTTTTTGAAAACCTGAATTTAGGGCAACTGTGAAAACTTGAACATGACAGCACCCGTGCATATGCACGGGTATCCTACTAGTTGTTAGTCAAGGAAGTAGATTCTGAAGGCAAATCCAATATGCTCTCCTATATTTGACTTTGAGCTTCTAACCATTTCATGGATAATGACCCCTTGTGGTTTAGGAACTATTTAGGATTGACTATTGTAGAGGAAAGATATACACGAGGAACAAACATTTTTTTTATATAACTTAACATAATAAAATGAAAGATGAGGATGCATGCTTCCATAGTAAGCCAACTAACTAGAAACTAAACTTGAGTTTAGCTATATCTGTAACACTAACACTCCTTGTTTCCCCAAAATTGTAAAATCTAAATACGTTAAGTATAGTGGGTAACATTATGTCAAAACACGCTGAAAACCATACATATCTTGTGTTAATCATTAGCACAAGCTTATTGATTAATTGATTAATAAAGATGAAATTTTAACTCTTGTTCAGATCAACATGTATTGATCGATTAAGATAACATTAATCAATTAATAAGTTCAGAAACTTGCGAAAATAATGTCTAAAGCCTATCAAATACATAAAATCATACAAGTAATGCATTTAAACATTGAAGGAGCTGAAATGGGGGTTGTTACGTCAACCCAGGACTGATTTTATCCAGTTCGTCCATCGAATCTTGAATTTCTTTCTCAAGTAAATTCAGTTGCCTTGCAGCATCTTTCTGAAAAAATGTACGTAAAAGATGAATCATGATAGGCTACATTAGCTAATCACTAGATCCAGGGTTGCACGAGAATCAAATAAACATAAAACAACTTCAGATTTTTCCTTCCCTTCAAAGAGGCAGCATTACATCTTAAATACTTAGGGTTTCTAAGACTAATGGATCAGACAGCTGGGCCACAGACCACTTAAGGACAACAGGGACTAAATTAAAACAAGATAATATCCACTACTAATTTCACCATAAAAATTACTGAATAAAGCCTTTCAGCCATCCTGGCTTTTGGGCCACACGAATGGGCCTGTTGGGTACCACCGTCGAGTTGCTAACATTACACCCGGGTCCAATGAGAACCTTGTCCTCAAGGTTCAAAATGCCACGTGGCTCGCCTGGAGTGGCTGAGGCAGGATCCCATGCATCAACTGGCTTGGACAGAGACGCTTCCAGAAAAGAAGATTTGGGAGAGAGGGAACTTGTTGGATTTAATACTTCTCTGAAATCCGAATCTTGAATCAATGGTCCAGATGATGCACGATGTGAGACGCTGGGATCCAACGGTGTGCAGAAAGGCGCACTGTCCCGAGGAAGAGATGCAGGCACGCGTGGATCAGCTGCATCAGGCAGCGTCAGCGCCTGCAAGCGCGTGGGACAGCGTTTCGTAAGATTTTGTAGCAGATTTTGAAACCAACGGCTGGGATGGAACAGAAGTAGCTTGGGAAGTGGTACCTTCATCCAACAGTTTAGAAGTGGTTGGAGAAAGTGAGAAAGTGGATTGTTTAGATGGTACTTAGTTGGACTAGTAGCTTCGTTTCCTTGCTTCACGGAACTTATTTGTCTCTCTCCCTTCGCATACACACAAAACACGTTTCTCTCACCTTGTTGCTCAGACTTCCTTTCATTTTGTTCTTGGTTCCCAGGAACCGAACCCTCTTGTTCCTTCTCTGGTGGTGTCTCAGTATAACAAACAGATCAGTGATTTCCTTCGTCTTGGTCCATTAGAGGTCCTTCTGAAACAGAGGGAATAGGAGTGAAATGAGCTTGAGGGTCATCTCCAAAATAAGGATGCATCTGAGAAACGTGAACCACCGGGTGGATTCGTGTTCCAGGGTGAAGTTCTAGTTCGTATGGGACCATTCCGATACGCCGGAGGACTTTAAACGGGCTGAAATAACGCTTGGCCAGTTATTCAGCTGATCTGCGAGCAACAGTGTGCTGGCAGTAGGGTTGTAAACGCAGAAGAACCAGATCCCCAATATTGAAGGTATAGTCACGCCTTTTTTTGTTAGCTTGTTCCACCATTCTCTGTCTACTTCTTTTTAAGTTCTCTTTCAACTCCCTCAGTATCTCTTGTCTCTGTTGCAGAGTCGACTTAAGTTGGTAAGATTTGTTGAACCAGTTACATAATCTGGAACAGTTGCTGGTGGCCGACCGTAGAGATCCTGAAATGGAGACATTTGAATGGCTGAATGAAAGGAGGAGTTGTGCCAATACTCTACAAGATGTAAAAACTTAAACCATTTACGAGGGTGATCACTCGTGAAACATCGAAGATACGTCTTCAAGGTACGGTTGACGACCTCGGTTTGGCCATCTGTCTTTGGGTGGTAAGCGGTGCTGTACTTGAGTGGGCTTAACACCAAAATGACTAGCTGCAGGCGTGCTGTGGTATTCATGCATAAGAGGTTTGCGTAAATCTGCAGAATCAGGTACGGAAATTTTGCCGTTATAATAGATTAAGTCATTTGAGAAGCTGTATGCAGTCTTCATGTCTGTTTCTGATGTACACTTTTGGACTAAGTCTTTTCCTTTTGCATCTGGGTTGTAATACGTTTTGAGCTGAGCAATGAGAGTGGGGACCGGAGAAGAGATTGCAGAGAGCAGTGTTGCATCCTCTGTATATTTGCGACTGAGTGCATCCGCAACTTGATTAGATTTACCAGGTTTGTAGTAAATGTCAAAACTGAACCCTTGTAATTTGAATGCACACTTTTGTTGTTCTGGTGTTTGCATAGTCTGAACTAGGAGGCTTATAAGGCTCTTCTGATCTGTATAAAGGTGAAAATGCCTTCCTAAGAGGTACTGACGCCACTTTTTTATTGCTTCAGTTACTACATACATTTCTCGCACATATACAGAGGCTGCTTGCATACGCGGACACATCTTTTTGCTGAAGAAAGCTAAAGGATGGCCATCTTGGGAGAGTACAGCTCCAATGGCAACATCAGAGGCATCTGTTTCAACCATAAAGACCTTGGCAAAGTCTGGGAGAGCAAGCACAGGCACTGTTGTAATTTTTCGTTTTAACTTCAGCTTTGTCACTTGGTCCCTTAGGAAATGGAATTTTGTCTCAATATGCTTGCTCCTACCATGAGCAATTGGAAACTTAGCCAAATCAATTGTTGATCTGTTGTCCACCAGCAACCTCATGCTACTGTTTCCCTTCAACTTCAACTCACTAAGCAACATTTCAAGCCAGAGTGCTTGGCAGGCAGCCATAGAAGCTGCTATATATTCAGCTTCACATGAAGAAAGCGCCACAACACTTTCCTTTCTTGAGGTCCAAGAGATTGGTGCCTTACCATACATAAACACATAAGCTGCAGTGCTTTTCCTATCACTTTTGTCTCCACACCAGTCAGAGTATGAGAACCCATACACTTCCTGATCTACACTATCAGTGTCTCTAAGATAAAGAACACCAAAATCAACTGTTCCCTTGATGTACCTCAGTACCCTTTTGGCTGCTCCTAGATGTGATGCTCTAGGCTTCTCCATAAACCTGCTAATCAACCCCACACTATAGGAGATATCAGGCCGTGTATGGCATAGATATCTTAGAGAACCAACTACCTGTTTATACAGAGTTGAGTCAACATAGTCTTCATCAGATTCAACTACTAGTTTCACTGCAGGATCACAAGGTGTGGCTGCAGAATTGCAGTCACTCATGTTGAACCTTTTTAGAACATCTTCAGCATATTTCCTTTGATGCAGCAACATCCCTTTGTCTGTGACAGTGAATTCTATCCCAAGGAAATAGGTGAGAGAGCCCAGATCTGACATTTCAAACTCTGTCATCATGCTCTTCTGAAAACTCTCCATGTCAGTCTCATTTGTCCCAGTCAATAGCATGTCATCCACATATAAACAAACTATTAAGCAATGATCAGCACTTGATCCCCTTGCATATATCCCATGCTCATTTGTACACTTCATGAACTTTTGCTGCAGCATGAATGAGTCTATCCTCTTGTTCCATGCCCTTGGGGCTTGCTTCAAGCCATAGAGGGCCTTCTTCAATCTGTATACCTTGTTCTCTTGCCTTTTTACTTCAAAGCCATGGGGTTGATTCACATACACTTCTTCTTCTAAGTAGCCATTCAAGAAGGCTGACTTCACATCAAGTTGGTACATGGACCAATTCCTTGAGCAAGCTATAGCTACAATCATTCTAATTGTTTCAATTCTTGCAACAGGTGCAAACACATCATTATAATCAAAACCAGGTCTCTGTAGGAAACCCTTTGCCACAAGTCTGGCCTTGTGCTTGCTAACATCACCATTTGGCTTCACCTTTGTTTTGTACACCCATTTTACATCAATTGCTTTCTTCTTAGGAGGCAAATTAGTTAATTCCCATGTGTCATTTTTCTCAATGGACCTCAATTCCTCAAGCATTGCCTGCTTCCAATGTGGTTGCTTGAGAGCTTGCTCAACTGTCACAGGTTCTGTTTCTGCAAGCATGGTTGCTTGCACCAGATCATCAATGTCACCATCAGTGACTGTGTCTAGAAACACGACAAAGTCACTGAACCTCTGTGGAAGCTGTGTCTCTCTCCTTGGCCTTGTTGACTCTTCACTAGTTTCACCAATTTCTTGCTCTGCCTCATTCTCTGCAGGCTCCAACATCACTGTCACTGGTTCATGATTTGTCACAGAGTTGTCCCAACTCTAACTTTGTGCTCATCAAACTTCACATCCTTACTAATCACTACCTTGTTCCTCCTAGGATCAAATAGCTTGTATGCCCCAGTGGAGTGATAGCCTAGCAGTACCATTACCTGCCCTTTGTCATCAAGTTTCTTTCTGATTTGATCTGGCCCATGTCTATAACAGTCTGAGCCAAAAACTCTGAAATGTTTAACACTTGGTCTTTCACCAGACCATGCTTTTAGTGGGACTTCTATTGAGAGTAGACACTGCCTCTCCCGAAAAATGATTAGGCATGTTTCTACTCTTCAACATGCTTCTCACCATGTTTAAGATTGTCCTGTTTCTCCTCTCTGCAGTGCCACTGTGTTGTGGAGTGTAGGGTGCAGTGACTTCATGTCTAATTCCCTCATTTTCACAGAATTGTTTAAACTCAATGGAGGTGTATTCTCCACCTCCATCAGTTCTCAATCTACTTATTGAGCAGTTACTTTCCTTTTCAACCATGACTTTGAATCTCTTAAAGATATCAAACACTTCATTCTTTCTATTCATCAAATAAACCCACATCTTCCTAGTAAATTCATCAATGAAAGAGACAAAATAGCAATTACCTCCCAGAGTTTTCACCTCAAAAGGTCCACACATCTGAGTGAATAGCCTCCAGCTTCCTTGATGCCTTAGTTTTCACCTCAGCATTGTAGGAGTTTCTGGTTTGCTTTGACTCACAGCACTGTTCACACACTTCACTTGGCAGTTTGATCTTTGGCAGGCCATACACCATTTCTTGAGCTTCAAGACTCTTCAAATCTCTGAAGTTCAAGTGCCCAAATCTTTCATGCCATATCCAATTTTCACCCTCTGCTACAGCTTTAAGACAGTCATTCTTCACTATACTCATGCCTATCTGAAAGGTTCTATGCTTGTTCAAAGGGGCCCCCAGCACCTCCTTACCTGTTGGATCAAACAATGTCAATTCCTTGTTTTCCATTATGACAGAATTCCTTCTCTAGCAATTGACCAAGGGATATCAAGTTGCTCTTCATTGAGGGAACATAGAGTACATCAGTGATTGTGCACACCTTTCCATCATTCCTGTGAATCTTCACACTCCCAATACCTTCTGACTTCACCACACTGTTATCCCCAAATCTAATTGATCTCTTCTTAGTTTCATCAAGATCAGTGAACCAGGCCCTATTTCCACTCATATGGTTCGAACAACCAGTATCTAGATACCACATTTGTTCCCTATTCTCAATTTTAGTACCTGCCATGAGAGCCACTTCATTAACAGTTTCTGCCATAAGCACCACTTCATCAGTGTTTGATTCATCATCATCAGCCAGTTGTGCCTCTTCTTGTGACTGTTTTGATCTACACTCATCTGCAAAATGGCCGTATTTGTCACAGTTATAACATTGGATTCTTTCTTGTTAAACTTCTTCTTTTGTCCCTTGTTCTTCCACGCTTCCTTCCTTCTTTGGTAGTCACTAGAATTGTTATCCGTTTTCTTTCCAGATCCCTCTCCCTTATTCCAATTTCCCTTTCCTTTTGTGAATTTAGTCTGCAATGCGTGTTCAGTTATTTTCTCTGTAGTTTTATCCTTATCCCTATCACCATATCTTTCTCTAATTCGTGCCTCATTCGCCTCTAACGAACCTTGTAGTTCCTCAATTTTCATCGTTTCTAGGTCTTTTGATTGTTCAATTGCAGTTACCACATAATCAAATTTAGGAATTAGGGTTCGAAGTACCTTTTCGATTTTCTTCTCATCGGAGATCGTCTCGCCATTGGTACGCATCTTGTTTGTCAGCAGTGTTAATCTATTAAAGTACTCAGCAATTGATTCCTTCTCTTCCATCTGAATCAACTCGTATTCTCTTCGCATCGTTTGAAGCCTCACTTTCTTCAACGTTGCATCACCGTAGTAGGCCTTTGCTAGTGCATCCCACGACTCCTTTGTCGTCTCATACTGCGATATCTTTTCAAACACCTCTGCATCCACGCATTGATGGATTAGAAACAGTGCCTTGCTATCTTTCATCAGTTGATCTCGAAGTGCGTCGCCGGCAGTTGCCGTCACGCCATTGCGAACGATTTCGAGAACGTCTTGGTATCGAAACACAACCTTCATCTGGATTATCCATCTATCATAGTTTTTTCCGTCTAGGATCGGAAGTTTGGCCGGAAATTGACCGTTGTTACCGCCAGAATTAGCCATTGCCACCGTGTGGATCCACCTTCAACCGAGCTCTGGTGCCAATTCTGTTGGAACAGTTAGTCACACTTCTTCACTGTAACCGAAGTTAGAGAGAAAACTAAGAATTTTGTGTAATAGTCAATGTGACTAGATACACTCTCTTATTCAATGAAAGTGGACTTAGAAGGTATTTATACCACACTCTATGGTATGATGACATGGCAAAAAAGGAAAACTATCAAGCTTAATGCAACTTAAGCTATTTATTAATCAGTTACAAACTTAAACTGAACCTAAATCAACATGAATTACACCCAATAATTATTCCCCCCTCAGCTTCGCTCTCTCCACTCTCCGCAGTAGTATAAAATATGAAGCAATCTTAGAAATCAATACTAGCTTGTTTTAATTATAATCCACGTGTTTTTTTCACAAAAAAGAAAACAACACTTTAATGTAAGTAGTTAAGTGTAACATATGTATTTGTTGCCTTGTGTAATACTAACTTTTTTGTCTCATTAAATCAGTGATTTCACACTTTCAGTTACAAATATATATATATATATATATATATATATATATATATATATATATAATCAACGGCAACAGTTTTAAAGTGCAGCATATGATGATTAATAACAACATTTTTATAATAGGCAACAGTTACAAAGCATTGCCATTAACTACAACAATTTAATGTTGTTGGCATAGTGTAAAGTAAAAAACGGTTTTCAAGTGTTGCCGTAGAGTTAAAATGTCGTAGTCGTGATTAAGATTTGCCATGAGAACTGAATACTTCATTTCGAGTTCTAATCGGGAATCAATTTCTGTTTTTTGTAGAATAAATTTGTTGGTGTTTGAAATCTCAACCACAACCTCTCTCTCTCTCTCTCACTCTCTCACTACCGCATCAGAGTGCGCACCGTCACTGGACCACCACAAGACCATTGGATTCTTTTTCTCGTTGCACATAACGGTTAGTTTTTTATTTATTTTTGTTTTTAGGTATTACTAGTATTTTACTCATGCATACGCACGGGAGATACTATATGGTTGGTTACCATGTTTTTTGTGCGCAGTTTCCACCGCCTTCGCCGATGACTAATCTACGTCGGGAAACCGGGCTGGCAACGAGTACCCTGCTTTGCCGGCCCATGTCGTTCTCCCAACCCAACAGAGTTTTTGCCATACCCAAGATTTTTTTAGTTTATTATCGAAATGCGAAATGTTATTTTTTTTTTGACAATAATGTGAAATGTTAATTTGAAATGTGTATATTATAGAGTGCAATTTTTGTTGTCAAAAAGGTTGTTTTTAGTGTTAGGATTGTGAAATTTGGAAGGTTGTTGTATGTGTTTAGGATTGTGTTTAGAATTATAGCATTTATATTGTGGCTATGCACAAGTCTTATAGAAGCATGCATAATGAGACCTTTGGAAAAATCAATCAATGAAGAATATTATAGTCAATTTCTCTTTTCTATCTTCTTAAGAGGCTTCTCTTTTCTCAAATCAGAGTATTATTCTCTTCTCGTTGATTCACTTATCTCTTTCAAAATCTCATTAGACCTAGGTTTGGGTTTCTTATGAAATTAATTCACAGTTCGACAATTGAAGAGAGTTTTAACTATTGATTTACATCCTCCCAATTACATAATTATTTATTTATATTTTATGATGGGCCAAAACAACAATGAATATGGTTTTTGTCCTTATAAAATTATAGAGTTTTGTTTTTAGTCCATATAAAAAATTTCATTCTTTTTAGTCCTCACATTTTCCTTTGTCAAATGGTTTTAGTCCTTCACATCTTTTAATAGTGTTTTTTTAAGCCTTTTGATGGTATTTCCAAACGCTATTAAAAGTCTAAAACCTGAGTAGGAGTCCAACATTGGTATAATAGTCGTGATGGATCAAAACCATATTTAACCAAATAATTAATAACAAAAATAAAAGTGTTGGCACACCAGAGTCGGAGTCCAACATTGGTGGAGGTGAGAGTATCACAAGTGCAAATTTTATATTAAAAATCACCATTTGGAGTCGGTTGTTTGAATACCCGACTCCAAATGTGGGAACGATGAAAATTTTGTAATTATAGTAAAAATTGACATTTTACTGTAATTATAGTGAAATTGACATTTTACTGTAATTATAGTGAAATTGACCTTTTTAGTTGCTACTTTTGGAGTCGGGTGTTCAAACACCCGACTGAAGATGTATTTTTTTTTGTTAGTTGGAGTCGATTCTTTAAACAACTGACTCTAAATGCCCTTTCACCATAAATTAACATTAAAACGCACCATTTGGTGTTAGTCCAAAATTACACTCGACTGCAGATGTATTTTTTTTGGATAGTTGGAGCCGATTCTTTGAACAACTGACTCTAAATGTCGTTTCACATTAAAATGCACCTTTAAAATTAAAATGCACCATTTGGTGTCGGTTGTTTGACTACCAGCTCCAAATGTGGATGCGATGGTAACTTTACAATTATGTTGAAAAGTGGCATTTTCCTTGCTACATTCGGAGTCAGGTGTTTAAACACTCCACTCCAAATGTGTTTGAAATGCCATTTGGAGTCGGGTATTTGAACACTCGACTCTAAATGTATATATTTCGAGTCGGTAACACCTAATTTGAAATGTGTGTTCGCTACGCATTTTAAGTCGGTTGTTCAAACATCCGACTCCAAATATCTTCAAAAATCATGTTTGCAAAATTTTCATGTGTAATTCTTTTTGTCTTCGTCTCGCTCTCATTTTCTCCGCCGCCTCACTCTCATTTTCTCCGTCATCTTTGTCTTAAATTCCCGACCCTCTCTCATCACGCCTCATGGAGGGTATACTAGATGGCTCGGAGCACTAGATGGAGATCTTCATCGTGTTGTCCTTCATAACCACGACATCAGGTTAGAGTTTAATGTTTCGTTATAGGATTTGCGTTATTTGATTTATACGTTTCGTTGTGTTTTTCATTGTGTTGTTTGCATTACGTTTCGTTTCAAGAATCACTAGTGCAAAAAAGGGATTTAAAGTCAGGCGGGCGCTTGACTTTTATTAAGTCGACTTTGTATGTCAGGAGTTTTAAAGTCAAGCGATAGCCTGACTTCGTAAGTCTGATTTAAAGTCAAGCATTTATTGCGCCTGACTTCGTAAGTCTATTTCAAAGTCAAGCATTTATTATTGTCTGACTTCGTAAGTATGATTTAAAGTCAAGCATTTATTCTTGCCTGACTTCGTAAGTATGATTTAAAGTCGAGCATTTTATTCTTTCCTGACTTCGTAAGTATGATTTAAAGTCAAGCAAGAATAAATGCTTGACTTTAAATCATACTTACGAAGTCAAGCATTAATTCTTGCCTGACTTCGTAAGTATGATTTAAAGTCAAGCTTTAATTCTTGCTTGACTTCGTAAGTATGATTTAAAGTCAAGCATTATTACGCCTGACCTTAAAAGTTTTTTTTTTTAAATTTTGGGTACACCCTAGTTATACGAAATTCATCACTCTAATCATCTGTAACTTGGAATATGGCCAATCCAAATTACAGTAACTTGGAATATGGCCAATCCAAATTACAGACACTACTAATTGATTGCCAACAAATCAACAAAACAAACATTTCAAAATTAGTAGAACAAAACAATTATAAAAAAAACATTCTATATAATTGGTCATTAATTCATAACATTCTACTATAATTGGTCAGTTTAGGTACAAAATATATCACTTAAGTACAAAATACATTCTACAATCTACAAAACCAGTAATCTACAAAACCAGTGAACAGCAGTCAAGTCTTTTCCTCGTAAAGCTCTTCTGCAGTCAAGTCCAACTTCTTCCTTGAGATCACGCACGCACCCGCATGATCAGAGTCAGCAAGATAACAACACTGAAATCATGCACGCACCCGCAAGATTACAACAAGAATCAGCAACACTGAAATCACGCACCCCTATTCAAGAACTTGATACATGAAAATTACAAATTCTAAGTTTCCATAACTCAGCATCTATGTTTGCAGTATTTCAAATCTATCATTTAACAATTTAACACTTTAAAATGAATTATACTTATACCTCAAATTCTTTTTCTTCATGATACAAGTCCCCTAAAGATGACAGCTTTGGCTTTGTCTGATATTTAAAGAATGCATCATAAATAACCATAGATTTGTGCATGCAAATCAAAGATGCCTTCTTTGCCATTGATGCCATTAAGGCTTCATGAATTGCCTTGTTATTTTTCAACAGAGAAGCAGCGAACAAAACCTGCAAACATAAATAAGTCTACAAAGTCCATGTCAATAGATCCAAATTTGGCTTGCTTAATTTGTGCCATTCCATTGATGTGCTGGAAACAAGTCTACAAATTGAAAAAAAACAATTCTATGAGCATTTTTTCTAGGGGAGCTAGGACATCCACATAAAAAGCCATAGAGGCTAGCAGTAAACAACATAAACAGAAATCAAATGACAATAATCTAATCCATTTCTGCAAAAATAATTCTTACTTATCTCCTATAGAATACGGAGAAAAGAAAATAAACAGTCATCAAGAAAGATGTTTAACAACCAAAGATAAAGCTCAGCAGTAGCCATACACAGACATTATGCATGATTCAGAAGCTAAAGCAGGATCGTTCCAAACTAGTAGATGGTCTTTTGAAAACTGAGATGCTCATGAAGAAACATGGCTAAAACCAAACAATACAGTTCTTAATCTAATACAAAAAATATATGCACACAGTTACATTGTCTAAGAATATGAACACAGTTACATTGTCCCTTGACTAAGAATATGAATACAGTTACATTGTCTACACAGTGAGAAAAACTGAGACATATTGGATATAACTATAGTTAATGCATCTGCCAGTAAAGCCATAATCTACAAGAAATTGAGAGAAAATATATTACATTTATACAAAAAATTTCAATCATGATGACACTACAGTAGCATTGTCGAAATTCAGCCTAGAAATAGTTAAAACTGTACTTTGGGTTGTGAAAGAAAGTCATTTTCTGATTTAAAAAGCTTCTAGACTAATGAATCCCTATAATGGCACTGCAGTCACGGAACTAAGATAAAATCAGACAGAAATCAGCAGTAATTCGCAAGATGGAGCTACAAAATTACACAGTTCAAGAAGAAATGCAAACATATGCCACAGGGGAAAAGACACTTCCAGCTTATATCAAACATAACATGTCCATAATGTGTCGATAGAGGATTCCAGGCCAAAGCAGAATGCAAATATCCTGCCATTTTTGGCCGTCACAAAATGCCATTTTGCGGATGTATATGGCACTTTTTTTAACAACACTGCATGTCCAAACAACTAACCACCGCAGAAGAATAGAATATATAACAAAAAGGAATTACCTTTGTAGGAAGTGGCAACATCACCCACTGATCTGGATTTGATTTAGCTTTTGATCTTGTGGTTATTCCTATGCTAGACTTCACGAGACAAAAAAGTTCATAATCAACAAGCACTCTATAACAAAACAAAAATGAATACACACACACACACACACACACACACACACACACACACACACACACACAGATATATATATATATATATATATATATATATATATATATATATATATATATATATATATATATATATCTATCTGTGTGTGTGTGTGTGTAAATTCACGCACCTTAATCAGATGGCCTAGGACATGTGTTTTCGACAGTTCATTGTGCCTGCTGGTTAGCAACAAGGCCAGGGCACTTGTAGTAACTTTTATTTGATAGGCCCCCTGTATCTCACCTGCAATGCAAATATCATGAAGAAAAAAATTACTTCATCTTGCTTATGTGCAAGTAACATGATCTGAGTGATGGATCCAAGTGATCTTGAACATGTACTAGATATAGAAGAGGCACTCTACTACTATTCTCGCCTTAAATGTCCTGTCTATTTAGACATTGTGGACAAGTTTTTCATGAACATAAACTCAGTTTTCTGTTTTATATGAATCTTATTCCAAAAAGAGAAAGCGAAAATAGAGAATAAGATGGAAACTGAATTTGAAGAAAAGTTATTCAAAGTAAGATTCATATACCAAACATAAAAAACACTAACCAAACATTCAAAACTCTAACCAAACATTTTAAAATCAAAGCTCAAGCAAACCCTAGAAAAAAGTACCTCAATGGAGTGATTTCCTTCTGAGTTTTCAGTTCAGCATTCTGTCATGTTCTTCTTCTTCCTTTGTTATTCTATCTTTGGCTAAATCTGAATCCAATGGAAAAGATAGAGGGTGAGCATTAATTTGTTAGAGCATCAAACCCTGAAGATAGGGGAAAGCACAAACAACGTAAGCATTACTGTTAAGTGTGTAAATTAGTGAATGTGTATATCAAATTATACAGGCAGCAGATTAAAAACACAATAGTATACCTTTGTCATAAACCTTTGTCCTAATGGTCCACTCCATCAAATTAGGCTCTATAACAACACTGCAAATAACAAGGCCATTAGTCCAAGGAAAGAAACTAAAGTTAACTGCTATAGCATAACATAACGAACAAATATGTTTTCAGAACATCAAACCATAATGGATAAGGATTTTTTATGGGGAAAGGGAGAAGGTTGTCCACCAAAACAAAAAAGAATGAGTATGTCAAACAAACCCTGGCAGGTTTAGTGCTTGACACAACTTATGCTACCGCTGTGTTTTAATCAATATAATTCATTTTGCTTATACAAAAACTCTTAGCTACATCCGATACATCACACACCTCTCAAGATCAACAGGGTTATTAAAGTAATTAAACCTCACAATAGGGTTAAACCACACATCAGTCGAACCAAATCGAAGAAAACCAGCAGAAACAGGACCTGAAATCTTCAACACGTCCCTACAGACATAATTATTTACATATAATAATCATCATAAATGTATATTGCACAATGAAACATTGAGAGGAATATCCACTCTATCTATCTATTTAAACTGAAAAGCAAGCAATGACTGATGACTCATTGACTCTCACCCCAGAAACATTTTTCTCTGTAGTAAACTGCTAACTAAGATAATTTACAATGGAAATTACCCAGTGATAACAACTATAAAAACTTAAAGACTATTTTTTCATAATATCAAATGGGATTTCCATAGGGTTACCAAAAGGAAATATACAAACTCAATGTGAAAGGAAAATAAACAAACTGGGGATGAATAGAAAACTTTGTCGTCAGTAACCAATTAGATATATTGAGAAAGGTTCAAAGTTTGCTCACTGGAAAGAAATGAACAAGAAACTTCTTTACACAGGGATCTAAGGATACCTTTGGAAGTCCCCCAATTCCTAGTGCTATATCAAGAGCAAATGAACTAGTAAACACAACAGGTACATCTTTTGGTGAGTCAGAGCGACCAAGCCACATGATAGATCCTTTTCCAAATGTAGAAGTGATCTGGTCAAGAGCTTGTTTAAGGGCCAAATCTTTCTTATAGACATGTTCTCTTCAACTGAGTCACTTCCATCAGATTTAGAGCGCCTTCTACCTTCAGGTATGTAAAAATGAAAATGTTGTCAACATGTTAACTTCAAATCAGTACAATGCAAAGGTCAAAGAAAACTAGAGCAGAACAACCTGAAACTCTGCATTATTTACTATAAATCTGCTACTGATATAAATAGCAGAGGCAGAGAAATAAACTGATGTAAACTCTCAGTATACGAAAATACAAAATACCCCATGCAATTCAAGAATCGTTACTAGAGTAATTACTTATAATGTACTGAAGTCTCTTATAGCAGATTTGTGCTGAGTCAGCTAAGAAAACTGATGTACTGAAGTCTCTTACTACAGTTTGCAAATTCTCAAACTATAAACCTATCCTCAGTCTGTATTGCAATTCACAGACCTGTGATTTCGATAACAATGTGATCAAAATTGTCTGGTTTTTTCCTAACCAGCTCCAACATCATTTTAACTAGATCTCCTCGCACAGTACAACATAGGCAGCCATTATTAACCATGATAATGTCTTCACTCGCAGAAGAATGACATACAGAACCGAATAGTAACAAAAGTCATCAGATCGTTAATTACTTGAACAGAAAAGCAACAAATAGATCACCTCGCACAGTCTAGTCTCAGATCGTTAATAACCTGAACAGAAAAGCAACAAAAATCATCAGATCTAAGGGAAAAAACAACACAAATAACAGATCCTGAACCGAATAGTAACCGATCGATCTTCTCTTTGGTAAAAAGATGAAGATGAACGTACCTATGTTGCGATGCGTCAGATCCGATGCGAATCCTGCAACAAACGGACCTTCGAGTCAAGAACCTCGCCGTAGGCAGAGAAAGCTTTCTCAAGAGCTGCACTGTCAGAGGAGAGGAGAGGCGAGATTGGGCTGATTTGGGAACGGTTTACGAACGAACGAAAACTAGAGCGTTGAGAGGAGCGAACGAATGAACGAAGAGTGAGAGGAGCGAACGAACGAACGAAGAGCGTTGAGAGGAGCGAAGAGTGAGAGGAGAGAATGATCTCTGAGAATGAGAGTGTCTGAGAGTGAGAGTCTAGGGTTCGCGTATAGAGTGTGAGGCGTGAGAATAGAGAGTGTCTGAATGTGAGAATGGAGAGTGTCTGAATTTTTTTTTTCTATTTTAGTACTTTAGAGGTCAGGCGTGTATACGCCTGATTTCTAAAGTACTAAAAAAGAAAAAAAGAATTTCACCATTAATTACAAGTTTGCCACCGTGTCTACTTATGTAGTCAGGCGAATACACGTCTGACTTCTAAAGTCTAATTTTTTCCCTATTTGTTCACTTCAGAAGTCAGGCGTGTATCCGCTTGACTTTAAAACTCGCGAGTTTGGCCTCTTAATTACAAGTTTGCCAGCGTGTCTACTTATGTAGTCAGGCCTCTAAGCGCCTGACTTTAAATGTCTAATTCTAGTCCCATTTTTGCACTAGTGAATGTCTAGAGGTTGAATTCAAAATTGAATTTTAAAACCATATTATATTGTTCGACTCGAAAATCATGATGCATATGTATTTGCTAATTTTTATAATAAATTTAAACATTTTAACTATGTAACATCCCCCAATGTGGTTGTTCTAGTTATTATGATTGGTGACTAATTTTACTTAATTGATGCTAATTGAGGGTTGATTATTTTGTTTGAGTACGTGATTGATAATTTAAATTGCTTGAAATAAGGTTTAAATACGTTTTTACCCCCAACAAATAGGGGGTGTTTTGCTTTTACCCCTACAATTTTTTTTTAAAGAACCCCTTGCAAAATTCAACATTTTGGCGTTAGCCCTTCTGTTAATTATACGTTACCAAAAATCCTACGTGCCACACATTTGGCATTTATATTTAGTTTTCTTTTATTTTATTTGCTGATTTGGCATTTAAAATTATTTTAACCCTATTATTCTCTTTCTTCTCCACTCTCTTCTCTCTTCTCTCCCTCTCTCACCAACACAACCACCACACCACCACCACCACCACCACTCTCTTCTCTCTCTCTCTCTCTCTCACCCACACCACAACCACCACACCACCACCACCACCACAACCACTCTCTTCTCTCTCTCACGCACACCACACCCACTCTCTTCTCTCTCTCACCCACACCACAACTCTCTCTCTCACCGACACCACAACCACCACACCACCACCTCATGTTATTCTGTTACTACTCTCCACCACAATTCGAAACCCAGAAGAATATGGTGGTAGAAGAACTCGCACAATCTCAAAGAAATCGAAATCGAATCTGGTGGTAGAAGAACGAAATCCAATCTGGACAGTAGAAATCGAAAACCAAAAGATGAACAGTAGATGAACGAAATCGAATCAATGGCTTCAGATCTGTGTTTATTCTCCATTTTTTTCAGATTCCAGAAAAACACGTTTTCATCTTCAAAACGCTGGATCTTCAAAACGCGTTTGATGCTGGAAATGGAAACAAACGACGCTCCTTCGATTTTTGTTTACAATGTCTTCTCCTTCGATTTTCTGCCATGGTCTTCAAAACAAACCCACAAATCTGGAAATGGAAACAAACGATGCTTTGATGCTTGCTGAAACAAATGATGTTCTGCCATGGATCTTCGAAACAAACGATGTTCCGCCTTGGTCTTCAAAACAAACGATGCTTCGATTCTTGCTGAAATTTCTTCGCTGATGGATTTGCCATGGATGCATGGATGCCTGTGTTTTTGCGATCTGGGTCTAGTTAGGGATGGTAATGAACAAAATCGATTTTGCAATCTGGGTCTAGTTAGGGATTGTTTGGTCAGGAGTGACATTTGAGATCTGGGTCTAGCAAAGCAAGATTTTCTGCTATTGGAGCAAAATTCCAAAAGGAGTTTTTTTAGTAGGGCCATCTGGTTCGGAATTTAGGGATTGTTGTGGTGGTGTGGTGTGAATGGTTGTGGTGGTGGTGGTGTGAGTGGTTGTGGTGGTGGTGGTGGTTGTGTGGTGTGAGTGGTTGTGGTGGTGTGGTGTGAGTGGTGTGAGTGGTTGTGGTTGTGGTGGTGGTTGTGGTGTGGTGAGAGAGAGAAGAGAGTGATTGTGGTGGTGTGGTGTGAGTGGTGGTGCTGTTAGGAGAGGGTTGAGAGAGATGGAGAAGAAAGCCATGTCACAGATAAAATAATTATAAAAGAAAATAAAATTACATCTCACAATTCCGTTTGACACATAAGCATTTTTGTAACAGTGGGTTAATAGAGGGACTTTTTTAAAACAAGTTGTTTTTGCAAGGTGTTTTTTAAAATAAAAAAAAAATTGTAGGGGGTAAGAGCAAAACACCCCTATTTGCAGGGTGTAAAAACATATTTAAGCCTTGAAATAATTATGTTACATCCCACAAAGTGGTTGTTCTAATAGGTATTTATTCGTCATTTAATATTATTGTATTTGCATAATATGTTTGTACTTGTTCAAATTGTTCATATGATGTTTATCAAATCACTTTAGGAAAGGCTCTGGAAAAGCGTTAGAGTTAGAGTTACAATTCAAATATCAATTAAAAAACTAGAGAATGTATAAAATATAGTAATTATTCACTTGTCTAATTCCAGGAGTACATTTGGTGTCAGAAGGATATCTCCCCAGCTTGAACGATATCTTGAAAGCAAGAACTAGAGAGATCGCTGCGCCTGCTCGTATGTTCTTTAAAATATTGGTGAGTTAAATAAGCAAGCATTCCTAGTAACGGCGCTTCTTCCCCTTTTTGATTCTTTTGTGAAATGCAAATTTATGTTTTATCTATTATCTATCTATACCATTTACTCACTAACAAAATACCAATCTTATCATTTTCCTAACTAAATAATTGGAGGATATTTAAGTAATTTCACTTTTTCACGTTTTCAAACTTTTTCACTTTTTCAAACATTTTCATTCTCTAACACTAGCAGTATACCCGTGCATACGCACGAGTGTTGTCGTGTTATTTTTATTAATAAACTTAGACATAATTTAATTAGTCCGAACATTACCCCGTGAAAATCACGACTAATTTAAATTAGATAAACAAAAAGTTTCAAATTGTAATGGAGTTAGTCCGAATATTACCCCGTGAACATTTACCAGTGATATGTAATATTTCTCGTAGAAATTAGAAAACAAAATTGTATTAAAGTTTCAAATTTTCCAAATTGTAATATTTCCCGTAGAGACTAAATAAAACTTATTGATGGAGAAAAATGGAATATTAAAAATTAAGGAGACATGTAGATGAAATTAAAATAGATTTATTGTGAAAAATAGAAAAATGAGATAGAGTTAGAGTAAGAAAGAGGAGGAGAGAGTGGAAAAATGTGTGAGAAAGAGTGAAAATTTTTGAAAAAGTATATGAGAGAGTGAAAAAGTAAAAAAGTTTGGAAAAAGTGTGAGAGAGTGTGAAAAAGTTTGAAAAAATATGTGAAAGGGTGACAAAATTGAAAAAGTGAAAAAGTGAAATTACATAAATATCCTAAAATTGTTTAGTTGTGAAAATGGTAAGATTGGTATTTTGGTAGTAGGTTAATGGTATGGATAGATAGTAGACACATTTTCACCCCCTCTCACACTTTTTACTCCATTCTCGCCTTTCTTTTTCCAAATCTCTCATATAGATTAAATTAAAGTAGGTATATCGTGAAAATAGAGAAATGGGAGAATTAGAGGAACAAATAGGAGAAGAGGGTCAAAAAATGTGAGGGAGTGAAAAAGTGAAGAAATGTGAAAAGGTGAAAATACCTAAATATGCTCCAATTATTTAGTTGGAAAAAACATAAAATTGATATTTTGGTAGTTGGTAAATGGTAAGTTTGAAAAAGTGTGTGGGAGAGAGTGAAAAAGTGTGTGAGAGAGAGTGAAAAAAGTATGAAAAATAGAGAAATGAGAGATTTGGAAAAAGAAATGGGAGAATGGAGTAAAAAGTGTGAGAGGGGGTGAAAATGTGTGTTAGAGAATGAAAATGTTTGAAAAAGTGAAAAAGTTTGAAAACATGGAAAAGTGAAATTACTTAAATATCCTCCAATTATTTAGTTAGGAAAATGATAAGATTGGTATTTTGGTAGTGAGTAAATGGTACAGATAGATAGTAGATGTCACATTCATTTTTCCTCTTTACTATTTTTAAAAAAATTCAAATTTTGACAAAATTTTAATATCTGTTTACTTACACGGGGTAATATTTAGGCTAATTAAATAAGTCAACTTTAAAATTGTCTGAGTTGATACATTTACCCACTACCAAAGTACCAATCTTATCATTTTCCCAACTTAGCAATTAGAGTTTATTTAAGTAATTTCAATTTTTCACTTTTTCAAACTTTCCCATCTCACACACTTTTTCAAACTTTTTTACTATCTTCTCCTCTATCTTCCGCTAACTCTTTCAGTTCTTTATTTTTCACGATATATCTACTTTAATTTCATCTACATGACTCATTCTTTTTTCCTTTTTACTATTTTAAAAATTATCAAAACTTTGATAAAATTTTAATATTCTGTTTTTTTACACGGGGTAATGTTCGGACTAATTAAGTTTGTTTATTTTAAATTTGTCAAAAGTTTCACGTGGCAATGTTCGGACTGATTAAATTTTGACTGAGTTCGATCATGCATAAAAATAAAACGACAACACCCGTGCGTAGACACCTATATACTGCTAGTGATTCATTTGGAAGTGAATTGGTGCATCACAGGTTTTAAAGAGTTATGGTCTTATTGATGTGGAACAAGTAGATGCTGATGTCGAATTGGAGTTGGAAGACTTAATTTTTTCTTTTTGAAAACCTGAATTTAGTGCAACTGTGACATAAAACAAAGAGGAAGAATGTGTTTGTGGTACTTTTTTCTGTTTGAACACTCATGCTATAGGAACGTTCTTCTAAAGCTACCATATTGGATTTTACAACATTCGTTTAAGTTCGAACTAAGAACATAACAGCACCCGTTCGTATGCACGGGTATCCTACTAGTTGTTAGTCAAGCAAGTAGATTCTGAAGGCAAATCCAATATGCTCTCCTATATTTGACTTTGAGCTTCTAACCATTTCATGGATAATGACCCCTTGTGGTTTAGGAACTATTTAGGATTGACTATTGTAGAGGAAAGATATACACGAGGAACAAACATTTTTTTTATATAACTTAACATAATAAAATGAAAGATGAGGATGCATGCTTACATAGTAAGCCAACTAACTAGAAACTAAACTTGAGTTTAGCTATATCTGTAACACTAACACTCCTTGTTTCCCCAAAATTGTAAAATCTAAATACGTTTAAGTATAGTGGGTAACATTATGTCAAAACACGCTGAAAACCATACATATCTTGTGTTAATCATTAGCACAAGCTTATTGATTAATTGATTAATAAAGATGAAATTTTAACTCTTGTTCAGATCAACATGTATTGATCGATTAAGATAACATTAATCAATTAATAAGTTCAGAAACTTGCGAAAATAATGTCTAAAGCCTATCAAATACATAAAATCATACAAGTAATGCATTTAAACATTGAAGGAGATGAAATGGGGGTTGTTACGTCAACCCAGGACTGATTTTATCCAGTTCGTCCATCGAATCTTGAATTTCTTTCTCAAGTAAATTCAGTTGCCTTGCAGCATCTTTCTGAAAAAATGTACGTAAAAGATGAATCATGATAGGTTACACTAGCTAATCACTAGATCCAGGGTTGCAAGAGAATCAAATAAACATAAAACAACTTCAGATTTTTCCTTCCCTTCAAAGAGGCAGCATTACATCTTAAATACTTAGGGTTTCTAAGACTAATGGATCAGACAGCTGGGCCACTGACCACTTAAGGACAACAGGGACTAAATTAAAACAAGATAATATCCACTACTAATTTCACCATAAAAATTACTGAATAAAGCCTTTCAGCCATCCTGGCTTTTGGGCCACACGAATGGGCCTGTTGGGTACCACCATCGAATTGCTAACATTACACCCGGGTCCAATGAGAACCTTGTCCTCAAGGTTCAAAATGCCACGTGGCTCGCCTGGAGTGGCTGAGGCAGGATCCCCTGCATCAACTGGCTTGGACAGAGACGCTTCCAGAAAAGCAGATTTGGGAGAGAGGGAACTTGTTGGATTTAATTCTTCTCTGAAATCCGAATCTTGAATGAATGGTCCAGATGATGCACGATGTGAGACGCTGGGATCCAACGGTGTGCAGAAAGGCGCTCTGTCCCGAGGAAGAGATGCAGGCACGCGTGGGTCAGCTGCAGCAGGCAGCGTCAGCGCCTTTCCAGGTGCGTGGGACAACGTTTTGTAAGATTTTGTAGCAGATTTTGAAACCAACGGCTGGGATGGAACAGAAGTAGCTTGGGAAGTGGTACCTTCATCCAACAGTTTAGAAGTGGTTGGAGAAAGTGAGAAAGTGGATTGTTTAGATGGTACTTAGTTGGACTAGTAGCTTCGTTTCCTTGCTTCACGGAACTTATTTGTCTCTCTCCCTTCGCATACACACAAAACACGTTTCTCTCACCTTGTTGCTCAGACTTCCTTTCATTTTGTTCTTGGTTCCCAGGAACCGAACCCTCTTGTTCCTTCTCTGGTGGTGTCTCAGTATAACAAACAGATCAGTGATTTCCTTCGTCTTGGTCCATTAGAGGTCCTTCTGAAACAGAGGGAATAGGAGTGAAATGAGCTTGAGGGTCATCTCCAAAATAAGGATGCATCTGAGAAACGTGAACCACCGGGTGGATTCGTGTTCCAGGGTGAAGTTCTAGTTCGTATGGCACCATTCCGATACGCCGGAGGACTTTAAACCGGCTGAAATAACGCTTGGCCAGTTTTTCAGCTGATTTGGGAGCAACAGTGTGCTGGCAGTAGGGTTGTAAACGCAGAAGAGCCAGATCCCCAATATTGAAGGTATAGTCACGCCTTTTTTTGTTAGCTTGTTCCACCATTCTCTGTCTACTTCTTTTTAAGTTCTCTTTCAACTCCCTCAGTATCTCTTGTCTCTGTTGCAGAGTCGACTTAAGTTGGTAAGATTTGTTGAACCAGTTACATAATCTGGAACTGTTGCTGGTGGCCGACCGTAGAGAGCCTGAAATGGAGACATTTGAATGGCTGAATGAAAGGAGGAGTTGTGCCAATACTCTGCAAGATGTAAAAACTTAAACCATTTACGAGGGTGATCACTCGTGAAACATCGAAGATACGTCTCCAAGGTACGGTTGACGACCTCAGTTTGGCCATCTCTCTTTGGGTGGTAAGCGGTGCTGTACTTTAGTGGGCTTAACACCAGAATGACCAGCTGCAGGCGTGCTGTGGTATTCATGCATAAGAGGTTTGCGTAAATCTGCAGAATCAGGTACGGAAATTTTGTCGTTATAATAGATTAAGTCATTTGAGAAGCTGTATGCAGTCTTCATGTCTGTTTCTGATGTACACTTTTAGACTAAGTCTTTTCCTTTTGCATCTGGGTTGTAATACGTTTTGAGCTGAGCAATGAGAGTGGGGATCGGAGAAGAGATTGCAGAGAGCAGTGTTGCACTATAACCGATGGGCGCATGGCGACCACCCTCTGTATATTTGCGGCTGAGTGCATCCGCAACTTGATTAGATTTACCAGGTTTGTAGTAAATGTCAAAACTGAACCCTTGTAATTTCAATGCACACTTTTGTTGTTCTGGTGTTTGCATAGTCTGAACTAGGAGGCTTATAAGGCTCTTCTGATCTGTATAAGGGTGAAAATGCCTTCCTAAGAGGTACTGACGCCACTTTTTTATTGCTTCAGTTACTACATACATTTCCCGCACATATACAGAGGCTGCTTGCATACGCGGACACATCTTTTTGCTGAAGAAAGCTAAAGGATGGCCATCTTGGGAGAGTACAGCTCCAATGGCAACATCAGAGGCATTTGTTTCAACCACAAAGACCTTGGCAAAGTCTGGGAGAGCAAGCACAGGCACTGTTGTAATTTTTCGTTTTAACTCTGTAAAAG